>CM060947.1:254990673-255590673 GCA_030765055.1 Mantis religiosa | reverse complement strand
TTTGAAGGATCTCTCAAAAATGGTTTCCAGTATGTCTTTGAAGACTGGAATAAACGCTGGGACAAATGTATCGCATTCAGGGAAGGCTATTTTGAGAACGAATGTAGAAATTATGAAGATGAGTAAAAAAAAACTGTGATCATTCATTATTGAACAGCCCTCGCAAATTATTTCGAACTTGGTTTCCAAGTTTTGATGAACTTGGAATTACAATGCGAGATTCGAACCTGTGTCATTGCGGGTTAGGGCACAGGAGACGTCATAATCGCATTCAGCTGTTTCGAGACGACTGAAAGCACGTTCTGGGTTCGGTAGTACGACTTGTATGTCTGGCGCTATAGCATTGCCACCTCGCGAGTTCTAGTAGTTGATTCAGCCCTTTAAGACTCTTTTAATCATTTGATGGGTGTTTTAATATTACTTAAATTGCAAAAGCTCTCATGTATATTAGATGAGTTGTACGAGACACAGTTTACGCAAAAATGTAAATAAACCATTGTTTAATAACATGTACATTTTGATTGTACGGGTCCATGTTGTAATTTTTGCTAATTTTTTAGCAGACAACCCCCGCTCTAAGCACAAGAATCTGCCACTTTCTTTTTAGCTGACGTAAGTGTAGGTCCATTTTCTCCGGGACGTTTAATGAATTACTTTGCCATGTATACCCTAATAAAATGTTTGTAAAGTCGCCTGGAAGCCGGAATTCGCCCTCAGTAAATGAGTCATATGTTTTTGAGGTGTACTTTAGCGAGCAGTACGTTTCGTCCCTTAAAGCGCATCCTTCTTTCTAATAATGTCAAGCAATACAGTTTAGTAAGCGCAAAACTAGACTGAGGCTTACATGCCGTTTTATGGGTGGCCTACCTTCCAAAAAACTAAGGCTCAGCTGACTCACCTGGTATTTCTAATTCCACATCGTCTCCATGTGTTTGCATGGTGTCACGGAACGCGTAACTTTAACATGGTCTTTCTGAATCCTCTCTTAATTATCATAATAATGAACATTTTGACACATTATGTATGGCTTCATATGTTTTAGGCATATCCACATAGGGACAACTTTCTTTTTCGCACATTGTATTGTCTGTGAAAAATTCAGTGTAATAACTGAGACTGAGCAGTTATGGACAAGTATGTCGGAGCTAGACCCACAAAGGTTCGAATCCCGGTCACAATTTTCAATTACTTTCTTGTAGAAATTCGAAACGTGTTCCTCTTTTTGTTTCACCCTCTTTGGGGTACGTTAAATCAATGATTTCCCTAGTTGTCATTTTTTTCTTATTTCCCAGGATTTCTTCACTGTATTTGATTTTTTTTCTTTCTTCTGCCAAGATAATGGGTTTGGATGTTAATATACAAGAGTTGTTCAATAAAGAATGATCATAATTTTTTACAGTGATAATTTTTCGCACTAAAATTCAGTCTTATTATATCCTGTTAGTTTAATGTGACACAAAAACGCTGTAGTAGTTTCATTGTTGGTTCTCCTGGATCCCACCTGTGAGAACCAGTGCATTTGAGATATTTTCAGTATCTCCTTCCACTGCTATGGAAGTAACACGCGAGGAACAATGTGCGGCTTTTAAATTCTGCTTTCGCCTCAACAAATCTTCAGTGGAGGCCTATACAATGTTACAGGAGGCATATGGAGAGTCTGTTCTTCCCTACAGCACAGCTCGAAGGTCGTCTAAAGTGTTTAAAGAGAGGGGACACTCAATTTCAAAGGAAGGTGGACCCGGTGCTCCAGTTACTGCTCTTATAGATGGAAACATCAAAACCGCTGCTGCCATTCTGAGAAAGGATCGACGAATTACCTTAAGATCACTTTCTTAAATACTGAACGCTTCATCGAATACCACATTTCCATGAAGCAGGCTGGATGCTGCCCCACAATAATGCGCGGCCCCATATTGCCAATGTTGTTGCTGAATGTCTTGCAAAAATCAACGTGAAGTGCATCCCTAATCCTCCCTATAGTCCGGATTTAGCCACATGTGACTTTTTTTGTATTCCCTAACTTGAAAAAACGCCTTCGTGGCAGATATTATCCATCATCAGAAGTAGTGGTGAATGCTACAGAGGCGATTTTGAAGGACCTCTCAAAAAATGGCTTCCAGCATGTCTTTGAAGACTGTCAGAAACTCTGGGACAATTGCATCGCATTTACCTTTATTCATTCTCATAATTTTGATGGTCCTTCTCTAAACAGTCTCCCCTGAACGCGATGCACTTGTCCCAGCGTTTGTGCCAGTCTTAAAAGACATGCTGGAAACAATTTTTTGAGAGATCCTTCAAAATCACCTCCGCAGCCTTCACCACTGCTTCTGATGATGGATAATGCCACCAACTAAGGCGCTTCTTCAAGTTAGGGAATAGAAAAATGTCACATGGGGCTAAACACGTACTATGGGGTGATCCACTTCACGTTGAGTTTTGCAAGATATTCAGCAACAGCATTGGCAATATGCGACAGGGCATTATGGTGGTGCAGCATCCAGCCTGTTTCACGGAAATGTGGTCTTTTACGCCTGGTATGGACTTGTAATGCTTTCAGAATATCGCCGTAGTACTGTCCAGTTACTAATGTGTATGCAGGTACAACATGCTGATAAACCAATCCATGAATATCAAAGAATGAGATGACCATAACTTTCCCAGAAGAAGCAACCACTTTTTCTTTTTGGGGGGTTGGCGATGAAGGAAATATCCACACTGAGCTTTACTGTTTGCTCTGACGATCAAAATCATGTAGCTGAGTTTCATCAGTAGTGATTACGTTTGTAAGAAACTCCGGATCTTCCTCTAACATCAACTTTAACTGCATGCTGGTCTGCATGCGAAAGTGCTTTTGTTCGGAAATCAACAGTCTTGGAATCCATCGCGCACAAGCACGTCTCATGTGTAATGTTTCTGTCACCAACGTGTGGGTGGCATGTCCAGTATTTCAGAAATTGATCTTAAGGTAATTCGTCGATCCTCTCTCACAATGGGAGCTGCAGTGTTGATGTTTTCTTCCTTAAGATTAGTAACTGGAGCACCGGGTCCATCTTCCTTTGAAATTGATTGTCTCCCCTCTTTAAACATTTTAAACCACCTTCGAGTTGTGCTGTAGGGAAGTACAGGCTCTCCATAGGCCTCCTATAACATTGTATAGGCCTCAACTGAAGATTTGTTGAGACGAAAGCAGAATTTCAAAGCCACATATTGTTCCTTGCGTGTTACCTCCATTGCAGCGGTACATGTCTGGTCTTGCCTAATTCTCACAGGCGGGAACCAGGAATACCAACAGTGTTTGTTTCACATTAAGCTAACAGAATATAATTAGTGAAGAATTCTGACCCTCGTAATTACATAGACGTCACTTAGACAACCAGTTTTGAAACATTGGACTATCACTTAAAGTCTACAGTACTCCCTGGTAATTTACAACAAGATAATGTTTATCTTGAGAGAGAATAAGTGTTTTTAAGAGTACTGTATTCATTTTGAAGGCATAAACCGGGAATTTGAAATAAGAAGGATGTGGGGATAGTGTATTTGGAAACACGCCAAACAAGATAAAGAAAAACGACAGAGATGGGTTACTGTCCAAGCTCTTAGGATCGTAAAACTTTCTGAACTGGGTCACAATAACATCGTAAAACATATCTCACCTTCCTTCAAGCAGAGTAATTGAAACTCCCAGCTTAGCTTTGTTTACTGCTTTAATGAAAACAAAACATTTTATGGCTACCTCCCTTAAATATGTAATATTACAGAGCATGAATGAGTTTCATCGTAAAAATATTAAAAACAACTTAATATATATTGTTGATTTTTTCAACATTCTTTGACGTCTGCACTACTGGCTCTTATTTGGTGAACTAGGGATGTTTTTGTCAGAGTGTACGTGTGATAGTTGACTGATATCCGAGGTTGAGTCAAAATGTAATGCTCCTCACAGCCTCCTCATCTTAAAAATGAATCTCACGATGAGCGACTGTATAAATTAATTCATATATAAAGAATGCAGTTACATATTGGAATGAAAACTGGTACATACATTTCTTTGGAAATTAATTGTTCTTTCACACTAGCCGTGTGTAGGACGCACTATGAAAGAGTAGAGCCAAAATGAAAAAAATCAATGTCGTAGCCAGGATTTGAACCACGGATCTTCTGGTCTCCCTCCAGCCGCTCTAACCATTTGAGTTACTATGGCCAACGTGCCAACATGACAGTAAATTCTCAAACTGACTCGTGTTCTCCCCGGTAAACCACTAGGTGTTCCAATAAACACATGAGACAACAAACTTAATGGCGACTTACTATGCTGTAAGTACTTTAAGGCCCGGGCTTTATAGTTCGGATCACTATTAGGTACAACTGACTCGTGTTTTTCCCGGTAAACCACTAGGAGTTCTCATAAACACATGAGACAATTACCTTAATGGTGACTTACTATGCTGTAAGTACTTTCAGGCCCGGGCTTTATAGTTCGGATCACTATTAGGTACAACTGACTAGAGTTTTTCCCGGTAAACCACTAGGAGTTCTCATAAACACATGAGAAAACTACCTTAATGACGACTTACTATGCTGTAAGTACTTTAAGGCCCGGGTTATATAGTTCGGATCACTATTAGGTAAAACTGACTCGTGTTCTCCCCGGTAAACCACTAGGAGTTCTCATAAACACATGAGACAACTACCTTAATGACGACTTACTATGCTGTAAGTACTTTAAGGCCCGGGTTTTATAGTTCGGACCACTATTAGGTACAACTGACTCGTGTTTTTCCCGGTATACCACTAGGAGTTCTCATAAACACATGAGACAACTACCTTAATGACGACTTACTATGCTGTAAGTACTTTAAGGCCCGGGTTATATAGTTCGGATCACTATTAGGTAAAACTGACTCGTGTTCTCCCCGGTAAACCACTAGGAGTTCTCATAATCACATGAGACAACTACCTTAATGACGACTTACTATGCTGTAAGTACTTTCAGGCCCGGGCTTTATAGTTCGGATCACTATTAGGTACAACTGACTAGAGTTTTTCCCGGTAAACCACTAGGAGATCTCATAAACACATGAGACAACTACCTTAATGACGACTTACTATGCTGTAAGTACTTTAAGGCCCGGGCTTTATATTTCGGACCACTGTTAGGTACAACTGACTCGTGTTTTTCCCTGTAAACCACTAGGAGTTCTCATAAACACATGAGACAACTACCTTAATGACGACTTACTATGCTGTAAGTACTTTAAGGCCTGGTCTTTATAGTTCGGACCACTATTAGGTACAACTGACTCGTGTTTTTCCCGGTAAACCACTAGGAGTTCTCATAAACACATGAGAAAACTACCTTAATGACGACTTACTATGCTGTAAGTACTTTAAGGCCCGGGTTATATAGTTCGGATCACTATTAGGTAAAACTGACTCGTGTTCTCCCCGGTAAACCACTAGGAGTTCTCATAAACACATGAGACAACTACCTTAATGACGACTTACTATGCTGTAAGTACTTTAAGGCCCGGGTTTTATAGTTCGGACCACTATTAGGTACAACTAACTCGTGTTTTTCCCGGTATACCACTAGGAGTTCTCATAAACACATGAGACAACTACCTTAATGGTGACTTACTATTCAGGCCCGGGCTTTATAGTTCGGACCACTATTAGGTACAACTGACTCGTGTTTTTCCCGGTATACCACTAGGAGTTCTCATAAACACATGAGACAACTACCTTAATGACGACTTACTATGCTGTAAGTACTTTAAGGCCCGGGTTATATAGTTCGGATCACTATTAGGTAAAACTGACTCGTGTTCTCCCCGGTAAACCACTAGGAGTTCTCATAAACACATGAGACAACTACCTTAATGACGACTTACTATGCTGTAAGTACTTTCAGGCCCGGGCTTTATAGTTCGGATCACTATTAGGTACAACTGACTAGAGTTTTTCCCGGTAAACCACTAGGAGATCTCATAAACACATGAGACAACTACCTTAATGACGACTTACTATGCTGTAAGTACTTTAAGGCCCGGGCTTTATAGTTCGGACCACTGTTAGGTACAACTGACTCGTGTTTTTCCCTGTAAACCACTAGGAGTTCTCATAAACACATGAGACAACTACCTTAATGACGACTTACTATGCTGTAAGTACTTTAAGGCCTGGTCTTTATAGTTCGGGCCACTATTAGGTACAACTGACTCGTGTTTTTCCCGGTAAACCACTAGGAGTTCTCATAAACACATGAGACAACTACCTTAATGACGACTTACTATGCTGTAAGTACTTTAAGGCCTGGTCTTTATAGTTCGGACCACTATTAGGTACAACTGACTCGTGTTTTTCCCGGTAAACCGCTAGGAGTTCTCATAAACACATGAGACAACTATCTTAATGACGACTTACTATGCTGTAAGTACTTTAAGGCCTGGGCTTTATAGTTCGGACCACTATTGGGTACAACTGACTCGTGTTTTTTCCGGTAAACCACTAGGAGTTCTCATAAACACATGAGACAACTATCTTAATGGCGACTTACTATGCTGTAAGTACTTTAAGGCCCGCACTTGATAGTTTGGACCACTATTAAGTACAATTATGAAATTAATTGTTCTTTCACACTAGCCGTGTGTAGGACGCACTATGAAGTGGTAGAGCCAGACTGAAAAATTCAATGCCATAGGCAGGATTTGAATCACGGATCCTTTGGTTTTCGTCGAGCCGCTCTAACCATTTGAGCTACTACGGCCAACATGCCGACATGACATTAAATCCTCCAACAGACTCGTGTTTCTCCCGGTAAAGCGGTAATGTTTATGAGATATCCTATGTGATTTACCGGGAGAAACACGAGTCAGTTGGAGAATTAAATGTCATGCCGGCATGTTGGACATAGTAGCTCAATGATTAGAGCGGCTGGATGGAAACCTGAAGATCCGTGGTTCAAATCCCTGCTATGGCATTGGATTTTTCAGTCTGGCTGTACCCTTTCACACACTTCTTTTGTTACTAGTAAGATCTGTACAAAAATTAAGGCTGTAGCACTTCGTTTCCGCCTTTAAATATAATTTTAAATGAAACTGGTGCTTCTGAATTAGAAGTAAAGCTTCCTCTGCTTTAGGTAACCGGCACAGAAACCGGCGAAAGGTTCATTTTACGCAAATTACTCGTAGTTCTTGAGGAGATGCCCTGACACAAACTTTTCCTTTGTTATGTTAAACTACACAACGAAAATAAACGAGTCTGCAGTAGCAGTCAATTTTTTTGTGATGCGCGCGCATCCCTGCACGTGAAGACTTGGTCATGATGAAGATGCATCGGGCTCCTTTCTTGCTCTAGAAGGGAAAGCCATTTGTCAGGGGCACATCTGCCTCGCAGACCTCCTTTTGTCTGAAAACCTACACCGTCTTTTGATGTCGCATGCAATACAGCAACCAAATCGATTCGAGCAGCGCACAAATTGAGGCGTTTCTTTCTTCCTGCGCTTCCGATAAACAACCCTTTATTATCTGAAGTATGGAAAATTGATAAAAATAAAAACAAAATGAGCTTGTCCCAGGTTCACTATGAAGTAAATTTAAAATAAGTAAAATGTAACTTCAGTTACTTACAAAGGACTCGCAACTGTACCGAACCGCTGCGTGATTCACCTTCACGATTGGCCGCCGCGCATGCGTATTCACCAGCTGACTCCTTCGCCAATCCCCGCAAGAGCAGAGTTCTGCCGGCAGGTAGCACACCAATCGTTTCGTTGTATTCAAGCAGCGTCTCCTAGCAACACAGAAAAAACACTGAAGATGAATATAGGAAAATATTCAGATATCTGAACATCAGCATTAGGAAACTACAACAATGGAAGGGACAAAATGCAATAACTAAATACAATATCCAAATAATCCAATAATACCAAAGGATTAGTAACTTACACATTACTTGATTTACCCATTTTTTATAGTTTAAAGGGAAATTTGGTAACACACTAGGGTTTATGTGATGGTCAAATAATTTAAAACTGGTTTCCTAAGTGATGTTCTTTGTAATTATATTCTCGTTTATGTCCAAGATATTAAAAAAATTAATAACAGACACTTGTTCCTCTATGTTATTGTAGTTACAAGGGGACATAGTACATTCTAAGTGCTACTCCAATGCTTTAAAACTGGTTGTCTAGGTGATGTCTTTGTAATTACATTCTCGATTTATGACCAAGATATAAAAATGAGTAACACTTGCCGTAAGAGCTTTGTTTTAGAAACTTTTTCGCGAATTTTTTCCCAAATATACCGCAAATTTTTTCCTTTTTTTCAAGAAAAATGTATTATTTTAGCTATAAATGAGAAAATATCTATTATTTTTAGATTGCATGGAAAATTTTACATTTATGACAAATTAAATAAGTGTAAATACGTAAAATATGAAGCTAGTAACAGTGAAGCAAACTAATTTATAAAAATATAACAAATTGTAAATTAAAACTTCAGTTATCTTATCAGAAATGATGATACCTTTCTTATAAATTATCTGGGATCGCGATTTCATGTAAAACTTTTACACATTCTCAGACAGAAACAACAAAACTTTCGACATCCTTTAGAAAGTTGGATGTTCATATGTTCTTGTTAGTATTACGAAAATCTGAAAATAAAACAAACTTAGAAACAGAATTGACTGCAGTATTTCAAAATGCACTACGCGATGTTTTTTTTTTTTTTTTTAAATAAACACCTTTCCCCATACCATTAAATCTATCGCACAATTGAATTGTTTTAATAATTTAACCTCTGGATTTATTACACGGTTAAATGAGCAAACATTATCTGATACGGCCAACTGATCAGTTTGTTTATACTTAATATTACGAAAATGTTCTTTCGTTCTTGTTTGTTGTTTCTGGTTGATAATGTGTAAGGGTTTTACATGAGATCGCGATCCAGCAGAATTTATAAGAACTGTCATCATTTCTTATACGATAAGTGAAGTTTTAAGCTACAAACTGTTGTATTAGTATATACATAAATATAAATTTAATTTAACATTCATACTATCACCCAAACTTCGGAATTCCCGATAGAACCGGCCGCCAGTAGGGCCAGACGGGAAGCATTTAGCGTACGCCTGCCCATTTGTCTCGTGTCACTAACTGAGGAGTTGATTAGAAGAGCGGCACGAACCCTGTATTTTCTCTTTCCCCTCCCACCAGGCGTCTCGAAATATCGGGATAATTGTGCCAACCGCGAACCTTCCAGAAACGGCGCTCTTCGCTATAAAAGGCCTGCAGTGGACGAGTAGTCAGTTCTTGGCGGGCAGTTGTGAGGAGCGCCGGGCTAGTGAACGGACTGGAAGACGGTGTACGTGTATCAGAGGAGTTGTACGTAATTGTGAGCGTGCAATGGACCTGTGACACACGAACTGGTGGATTGTAATTGTGTGCGCTAAGTAATTCTATGTAATCGGCAAGTGTTCCAACAGTATTTCGGTGTAAATAAAGAACATTTTGAGTTTGTGCAATTGGACTTTTAATTTCACGAACCCAGAAGTCATGAAGCTAGAAGTCTGAAAAAAAATGTTTGTGTCACTTAAAAAGGCAATACAGTGACATCATTATGCACACTGAAATAACAGCTAAGCGGCTGAGGCGGTCCTTGCCCGTTAAGCACCTCGTTGAGCCCTCCCGGCACTCAACACCTCATAAGATAGGATATATGATAGGTGAGGACTACTGATGGGAGGTTTCCAACAGGTTGGGGTTTTACTCAGGGTAGATCTGCATGGATACTCACTTTTGAGTTCCAGGGAGTGGGTGCGTCCTGACAGTGTGTGGGTATTATCACATAGAAGACACCACGACCTTTGAATGTCAAGTTTATTGTTACAATTAGTCCTCTCCACTCGCCACTGTTGACGATGTTATTCGCACATTAGGCGCGAGATTTGAGATTTTCCCGTTGCTGTGCGCATGACACGATTTATATGTATCTGTGTACGCGTTGTTCCTGAACGTCGGTAGTGAATTACTTCGCACAACATAGTATTTCCGGAGGATTATTAAACATAAAAAACGGAGTGTGGTAAAATCTTAATGACCTTGTAATGTGTGCAGTTTCGCTCATTCGCTAACACAGGGTGTTCGATAACCACCTAATGTGAGTTACTCCGTCCATCCACGAACGCGGACTCTGATGAACTTTTTAGTACTTGTCGCCCCCTTCACACGCCGAAACTGAGTGATTTTCCTAGCAAATATCGAACGTCGCCATTGCACAAATTTCCCCTTCCTTTCGCCGAATTTGGGACACTTTAGATGTCATGTGACCTGTTGCTTGTCCCTTATAGGTTGTGTTTCATCCCTACTCTTGAATTTAATAGCAATTTCTAGTGTATGAGGTATGTATTCCACGCGAATTTCTCTTTCCCACAGTCAAGCTAATTAATGCATAAGCATGTTTGAAAATGTGTACCTTAGATTCCAGAGTCTATAATCTCGTCACGTATCATAGTCAGGCCAAGACATTGCCTGGCGCCGAGGGACTATCCTTAGACAATGCCACCTTTGTCGGCTAGGAACACAAAGAACCTGCCTGTGAGGGAAAATATTCATTTTACTCTCTCCCTTAACACGTTGGGTTCATGCTTTTAATAATATATATCGGGATTGCCTGTTTTGTTTCTGCACCTGTATATTTAATCATTATCCTCTATATTTATTATAACTTTGTTTAATTTATATTGTGGGATATATCCGCCCTTCATTATGCATTTAATAAGACTTTCGGGGTTATTATGACGATGTTATGCCTAACAGGGACGGTATCACGGCGCAACAATAAACTCACACCACAGCACCCGGCTCGTCCGCGATACTGGGAACTTTTCGTCGTATGCTAACTGAAAATGTTATTTATTGGACAGCACACCCTACACAGTAAACAAGTCCTATTATGTTGACTAAAGGTACTTAGAAGTTTGAACTTGGAAGCTAATCTCACACACATGAAAATATTGTCCCTCAGAGCTTAAGAATGTGTCCCGAAATGCTCAAAAGTTAACAAATAAATACAAACAATATCTCAACCAGATTTAGAAGCTGAACTCTTCCCTTTGCCTGTACTGTCATCCTGGTCTAGCTGGTTTAATTCAGTAGTTTACATTGCCAGCTATGGTGTTGCAATTGTATTTGTTAAATTATCAGTTTTGCGATGCCAAAGAGTGCAATATTGTAAAGGTACAGGCAACATTTGGTTCTGAAAATTGCATATTGATAACGATAACAGATCAAAATATTAGAAGTTTAATCTAAACAAAAGCCTGTGGCTCATTTTCTTTCATTCCAAATTAATTCTCTGAGAGCCAAATGTAAAATATTAGACAGTCGTTACTTTGGAAACAGAGTAGGTGCACTTGTAGATCATAACATACATCCCAGGGTTAGAGACGCAGTAGAAGAGAATCTAATAGTTTGCTGCCGTATAACTTTGTCTAAATTGAAAACCATTATGGCAAAAGAAACTGATGATGTAATAACCATAAAGGCTTTATCATTTTTTGAGCATTCTAGACTAGTTATTAAATCAAGTATAGGTGATTTAAATTATGTAATGACAGCATTTAAACGACTAAATACATTTAAAATCAGTGGCATTACGTAATTCTGGTTTAATTCCTTATTGCAAAGAGCTTTGTGACATTGTTGAACAGCAAAGCCGTGTGGTACCGATAACAGATTAGATATCGTAACAGCACTCTTGGTATTGAAGGCAAAACCTGATTCTTACAGCAATTTCTGTGCAAAGTCCCTTTAATATTGTTGTGGACCAGGATTGTAAGGGGGGTAAAAGACTTACAAACCTAATCTGCAACTGGCGGTGTAGCTACTGAAAGGGTAGAGCGAAAGAAACATCTAAGTCAAACTGAACTGAATAACTATATTTGAAAGACGCCTAGTATTTCTACAGGGCACTCGCTGGATCTGTATGAGATCAGGGGCGTTTTGGAAACATTTAAATACATAACGTAATGCAACTTTACCTTTAGCGATGTGTTGTTTGTATGTCTTGAACCTTGTGTGACTGTCAAAAGGTGTATGACCTGGTACGCCCTGCTGGCGATCTATTCTTGGTAGCACTTTGAAATAAACTCTTGTTGATTCTTACAGAGACCATCAGCAAGTCCGCTCTCAGATCTCTGTGAAGTCTCCACCCCCCCCCCCAGGGGCTAACACAACCAAGCATAAATATGGGTCCTAGCAAAAGTCAACTCAGCGATTCCCACGCTAACTCTTAATTTGCACCATATTGTGCAATCATTGTTTACATCATTGAGAGCATGTTTAAACCTGTTACTAACAAACTAAGCATTATTTCCCTTGGTCAGCAGAATGTGTGATTCATTGTTTAAAACATGGAGAACAAGTGGAGGCCTGTTGCAGCCCACCTGTGAATTATTTCCCTAACCCAGCACGATGTATGATTCACCAGTCCAAAGTACATGTTTTGCCAGTCAGCAGAATTTACACTTAATCCTACAGATTTTACATACAGCTGTGCCCAGACACAGGACATCGAAAATAAACGTTACAGAATAATGATGACAGAAATTTCCAAATCTTGCTTAGCCTATACACGCAACAATATCTTTGGTTGCTGATGTCAAACTATAAAATAATATTTTTCCTACTTCTTCACTAGCTTTTGTCAAACTTTACGGATGTGCTCCTTAAGGTCTAATATCTGCCTCTCTCTGACATGCTGTAAAACACGCCATGAATTTTGATTTCACTTGAAAGTCTTTACCTAAGTGATTAATTTCCTAAAGACAGCTTTTGGGAGGAACGCTACATAGTTGGTAACACTGGCAGGATGTATTTATTATAGATGTGAGAAACCGCCTCAAATTATACGTCATAGAGTTCGAGAGCATAGAGGTTAGGCCTTTCAATTAAGAAAACCTTTAGCTCCCTTAATTATCAACCATAAACGAATAGGGAAGCTAGTGCTCCTGCGGTTAATGGATTATTGAGTCCCGGAGAAATGCAAATTGGAAATTAGTAATGGTTTCCAGGTTATTAATATACCTCGCATGCAAGCTTCTTCTGTCTTCACATACCCAGAAGGTACGCCTACGTTAAAATATCACAACAATAATCTCAGGTAAATTGACAGTCCATCAGTGTATCGTGATGTAACACAGTAAAAATGTAACAAAACGTAAATTAGAAATGTCATACAAATTTACAAGTAACAGAAAATATTTTTGATCTGCAACATCATCCTATCTACTCCTGTACAAGCTATTCTTGTGCAAACACTATTATTACTCTATCTACTTCAGGATAAACATTATCTTATTTTAGTTACTTGGGAATACAGTAGACATTAAGTGATAGTCAAATGTTTTATATACATGACTTTCTATACTCTTACAAGGGAAATTAGTTGATCGATTATCTGGAAAAGACAAAACCATTACTGCAGAATACTACTTACATGATCTAACCAAGCTAAATGCGAGTATACGTGAAAAAACAGCCGGATTGAAAAAACAACAACAAATTTCTTCTCCACGAGGATAATGCACCAGTCCACAAAGTGTTTTGGCGATGGAGAAATAGTAAGATCTAAACTATGAAATTCTGGAACATTCATTCCCCAGATTTGGCTCCTTCGGACTTCTATCTGTTCCCAAAACTCAAAGAACTCCTCGCTTTCGTCTAACCAAAAAGCTATTGCAGCTGCAAGGGTATTTCGCAGCACTTACAGAGGAACAATAGAGAGAGAGAGAGAGAGAGAGAGAGAGAGAGAGAGAGAGAGAGAGAGAGAGAGAGAGAGAGAGAGAGAGAGAGAGAGAGTGAGTGAGTGAGTGAGTGAGTGAGTGAGTGAGTGAGTGAGTGAGTGAGTGAGTGAGTGAGTGAGTGAGTGAGTGAGAGGGAGAGGATACTGACATTATAACCCCACTTGACGAAATATATTACATGAGATCTATTTTGTTGAAATATAAAGCTTCTTTGAAACCTTCAATAGTCGTTTTTTATTACTAAACGGAGAAATTTACAGACCACCTTCATAACGTACAAATTGAATAACTGAAACACAGTTTATGTAAAATGCAATTTTGCGTACAGTATAGCTTTTTCGAGATATTCTAATAATACGTATAAATTTTCCAAAACTTAAACTATTCTCGAACAGCATATCCTTGTTCATATATTTTAATCTCTTGGACATACTAAGAGATTATTGTAAGCTGTACAACTTGTTTTAAAACATTTGACTATGACATAAGTCTGGATCTAAAAATTGCATATTGATAATGAGAACAGAGAACAATATTATAAGTTTAATCTAAACAAAAGCCTGTGGCTCATTTTCTTTTATCCCGAATTAACTCTCTGAGAGCCAAATGTAAAGTATTAGACAGTGGTTACTTTGTTAACAGAGTAAGTACACTTGTAGATCATATTATGCATCCCAGGGTTAGAGAGGCAATAGAAGAGAATCTAGAAGTTTGCTGCCGTATGACTTTGTCTAAATTGATCTCCATTATGACAAAGGAAACTGATTATGTAACTACAATAAGATAATGTTTATCTTGAAGTAGCTAGAGCAATAAGTGTTTGTACAAGACTAGAGAAAGTCATGTATATAAAACATTTGACTATCACACAAATCTACTGTGTTTCCTTGTAACTACAATAAGATAATGTTTATCCTGAAGTAGCTAGAGCAATAAGTGTTTGTACAAGAGTAGAGCTAGAGCAATAAGTGTTTGTACAAGAGTAGAGAAAGTCATGTATATAGAACATTTGAATATCACATAAATCTACTGTGTTTCCTTGTAACTACCGTAAGATAATGTTTATCTTCAAGTAGGTAGAGCAATAAGTGTTTTTACAAAAGTAGAGAAAGTCATGTATATAAAACATTTGACTATTACTTAAAGTCTACTATATTCCCTTGTAACTACAATACGATAATGTTTATCTTGAAGTAGATAGAGCAATAAGTGTTTGTACAACAGTAGTGAAAGACATGTATATAAAACATATGACTAGGACTTAAAGTCTACTGTATTCCCTTGTAGCTACAATATGGTCATATTTATCTTGTGATCGATAGAGGTACAAGTGTTGATAAGAGCAGTTTGTACAGGAGTAGATAAGGTCATGGAATTGTAACAATAAATATAAGTAAGTACTTTCTACTACACTAATTGGCAATTTGGTAACAAACTTCTGTGGTTGAAGTCTAGATGGAGAAGGTTTAGAGTGAGATGTTTCAAGGCCTACAAATACTTCGGTTACGTTGAAAGCAATTAAACAGTAATTCTTTCCAGTGCTGCAGTTGGCCTCATGTGCGTAGGGCAATGATTAATTATAATGTTTCCAGGACTGGGGAGGTCGACTGCTGCAGCTATGATTTATTTAGTAAATTGTGTACATATTAATTATCCGAATATCCGTGTGCACATATATCGATCACCAGATAAATATACAACAGCCAACTGGCCCTAGTGCGTAATGGCGAGTAAATCATCGGCCTTTGTTTCAACGCAGATCGTCACTTTTTTGGCCTGTTAATGCTTTTACTGGTAGATTAATAATTTTATAGTGGAATGTTAAACAAATAATTTTGATTTGTAGAAATAAAAGTTTAAGTAATAGGATTTTAAACTTTTAGGAGAGTTACGTTTTGTGGAAGAATAGTTATAAGTAGTGTACGAAATTTTGGGTGGTAAAAAAGTGGGAATTTTTTTATGCTTTAAAAGCAAGAGCACTAGCTGAGATTCAGTAAATTACATTTGACCATGACAGTATAGGGTAAAAATTGTGCTTAAATGTTTTATTGGGAACTTTGTAGCGTAATTGATAACTTAAAGCGAAGGTGGAGAGCTGGCAATGAAAATCGTTCTGAGGTTGGTTCAAGTATACGCATTTCGAAACCTTTTCTTATGTGAATGCTTGACAGACATGGCAGTGCATAGAACTCTTGTGGCAGCGACGAGAGTTAGGACTGCTTTTTTTTTTAATTCAATGATCGATCGGCAGTACATGCTTTACAGGTCCTTGTTGGCTAATTGAATCTCTATGAACTATACAATAACATGTAAGGAAAACCAAGTTGGCTCCTATTATCTTCTTAACACTTTGAAACAAGAGAAAAATAAGTTAATTAAAACAAACAAGTAATCAAAGAGATAAGAACAACAATCATTGTGAAACAATATTCCTAGTTTTTTCATTCAGAGTCACTAAGGAGGAGATCCTGTGGGAGTCGTCTCTTCAGGCGCGTGGGCTGGCCGGTTGGTACGCCGATGTCGTACATCACAGCTCCTGGAACATCTGGCAGGTTTGAGAAGAAGCGAGAGGCGATCTGACGTATTTACTGGTGAAGAGGAAGGAGACCAAGTTCTTTATGCAGTTGTTGATTTCTAACGTACCAAGGGGCATCCGTGGCGATGCGCAGAAGTCGATTTTGCAGGACCTGTAGCCTTCGGAGATGAGTATTGCTAGCAGTACCACATACCTGGGAAGATATGTGATAAGTGGCCGGACAAGAGATTTGTAGAGAAGCAGAGAGCATTCAATCCCAAGAGGAGTGTGTCTGTGAAGTAGCGGACCGAGTTTTGAAAGTAGGACTGCTTTTGATACTTAAAACGGCTAGGTGACGTCACAAACCCGGAGGAGCCACCAGGATTTGCTGCCGCCTTTGGCAAGGTATAAAAGGCGACGCGAAGCCTGACTCACAACTCGATCCGACAACATCAAAATCCCACCATACACAATATTGGGAAATGCGAACCCAAGCACCGAAAACACGACAGAATCAAAGCATATTGAAGGAAAACGAAAATAAAAAAACAACACCACTGCAAAATTATGCACGCCCAACCCTTCCTGGCTCAGACCACGGTCCCCGGCAGAGGCCGCCATCATCGGCAGCCCAGGAGTCAGCTACCCGCTGCCGCACAGCCTAACTGCGAACATTGCAAATATTGTACATAGCCAAGTCTGTACAGTGTAGTGCGTGTGATATTGGGACGTACGTGGTATGCCCAGGGCTGTGTGTGTATGTGTGTGTGTGTGTGCGTGTGTGTGTGTGTGTGTTCGCGCGCGCAAGATAAGCGCAGTGTAAATATGTAAATATAAAAACAAGAAAAAGAAAGACAGAGACAAATACCGAGATAAAACTGGTTCTCGGCGGCCGCAGAACAGGTCGCCGTATGGGTTTTAGAAGAACCCCAAAGACAATAAAAAAACCGTACTCAGAACTATAAACCCATGTAAATTTAGAGCCTGTAAGCCGGGTCCAATGCACCGGCACTAGGCAAATAAGTTACAAATAAAAAGCCTTAAGCCTCACAACTCGCAACGGACTAAGCATTGTCGCTGCTCAGCAGAAGTCGAAGACCTATAAGAATAATGAGCAAGGAAACCTCCGTAGCAAAGAAGCAGTCCTGCCGGCAGCGCCTAGCGGCCACGGCAGCCCTCACCTGCCAGCTCCCGGGCACAGTCCTCACCTTTTCTGCCAGTACCGGCAGACGAGAGGGAGCCGCTCGCTGAGTTCACGGGAAAAGTTCAGGGCGAGTTCCTCACCACGGATACCCAGCGCTGACACAGTACCTGAGGCCGCTCACCTGCCAAGCTCGTCGCTGCTACCCTGGCTCCCGGGTCCACTCGGGCCACACAGCCAGACTTCTCAACCATGCAGCAGGAAGTGCCTGCACCTACAGGCGCAGCAGCACGACTCATCCAGCAATCTCCAAACGCAGCCGTTTGAAGCCAGCCCACGCAGCCCATGCACGCCGAAGCCCTTTCTACTCTTCCAGCCCCCTGGATCAACAAGGCTCCCACTCAGGAAGCCCACCGCTGCCATCACTCAGGACCCAGCAGCACCAAACTCAGCAGTTATCCGCGGGACAACCAGGGATCCGCCAACCATCTTCATCCTCGCCACCGCACAACGATGTTGGATCTCTACCCTGAGAGCCTCCAGAATTTCCACGCGCCATGGACCTTCCGAACTCGTCCGAGTACAGCTCGCCGACGCCACCTTGAGGACGGGCCTGCCCTTGTTATGTTGGTGTCTCCGAATCGAGTCCAGCAGAGCATCATGTCGGACAACATGCTGGTTACGGACATGACAACTCCTCCGGCGCTGCACCACCCAAGTGACACTACAGCGGAGCTCCGTGCTTCAATTCACAGTCCACAAGGCACGACTTCCACTTCCGACGCCGGTACTGCGCCACGGGCGGTTTCTTCAGCCACTTCACGTGCCAGGCGCAGTGCCCCCCTACTCGCGCAGCCCACGCAGATCTACGACGACAAATACTCAGTCCTCACCGGAGCCAACAACCTTGGCAACAGTTGACGCGGCCCTCTAAGAGTACTTGGGGGCTACCTTGCAGAACCTCCTCCATGAGCTACAGAGCTACAACAACCGCCTAGCCAAGCTGGAAGACGAGATCGCCACATCCGCCTCCGCAGACAACATGCAAGACATTCACGCATAGGTCCTCGACATCGCACCACGCATCACAGTCCTCGACGACACAATGAAGATCACAACCGCCGACATTCACTGCACCATCCAGGAACAATTGACCTCAATATTCAAAGGAGCCAACAATCTCGTGCACCACCTGGACTAGCACCTGGAACTCGCTGCATCCTCCAACAATAAGCTGTTTCGCGTAGAGGAGTACCATCAGTTACTTGACGCAGCAAAAAAGACAATTTACACAGAACTTAAATTTCATCTACAGTAGTTAAGAGCGCTCCAAGAAAAACTCCAACGACCTGGTACCAGGATGCACACCAAGCCGACTCCTGGCCCTCCACGAAAATTCTATTAAAGAGAATAACCCACAATATCCTCTCCTTCCAGTTACCGCAACTCTTCCACCCCACGTTCAGGGCCCTAGGCCATGTACGTCTCGCGGACCTGTAATATTGCACTACTTCGTTATTAACAGCAGTAACACAATCGCCTTGAACAGTGAAGGTGCATTTAGCGGAATCTCCTTAGGCTGAGATACAGCCAACCAATTTCTCTTTCCACTACTTCCCTCAGGCTTCACTCTGATCCATATCAACCTGAACCACTTCGATAGGCCATAACTTCTTAACCAATAAAAGGACTAATGTGCAACTTTGGGAAAATATAATACATAATTGCGAGATTACACTACAGTATTTAAATCACACATAACATTTTTGAAGTGTCCTCCACCAGCGTCTTTACAGGTTTGCACTCGTCTCACCACGTTCTCTGAAGTCTTCCGGAAAGTATCCTCGCCAATATTACTTATTTCGGTTCGGATGGATTCCTTGAGTGTATTAATTGTCCGTGGCCTATTCTTGTACATTCTAATTTTTAGATACCTCCACAATGAAAAATCGGGTGAGGCTAGGTCAGAGGATCTGGGGGGCCACAGACATTTGACATTATACGATTATCAAAGAAACTGTTTACACGTTCCATTTTGTCATTAGATGCATGGCACGTTGCTCCACCTTGAGGCACTGAGCATGCTGGGGCATGCTGTATACCACAAGCCTACACACACCGATCTCTATCTGAACGCTCATAATTTTCGTCATAATTCTCAACGACTGGGAGTTCATAATACACTAGCCCACAGAGCTTTGTCTCTCTCCGAACCCAGCCACTTAAAACAAGAATTACAGCACCTGAGACTCACTTTCCGTCACAACGACTACTCCGAATATGACGCTGAAGCCTTCATCACCAGAGCTAGGAAAGGGAAACCTGTAATACAGCAAGCGTCACATTAGCCTACTGCTACAGCCTACATCCCGTTTACCGGCAACCTATCCGGCAGAATCAGCAGCCTCGATCACCAGAGCTAGGAAAGGGAAATCTGTAATACAGCAAGCGTCAGATAAGCCTACCGCTACAGCCTACATCCCGTTTACCGGCAACCTATCCGGCAGAATCAGTAGCCTCGATCACCAGAGCTAGGAAAGGGAAACCTGTAATACAGCAAGCGTCAGATAAGCCTACCGCTACAGTCTACATCCCGTTTACCGGCAACCTATCCGGCAGAATCAGCAGCCTCGATCACCAGAGCTAGGAAAGGGAAATCTGTAATACAGCAAGCGTCAAATAAGACTACCGCTACAGCCTGCATACCGTTTACCGGCAACCTAATCAGTAGTTTCGATCACCAAAGCTAGGAAAGGGAAACCTGTAATATAGCAAGCGTCAGATAAGCGTACCGCTACAGCCTGCATCCCGTTTACCGGCAACCTATCCGGCAGAATCAGCAATCTCGATCACCAGAGCTAGGAAAGGGAAACCTGTAATATAGCAAATGTCAGGTTAGCCTACTGCTACAGCCTGCATCCCGTTTACGGACAACCTATCCGGCAGAATCAACAGAATTCTCGCCAAATACTTCAGGAACATCCAGAAGCCACCCCCGAAGATGAAATATCTGTTGAGAGCGGTGTAAGACAAACTGGACTTCCAAGTTCCGGGAGTGTGCCGCATAGCCTGTGAATATGTGACACCGTATACAGAACAAACCGGAATGACCATCACTAACGAATAAACGAACATGAACGAAACATTTGTTTAATGCAACCTGAGAAGTTTGGACTGGCATAGCATTGTTTTAATAACGACCATAGAGCCAAATTTCGGGCGGCGACCATCTTGGCAATATGCAGCAGTTACTCAGAGCGGAGAGTTAAAGAGGCTTCGGCCACTTCCTCCGGGAGAAGCACGATTATTCGTGATCCTGGATTTCAGTTCAGCTCCTCTTGGAAACCGGCCTTCAAATGGAAATCCTTCGACTTAAGAAGCACAGATTTATACAGCTTGATAGTCAAGTTATGTAATTACGTTTCTTTGAACCAATTAATTTTCAATACTTACGCACATCCTGATCTGGCATTTAATTTGCTGAAGACGGTCCTTTTTTCGGTAATGCGCATATTGATAGTGTTTTCTCTTCGTGTTTGTGTTATGTCCAGTGACATTCATTTGTAGTGATAGCATTTAATAAATGTCCTGATGATGGGAGAGGTGCACACTCCCGAAACGTCGACTTCTAATCGTCTTTTCACCTGGCTTGCTTCCCGAGAGGAACTTGAGCAACCTTCTCTCAGTTTGATATCATCCAGGTGCTCCACAAATGTATTGAAAATATCTATATAAACTTCAGTGTCCAAGAAATGTCAACAATTGTCAGATTGTCAAATTTCCCAGAAGAACTGCGATCATTTAAACAAATCTCTGCATTCTACGAGCTTTCAAAAGGAAACGATGTTCTGTTGAAATGGTTCAGATTTATATGGATCGCACTACACATGGCAGTCAGGTTATGCAGAGGTTTGACTTTTCGTTGACCTCCCGGCAAGGGTTCAGGGAGCTATTGCTTCCTTGTACACTATGCTGAATTTTGGCTCGACGCAAGTCGGCGTCAAGTTGCACCTCCTTATAACACTCATAGTCCAGTTGATGCTATACCCCGCGAGATCTGGTTCATGACCGCAGGTAACTACCTGTTATGGCTTCAATGCGCTCGGAATAGCGGACTTAGGTCCATCTATTCACTTGGTCGCTCTGTTCCAATAAGGTTGACACATGAAGCCTCATCACTTCCATAGGTGGAGGATGAAAGTAGGCGCCGGGCGACAAAATTTCACGCCACTTTACCTCAACACAAAGCTGCCCTAACTCGGTAACACCCTTTAACTGCGTGGGCACGCAACTAAAACCCTTCAGGTTGTGTACACCCGGCACCATGGACGGACGGAGAGTTGAATTAGTCGAGTTCAAAATTCAATTCAGAGTAAGTCGTGAGAGAAATACGCTCCAGAGTAAATAACAGGTCCGCTGTATTCACCCGGGTAGCGTAGACGGCAGCGTGTCTGAATCACGTACAAGAGGTCCCGAGTTCTAATCTCGGTCTGGTTGAGCTAACTGAATATTCCTTCTGCCCGGGATTTTCCATCACCATAAAAGATGAAGGTCTGACAACTCTAAGCTCTATGCACTCTGTACTCATTTACACATTTCGTTCTTCGTCCTCTATGACATAACATTGGAGGTTATCCCTCATCCTGAAACATGAATGTCTCATAACTACAAGATTTATGTACCCTGTACTTACTAGAACATCATTTCATTCTTTGTCTGATATGACTTAACGTTGGATGCTTTCCCTGATCCTGAAAGACGAATGTCTGTTAACTCTAAGCTCTATGTAACCTGTACTTATTTGAACATCATTTCATTCATCGTCTGATATGACTTAACATTGGAGGATTTCCCTTATTCCAAAACATGAATGACTGACAGAGAAAAGCTCAAAGTACCGTGTAATCATTTGAATATCATTTCATTCATTGTGCAATATAACTTAACGTTGCAGGTTTTCCCATATACTGAAAGATGAATGTCTTCTAACTCGAAGCTCTATATACCCTGAAATCATTTGAACATAGTTTCCTTCATCGTCCCATATGAATGAACGTTGCACTTTCTCCCTGTAACTAAAAGATAAATGTTTGATAACTACAAACTATACAAAACATGTACTAATTTGAACATCATTTTATTCATCATCCGATATGACTTAACGTTGGAGGTTTTCCCTTATCCTGAAATATGAAGGTCTGGCAACTATAAGCTCTATGTACACTGAACTCATTTGCACATAATTTCATTCATCGTTCCGTATGACCTAACGTTGCAAGTTTTCCCTTATCCTAAAAGACAGATATCTGATAACTCTAAGCTCTATGTACCCTGTGCTCATTTAAACATAATTTAATTTATTGTCGCATATGACTTAAGGTTGGAGGTTTCTCTTATCCTGAAAGATGAATGTCTGGTAACTCTAAGCTCTGTATACATTATATTCATTTGAACATTATTTTATTCATCGTCCGATATGACTTAACGTTGGAGGTTTCCTCTTATGCTGAAATATGAATGTTTGGTAATTCTAAGCTCTATGTCCCAGTAACTCACTTGAACATCATATCATTCATAGTCCGATGTAACTTAATGTTGGAGCGTTCGCTTTATCCTGAATAGAGAATGTCTGGTAATTCTAAGCTCTGTGTCCCCTGTACTCATTTGAACATCATTTCATTCTCAGTCCTATATAACTTAACGTTGGAAGTTTTCCCAAATTCTGAAATATGATTGCCTCGCAATTCTAAGCTTTATGTATCCTGTACTTATTTGAACATAATTTCATGCGTCGTTCCATATGACTTAACGTTGGAGGTTTTCTCTTATCCTGAAGGTTGTATGTCTGATATCTCTAAGCTCTATGTCTTCTGTACTCCTTTGATCATCATTTCATTCATCATCCGATATGACTTTACGTTGGAGTTTTTCTCTTATCCTGAAGGATGTATGTCTGATATCTCTAAGCTCTATGTCTCTTGTACTCATTTGATGATAATTTCATTCATCGTTCCATATAACTAAACGTTGGAGGTTTCCTCTTATCCTGAAAGATGTATGTCTGATATCTCTAAGCTCTATGTCTCCTGTACTCTTTTGATCATCATTTCATTCGTCGTCCGATATGACTTTACGTTGGAGGTTTTTCCTGATCCTGAAAGATGAATATCTGGCAATTCTAAGCTCTATGTATCCTATACTCGTTTGAGCATCTCATTCAACGTCCGATATGACCTAACGTTTGAGAATTTCCCCTATCCTGAAAGATCATTGTCTGGTAGCTCCAAGCTCTATGTACCCTGTGCTGTATCTGTTACAGTTTTTAGTATTATGTAACTTTTTATATTTATCTTTGTATCTTGAACTGACGTGTCCTATAACAAATGCATTATGTTCCAAAGGATTAAATAAATACAAATACAAATTTCACCATCATTTCAGTCATTGTGTGATACTAATCAACTTTGTTGGACTAAATTAAAGATTGGCCCCTAGAAATGAGTTTGTTGTCAGTGAGAAGAACTCACTGGGGCAGTTGAGTGGCGAGTATCGGACTTGTGTCACAGGAGGCAAACAGTAGTGAAAAGGGGAAACGTTTTGTGTGCGTCGGAGGAATTACATCCAGCGTAATCTGGTGCATGAAGCAGAGACATCCCGTGACATTAAAGGGATGCTATGTATTTGTGTAAAAAGAGTAAATGGACTGTATCTGTGATCTTCTGAAACGTAACATTTAGTTGGCACACGCTAATTGATCGACTCTTGACTGTCCTGTTCCCCCAGTCTGAGCTACAAATAATTTTTCCCATCGACATTGCACAAAAACATCGTTGCAGGGGAATTTTGGGATGTTATTTCAGCAGCTGTTCAAACAAAGTTCTTGATGATGAAGTGATGCACAACATTTATTATTCACAGCGTGCCGTACATATTTGTTACAACGCTGGCAAATCGAACGACGAGCCTGTCACAAGCGTGTTTAACGATACTGCGACCGAATTTTATAACGTTTGTGATTCCTCCAGTACATCAGTCAGAAGGAAAGGTAATGTTAAAACCCGCCTGCGAACATTGTCAAACAATCAATACATTAGACTAAACATTTTATCGTTATTATTTCTGGTTGAGTAATTTATTTCAAAATCTGGATCAATTTATCAATTTCAGGTTGAACTTGTTCTTTTTAACTTCATTATCCGTGATCTAATCAGTAACCTGCGTCCCAAATTTGCATGTCGAAGGCTGATAGGTCAGTTCCCTCACGCAATACATAACTTAGTCATTAACAGAAGACAATCTGCTACAAAGCACGAGTTAACACCAAAATGGCGTTTTGTTTGGGAGTATTAAACTCTGATTGTATCAGGTTATTAGTAGACATAAACTTAGAGAAATTAAAAATACTCATTAAGCAAAGCAACTTCAACTAAAATTATTTTCCACAAAATAAGACCAGATTACAGCAAAAATAACTCTTTGAGGTCTCTGAACAAATCAACAAATTTTTCCAATGGGTCCACGAAAGGAATGTGTACAAAACCAATCTATTCCTTCTTGTACAAGAACTTCCTGCTCTACCTACTTCAAGATAAATATTATCTTATTGTAATTACAAGGAAATACAGTAGACTTTAAGTGATGGTCAAATGTTTTATATACATGACTTTCTCTAATCTTGTACAAAAACTTATTGCTCTAACTACTTCAAGATAAAAATGTTCTTATTGAAGTTACAAGGGAATACAGTAGACTTTAAGTGATAGTCAAATGTTTTATATACATGACTCCCTCTACTCTAGTTCAAACACTTATTGTTCTATTTACTTCAAGATAAACATTATCTTTTTGTAGTTACGAGGGAATAAAGTAGACTTTAAGTGATAGTCAAATGTTTTATATACAAACTCTTATACAAACACTTATTGCCCTACATGGTAAACGTAGTGTTCACCACTGTTGCTGCCCCACAGTAAATCTCTTGTTTTTATAATTTCAGTAGATATATTTCAGGCTCATTTAACAACTTTCGATAAATTAGATCAAAGAGAATGAAAAGACCATCGAAGTAAAGTAGGGAACTTTTCTCCATGTTTACCAAGTACAAAAACCTTTCTGGCAAAACAAGAGAAGGTTGTGTTCATTGAAGTGAAAGTAACGCAGGTTTTAAATAACTTTTTGTTGGAATGTGAATATTGAAGGAAATAATAAAGAAGGCATGAAACTAAAGCGCCGATTAATATTCCGAGGCTGTATTGAGGAAATCTGCAAGCGATAAGAAATATTTACCACGATGAACTATAAAGACGAGGGAATGAAATCCGTCTTGGGACATAAAGTAATTTAAGTTAATATATTCGTTAAATTTCAAAAACATTTTGTCGGTTGTGGCCGCAAATTTAAATGGACACAACTAGATAGCGTCGTACTCTGAAGCTGTTGTCATGCAACCGATATGTTTAGCTATACTTTAAAACAGACAAGTGAATAACAGTGAACGTGAAAGAAAATGTGAATCAGTAAAGGACTCCATTATTGAACAGGATAAATGGCAAACTTAAACTTTTAGTAGCTTCTGAACATTGTGAAGGAAATACCTTCAGCCTAGATCAATCGTTAGTACTTTTTATCTTTCTTTCTCATTTTCTCATACCATAAGTTTAAGATTTTGACACTGGCTGAAATTTTCAAATACTTATTCTACGAGGGTGGTCTGAAAAGTTTCCGAACTCAACATGAAGATGCCAGCACTCGTAAATAATAGCTAATGAATTTCGTCGCTCATCTGTTGACAGTTACTCACCAAAGTTTCAACTATTTTTACGTTAAATTGAAATATAGCAGTCGTTTGAGTGAGCAGATGTGAGTGCTTTTTTATGAAAATGGACAAAATCGACTATCGAGCTGCATTTAAATATTTGTTTTTGAAAGGAAATCCGCCTACGCAAATCAAAGATGACTTTGATTCTGTGTATGGAGAATCCGCACCATGATTTATCACAGTGAAATTTTGGACAGCTGAATTTAAATGTGGCCGTAAGAGATTAGGGGACGAGATCTTCCGGGACGCTAAAAAATTGCAGCTAGCAAAGAAAACAACGCCAAAATTCGGCAAATGGCGCCAGATGACCGCCGAATTAAGGTGTAAGAGAAAGCAGAGGCTATGATCATGTCAAACGAACCTGTTTGTCACATATTAAACCAGCATATACACATCAGAAAGCTGTCCGTGCGTTGGGTGCCGCGTTTGCTCACGTTAGACCATAATCCTGTTCGAATGAAGTTTTTCAATGTTCTGTTGGCGCAGTTTAGGCGCAATAAATTCTAGTTTGGGTGCCAATTGATTACTGTAGATCAAACTTGGATACACCATTATACGCCCGAAACAAATTTGCAGTTCAAACAGTGGACTGCAAAGGGGAAACCGGCTCCAAAAGCAGCAGAAACTGTATTGTCACCCAATTATCGGAACGCCAGACGAACGACAGCTGAAAAGGGACCAGAGGCAGCCGAGCCACGCCCCCCCATCAGTCTCGGTCGCTAACTGAGGGGATGATTAGGGAAATGTCACTTGCCGCTGGCCGCCTCTTTCCCCCCTTCCACTGCCATCAAGAACCTTCGCGTGGATTCACGGAAACAAGAGACTTCGAGAAGACGGCGATATTCCGATAAACAGGGCTGCAGCGAGTGAACTGAGTCAGTCAGTCAGTGCTTGACGAGCTAGTGAACGAACGAGAAGACTGTGTACGTGCGTCGGAGGAGTTTACGTAATCGCGAGTGCAAGTTGAACTTTAACGGACGAACTGGTGAATCGTAATTGTGTGCATTACGTAATTCTGTGTAATTGGCAAGTGTTCAACTGTAAGTCGGTGGAAATAAAGAACATTGTTGAGTGGTGCAATTGGACTTTTCATTTCACGAACCCACAAAGTCCCAGTATTTTCGGCTGGGAACGTGATGGCTACTGCTCTCTATTGGGGGTTAAACATAGAGCTATTTTAATCGATTGTCTTCAAAATGGAAAAGCCATTACAAAAGCATACTACGCATCATTACTTGACATGCCGAAGGTAGAACTTGCAGAAAAACGGGCACATTTGCAGAAAAAGATTATCCTGTTTCACCAAGACAACAAAACGTCTCACATCTCAGCGCTTGCAATGGCGAAAATCCACGAACTACGGTTTGAACTGCTTGACTCACCAGATCTAGCCACAAGCGATTTTTTGTCCTCATCTGAAAATTGATTGTGATGGGAAGACAGAGATTTACGTCAAAGAATAGGCTGTCACCTTCGTAAACAATTACTTTACAGAGAGTAACGCCGAGTACTATTTGGACCTGTTACAGAGATGTGAGCATCGCTTGGAGAAGTATGTAGAGTTACAAGGAGAGCATGTAGGAAAAAAAAACCTGAAGAAGTGTCTTTTAACTTTATTAGTTCGAAAACTTTACAGACCAATTATGTATTCCCCAATAAAGTATCGCTCTTTGCGTTTTTTCCATTCTTCTGGTACTAGATCTGCAAGTAAATGTCTAACTAAGCTGATTTTAAAAATTTATCTTTCATGTAATATGTAGCACTCAAAATTTGAACGAATATTTTGTGGAAGAGTGATTCGTAAGTTAATGCAAGTGCGACCAGGAGATCTTATCCCCTTTAGCACCCAATAAGCATTGCTGAGTGGCCTTTGAACCAACCTAAATGCCGGTTACATTTTCACTACGCCGCTTTGATTGCCAGAATGTTTACATATATTTGCACACAATTACGCAATGTATTGACAAAAGTTGTATATTGTGATTGTATGCAAATAATACCGGTATTGCTTATCAAATGTTTATTGTTAAATATCCAATGACATTTCAGAAATAATACTGAATAAATTAAATAGAATATTCATCGCTCGTAAACATAGAATGTTGGGTTAATCGAACAGAGGTGTTAGTTACTTTTGCTTCTGGGTTAACTCTCTGGTTGGTTGAAATCTGTTCAGTAACATTTGGCATTATCGTCATAGATTGTATTCTTACACTCCTTAGTAGGTAACAATATAGCTGATTCGTTGCACCCACATGACTTCCTCAACCTTTGTACAAACACTTATTGCTCTATCTACTTCAAGATAAATATTATCTTATTGTAGATACAAGGGAATACAGTAAACTTTAAGTGATAGTCAAATGTTTTATATGCATGACTTTCTCTGCTCTTAAATACACGCTTATTGCACTCTATACTTCAAGATAAACATTATCGTATTGTAGTTACAAGGGAATACAGTAGACCTTAAGTGATAGTCAAATGTTTTATATGCATGACTTTCTCTACCCTTGTACAAACACTTATTGCTCTATCTAGTTCAAGATAAATATTGTCTTATTGTAGTTACAAGGGAATACAGTAGACTTAAAGTGATAATCAAATGTTTTATATACATGACTTTCTCTACTCTTGTACAAAAACTTACTGCTCTATCTACTTCAAGATAAACATTATCTTATTGTAGTTACAAGGGAATACATTAGACTTAAAGTGATAATCAAATGTTTTATATACATGACTTTCTCTACTCTTGTACAAACACTTATTACTCTATCTACTTCAAGATAAACATTATCTTATTGTAGTTACAAGGAAATACAGTTGACTTTAAGTGATAATCAAATGTTTTATATACATGACTTTCTCTACTCTTGTACAAACACTTGTTCCTCTATCTACTTCAAGATAAACATTATCTTATTGTAGTTACAAGGGAATACAGTAGACTTTAAGTGATAGTCAAATCTTTTATATGCATGACTTTCTCCACTCTTGTACAAACACTTATTGCTCTATCTAGTTCAAGATGAACATTATCTAATTGTAGTTACAAGGGAATACAGTAGACTTTAAGTGATAGTCAAATGTTTTATATGCATGACTTTCTCTACTCTTGTACAAACACTTATTGCTCTATCTAGTTCAAGATAAACATTATCTTATTGTAGTTACAAGGGAATACAGTAGACTTTAAGTGATAGTCAAATGTTTTATATACATGACTTTCTGGATTCCTGTACAAACACTTATTGCTCTATCTAGTTCAAGATGAACATTATCTTATTGTAGTTACAAGGGAATACAGTAGACTTTAAGTGATAGTCAAATGTTTTATATACATGACTTTCTGGATTCTTGTACAAACACTTATTGCTCTATCTAGTTCAAGATGAACATTATCTTATTGTAGTTACAAGGGAATACAGTAGACTTTAAGTGATAGTCAAATGTTTTATATACATGACTTTCTCTACTCTTGTACAAACACTTATTGCTCTATCTGCTGCAAGATAAACATTATCTTATTGTTGTTACAAGTGAATACAGTAGACTTTAACTGATAGTCAAATGTTCTGTATACATGACTTTCTCTACTCTTGTACAAACAATTATTGCACCTAGCTTTCAGAAAACGAATCACAGATCTGATTTCACAAGCGGCGGGATTTTCAATAAACACCGACATTGTAAACATGCACAACAGAACGTACATGGCTGACAGCGATCTCACAATGGCGCACGTTTCTTCTTCTTGATACAGAGCGTCTACCGCGCCTGTGCGGAACTGCGATCGCAGCCCTGCAGCGGAGAGAAATTGAAACATAATTTGCTTTCTGAACGCCCCTTGCATAAGTGTCAGAGAAGAGATATGTCCTTTATTTTGATCGGAATGGTGATTACAGCTCGTTCAAGTCAGTGATTGCGGCTAAGCCTTAAGGAGATACTGGCAATCAAACTGGGATGTTTCTGTCACTTACAATAAAATAGGTACAAGATTGAGAAAACTTCCATACTTGCGAAAACAAAAGGGAACGTCTGACAGATTCAAACTTCATTCAACTAAATGAATATTTCGAGAAGGCTGTCGGAGAAAATTCAAATAATTTTGTGGTCATGACTAGAGCAGTGTGGGCTATCTATATTCACAAAGCTTTCACTTATATCAAACCACTGCACAAATTCTGCTCCGTGCATTAGAGAAATTATAAACAAGCCGAAGCTGGTGGTAAACTACACGCATACCATCATTAGAATTCCATTCTTAGGGTAGTAATTTTGGCACTGGAACTTCTTTATGTAGATCTGGCTATTCCTGAATTATAGTTCCTTGTGTAACAATGGATAGAGCAAACGTTAGTGCACTGCCCAAAAGTCTTTCAATAGTGACCGAGCATATTTAAGTCATCTACTGTCACACATCTCTGGCTTACGTAACAACTCCTGCTTAATTAAACTCAGACAAATTACAGGTAACTCAAAAGTAACTACCTAAATATTACTTTTATAGAGAAGGTCATGGGAATGGAACATTGTTTTGAATAGCACAACTACAATTGTACGTGGGCTGTTAAATAAAGAATGATCATAATTTTTACCGTCATAATCTTTCGCACTAAAATTCAAACTTATTATATTCTGTTAGCCTATTGTGAAACAAACACGCCGTAGTATTTTTATTGTTGGTACTCCTGGTTCCCGCATGTGATATCCAGGTAAGTTTAGACATGTACAGTATCACCTACCACTGCAATGGACGTAACACGCGAGAAAAAAAAAACATGCGGCTTTGAAATTCTCCTTTTGTCTCAACAAATCTTCAGTTGAGGCCTATACAATGTTACAGGAGGCTTATGGAGAGTCTGTTCTTCCCTACAGGACAGCTCCAAGGTGGTTTAAAATGTTTAAAGAGGGGAGACAATCAATTTCAAAGGAAGGTGTACTCCGTGCTTCAGTTACTGCTCTTACAGAAGAAAACATCAACACTGCTACTGCCATTGTGAAAGAGTACCAACGAATTAACTTAAGATCATTTTCTGAAATACTGAACATTTCATTGGGTGCCACCCACACGTTGAAGACAGAACATTGCACATGAGAGGTGTTTGTACGCGATGGGTTCCAAGACTGTTGATTCCTGAACAAAAGGACAATCGCATGCAGGTCTGCATTCAGTTAAAGGTAATGTTAGAGGAAGATCCGAAGATTCTTTCAAAAGTAATCACTGCTGATAAAACTTGGCTACATCAGTTCGATACTCAGAGCAAACAGCAAAGTTCATTGTGGACATCTCCTTCATGACCAACCTCCAAAGAAGTAAAAGTGGTTGCTTCTGCTGGGAAAGCTATGGTAATTTCATTCTTTGATATTCATTTAATGGTTTATCAGCATGTTGTACCTACACACACATCAGTAACTAAACAATACTACAGAGATGTCCTGAAAACATTGCAAGTTCATATAAGTCGCCAAAGATCACATTTCCGTGAAGTAGGCTGGACGCTGCATCAGCATGAAACGCGGCCGTATATTTCCAATGTTGTTGCTCAATTACTTACAAAAATCAACGTGAAGTGCATCCATCACCCTCCCTATAGTCCGCATTTAACCACATGTGACTTTTTTCTATTCTCTAACTTGAAGAAATGCCTTCATGGGAGGCATTATATATCATCAGAAGCAGTGATGAAGGCTGTGGAGGCGATTTTGAAGGATCTCTCAAAAAATAGTTTCCAGCATGTCTTTGAAGACTGGCGGAAACGCTGGTACAAGTGCATCGCATTCACGGGAGAATATTTTGAGAAGAACCGTCGGAATTATGAGGACGAATAAAGGTGCTTTGTCAAAAAAAAAAAAAAAAAAAAAAAAAAAGTGATCTACTTAATTGAACAGCCCTCGTACTATGACGGCATGAAAGGAAAGAAGATAAAAAAAGTCTGTTCTCGAACAAATGAAATAAATTTCCGGTCGAGATTTAAGCACAGACTGATAAAATCCTTAAGTTGGCAATATTAGTAATTATTTTTCCCGATTTCGTTGAAATAACGTTACTGGCTTTAAGCCCATAGCACATCGCAGTTTCAGTTCGATTTATTTAAAAAGGCACACTTCCTTGGCAGTATTATTCATTAAATGCAATTAATATTGATAAATTATGTAAGGTTATACTTCGTTATAGCACGAGCTGCATTTGTCTGCAAATGTTTATTGCCACTACAAGATTGCACCTCAACCACTAGATGGCAGCGTAGTTTAATATTTCTGTTTATTACATAAAACATTAATACATTCGAAACATTCGATGCAATATCTTTGTATTATAAATATGTACTTTTAGAAATGTAATTGCTTAAATAATTTATAGTTGTGAGTAACTATAACCTAATTTTTCTAAAGTAATTAGCTAATTGTGTACCTCGATAATACTCTAAAATCTGTGGAATTGCTTTGAAAAGTGAATCGAGTAGCCTGTATTCACCGTCAAGTCATGTAGGTTTTTAACAATGAAGCATAAGAGCATCTAATGTTAGTTAACTATGAGTTTGAACAGAATTTTAATGTGAAATTCAGAATTGCTCTTTATTTCAGTAGAAACACATTGGAAGTAGCAGAAATACGTAACATAGAATCAACACAATCTCTCGTGGCTTCTGTACACGTAATTAAACAAAAGAGTTCACTTACAAATCACAACTGCACGCGCACAATTATCGAGTCCAATTACGGCTGACCCAACTGGCGATCTGCGGCATCTTTTATACCACCACTCATTTTCCTAGAAATTTGCGGAATGTTCCCTAACAATCAGACGGCACCAGAAGAAAGACGAACCTTTCAGTCATCTGTCTCTCTCTTTCTCTTTTTCGGCAAGGTTTTATCTCCACGCTACACTATCTGCGTTTTTGTGCTCGTGACAGTAGGACATTTTCAGAGATCTCAGTGCTCGACAACGCCGTTCAGAAATATTGGAAGCTAGCAACTAAAACTAAAGAGACAGTCAAATTAGTGGCGGCACATTGATTCAACACAGTCAAAAAAGTATCGAGAAGAGCGGGATCCACTTAAAGTCATGTCATCATTATTGCTTATGATTTTACGGTATTCTTATCACTCCTCAGCAGGGGAGGGGATCCGTCCCCTTCAGCTGCTGTGGTGCGAGCGCTGCGGATCCTTAGCGCTGGTGCTACAGATGTATTATTTTATCTTGACAGGAATCCTGCGCGGTAGGGATGAGTAGCAACTGTGGTGGGGATTATGCACCTATCGCCACAATGCGTCACACGCGTAAGATACGAGAGGGGAGGGCGGTGCATAAGGTGTCTAAAAACAAATTTCATTCTCGAAGCCAGTTTTGCAGCTCATATAAACTAAGTTGTAATACTTACTATGGTAGTAATCACCACGCTTTTGTTGGATCTTAAATAGTACATAGGCAACTGTCGGCCTTTCAGTATCGCTGCAAAGTCCCTGTAACGTATTTCATTCCAGGCATATGGTCCAGTATGTGCTGTATTTATATAAGTTTCATCCATATAAGCTATATAAACTTCACATCGATTTCTCCGAATATTTCGTAAATACTTAAGAAATTTTGCACGTATGGTGCGATGTTCGATTAAAATTTGTCTGTCACGCTTAGTGTTTTTGTCTTTTTGCAAATAATCCGAGCTTCAAAAGAACTCTTCTTAATGTTCAGACACTGTATTGGAAGTCAGTAGAATTTTTAACTTCATAAGCACTTTCTTCAAAGTGGGTCTTTGTTTTTCTGTGCTTTAAAAATTATTCATAGTTTGCCTAACTACTTCTGAATTAGAACATCCAAATTAGATTTTGTGCATGTTCTTGATCTTTGTTTACTGGGCATAGAGAAGGACGTTGTTGCACTAGCACCAATGTCTTTTATGTCCTTAATAACTCTCCTAAACTGCTTTCAGACAACTGTTGCCTCAGATACCCTTCCCCAGATTTTTATAGCTGACCCAGACCATTGTTCCTTTTTTTATAAATCTATGGATATTGGTTATTACTTCTCGTGGTTTTAAATGTAGCACTTTATTTCCTAATGTGCTGCTAGGAGGCGGCATTTATAAATGTTCTCTTGGAACCAGGAGACAAGCACATTTTGAAACAAGTTGTAGTGTTACCGAGTAGCTCTGCAGGTGTTTAGTTGCTCGCAACTGTTACGCAACTGACCTGCCCTCCTCTCCAGTTGCAACCGTTCTGAGGTGGACTCGTCCAGATACCACTGCGCATCGCTCTGCACTTTTCAAGGTAAAAAATACATCTGTACCTGTGATGTTACCAGAGCAACCTCCGACCGAACATTCGAGCCCCTTCCCGAATGGGAGTTGTTCGTTCTCGACACTCCCGGGAGATCGGGTACCTCCGGCCTGACTTCGGCCGCCCGGAGCGGGCAGAGGCAGTCAAGGGTGCTAGCCTGCAGAGCTAGTAGTCCTCTGTCAGACCCATAGCGGCTGGAGTCCCGGAAGGCAGTGTTCTGTCCCCGATACTCTTCACCGCCTACATGTCAGACCTACCTACGGAACCGCGCACTGTTTTGTGTCAGTATGCCGTCGATGTCCTCATACTGGCTCAGAACAAGAACGTCCACTACTGTCTCCCCTTTCTACAACGTCAGCTCCACGCCATTGGCAGATGGAGTGAGAAGTGGAGGATGGCCATTAGCCCGCAGAAGATCTCCGCTTTCATGCTGGCTAAGACCCGTAGCTGGCGCCCAGAAGGAGACCTGCAGTTACGGCGGTGAAGTAACCTCTGGGTTCAAACCGCCAAATACCTGGGAATCCAACTGAACGGCGGCCTCACTTTCACTCCGTATGTCCGGGCAATGGCCGGGCTCGGCCACGCTGCGCCCAGGCAACTCTACCCTAGCTTTCGATCTACCATGCCCATCCGCCCCAAACCAAGCGAACCGTGCTATCGTCCCTCCTCTGATCCTGTATGGATGCGAGGTCTGGGGTTCGGTGGCTCATACCACCCTCCGCAGGCTGCAAGCCGTGCAGAACAGAGCCTTAAGGTTGATCTACGGTACCGACCGCAGGTTCCCATCTCACTTCCTGCACACCCAGTCTGGCATACCATACGTCGAAGAAGTCATGCGTGAACGAACGCGCACGTTGTACGCCAAGATCACTCCTCACACTAACCAGCTGGTGAACACACTTGGTCAATACGACCACCGTATCCCCAGGAGACGGAGGAGCTTTCGCCTATCCAAGGATGTCCTTGGGTGGTAAAGACTGCCTCTCCTCCTGCCCCTACCAAGCACCGCCAGGTGACCTCGCGCCTTGGCCGCGGCTGGAAGGCTAACACCTGCAGTCGTGCTCTGGGGCGCGCGCACGACCTGGTCTTACTAACATAAAACCAATTCCTATCTGGTCTCTCGCTACTGGTCCGCCCTGTGTTTAACGGATCGCTAGCGACTGCACAAAGCGAGGTGGAACGGGTACTGTCCCCCCGCAAGGGGGAATATCCCGGCACCAGAAGCATCAGTAGAGGCCAACTGCGCAGTCTCACCAAACCACACGCAAGCTATTTATCTATTTTACCGCACGGGTAAATCCGCACCGCGGATAGGTACCGTGGCGTATAACCGTCCGCCCGGGAGAACCCGGGCGACCTGCACCTGCTCTTGGCTCTTGGGAAGGTGTGCTAGATCACCAGGCGACCCCACCGAGGTTATTCTGTAGTCTTCACAGCGGGGCTGACGCGCGTCTTGACATTGTTTTCAATTGGTGGGGGGGGGGGGGGGTTTAGACTCAAGGAAAGAACCCCCGAGTTTTCCATCGCTCTCGGGCTGACAGAGACCGGAGTCCTCGGAATTTCGGGTAGACCTCGTGAAAAAGTGCTTTTATCACTCAATCAATTCCTTAAGGAAATTCCTGTGAATGTGCATATTACAGTCACTTTATTGAACACTATTTACGACTAGTTGTGCGTCGTAGACATTGAAATCTCCTGAATTCTCACCCCATTGTGTTACATGATGGTGCTCGCTCTCACACTTTTGCCGCTGTTGTTAATTTACTTCGCAGATGTATTCTGGAACATCCTCCATACTTCCTAGTTATGACTTGGAACTTTTTGCAAAAATTAAATACCAGGAGGCAATTATAGCAGCAGTACAGCAGTCAGTTCGAATATTAGCACAGAAGGCGCTGTGGATGTCATCCGTCGGCTTCCTAGGCGAGTTCATGTTGGAGGATATTACTTCTAAACGATTCAATATTGTCTTGGACACTTTATTTACGATAGGCAGCATACGCGCTAAAAGGGTTCGCACGGAGCGATAACGCGGCTTGTTTATACAAAGGAACTGATACGCAGCACAGTGTGGAAATAAAGAGCCTGCAGAAACAGATGAAGATAGCCCAGAGATAAAAGGCTTACCGACACAGATAGGTGAGGTAAGTGGAATATTCTGGTGACGTCTTGATTGCTTTACAGAATTTACGATATCTTGTTTGTTCCAGAAATATCTAGAATTATCAATAGAGGTATTTAAGGAAGCTTGACTCGTCAAGGGTCAGTGGTAAACATATGTTGTAACAGGAGTGTTGTAAACAGTGGAAGTTGAATAAGCTCATTGTTGTGGTCATCGACCTTGGTAGATTGTTATTGTGTATGTGACGTGATTATATTACGTAAGGATTGAACAAAGTGTATTTCTGCGCAGATAAAGAACGATTTGAATTTCTCTAAATTGGACTTTAATCCTTTGAACCCAGAAAGTTACAATATGGCGATTACTCCAAAAATGTTTATTTGTTGTTAATTCAAATGTTGCCACAAATTATTGAATTCCCTAAGTATTTTTCACATTACGTCATTGGCACCTTGATCTTATACTTCATATGTCATCTACAAACAAAAAATAATGGACCATATCTTTACAGCTTCCGTAAATGAATTCCAAAGCATTTTCTTTAAGTTTTGCACAACAGAATGGCACATCTAATCCCAGAACTGCACAAAGCGATTAGAGGAAACTGAATGTTTGATTTCCGTCATTTCTGTGAACCCTTACCTAGAATGTGCTTCAGAGACACACTGAAGTCAATAATTATTGCGAATTTGTGGGTTGGGCGAATAAAATATCTTATTTGTAGAAATTTAAAATTCTCTTTACTGCAGGAAACAGTAACTTTGTACACCCCTTGCAGCTGCATGTAAACACACAAATGAATTCACTGCGCTACACTTCAAACGCACAAACACAACATAGCTGCACAACACAACTAGCAACTGACAACTGACTCCGCTCTAACACTTTGCGACTTTTATACCTCCAGTCATTGTTGTAGAATACAGTCGGTCGTTCGATAACAATTGCGACGTAGCGACAGAAAGACGGAACACAAATAGGCTTCGTTGAGGTGTGCACAATATTCACTTCTTCATTTGATAAAAATTACTTACTACCAAACCAAATTCTCATGTTTTCTGAAGAGAAAGAAGTAACTAAGGGCTATGTCTGGTGAATAACGTAGATGAGCAACCATTTCAAAGCCCAACTCATACACTTCCACCATTGCCATTGCTGATGTATTCGATGGTACATTATCCTGGAAGAGAAGCACCTGTTTGCCGTTCAATTTCGGTCTCTTTTCAGACAGCGCTTGCTGCAAACGATCCAACAATGAGGCATAATACGTTCTAGTTATGGTTCTCTTTTTTTCCAGGTAGTCTATGAGGATTACTACTTGAGAATCCCAAAAAAACAGTGACCATCACCTTAACAGCTGACAAAACGATCCTTGCTTTCCTTAGTGCACTTTCACCAGTCTTTGTCCATTGTTTTGGCTGCTGTGCTTAATTTGATGTATAATGATGAATCTAAGTTTCATCCATGGCCACAAATCAGCGCAAAATTCTTGCAGATTGTGATTAAATATCGCCAGACACTCGGAAGAAATGTTCTTTCAAATGCGCTATTGGTCGACTATGAGAAATCGCGGCACCCATCTTGCACCCATCTTTTTCATTGCCAATTTTTCATATAGGATATTGTACACTCGCTCAATTGAGGTGACTGAAGTTTCACCAACCTCACGAATTTTGATTCGGCGCTGTTGCCTAAACAGATCGTGGATTTGTTCAATTGCGTCCTATGTGGTGACGTCAATTCGGCGACCAAGGCATCTTCGATGCTTCTACGACCACGCTTAAATTTATTTATCTAAAAGTAATGGTCTCCCATGTTTATGAAAAGTCGGCGTGTACTTTATCAAATTCAGTTTTGACTTGTGCAGCAGTCCAGTAGTTTGCCCACCTTGGTAGCGTAGATGGTAGCGTGTCTGCCTCACGTTCAAGAGGTCCAGAGTTCGAATGGCGGTCAGGGTGAGTTACCTGGGTAAGGTTTCCTCCGGGGTTTTCCCTTATCCTGAAAGATGAATGTCAGGTAGCTCTCAGCTCAAAGGACCCCGGACACATTTGAGTATCATTTAACCAATTTAATTCATCGTCTGATATGACCAAATGAAATTCATAACAGCAAGAAACTCTTCTTTTTTCCCCATTTTCAATCGTACCTATCACACTGAGCAGTTCAGACGGTTGTCAACAATGAGGTGTACAATATTTTTAATAATTATGATTACTACTCACAAAAATGTCCATCCTTTCACGGAAATTTACCATACTTATCAAACGACCCACGTATATAGCCCCGGGTAAGAACAGACAGCTATTGTCAGGGTCCACAAACGTTTTGGAACCTGCCCAAGCCACTGGAAGGTGGTTCATAAGCAGCCCCCAGTGGTAACCAAAGAATCCTTGACTCGACATTATAGATTCAAATGATCACTCTGACGGAGCCGAAAAAAAAGCTTCCAAATCCAATCCGCTGCCCAAAATTGACCAGGGAATACCATAGGAAATCCCATGATCAGAGTACGCAGAAGCAGGAATGAATGCCAGATCTCCTGGCTCGGTGGAGAAAGTGGTACCATTTTTCTTTTATTACGTAGCGTTTGGGAGGTGTTGCCTTGTTTTCTAGATGCACGTGAGCAAAGGGAGGTGTGACGTCAGTCAGTCGGATGATGGATCGCTGTTTTGCGGTAGCCAGCACAAGTGGCGTGATGCGACATTGTTTCGATCACCTTTCGGCATTTTAGAAATTATTTGCAACGCCCAAGATGGAGGTACAGTCACTATCATAATACCACAAGCACGTTGTGACGAAATTTCGGATGGATAGAAGCCATTCTGACCCCTTTTGGTGCGACTTTTGCTACAGATTGTCTAGTTGTCTCCCAGCAGATGTAACTGCGTCCTGTCCTCGAGGATGGTGCCAATGTTTCCGGTCGCTCAGTGTCTCAGGATGAGCTTTCACTCAGATCCAGGGTCTCAGGCTCAGAAACTCCTTTAGATGTTATCCACGGCTTCTGCAATCGAAACATGAATACCCTTCACCTGGTTTGGTATCAGACGGAAATGAAATGTATTTTAACGCCCACTTTTACTACATACGGCACCGCAGGCGGTGACACTGATGGTACATGAGATGACGATGGAGCACCGGTGGAATGAGATGGCGGGGGAAACCGGAGGTCCCGGAGAAAACCCGCCCCAGCGCCGTGTTGTCCATCACAAATATCACTTTGCGGTCGCCTGGGATCGAACCCGGGCCGCCTTGGTGAGAGCCAAGCGGTCTAACCACTGAGCCACGGCGCGGCCAGCTCAGACGGATATTTTAACTAATTTACTAAATGAAGTGAAATAATCCTCAACCTTCCTTTAAATATTCTAATATTGAATTCTATATTATGCTAACAAACGTCATAAATAAATTCATATAATAAGCTTTCCTTCACAGTATAACTTGAAACCGTGTTCCATCATACTTATAAGGTTGTGGTTCATAGCTCAACGACGCCCATATAAGAGTCTGGCTAGTCCGAAATTAACGAATTTTCCGTTGCTATGGTAATTCCATAATTTCCCATTGTTTCCCGTCTTCTTCGGTGAACCACTTTTCATTATTATGTTAGGTAATGTACATAATCCTTTGTTTCAATGATATTTAAACAACTTAACATAAAAATGACATTTTTATTATTTTAAGTTACCATTTTAGGTTACTACTATCGTCCTTAAACATAATAATAAAATCATATTGATTTTAGTACCAAACTAAAGCAACTGTTACAACTTGATTTGGCGTTATGTGCCACTGAGAGGGCAGGAAGACGGTAGAGTTTCCATTTCGGCGCCAAATATCTTAAGAACCATTTTTGCTCCTTCTTCCTGAACTTTCCTAGTAATACCGCTATACGAGGATGGTCTGAAAAGTTTCCGACGTCAACATGAACATGGCAGCACTTATAAATGAAAGTTAGTGATTTCGTTCTTCATCTGTTGAGAGTTACTCACCAAAGTTTCTGCCATTTTGAACCCTCAGTTATCAACAGCCGTTTAAGTGAGTTGATGTAAGTGTTTTTATTAAAATGTACAAAATAGTGTATCGAGCTGTCATTAAATATTTGTTTTTGAAAGGCAATACGTCTACACAAATCAAAGATGTATGGGGACCCTGCACTATCATTTACCACAATGACAGCTGAATTTAAACGTGGCCGTAAGAGCTTGGGACACGATGAACATGCTGGACCCCCAAAAACTGCAACTACCGAAGAAGACATCGCCAAAGTTCACCAAATGATGCTATATGACCGCTAAATTAAAGTGAGAAGGATAGCAGAGGCTATGGACATGTCAAAATAACGTATTTGTCACATACTATATCAACATTTAGACACGAGAAAGCTGTCCGCGCGTTGGGTGCCGCGTTTGCTCACGTTAGGCCAAAAACGTGTTGCAAAGAACATTTCCTACGCTCTGTTGGCGTAGTTTAGGCGCAAGAAATCCGAGTTTAGGCGCCTATTTGTTACTGCAGATGAAAGCTGGATACACAATTTTATGCCCGAAACAAAAATACAGTCCAAACAGTGGAATGCTAAAGGGGGAACCGGCTCCAAAAACAGCAAAAACTGATTTTTGCGCTGGGAAAGCGATGGCCACTGCTTTTCGGATAATCTTGGAGTTATTTTATCCACAATCTTTAAAAAGGAATAACCATTACAGAATGATGATGACGACGACGACGACGAAGATGATGATGATGATGATGATGATGATATAAGGGCGCCAAACTACGGCTGTCATCAGCGCCCCTTAAAAAACTAGTCATGGCAAAATCCAGATATAAAACTTTCTAAAATCTATACAAGTGTAACAAAACATATTAAAAACGCACGTACATAAAAACATCAATCAAAACCTACTACAAATTTCGTTCACTAAATCCTACACTCTAAACTAGACAAGAATCTAAAAACCTTCTCCACGGGTCTCCACGCACGGCCTACACGTGGGTGGGCTTTTGACCGTCTCCCTCAACCACGAAGAGGAGCCCACACGAGGGAGACTGTTGGCTCGGGACCCCGGGTGCGCCAAACCCGTACCTACCGAAGTAGGTCCCTGGGGGGACCTTCACAGAAGCATACTACGCATCATTATTTGACAAGCTGAAGGAAGAACTTACGGAAAAACGGACACATTTTCAGAAAACGAAAATCCTGTTTCACCAAGACAACGCACCATCTCACACTTCAGCGGTTGCAATGGCCAAAATCCAGGAATTACGTTTTGAACTACTTGACTCAACAGATCTAGCCACCTACGACCTATCTTTGTTCCCTCATCTGAAAATTGCGCTCGGAGGACAGCGATTTTCGTCAAATGAAGAGGCAATCACCTTCGTGAACAATTATTTTTCAGAGAAAAACGCCGTGTCTTGTATCGTTATTAGGTCCGAAGTTTTTCAGACCACCCTCGTAGCAACATCAGGGTATTCTTGTTTTTCTACCCCTTATGCCCATAGGAATCGACTTGAGAAATAGAAATTGTGGATCTTATGGAAGATCAGCCTGATGCCAGGTGTTAGACGGAGAGCAGTACATGAGAGCGAGGTGGATCAAAGAACAGATGATAATTGGTGACATGGTAGCGGCGGAAACCGGACACCCCGGACAAAAACCACCCCAACGCCGCGTTGCCCCCACGAACCACACTTGCGGCAGCCTGGAATCGAACCCGAGCTCCCTGGTGAGAGTTTAGCTGTCAAACCACCCTATCTCAAGTCCCGTTATTTGTCAGTTCATTGCCATGTTCATCCCCTCTGCTAAGATTAAAGAATTATGTCCGTTAACATTTGTTTAAAAAAGTGTTTTATTATACATAGGAATGACCATATCGTTCACTCAGACGATGAAGCAATTGCTCCAACACGTGCTGCACAAAGCCACCCCAAAAACAGAATGTCTATGCGGTAATGAGAGCCCCCCGCCCCCAAAATATGTGAAAACAAAGAGTTAATGGACCCAACTACTGCTATATAAAACACAAAACAAAAATGTTCCGGTCCAAGGCCGCCGAGGAAGCGATAGAGGTGGTTTATGAATACGATTCAATTTGTTCTGATGATAGGACAGCAATTAGCAAGTAATTATCCCATGCCACAGCGGCGTTTGAGAGTGAATTAAAAGTGAATTGCCATTCTACTGTGAAAACTTGAAAGAAACGCTATACAGCGGTTCAAACAAATACAGCACACGACTTTATCTACTCTTGTGCAAACACTTATTGCTCTATCTATTTCAAGATAAACATTATCTTATTATAGTTACAAGGGAATACAGTAGACTTTAAGTGATAGTCAAATGTTTTATATACACGACTTTCTCTACTCTTGTACAAACACTTATTGCTCTATCTACTTCAAGATAAACATTATCTTATTATAGTTACAAGGGAATAAAGTAGACTTTAAGTGATAGTCAAATGTTTTATATACACGACTTTCTCTACTCTTGTACAAACACTTATTGCTCTATCTACTTCAAGATAAACATTATCTTATTATAGTTACAAGGGAATACAGTAGACTTTAAGTGATAGTCAAATGTTTTATATACATGACTTTCTCTACTCTTGTACAAACACTTATTGCTCTATCTATTTCAAGATAAACATTATCTTATTGTAGTTACAAGAGAATACAGTGGGCTTTAAGTGATAGTCAAATGTTTTATATACATTACTTTCTCTACTCTTGTACAAACACCTATTGCTTTGGCTTCTTCCGTAGCGCTACAGCCCAATTTGAGCCTTGGCTTCTCTTAAGTTTTGCCTTCATTCTTCCCTATTTATTGCATCTCTTTCCAGATTCCTGCTAATCAGTAAGTTTCTTGTATCTAATCTCACCCCTTCATACCATCTCTCCCTTGGTCTGCTAACTGTTCTATTCCCAAACAGTTTGCCCTTTAACGCTTTTAAGGGTATACTTTGGTCATTCATTCGTAATACATGACCAGCCCACTTAAGTCTTCTAAATTTAACTATTCTTAAATCCTTTCATGGAAGTGTTGAAAACACTTCTGGTTTAGCAATGGGCAACCCCTTATCACCCTTCCTGGCCGATCTGTACATGAGTGCACTAGAAATAAGGATCACTAAAGTTTTCTCATGGATGTTCAAACTCTGGCAAAGATATGTAGATGACATATTTGCCATAGTGCCAAAAAAACACTTCAGTGATGCACTAAAACTTTTATATATTCAAGAAAAAAGCATCAAGTTCACTGTAGAAGTTGAAAAAGACGAATATTTACCATTTTTAGATCTAAAAATAATCAGAAATAGAAATAGAATGAACTTAGGCATTTACAGAAAACCAACACAGACAGACAACTACATAAAAGCTAATGGCTACAATCCAAGATCCCACAAACAGGCAATCTTTAATAGTTTAGCAAACAGACTGGTCAACATCCCTCTCACAGCAGAAGAATACAAAATAGAATACAACAAAATTATTGAAATAGCACATAAAAATAACTTTCCGAAATCACTAGTAGACAAAAAAGTGAACTTAGCAAATAAGAAGAAACTACGCAACCCTCTCAGCTACAGAAACTAAAATGATCTTCAAAAAATTCACTTACCATCCATGGGCCTTTGATAAATTCAAAAAAGTCTTCAAAAAACAAAACATTCAACTACTTCCAGTGAACCATTACTCGTTAAAAAACCTAATTTGCTCAAACATCAAAGATGCCATTCCATCTAACAAAAAAATCTGGTATATATAAAATTGAATGCTGTGACTGTAGTCAAATTTATATTGGAAAAACCAAAAGAAATTTAGGAGCAAGAGCAAAGGAACACTTTAGGAACATAAAATACAAACAATTAGAAAAATCAGCAGTTGCCACGCATTTTTGGGATAAAACCACAACATAAATCCAGAACCAAAATTACTAAAACATACAACAGGAAAACAAGAACTGTCCACATGGGAATAAATCTTTATTTCAAAAAATAGGAACAAAGTATTCAATTTCGACATCCCCCAGAAAGATTTGTTCAGCAAGTTCCTCGAACCGCCACCAGAGGAGACCGATGACAAAATATTGCCAGCTACACCAATGAGAATCAGTCGATGTCCGGCTGAAGATAGAGGGAAGGCCTCTGAAACTATTTCCGGGAAAATTTAAAAGTAAGTGTTGTTTTGTGTCATTAATCGACTCCCAATTAATTTAATTTACTATTCCTGTTATATCTGGCTCTCTATATAAGTCATTATTTCGCTGTTATATCTATTTCTCAATAATCCATTATCTTTCACTGGGCCTAAGATTATTCTAAAAATCTTTCTTTCAAAGGCACATAATACATTCTCCATTTTCTTTGTCATTATCAATACTAGGGCAATATTAATGAGTAATGGGGCCAGACCATCCCCTTGTTTTAAGCCTTTTCTGTATATACCATATCAGTGAGTTCTTCTTTTATTTTAATTCTAAAAGCTGAATTATCCATGGTTACTTTAACCAATCTCACCAGTTTCTATGGTGTCCGGAAATTCAACATGATATTGTATAATTTCTCTCTACTTATGGAGTCATATGCTTGTTTAAAATCTATAAAAAGCTGGTACACGTCTACTTTATGCTCCCATAATTTCTCTAAAATTATCTTAACTGTGAATAATTGGGCTATTGTTGATTTACTTTTTCTAACTCCTGCCTGATATTTGCGTATTATTTGGGCTACCATAAAGCCCAGGGTTCGAGTACAATCTGTGACATCGGAAGATTTTAGGGTCGTATTGTGGAGAGCTGTGCAAACCTGCTGGTAGGGAGAGTGGTCCGCTCTCCGCAATAATAAACTTAAATCTGTGAAAGAACTTCCGATTCCCTGGGTTACCTCCTGTCGGTCATCTCGTCGCGAGGAGGTGAATTTGGCTCGGTTGCGCATTGGGCACTGCTTTTTTACTCATAATTTTCTATTTAAAAAGGAGCCTTCTCCACTGTGTCCGTTTTGCAATGAAGCGTTGTCTGTACGACACGTGCTGCTGGAGTGTTTGCACCTAGCGGACCTTAGGACGTCTCTGCAGCTACCGGCCAGCTTTGCAGAAATGCTAGCGGACGATAACACAGTAGTGGAGAAGGTTTTTAGATTCTTCTCTCGTTTAGACTTTAGGATTTAGCGAACATATTTTTTAGTAGGTTTTGATTTTTTGTTTTTTTCCGCTTTCTATGTACATGCAGTTTTAATAGGTTTATTTACATAAGTATAGTTTTTAGAAACTTTTTATATCTGGCTTTTGCCATGAGTAGTTTTTAAAAGGGCGCTGATAACCGCTGTAGTTGAGCGCCCCTATATCCATCATCATCTTCATCATCATCATCATCATCATCATCATCATCATCATCATCATCATCATCATCATCATCATCATCATCATCATCATCATCATCATCATCATCATCATCATCATCATCATCATCATCATCATCATCATCATCATCATCATAATCATCATCATCATCATCATCATCATCATCATCATCATCATCATCATCATCATCATCATCATCATCATCATCATTATCATCATCATCATCAATCAATCAATCAATCATCATCATCATCATCATTATCATCTTCTGTATGGCGTTCTAGTCTATCCTTAAATAACATCAACACTTTATAGCAATTTAACAATAATGATATACCTCTATAATCTGTACATTCCAACTTATATTTCAAGATAAACGTTGTCCTATTGTAGTTACAGTGTAATTCAGTAGTCTTTAAGTAATAGACAAATGTTTTATGTACATGATTTTCTCTACTCTTGTACAAACACTTATTGCTCTATCTACTTCAAGATAAACATTATCTTATTCTAGTTACAAGGGAATACAGTACACTTTGAGTGATATTCAAATGTCTTATATACATGACCTTCTCTACTCTTGTGCAAACACTTATTGCTCTATAACTTCAAGATAAACATTAACCTATTGTAGTTACAGGGAAATACAGGTGATAGTCAAATGTTCTATATACATTTCTTTCTCTACTATTGTACAAACACTTGTTGCTCTATGTACTTCAGGATAAACATTATCTTATTGTAGTTACAAGGGAATACAGTAGACTTTAATTTATAGTCAAATGTTTTATATACGTGACTTTCTCTACTCTTGTACAAACACATATTGCTCTATCCACTTCAAGATAAACATTATCTTATTGTAGTTACAAGGGAATACAGTAGACTTTAAGTGATAGTCAAAAGTTTTATATACATGACTTTCTCTACTCTTGTACAAACACTTATTGCTCTATCTACTTCAAGATAAACATTACCTTATTGTAGTTACAAGGGAATACAGTAGACTTTAAGTAGTTGCCAAATGTTTTATATACACGACTTTCTCTACTCTTGTACAAACACTTATTGCTCTATCTACTTCAAGATAAACATTATCTTATTGTAGTTACAAGGGAATACAGTAGACTTTAAGTGACAATCAAATGTCTTATATACATGACTTTCTCTACTCTTGTACAAACACTTATTGCTCTATCTACTTTAAGATAAACATCTTAATTCTTCTGGTATACCTCTGGATGCGTTCAATGTTCACAGTTTTCTGTGAACCTACTGAACGCAAATCACTCTAACCTAATATAGTATTTATTTCTAGAAAAGTATAAAAGTAATGTATTTTATTAGCAGCCGGTACATAAGGTGGCGTTAATTTGTAACATCCTGTACTGCTTCATTAAGGGTTTGATACTCGGAACTAATTAACGTGGAAATATATTTTCTTTCCAAGTTAACAATTAATTTACCTCATTTAAGTGAAGACCTTGCTAAGATTATTTCTGGCACTCAGCGAGGAAGAAAAGGCAAAGTTAACTCATTTAATTAGACTTTTGTAAACTTGAGAGAGAAAAAAGAGATAATTAATCAGAAGGGTAATGATGAGGCTTCGTATTCTAATTGGTGGAAAATAAGTTGGACGTAGGTATGCAGATAATTGGGGAAAAAACGTGACGTGCACTTTGATCGACATTTTGAGTTTGCACGTTATGCAATTATGGGCTATGTTTCTGGATTGCTTTGTGAAATCCCTCCCCTCTACCTGATGTTAGCGGCAAACTTGTGTCCGGACACTATTTCGAATCGGTCCGTCGGATGCTGATGTAATGGGCGATAACGAAGATGATAAAGCCTTTATGCCCTTTGGGCGCTGCGTTGCTTGTTCATGAATTTTGAAACAAAGTTAAAATGCTTTTAAGTACCGCCCCCGGACTATTTTTGGATATTCATTAAAAATGTGTATTACGGCTGCTGTTTGGAGTAATCAATAATGCTCGTGAAAGTCACCCACGGCCTAATGTTAAGTCAGTAGGGTAACACAACAACATTAGAGACACTAAGTAACATGTACAGTCACATACATAAAGTTTTGTCTCTAATTTATAGACAAGTTGGTATCACATATTAAGAACTGCTTTATGAAACATTCACTGAACCTGAACATAAAAATACGAGGATCGACTGACATGTCTCGTGGCTGACAGTAAAATCATTTTAAATATTAAAAGTAGAAGCATTATTAACAGTGAAGTATTCTTCATATTTGAGTTTGATTTATGAGTAACTATGTTTACAAACAAACAGAAAAATCTGCAGTTTCTCACCATTTTTGGACAGAAAACCACAACATTGGCCACAACATTAAACTGTTAAAATCTTTAAGTACACCCAGAGAATTCGATATTTGGGAAAAAATATTCATAAACAAAAACCGTGATAAAGATATAAATTTTGAAATCCCGGCAATAAATGAAGTATTAAAACGTAGTGCCCCTAACACCAGATGGCAGAGTGATCGGAGCTCCGTAGTAGTGGAAGAAGAGGAAGGTACATTTAGTCACCAAACAGCTGAGGATGAGATCGAATGATCTTTAAAACGTTTCAGTTATACAACAACAAGTAAGTGAAGTTTGAGTGTAAACATAGTGACTAATAAATCAAACTCAAAATCATTTTAATTTACTTTTTTATCTCTCAAGATAATATCCAGAAGGGTTAGTAGATCTTTAATATCGGTGTTATAATTTAATTAAACCATCTCTGTGGTGCGATATATCATGAGCCATGAGGCATGAGCGACAACAAGTCGTCAGGGTGCTCCCGGGTGTTGGACAGAGTGCCACGGTACCTTTCTGCTGAGCGAATTTACCCATGCGGTCTTATAGATTTTATTATTTCTCAAGATTTTATGTCTATGTAAGATGGTGGACCTGATATGACCTCTGCTAGTGCTCCTGGTTGCGGGATGAGCGTCCAGAAAGGAAGCCTGTGCCCGATACCGCCACGCTAGGAGAGGCCTGCTTTCAAGGTCCGTTCAGTGTGGCGGGGCAGGAGCGAGAGGTCGGGTGGTAAATGGGTAACATTTAGGTTCACGTCCTGTTCTGGTCACACGGGACGGACTCAAATCCAGCACCGCTATGACCGGGACAAACGGAGTTTGGCAGTGAGGGACGAGAGGCTGAACTCACCACACAAGAGCGTTCTTAGGGAGCCGATAGCTCTTTCTCCTTCTTGGTGCATGGTGGTCATATTGACCTAGCGTAGTAACTAGCTGGTTGGGGTGAAGTGTAATTCTGGCATACAATGTGCGCGAACGATCACGCACAACGTCCTCAAAGTATGGTATGCCGGGATGGGTGTTGAGTTGAGTCCAGAGGGTCTACTTCCATTAGTCCTGGACCCGTAGGACACATACCCGGGCCTCTTAAAACCAGGGAGTTATCCGAGCTGTCCCAGAGCGCGCTCGGCGTCCTCCATGGGGCTTTCCATAGGGCAAGACTTAGGTGACAAACAAGCTCCCCCATCTGGTCCAAGGAAACAAGACGGTAGAAGTGGATACGCCACTTACGCGCGCCAACACCAAAGGTGAAGGCTACCGATAGGACCTCGGTGTGGCCACCTGGCAATCTAGCACAATCTTCTACTAGCTTGGCAGACTAGTACCCGGGAGAATTAATGGCTTCCCTCTACCCCGTCCGAAGACGTATCTGATTCCCACGGGTATCGGTAACACACTGCCCCCTCGAGACCAACCCAATCCGAGCAACTCCGAGTGGGAGGGGCTCATATGTTCGGCCCGAGGTCCCTCTAGTAACGTCAGAGGCCGGGATGGGAATTTAGGATGTGTGATGGAAGCGTACGTTCTGTATGGTAGATCATCCTAAGTGGCTTGTTCTGCACGGCTTACTGTCTACGGATGGTGGTACGAGCCACCGAACCCTAGACCTCAAATCCATACAGGATCAGTGGCGGGATGATCGCACGATACACCGGTAGTTTCAGGCGAGTGGGCATGATTGCCCGGAATATGGGGTACAACAGCCTGAGCGCAGCGTGGCCAAGGCTGATTTTCTCACGGACATGTGGAGTGAAGTTGAGGCCACTGTCCAGTCGGACACCCAGGTATTTGGCGGAACGAACCCAGGGATTTACCATGGTCTTCAAACTACGAGGGTGGGTCAACAGGTAATTCTTAAATAATTAAGTTATGTGAAAACTTTGAATTTGGCGCAATTCCTCAAGCCTTCTTCTCCAATCCCCTGTAGCAGTAACTTCCCAGGACAAGAGGTGACAGCACTGCATCCTCTTGCAAAATGGCTGATATTGACATTCGTATTAGACAGCGTTCTGTGATTGAATTTTTGACTGCTGAAGGTAAAACACCAATTCGCATTCACGAAAGGCTAAAAACTGTGTATGGCGATGCAACGGTGGATGTCAGCACTGTAAGACGATGAGCTCGTCGCTGTAACGAAGCTGAAGGGCAAACACCATTGGCAGATGAAAAGTAAAGCGGCAGGCCGGTGACTGAAGTGACTCCATGCAACATTCAGCGAGTCGATGACGTCATTGGTGGTGATCGCCGGGTAAAAACCGGTAAATTGTGTCGCATTACATCACTCAGTAAAGGCAGTGTGATGACGATTATTCAGCAAATGGATTACTCAAAAGTTTGTTCACGTTGGGCACCAAGAATGTTAACCGCCCAAAACAAAGAAACAAGGAAAACAATAATCTGCAAACAGTTGCAGCGCTTCAATTTGGAGGGAGAGGACTTTCTGGAAAAAATTGTTACTGAAGAGGAAACGTGGGTTCATCTTTTGAACCTGAATCAAAGAGGCAGTCAATGGAATGGCATCACACAACGTCACCGAAGAAGAAAAAATTCAAAACTCAGCGGTCAGCAGGGAAAGTTATAGCCACAGTATTTTGGGATGCTGAGGTTGTGCTTATGATTGATTTTTGGAGCAGGGATGCACAATAAATTCTGTCCAATACTTAGGAACTCTCAAATAGTTGAAAGCACGTCTTCGCCGAGATCGCCCAACAAAAACTATGGCGGATGTTCTTTTGCATGACAATGCAAGACCACACACCAGCCGTTACACCACTGCAGAAATTGAGAAATTGGGATGGCAAGACTTACTTCACTGACCTGGCACCACCAGACTTTCATCTGTTCGGGCCGCTAAAGGAAGCTCATCGTGGGATTCATTTTGAAGGTGAGGAGGCTGTGAAAACGTCCGTACGTCAATGACTTAGGAAGCAAGGCCGTGTGCTTTACCACACTGGAATACATGCCCTAGTTAAAAGGTGGACCAAAACTGTGGAAAAGGACGGAGATTATATTGAATAGTGACAAATGAATCGTCAATATTGTAGTTTTCAAGATATGTAAATTGGATTCAATTTTCTTGGCAATTAAAGCAGAAAAAAATAGGAGGCATTACTTTTGACCCAACCTCGTAGCTATTTATCACATCAATGACCTCCTTGTTACTGTGATATCTTCGTTCTCTAAGAAATTTTTGAGGTTCCCTAACAGGTGGTAGTTACTGAGTGCTAGAGCTGGCGAATAGGTTGAATGTTCAAGCGATTCACACATGCCATAACTGAATGATGGACTGGAGCATTGTCGTGAAAAGATAAGACCTTCCTATGCTATTATCCAGCAATGCAAAGAAGGTCCCTGAAAGGAATGTGCCTCTTTTCACAGTGGGACAAGGACAGCAAATGAGTGTGACAGAGAACGCATGCTAAGGAGCAGAACCGTCATAAAAATGCGCCCTATTCACTATGTACACTAAAACCGAGAAGATTCATTCACAAATGTAGAAGCCGTCACAATGTTTTTGAATGGTCTGTAACTGTACTGATATGGGGTGTCATAAACCTGTCCAGGTTGGATGTGGGAACCTACTCCAACCCCCACAGCGTCTCAGTCCTTGAAGACTTTCTCATCTGTGGAGGACGGTAAATGAGATCTTTTTCTTTTCGCCCTATAACTCAAACTTTGCAGTAATAGTCACCAGTGACACTTATAAACCCTTTTTTAAGAAATCAATAAAAAGAATTCCCTGTACATCCCAGAAAAAACTTGCCATAACCTTGTTAGTTGACAAAATTGATTATGCCCTTTTTTGAAGTTGGTTCAGCTGGCGCAATCCACTGTTTTAACTGTGATTTACATTCTGGAGTGTAGCGATGTATCCAAGTTTCATCCAGTAAGCCTTCTCAAAAATTCACTGAAATGTTTATGGTAGAGCTCCAAATTCTTATCAGAAACAGTTTTAGCTTGCAACCTTACATTGGATGACAAAAACGAGGCACCCATCTTGCACAGCCTTTCTGAAAGCTCAAAGTATTACTTAAAATATTACCTGCACGTCCTTTTGATATTTTATAGACTCTGCTATCACAAAAAAAACTTTAATCTGTGGTCTTCTAGTACGAAACGAAGAATTTTTTCAATGATCTCTGGAGTTGTGACTTCCACAGGACGTCCAGAGCGAGGTTCATCACTAGTGCTCGTACGTCCCATTTTAAACTCTACAACCCACCTTTTAATTAATGTATATGAAGGGACAGAGTCTTTCAATGATCTCTGTAGTTGTGACTTCCACAGAACCTCCAGAGCGAGGCTCATCACTAGTGCTCGTACGTCCCATTTTAAACTCTACAACCTACCTTTTAATCATTGTATATGAAGGGACAGAGTCTTTCAATGATCTCTGTAGTTGTGACTTCCACAGAACCTCCAGAGCGAGGGTCATCACTAGTGCTCGTACGTCCCATTTTAAACTCTACAAACAACATTTTAATCATTGTATATGAAGGGACAGAGTCTTTCAATGATCTCTGTAGTTGTGACTTCCACAGAACCTCCAGAGCGAGGGTCATCACTAGTGCTCGTACGTCCCATTTTAAACTCTACAAACAACCTTTTAATCATTGTATATGAAGGGACACAGTCTTTCAATGATCTCTGTAGTTGTGACTTCCACAGAACCTCCAGAGCGAGGCTCATCACTAGTGCTCGTACGTCCCAATTTAAACTCTATAACCCACCTTTTAATCATTGTATATGAAGGGACAGAGTCTTTCAATGATCTCTGGAGTTGTGACTTCCACAAGACGTCCGAAGCGAGGCTCATCACTTGTACTCGTACGTCCCATTTTAAACTCTACAAGTCACCTTTTAATCATTGTATATGAGGGGACAGAGTCTTTCAATGATATCTGTAGTTGTGACATCCACAAGACGTCGAAGTTTGGCTCATCACTAGTACTCGTACGTTCCATTTCAAACTCTACAACCAACCTTTTAATCATTGTATATGAGGGGACAGAGTCTTTCAATGATATCTGTAGTTGTGACATCCACCTTTACTGTTTCTCATTTTTGTTAATGACATTGTTGTTAATATTAACTGCCAGATAAGGTTGTTTGCAGACGATTGTATCATTTATAATAAAATTCGGAATACAGTGCATGAAACCGCTCTTCAGGATGATTTAAATGAAATCTGTATTTGGGCTGCGGCTAACAAAATGTCAATTAATGCCAAGAAAAGTAAGTCGATTGTTTTTAGTAGAACTAAGGGCAAAATTATTGTTAACTATCACATGGGAGGGGTGCAAATTCCACAGGTGGACAGCTGCAAATACTTGGGAGTGTACCTGGCAAGTAATGCTGGATGGGACGAACAAGTAAATTCCACAACTAGGAATGCGTGGAAGGCATTACATTTCGTAATGAGAATATTGAAAAAGGGGAGCGCTAGATCCAGGGAAATTGCCTACAAGGCCTTAGTGCGGCCGGTTATGGAATATGGAGTAGCATGCTGGGACCCGTATAGAGCTAACCAAATCGATCCATTAGAAAAAATACAGAAGAGGGCAATAAAATTCAAAAAAAGAGGCAAGTATTTTGGGCCTATAAAAGGAGATGAGACTAAATGGGAGGAATTAAGAATTAGGCGTAAAAAACATAGGTTGGTAGCGTTATTCAAAGCTAATGCTGGTGTAAAGGCATGGGTGGACGTTAATGCAAGGTTAGATAATCCGGATTATTATGGACGAAACGATCATAGGTATAAAATTAAGGGTAGAAGATACAGAACCGACGTAGGAAAATTTTCTTTTGTTAATAGAACCATTGAAGAATGGAATGAATTGCCTGTAGCAGTCTTTCAGGGCTGTCCCCTGTCGTTGAAGAAATTTAGAAAAAATCTAAATGGTTTATAGTTTAACTTTTGAATTATAATGGTATATAATATGTAAATGGAGAAGTAATTAGATAAGTTTTAAGTGACTAAAGTAAAATAATATCATGTTTGTATTGTTTACTGTATTATTGTTGTAAATCTAGTATATGTAATTTGATCTGTATTCTTAACTCTGCCACCGGGTGGTACCCAATTGCAGTTAATAAATACATACATACATACATACATACATACATACATACATACATACATACATACATACATACATACATACATACATACATACATACATACATACATACATACATACATACATACATACATACATACATACATACATACATACATACATACATACATACATACATACATACATACATACATACATACATACATACATACATACATACATACATACATACATACATACATACATACATACATACATACATACATACATACATACATACATACATACATACATACATACATACATACATACATACATACATACATACATACATACATACATACATACATACATACATACATACATACATACATACATACATACATACATACATACATACATACATACATACATACATACATACATACATACATACATACATACATACATACATACATACATACATACATACATACATACATACATACATACATACATACATACATACATACATACATACATACATACATACATACATACATACATACATACATACATACATACATACATACATACATACATACATACATACATACATACATACATACATACATACATACATACATACATACATACATACATACATACATACATACATACATACATACATACATACATACATACATACATACATACATACATACATACATACATACATACATACATACATACATACATACATACATACATACATACATACATACATACATACATACATACATACATACATACATACATACATACATACATACATACATACATACATACATACATACATACATACATACATACATACATACATACAAGACGTCGAAGTGAGGCTCATCACTAGTACTCGTACGTCCCATTTTAAACTCTACAACCAACATTTTAATCATTGTATATGAAGGGACAGAGTCTTTCAATGATATCTGTAGTTGTGACTTCCACATGACGTCCGAAGAGAGGCTCATCACTTGTACTCGTACGTCCCATTTTAAACCCGACAACCAACCTTTTAATCCTTATATATGTAGGGGTACAGCCTATGAATGTACTGCCAATTTTCTCCTTGATTTCTTTAGACGATAAATCTTTCAAATGAAAATTAGTTACAGTTCATTTTTCCAGATCCTCCATTTTCGTGAAACCTCTACACTTTTCTTGTTTAAAGTGCTCTCATTCTAAAACTAAACAAGCTATTGTCCTGTAGCTATGGATACAAGCTAGTCTAGATTTAAACTATATGATGGCATCCCTCAACCTGGCCCAGTGGTGTCATCTCTATGTGCAGCTCCGGAATCAGCAGCCAATTTGTAACATTCACAGAACTATTGGTGCAAGAAAAACGTGTGAAGCTTCAAAAACAGCACACAACACTACGCTTTGATCTTCAATTCGGTATCTCTTAACTCCTGAGACTATATCTCCAAACATTTAGCTGGTTTTTCTACTCTTGGAAAAACTAGACTTACAAAAACTTGTTCCTCTATCTATTTCAAGATAAACATCTTATTATAGTTACAAGAAAATACAGTAGACTTTAAGTGATAGATGTTTTATATACATGACATTCTCTATTATTGTACAAGCACTTATTACTCTATCTGCTTCAAGATAAACATTATGTTATTGTAGTTACAAGGGAATAGAGTAGACTTTAAGTGATGGCCAAAAGTTCTATATACATGACTTTCTCTGCTCTTGTACGAACACTTATTGCTCTATCTGCTTCAAGATAAACATTAACTTATTGTAGTTACAAGGGAATACAGTAGACTTTAAGTGACAGTCAAATGTTTTATATACATGACTTTTGCTACTCTTGTACAAAATCTTATTACTCTATCTGCTTCAAGATAAACATTATCTTATTGTAGTTACAAGGGAATACAGCTGATTTTAAGTGATAGTCAAATGTTTTTAAACTAGTTCTCTATGCGACTGTGTGAAATTACATTTCGTTTGTGTGTTTAGGTGATAAAAATTTGAATAACGAATGCCCATTGGAGCGAAATATTAAGCAGTTTGAAATTCAAAGAATTAACGCGGAATAGATAGAAAATATTTTACTAAAATATATTTGGATAAATGTTGTGTTTCAAAAGGCCCTATATTATTTTTGGTAGCAATATTTTATCTATCCTGTATGATTTACCAGTTATACAAATATCATATACAATAAACAGGATTTCAGGAACGTTTCCAAAGGATTTAATGGACAAGTTAAGCTTTGTGATAACATTATCTTAAACGGATGACTTTTTGATGGAAATAATTAGAGACACTTTTGAAAATAAAAAAAATATATTACGTGTAATATTACTTTGGAAATATGGTATTTTCTTTAAAAAATTGTGTGGCAACTTGGAAGATTTTTAACTTAACGTGTTTGAGATTTAAATTGATTTTCCTTTAATGAGGAGTTCGAATTTATATGCTGTATTAGCAAAAATCGATCGGAGCATCCTATGAACAAACGCTAAACAAAACAAAAACAGACGCAGTTTATGAAATATTAGCCGGAGGTTTAAAGCTCCAAAGTGTCTTGCAAGTAAAGCAAAAAGGAATCTGTTAATTAAGAAGAGTACAGAGCAGCTACAGGTACGTCACCGAAGGGCGTTTCACGTTTATCTCGGTTTTTATTGCTAAAATTTATTTTTTCTAAATACAAATACCCTTAACGTGATAACACGAGCAGAGCTACGGCTCACCGTATTTATTTATTCTACTAGGGTCAAATAAAAACATTGTGTAATGAAAATTGCTGCATCACTTTTGTTTAATGACCAAATATTAGCTGATGACGTAATCTAAAGTTTACGTAACTGTACGTAAATATTATGGTATACGACGACAGTGTATAAATGTTCACTCGTAACTATATTAGGTTGATAGGTGTTAAAGATGGGTTATGTAACAAATATTGTGATAAAAGTACAACACGACGTTGCACTAAATCGACTTTATTTGCCATTGGAATCATTAGCCCATTGGTAACTTACAATCAAACATAGAGTATGCACGTCAAGCTATACCGTCGCAAAAGTTAAAAGACATATAAACGCTGGGCAATGCTCAAACGGAGCGCTGTTGCCAAGCTTAGTAACTGGAGCTGCAGAGGTTCAAAACATAGGAGCCGTTTCACACGCCAGCAAAGATTTTGGCTATTCCTCCCGTAATTAAACAACACATTAAATATAATTGAGAAAACACAAGAGTATAATGTACAGACACATCTATCTGGCATTCTTAGACTTCAAGAAGGCATTTGACACTACTAATAGGGAAAAGCTATGAAAAATTATGGAAAAAAGTGGATATCCACAAAAATTAATTAAAGTAATCAAAAATATGTATAGCAACTCCAAAAAATAATAAACACAGGAGTTCATAAAACCGAACCAATTTTAATTAATAGAGGTGTAAGACAAGGGTGCAGTGTATCACCTGGTCTTTTTAATATATCGGGTTGTCTCATAAATTCGTTCGAATATTGTTACGTTTTTACGACTAAGAACACCTGAGAATACTGCATGCCCCCATTACATTTACGTCAAAGAAGTTGCCTAACAATATGGGGGTTTGTTTGCAAATACAATAACAGAAAAGAGTGCTATGAACACAAACCACAGCGACCTCACAGCCAAAGGTAAATAGGCCAACTTATGTAAGAATTGGTAACCAAACTTCAGTACGAGTTTGTGGATGCAACAGTGTGGAGTTGTAACTTGTGAATGTTAATATGTAAGGCAAGAAGGAACATTTTCGACATTTAATGTTGTTTTATTACCGTAAAGGTAAAACCGCCTGCCAAACTCAACGGAAAATTTGTGCTGTTTACGGAGAAGATGCAGTGACGAGTCGGGCATGTCAAAAATGGTTTACTCGATTTCGAGCTGGGAACTTCTCTGTGAAAGACAAACCTCGTTCTGGACGACCTGTGGTTACGGATGAGGAAAGGATAAAGGACATGATTACGAACAACCCCAGAATAACAACTCGGGAGGTAGGTCAGGAGCTAAACTTATCTCATGCAATTGTAGCCAGGCACCTAAAGAAACCTGGTTACGTAAATCTTCGGGATGTATGGGTTCCGCACGAACTGAGTGAACAAAGTTTTGTTCGGCGCGTTTCCATCTGTGACGCATTGATAAGACGCAATGAAACTGCCCCTTTTCTGAAACAGCTGGCTACAGGAGACGAAAAGTGGATTGTGAACAACAACATCCGTAAGTGAAAGTCACGGCGTAAGAAAGGGGAACCACCACTCTCAATTCCTAAACCAGGGCTTCATCCTGAGAAGATTATGCTGTGCATTTGGTGGGACTGGAAAGGAATTATTTATTACGAATTTCTTCCTCCTGGGGAGACTATCAATTCAGAGAAATACTGTTCTCAGTTGGATCGTCTGAAGGTTGCCCTAGGAGAGACAAGGCCAAAATTAGCATCTAATGGTGGAGTCGTCTTTCATCAAGACAATGCCAAACCACACACTTCTATGGTAACTCGTCAGAAATTACGGGATTTCGACTGGGATGTGTTACCTCACCCGCCTTATTCTTCAGACATTGCCCCATCCGACTATCATTTATTCCGATCCCTGCAAAACTTCCTTAATGGCAAACGCCTTACTTCCTTGTAGGATTGCAGACTCGCCGTAGAAGAGTTTGTCAACCAGAAAACTGCAAGATTTTGGGAAAATGGAATTGATAAGCTTCCTGAGAAATGGAGATATATTAATGGTAATAATGGTGCATACTGCACAAAATAAAGTTTGTTTTGAAAAGTTCATTGCCTTGTTTACTTTCGATGACCTTGCGTATGTAAACAGATTACCCCTACATTATTAGGCAACTTCGCCGCCGTAATTGTGATACGGGCATACAGTGCAGCCGTTCTTTGTCGTAAACACGTAACAAGAATCGAACGAGTTTATGAAACAAACCAATATATATAGGACATCATCCAAAATTAGAAAAGTATTGTTCAATCAGGAATAAAAATAAATAAGAACAAAGTTTTAAATATGTTACTATTTGCAGATGACGTGGTTTTAATATAAGAAACAAAGAATATAGTACAATATGTACTACACCGCTTGAACCAAGTATGCCAACAGTATGATCTTAAAATATCGACGGAAAAATCTAAGATAATGGCATTTTGGGGAAAACAACGTATAAGATCAAAAATAGTTTTAGACAAGCCACTAGAACAATTAAAAGAATTCAGCTATTTAGGATGTAATCTTAATTATATGATGAAAACAGACAGAGATGTGAGCAAAAAGCTTGCAACGTTCCAAATGATTTGTGGAGCAGTGCATAGAACGTTGAGAAATAAAACAAAATCGAATACAAGATTAAAGTTGTACAAAACAATTGCAGTTCCTGCACTACTTTATGGAAGTGAGGCATGGGTACTCACGAAGAAAATGAAAAGCCAAATTCGAAATGCAGAGGTGAACTTTTTAAGGAAAGCAAAGGGATGCACAAAGTTGGATAGAATAAGGAATGAAGACATAAGAAAGGAACTCAACGTAGACTCGATTACTAGCAAAATTGAAAGATATCAAAAGCAATGGATGTAGCATTACAAAGAATGTCCGAAACAAAGCTGCCTAAGATTGCATTCCAATAACAGCCTCAAGGAAAGAGAGATGTTGGTAGACCTAAAAAGAGATGGAAGAAGCAATTATTGTGAGACGGAACGGGCACTCTTCCCATGCCGTGAAGTGAAGAAGAAGAAAAAAAAATGTGTAGTGTTTAACGCCCGCTTTTACTACATTCCGCACCACAGGCGGTGACACTGATGATACATGAGATGAAGATGGAGCACCAGTGAAATGAGATGGCGGGGGAAACCGGAAGTCCCGGAGAAAACCCGCCCCAGCGCCGTGTTTTCCACCACAAATCTCACTTTGCGGTCGCCTGGGAGCGAACCCTCTCGGAGTGATACATGTCAGCGGGGCAAAGTTATATGAAACACAGATTATGTTATTTAATTTTGATTTATGAGTCACTATGTTTACACTCAAACTTCACTTACTTGTTGTATAATTGAAATGTTTTGAATCCACTAAGTAAGGATGCCTTTTTGAAAGAACAACAACACATAAAAGACATAGCGGTATTAAATGGATTCAACCCAGCCATCATAAGGAACATGATGAAGAGAAAAGAAAAACTGAAGATAATATCAAAAAATAACACTCTCACACCACTTAAAAACACAAATTGGTAATATAGAAAACTCACCTACCATCCATAGGCTTTTAGACTAAAAAAGACTAAACTTAAAACTAGCACCCCAAAACAAATTCAGTCTGAGGAACCTGCTAAACTGAGAAATACAATCCCCAACAATTTGAAATCAGGAATTTATCAGATTAATTGTGAAACCTGTGAAAAAAGCTACATAGGAAAAAATAAGAGAAACTTGGCAAAAATAACACCAGAGGAACATTAAGTTGAAACAAACAGAAAAATGTGCAGTTTCACACCATTTTTGGAGAGAAAACCACAACATTGGCCACAACATTAAACTGTTAAAATCTTTAAGCACACCCATAGAATTGGATATTTGGGAAAAAATATTCATAAACAAAAACCGTGATAAAGTTATAAATTTTGAAATCCCGGCATTAAATGAAGTATTAAAACTTAGTGCCCCTAACACCAGATGGCAGAGTGATCGGAGCTCCGTAGTAGTGAAAGAAGAGGAAGGTTCATTTACTCACCAAACAGCTGAGGATGAGATCGAATGATCTTGAAAACGTTTCAATTATACAACAACAAGTAAGTGAAGTTTGAGTGTAAACATAGTGACTCATAAATCAAACTCAAATATGAAGAATACTTCACTGTTAATAATGCTTCTGCTTTTAATATTTTTGACAGATTATGTTATTCAGTGAAATTGATGGAAATAAATGATTATCTCCACTGGCCGTGTGTAGTCTAAAGTTTTAATGAATACAGCCAGACTGAAAAATTAAAGTATTTTTTTTTTTTTTCCTCTTGGGCAGCAGAAGTCAGCGCAGTGACGTCACACGCTAACCTGCCTTTCGTTCGGGAGCATATTTGCCGGTTGGAGCTGACGCGGCTGACGTCTCACTGCCACCATCCCTTTTCCCCTGATCTAGCTTGATTGCTAACCTAGTAGCATGCCAATAACTTTGAAACCTGCACAAAAGTTAAGAACATCAGTGCGATACGACAATGAGGCAGTGGCGGCTGGTGGGTTAAATTATAGGTGGTGCACAAATGAAAAATTAAATACAGAGTAGTAATGACTCACCTATTTATACAGATTCTCTGCTGTACTCTCCTTAGACCTGGCGAATCTATCGATAACTTTTGCGTTGAAGTCGCTGATCTTTATAACAGAATCTCTCTCAATTGAAAGCATTACTAATGCTGACAATCGGTCCTGTGACATTGTGTTCCTAAGGAAAGTTTTTATTCATTTTAAAGTTGAGAAACGGCATTTTGCTTCAGCGGTAGACATTGGCATAGTTAACAGTACTCGGAGGAATTTGACATATTCGCTGAATGTAGTACATCAATTGTTTTCCTTATTGAAGTCCATCAAGCACAAAGCACCAGACGTTCCACGAAATTCCTCTCGACTGTAAATTACAGTCAGATCTGTACGAATTTTTGTTCCAATGATAAAAGGATAGAACCTAATTGTTTATCTAAGGAATTCCTCTGGAAATCTCTTAGAAATTTTCATGATGAAACAAAGTTGAGGCTTCCAGATGTTCCGTGAAGATAAATCTGTCCTTTGCTTCTCTAAGAATGTCACATGCTTCAAGAGCTTCTCTACTTTTCACATCCTGATCTCCTATTCTTCTCCTCTTAATTGTAGTTTCTTCGTGTTCCTCGATATCCACGCTATTTCTAACCTTTTGCACTTCCCTTTCAAATGCATTTGGCTGGGCGATGCCAAATGTTGCATTGCAGTCTCGTTTCTGCAGCTGATTGTACAAAATGTCCCAATGGGGCATGATCTTGTAGAAGAAAGACAGCCACAATGCAAAATTATAATCGTTCAAAGTGGTCATGAACCCAGAAGCCTGAACAAGTGTGGCGTTGTTGTTTAACAGAGCTCTGTTCTGAATAACCGCCATGCATTTAATTAAATTCTCCCTGTGTTCGAAAAGCAGAGCACACAGAAGCTAAGCCTGAAGGTCACGCTATAGCCGTTGCTAAGAATAGGAGGAGCTAGTTTTATAAACCTCCATTTAAGCAATGTATAAGAAGCCACTACCATCTTTTCACCTTCCCGCAACCCCCTCAGAGATTTTACATTTGGGCGAAATCTTAGGTTAACTCTTCGCTGCAAACCTGCGGCTCCTACAGCTAATCACTGTTTATTTCGACTTCTGCGGTCATGGGCAGCTACAGACGATAAGCGTAATTGAAAAATTGTTGTATATAAAACAATGCAAACAAGTACAGCTTTAATGTGCAAAATGCAACTGTTGTATTTTCAGAATCAGTGGGTGTAGTGCATACCTGCAACCTTATGGAGGAACCGCCCATGCAATGAGGCACCTACTTCCGGCTGTCCTGGTAAAAAAAATGCTTCTCTCTCGCTCTCTCTCTCTCGTTCATTCCTTTCTCAGCGGCAAACAACTGAAACTCTGCAATGTGGTGACCACAAGTCTGTTTTGTAAATATTCGCTACAAATAGAACGTGACGGAAGTGACTGAAGCCGTGTGTTGTTTCTAAATTTTAAAAGGAAGTGATGTAAAACCCTAGGCTACGAATGGTATCTTATTTATCGTTCCACGAGTCTAATGGCGCCCGACTCTGTGTGAAATATTCATCTCCATCACAGGCCAAAAATATCGGCAGTAGCGCTGCAGTCTCCACTCTAGCGCAATAGATTTCGAGCCCCGAATGGGTTCCGTGATTGAATATAAATCAGAAAGCGTAGTCAAAGATTTGTCGCATAACTTTGAGGCGGTCTTTCCTAGCGTGGGAATTTATCAAGTCGGGAAAGAGAAATCACATCGGCGAGGTGGTCAGGTGAACCATTACCGAGATTGAAACTTGGAAGCAAAACTTCCCTTAAAGAGATTATCTTCGTGTCAGGATATAATCTAGTGATGTATTTATATTCATGAATTTCACTATTGTCTTAGCGCACGTCCCCGGTAAACGTTGGTAAATTACGAATAAGTTAGTTCCAAAAATTGGACATCTTCCTTTAATTTCACTAACAAATACTTAAAGCTAGTATTACTCCTAAAGAGGAAGACATTATTCCTCTTTTTCTCTCTCATTTACACAAAAAGACAACGGCATTACATACACACAAAATCTAATATATATCCCCAAAGTACCTTGAAACTACGAGGGCTGTCCAATAAAGAATGGTCATAATTTTTTACACTCATAATTTTTTCGAACTAAAATTCGAACTTATTATATCCTGTTAGCTTAAAGTGAAAAAAACGTGCCGTAGTAGCTTCATTGTTGGTACTCCTGGTTACCGCCTGTGAGAACGAGGCAAGCTCAGACATGTTCAGTATCGCCTACCGCTGCAATGGAGGTAACTCGCGAGGAACAATATGTGGCTTTGAAATTCTGCTTTCATCTCAACAAATCTTGGGTTGAGGCCTATATACTATTACAGGAGGCCTATGGAGGGTCTGTTCTTCCCTAAAGCACAGCTTGAAGGTGCTTTAAAATGTTTAAAGAGGAGAGACAATCAATTTCAAAGGAAGGTGGACCTGGTGCTCCAGTGACTGCTCTTACGGAAGAAAACATCAACACTACTGCTGCCATTGCGAGAGAAGATCGACGAATTGCCTTAAGATCACTTTCTGAAATACTGAACACTTCACTGGGTGCCACCCACAGGTTAGTGATGGAAACATTACACATAAGAGGTGTTTGTGCGCGATGGGTTCCAAGACTGTTGATTCCCAAACAAAAGGACATTGGCATACAGGTCTGCATGAAGTTAAAGTTGATGATAGGGGAAGATCGGGAGTGTCTTTCAAACGTAATCACTGCCGATAAAACTTGGCTATATCATTTTGATCCTGAGAGCAAACAGCAAAGCTCAGTATGGAAATCTCCTTCACCACCAACCTCCAAAAAATCAAAAGTGGTTGCTTCTGCTGGAAAAGTTATGGTCATCTCATTCTTTAGTAGTAGTAGTTGGGCTTTATGGCGCACATCTGCTACGGTCATTAACGCACAAATCTCATTTTTTGATATTCATGAAATGGTTTATCAGTATGTTTTACCTGCACACACATCAGCAACTAAACAGTCCTACAGGGATGTCTTTAAAATATTGAAAGTCTATATGAGACGCAAAAGACCACATTTACGTGAAGCAAGCTGGATACTGCACCACGATAAGACGCGGCCGCATATTGCCAAAGTTGTTACTGAATATCTTGTAAGAATCAACGTAAAGTGCATCCCTCACCCTCCTTATAGTCCGGATTTAGCCCCATCTGACCTTATTCTATTCCCTAGCTTGAAGAAACGCCTTCGTGGGAGGCATTATACAAAGTTCAGAAGCAGTGGTGTAGGCTGCGGAGGCGATTTTGAAGCATCTCCCAAAAAAATGGTTTCCAGCATGTCTTTGAAGACTGTCAGAAACGCTGGGACAAGTATATCGCATTCAGGGGAGACTATTTCGAGAAGGACCATTAAAATGATGAGGATGAGTGAAGGTACGTTGTCAAAAAAAGAAAAATAATGTGGTCATTCTTTATTGAACAGCCGTCGTAATTTATCTAAAAGAGGAGTAGAGAAAGTCATGTATATAAAACATTTGTCTATCACTTAAAGTCTACTGTATTCCCTTGTAACTACAATAAGGTAATGTTTGTCTTGAAATAGATTGAGCAATAAGTGTTTGTACAAGAGTAGAGAAAGTCATGTATATAAAACATTTGACTATCACTTAAAGTCTACTGTATTCCCTTGTAACTACAATAAGGTAATGTTTGTCTTGAAATAGATTGAGCAATAAGTGTTTGTACAAGAGTAGAGAAAGTCATGTATATAAAACATTTGACTATCACTTAAAGTCTACTGTATTCCCTTGTAACTACAATAAGATAATGTTTGTCTTGAAATAGATTGAGCAATAAGTGTTTGTACAAGAGTAGAGAAAGTCATGTATATAAAACATTTGACTATCACTTAAAGTCTACTGTATTCCCTTGTAACTACAATAAGGTAATGTTTGTCTTGAAATAGATTGAGCAATAAGTGTTTGTACAAGAGTAGAGAAAGTCATGTATATAAAACATTTGACTATCACTTAAAGTCTACTGTATTCCCTTGTAACTACAATAAGGTAATGTTTGTCTTGAAATAGATTGAGCAATAAGTGTTTGTACAAGAGTAGAGAAAGTCGTGTATATAAAACATTTGTCTATCACTTAAAGTCTACTGTATTCCCTTGTAACTACAATAAGATAATGTTTATCTTGAAATAGGTTGAGCAATAAGTGTTTGTACAAGAGTAGAGAAAGTCATGTATATAAAACATTTGTCTATCACTTAAAGTCTACTGTATTCCCTTGTAACCACAATAAGATAATGTTTATCTTGAAATAGGTTGAGGAATAAGTGTTTGTACAAGGGTAGAGAAAGTCATGTATATAAAACATTTGTCTATCACTTAAAGTCTACTGTATTCCCTTGTAACTACAATAAGATAATGTTTATCTTGAAATAGGTTGAGGAATAAGTGTTTGTACAAGGGTAGAGAAAGTCATGTATATAAAACATTTGTCTATCACTTAAAGTCTACTGTATTCCCTTGTAACCACAATAAGATAATGTTTATCTTGAAGTAGATAGAGCAATAAGTGTTTGTACAAGAGTAGAGAAAGTCAGGTATATAAAACATTTGACTATCACTTAAAGTCTACTGTATTCCCTTGGTACTACAGCAAGATAATGTTTATCTTGAAATAGATTGAGCAATAAGTGTTTGTACAAGAGTAGAGAAAGTCATATATATAAAACATTTGACTATCACTTAAAGTCTACTGTATTCCCTTGTAACTACAATAAGATAATGTTTGTCCTTTAAGCAGGATAGCTCCGTTGTTGTGGGTTTCGATTCCCCAAAGTTGTAACAACATATATAGCAAGATTCGTTTTGGTGTTTCGCTTCCCATCGTTGGTCTTACTTCGTCGATCTTACCTTTGTCCAAAATATTATGAATTGATGAAGAAGATGTTCCCCGAAGTTATCAGGAAAATACTTAAATATGCCTCGGCTAGCCTTTAATATTCTTCTGTTATATTCTTACTTACGAGCAAAGAAAACTCTAAGTTACAAGTGTGGTAACAAGTGAAGGAATCATTAAGAATTTTAATTTGAACTTCTATAAGAAATCAATCTTTTATACAAATAAAAATATTTGTTAATTATCTTCCAGTTATCTTAAGAAGTTGATGTTAATAGTTCTATCTTCTTATACGAGTGAATTTCGTGAACATTTGGCCAAATCTTCAGTCAGGCCGCCTCGGTAGCGTAGATGGTAGCGTGTCTGCCTCATGTTCAAGAGGTCCCGAGTTCGAATCTCGGTCAGGGTGAGTTATCTGGATAAGTTTTTTCCGGGGTTTCCCATTATCCTTAAAGACGAATGTCAGGTAGCTCTGAGCTCCATGGACCCCGAACTCATTTGAGTATCATTTCATCAAATTCACTCATCGTCTGATATGACTTAACGTTGGAGGACGTAAATTCAAAAAATAAATAAATAAATAAATAAATAAATAAATAAAAATTCTGCAGTCAACACACTTCGTTGTCAAGGATACCATGTCTTTACGTATTTCCAACATCTGAAGACGAAACAAACCTAGAAACAGAATCAATTGCCGGTATGTCATATTTCATTTCTTTTTTAAAATAAATATTTTTTCCGCAAACTACTAAATCTATGGGAACATTTAATTGTTTTAATAATTTAACTGCGAGACTTATTTCATGGTTAAATGACCAAAAATGATCTGCTACGGCCGATTTATCAATTTTTTTTATATTTAATGTGGTTTCCAAACTACGTTTCGTCTTTCCAATATAAACCTGATCACAATCTAAGCAATTTAATTGATAAATACCAGATTCCTTTTTATTAGGAATTTTATCTTTATTAGAAAATCGTAATAAATGTTTATTTCTATATTTATTTTGAGCAACTAAAGTTATACGAACTTCTTTAAAAAATTTGAAAATGTTTACTAACCCAAGGATGGTAAATATTTTTTTTTATATTTATAATAATATTTTATTTTTTTTAAGAAAAGAAATATCATTAATATTTTTTTTATATTTCAATTTTTCAGCATTAACAATTAATTAAAGCAGTATTAATAATATGTTTATATTCTTTATTAAATTCCTCTTTATTCAGGGATATATTAATTAATCTATAAACCAAACTATTAAAAACAGCAAATTTATATGAAAAAGGGTTAGAACTTTTATTTTTATGTACTTATCAATATGAGTAGATTTCCTATAAATACCACAATCTAATTTGTTACTATTTCTTATTATTTGCAAATCTAGAAAAGGAAGAATTCCATTAATTTCAGTTTCCTATGTGAATTTTATAGCTTTATTTAAAACAGGATTACTGACCTTTTAAAAATGTTTTTCTTTGTCTGATGTAACTTTCAATTCATTAAGCGTTTTATTAAGATAAGTGGAAGATAATTACTAATTATTTTTATTTGTATAATATTTACTACTCCACTATAACTAGCTTCATTTTGTGTGTCATCAATCTCTTGTTTATTTATTTTAACACAAAGCCCATTACAATTCTTGTCACAAAACTTTATACTGTAATCGGATCACTCTAATACTTCAAAATGAACTATCACTTAAATATTTTAGAGCAATTTACAAAGCGTCCGATCTGTTTGGCGTTCCAGAAGAAAAAGACAAATATTCTTTCGGTTTCTACACCAACATTATTTAATCCTTCGTTACTATCACTACCCATATATTAGTTTTATATGATTGGCCGATTTACCGTCACAACATTACGTAATACAATTATTACTACGGCCAATCCATAAATTACATATATTTTTACACAATTTTGTTTGTATTTCTTGTATAAATATATAAATATTTCAAACCCTTTTTAAAAATAAATCAAAGCAAATGTCACATCTTGAAGTAGATAGGGAAAAAAGTGTTGTGCAGGATTAGAGAAATTCATGTAAATAAAACATTTGACTATCAATTAAAGTCTACTGTATTCCCTTGTAACTACACTACCATCTTGAAGTAGATAGAGCAATAAGTGTTTATACAAGAGTAGAGAAAGTCGCGTATATAAAACATTTGACTATCAATTAAAGTCTACTGTATTCGTTGTAACTTCTATAAGATAATATTCATCTTGAAGTAGATAGAGCAATAAGTGCTTGTGACAGAATAGGGGAGCTATATATAAAACATTTGACTATCAGTTAAAGTCTACTCTAATCCCTTGTAACTACAATAAGATAATGTTTATCTTGAAGTACATAGAGCAGTAAGTATTTGTACAAGGGTAGAGAATGTCATTTATATAAAACATTTGACTATCACTTAAAGTCTACTGTATTTCCTTGTAACTACAATAAGATAATATTTATCTTGAAGTAGATAGAGTAATAAGAGTTTGTACAAGAGTAGATAAAGTCATTTATATAAAACATTTGACTATCACTTAAAGTCTAGTCTGTTCCCTTTTAAGTACAATAGATAATGTTAATGTTGAAGTAGATACAGCAATAAGTGTATTTTATAAGAGTAGAGAAATTTATGCATATAAAACATTTGACAATCACTTAATGTCTACTGTATTCCCTTGTAACTACAATAATATGTATCTTTAATTTGATAGGGCGATAATTGTTTGCACAAAGCAGGGAAAGATATATCAATTGACACACCAAAGTGTTTCGTAATCTATTTACTATTTACTTACTCTCGATAAGTATTACAGAGTTATTATGAAACATTTCCATGTATAAATGACCACTGAAGTTAGATATAACTCCTATTAGTTTAAATCGCTAATGTCTTCCATGGATATCACATGATAATATTGGTAAAGTTACACAAAATTGTGCCTTTTTCATGGTTAACATTTATTTCTGTATCACTGTATCATATTAATCAAAGACGTTCGTATTAGTGACGCTACAAAGGGATGTTTTAATAAATTTTCGAGGCGGTAGGTGTGGTTAACAGCCCCGCAGTGACGTTTACAACTGGGGTCGTGAACTCGCTTGCACGCGGCTTACGGGAATATTATTTCTGTTGTAGAAGTGTATCGTCTATTGCACTGTCAAGGTTTTATTTGTCCACCCTCGCGGACGTAATTTATTTGACACGTTAAATATATAACAAGTGAAGGCGTTCGCTTGCAGCAGCTACATCTCCACGCATTTTAAACAAAATGCAAATGAAACTTGTAAAAAATGGGACTACTGAGAGAAGATACGTACGTGGCGTAGGATTTGTGGAGAAGGCCGGACCTACTGTTTTTGTGTTTCCTTGCGGATAGTCCATTTTGTTACATTCACTCTTCTACTCTTACGAAATTTTATTTTTCAACTGGTTAATGCTAATTGAGATAAGAGTTAAATAGTCTTGTTCCAGGTAAAGCATGGATTTAGGAAACTGAGTGATCAAGAAGCTGCACGCTCTATACATGACATTGCGAGAAACAACGAATAGCGACTGCACATTAAGAAAATAATCGAGCAGAATGATTGAGGCAGAGGCACGCATTCGGGGAACCCGGGTTTGGTTCACCTGGTCGGACTATCTGACCCATGAGTGTTTTTTAGGAATATTCCCGGCTTGAAAGGCGAGTGCTGGGTACGTTAATTACATCTACCGAATTTTCCACCTCTCTACCTGACTTTCATTATCATTTGATGACATCTCTCATCTAGTGGTGCAGTCCCAGATCTCCAAGCCTTACTTCCAGTTAGGTATTAACATCACCTTATACCAGGTACGTTCAAGTTATAACGGCTACCATTTTCAGGACGGGGATTAGGAACTTCTGTTGTTTTTTAATGGACGTGAACTCTGTGTGATTTAGTGACAGAGTTGGCAGCACTGTACAGTGCATAGAAATCTTGTGGATTGCCACGAGATTTGGGATTGTTTTAGGTACTTAAAATGGCGGCGTTTTTATTGCAAGGACAGCGTGATTATTCCTTTTCTCCACTTTCATGGTGTGACATCTATTGAAATTCATGGCCAGTAGAGTGAGGTATGTGGTGATGGTATCATGGATGTGTCTAATGTCGTTCCTGGGTACGAGAGCTCAATGAAGGCAGAACATCGTGTGACAACAAACCAAGACAGTTGAGTGAGGCATGTTGTGATGGTGCCATGGATGTGTCTAATGTACGTTCCTGGGTGTGACAGTTCAATGAGGATTGAACATCGTGTGACAACAAACCAAGACAGTTGAGTGAGCCATGTGGTGATGGTACCATGGATGTGTCTAATGTGTGTTCCTGGGTACGAAAGTTCAATGAAGGCAGAACATCGTGTGACAATAAACCAAGACAGTTGATTGAGGCATGTGGTGATGGTACCATGGATGTGTCTAATGTACGTTCCTGGGTGTGACAGTTCAATGAAGATTGAATATCGTGTGACAACAAACCAAGACAGTTGAGTGAGGCATGTGGTAATGGTACCATGGATGCATCTAATGTACGTTCCTGGGTGTGACAGTTCAATGAAGACAGAACATCGTGTGACAAGAAACCAAAGCTGTTGAGTGAGGCACGTGGTGATGGTAAATGGATGAGTCTAATGCACATTCCTGGGTACGACAGGTCAATGAAGGCAGAACACTGTGTGACAACAAACCAAGGCAGTTGAGTGAGGCACGTGGTGATGGTAACATGGATGTGTCTAATGTACATCCCTGGGTACGACAGCTCAATGAAGACAGAACATCGTGTGACAACAAACCAAGACAGTTGAGTGAGGCATGTGGTGATGGTAACATGGATGTGTCTAATGCACATTCCTGGGTACGACAGCTCAATGAAGGCAGAACATTGTGTGACAACAAACCAAGGCAGTTGAGTGAGGCATGTGGTGATGGTACCATGGATGTGTCTAATGTACGTTCCTGGGTGTGATAGCTCAATGAAGACAGAACATCGTGTGACAACAAACCAAGACAGTTGAGTGAGGTATGTGGTGATGGTACCATGGATGTGTCTAATGTACGTTCCTAGGTGCGACAGTTCAATGAAGACAGAACATCGTGTGATAACAAACCAAGACAGTTGCAGATATCGCCTCCATAGATGGCATTTCCGTGGGATCTGTGCACACAGTCCTGCATGAAGATCTGAAAATGCTTAATTGTCGTTCTTCCAAAGTAACGTTCTCCACTCCCTGAATCATGTCGTTAGATCGGCTAGTGCGAGGCCGTGATTCCTATATAATCATATAATATAATTTATATCATAAACTCCTATCAGGTCCCAGTCCTGAAAATAAGAATGAGGTGTTAAAATTTAAACATGCCTCCTGCCTATGGAGAACCATGAAATGACTATTACACGTAGTTTTGCCGATAATGATTAGATAAAACAAAATCGCTGAACCCTCCAACGAATAGTGAGTCCCACAAGTACTTCCAAGGAGCTGGTACACAACACTGCAAAAGTTTTCCGATGGACGAGCGGGTTGGAGAAGCAAGAGTAACAAAAATCCATGCTCCATCATTTTAGCTAGTGAAACCAAAGATCAGGTTTACCTACTGATCAACATTGACAAGGTTCATGTCCATAGAACACAGGAGACAGTTGAAGATGAACGTAATAACGCATAATCCTGCCTTTAAGCAGTCTACCCGGCAATAGTAACAATAATAACAAAAATAAGAACAATAAAAATGAATAGAGCCAGACTGAAAAATTCAATGCCATAGCTCGGATTTGAACCACGGATCTCCCTCTCTCCGTGCGGTTGCTCTAAACCACTGAACTACTATGGCCAAAATGCCGACATGACATTAAATTGACATTGAATTTTTCAGTCTGGCTCTACTCATTCAAACTTTTGCCTACACACGTCTAGTGTGAAAGAAATGATCATTTCCGTCAATTTACCTGGATAACACTGTATTTTAACTATGAAGCCTGGGACTTAAGTACTTACAGCTTAGTAAGTCGCTACGAAAGGTGCGTGTCTCATAGCATATGAGAACCCCTAGTGGTCTACCGGGAAACATACGAGTCAGTTGGAGAATTTAGTGTCATGTCAGCATGTTGGTCATAGTAGCTCAGTGGTTTAACGAATAAGCCTGGGACTTAAGTACTTACAACATAGTAAGGGTGTGTGTCTCATAGCATATGAGGACCCCTAGTGCTCTACCGGGAAACAACCGAGTCAATTGAGTCAAGAAGATCCACGTGTTTATATCGGAAATGAAATGAAACGAAATGTGTAGTGTTTAACGCCCGCTTTTACTACATACGGCACCGCAGGCGCTGACACTGATGATATATGAGATGAAGATGGAGCACCGGTGGAATGAGATGGCGGGGTATACCGGAGATCCTGGAGAAAACCCGCCCCAGCGCCATGTTGTCCACCACAAATCTCACTTTGCAGTCGCCTGGGATCGAAACCGGGCCGTCTTGCTGAGAGCCAAGCGGTCTAACCACTGAGCTACGGGGCGGCCTTATTTTTTATATCGGCTCCTAAGTCTTTGAGCGAGACGATGTAACTCTCTGAAGTTAGAATGATGGCTATGAGTGAAAATGTACTTTTTAAATTAATATGATTTGGATTAAATAAGCTATTTTAATTTAAAAACATAAACAAGTAAGCAGAGACCGTATTAAAGCAAAAAAGCATTTATAAGCTGTAATAAGCCTTTTGATTAGAAATCCGGCTGTACTGATACGATACCCCCTCCAACCTGTAGGTCAGTCTTGCTCGCATTGGAATACATTTGCTCCCGTCTGTACCAGTGTATTGTATTTCAGGGCATTATTTTGTTTTAATTTATTATTTGACTGATCAGCAGTATTGCTACACAAGACATTGATAAATTACATAACTACTACATACAAATTAACAACTGAGGAATTACTGTCCTATAACATATCAAATAGGAGATAATGTATAATATAAACAACAGAAAACAATTAAGAACACATTTAAATGAAAGATAATAAAAGAACATGTATATAGTGGGATAACTAACACATACAATAGCATTAAATAAGATGGATAACAATTGAAAGGAGAGGATAGATATGCGAGGCCAGATTATGATCAAGAAAAATAGACGATATACTTTGAATTTGTGAGAAAAGTCGCTATCTTCTGAACCAGTGAGTAGGATGTCTTGAGGCAGTTTTCTTTTCAATCTGGTCCTTTCGAAATTTCGTTGACCAATGTCATAGGCTACAGCGCCTGGTACTTCGGATAGTCTAACGAAGAACGTCTTTGATATCAATTTGAAGTACAGATGTATGGGAAGAATACCAAGTTCCTGATGGAGTTGGTCATTTCTAAAGGACCATGGAGCCTTTATAATACTGCGGAGAAATTTGTTTTGTATAACCTGAAGTCGTTGAAAGTGGGTTTTGCTGGCTGCACCACATACAGGAGCAGCGTAAGAAATTATGGGACGTATAAGAGACTTGTAGATCAATATTGAGCACCCCAGACCAAGCTGTGATTTCTTCTGTACCAATGAAAACAGCTTTTTAATTCTAGAAAAGTTATTCTGGAAACGTAAGATATATGAGAATTCCAGGTTAATTTAGTGTCAAGCATTACGCCTAAATTTTTGACTGGTGTTTCTGGAGGCTTCCATGTTAGTTGTTTTCACTGCAGACATCATATTTAATGATATTTGTAGATTTTGATTGCAGTACTTAGGTGTGGATGCGAATAGAAAATAACGGTGTCATCGGCATACATAGCTGTGGATACGGGATTTGTATTTGGAAGGTCGTTCATGAATATATTGAATAATAGTGGTGCCAGAATTGATCCTTGTGTAACTCCTGCTGCTATTGGTCGAAGATCGGATTTGCACTAAAAACACTGGGGAACAAAAAAAAAAAAAAAAATGATTTTCATATGCCCGAAACTAAATAGGCAAATTATTATGTAAACTGATCTGCTGATTCCAAAAATGCCCCTCAAAATGCTGTATCACGTAACGTTTTTTAGGTGTTCATAATTTTTTATGAAAGCTTACATAAATGCGATGTGATAACTCATTTGATTAATTGAAAATAATAGGTATTTTATTGCCAAATAACATTGAAAATAATAATAATTATTATTAATTATTACTATTAAAACAAATAAACACAAGGTAATGATGAAAACCACATACCTGAATTATCTCAGAAGTGTTTCACTGTTCATTTTTTTTTTTTTTTTTTTTTTTTTTTTTTTTTTTTTTTTTTTGTATTGACATGTACTCTCCCGTTTGAGAAACCAACAATAGTCTCCGAACATGGCTGAATCCAAGCGACCCTGGTAACGTCTTTCCATCTCAGAAATGTCCTGGTGAAAACGATCACCTTGCTCATCACTTACAGCTCCTAGGTTTGTAGGGAAACTATCAAGGTGAGAGTGCAAAAACTGGATTTTAAGTGACATACGGCAACCCATTTCTTTGTAGCTCCTTAATAATTCTGAGACTAAAGTTTCATAATTTTCTTCTTTGTTATTGCCCAGGAAGCCTTCCACCACTGATTTAAATGATTTCCATGCTGCCAGTTCAATACGTTTAAGCTTTGATTCAAAAACAGTGTCTTTAAGTAGTCTTATTTGAGGACCGACAAATATACCTTCCTTCAATTTATATTCACTTATTTTGGGAAAGATACCTCTTAAATACTCAAATGCACTTCCACTTTTGTCCAAACCTTTAACAAAATTCTTCATTAACCCGAGCTTTATGTGAAGTGGGGGGAGAAGAACTTTGTTTGGGTCTACTGGAGGCACATTCTTAACAGTGCTTGCTCCAGGGGTATAGTCTTCCCTTTCCCCGCACTCTTTCACTATAAAATGCTTGTCAACTTAATTTATTTTGAGTTGGGCACACCCATGTAAATACGATTTTTATAATAGACTCTAAAATTAATGTTACTCATAAATCTTACCTGATGTAAAATTTGTTCTAGTTATTTCGAATAGTATTCATATTCTTTACAGGTATAAAAATGTTATTTAATAATAAAATGGATATTATTTTAAATTAAGTCAATATGAGTTGGTATAATACCTAATTTCTGTAACTTTATATGAAAGAATAAGAATAAGAATATCTCAAAAACGTTACGTGATACAGCATTTTCAGAGGCATTTTTGGAATCAGCGAGTCATCTTGCATAAGAATTAGCCTATTTTGTTTCGGGTACAAGAAACGTGTTCCCTAGTGAAATTGGCGCTTTGAGAAATATAACCTTCAAATATTCTGATCAGATAATCTGGGAGTCCGATTCTAAGAGGGTTATTTTGAAGATAATGAATAAATAGAGATTGTTTAAGAGAGATGACAAATGTCGGGGAGAGGTTAAAGAATCACGTTCCTTCGATGATTGACAGTTGCATTCCAGGAAGTTGTAGATACATTATTTGGAAGAGTTTCAGTTGACGAAATCACAATGAAACGGGGATTCGCTACATCAATCTGTAGATAGTTATGACAACAATCTTACAAACAACGTGGTAGGTAAATGAGCAACAGGGGTTCAAACCACAAATGGCTACCGTTGAGCCAATGGCAGGGGAAAGCCGCAGACATCGTTAGTTTATACCAGACCATTCACTGTCAAGAAGAAATAGGGCAAACTTGAAAAGGGCTGCAGCAACCCTCAAGGCGGATGAAGAAGGGAAAAAAAAGTTTTCTCGAAGAGAGGATCCTTGGCCAAGGAAATAAACAAGCAAGATGAGAACTGCGTGAAAAGAAAGAGTTAGATATGATGCCTGAATTTCTCATACTCCCCATTTTTATTACCTACTTAGCGTTTCATTCGCTGTTTGACCCACTTTCGAGAAAGAAGAAGAAAGGTGTAAAAATGGAAAGTTTACTGCTTGGGATGCCAAGCTGCATATATGACTTAACATTGATAATTGCACAAAATCTATACTTTTTTCTAAATTTATATGATGCAAACAAATCCATCGAAATGTTGATACCACGTTTTCACTGGAAATTAAAGTATGTATATCTTGTACCTTCAGGAATGTCCTCAGGAGCTATATTCATTCAGAACGACTTTTCCGTAACCATTAAACTGTAAGGGGTAGGCAAAATATTTACACAAAAATACAGATCTTGCTAAAAATGCAATTGCGGTCCAAAAATGTTTCGTAAGGTGAAACTTTTCTGATATATCTTTTGTCATTTCTTTGAATTTTATAATAGCAAGTAGTTACTCAAGTCTTATCTCTTGGAAGTACAAAGGGAATATAAAATAAGATCTGAAGCTTTCCTGGCAACGGATGAGCCCAATATCTTCTCGGGCAGCAAGCCAGGTGAAAAGACGATCAAAAAATGACGTTTCGGGAGTCTACATGGCTCCCATCATCAGGATATTTATTAAACGTTATAACCACAAATGAAACACTGGATATAAAACAAATATAAACAAAAGCAAAACACTATCACCATACGCATTACTGAACAAAATACTGTTTTCAGTAAATTAAATGTCAGGTCAGGATATGGCATGAGTACAGCAAATTAACAGGCTCAAAGAATCGTAACTAATTAACTTGATTATCTAGCTGTATTGATCTGTGCTTCTTAAGTAGACGGATTTTCATTTTAAGGCCGGTTTCCAACAGGAGCTGAATTGAAATCCAGCATCACGATTAAACGTGCTCCTTTCGGAGGAAATGGCCAAAGCCTCCTTAATTCTCCGCTCCCAGTAACTGTTGTATATTGTCAAAATGGTCCTCTCCCGAAAATTGGCTCTATTGTCGTTATCAAAACAATGCTCTGCCAGCCCAGACTTCTCAGGTTGCATTAAACAAATGCTCCGTTTATGTTCGTTTATTCTGGTAGCGATGGTCTTTCCGGTTTGTCCTATATACGATGTCCCACATTCACAGGCAATACGGTACACTCCCGGAACTGGAAGTCCAGTCTGCCTTTCACTGGACTCAACAGATGTTTAAACTTCTGAGGCGCCTTGTGCATGATCCTGGCGAATTTTTATAGTGTTTTGCATTTGTTTATCTTTGAGTTATATTCAGTGCTTCATTTGTGGTGATAACATATAATAAATATCTTCATGATAGGAGAGATGCATACTCCGGAAACGTCGATTACACCTGGCTTGCTTCACGTGAAGAAATTGAGCACAGAAAATGTAATTACAAAAACATCACCTAGACAACGCGTTTTTAAACTTTTGACTATCAGTTAAAGTCTACTGTATTCCCTTATACTTATCTGGAAATAGCTAGAGCATTCAATGTTTGTACAAGAGTAGAGAAAGTCATGTATATAAAACATTTGACTATTACTTAAAGTCTGCTACATTCCCTTGTAACTACAATAAGATGATGTTTATCTTGAAGTAGATAGAGCAATAAGTGTTTGTACAAGAGAAGAGAAAGTCATGTATATAAAACATTTGACTATCACTTAAAGTATACTGTATTCCCTGTAACCACAATAAGTTAGTATTTATCTTGAAGTAGACAGAGCAATAAGTGTTTGTACAAGAGTACAGAGAGTCATGTATATAAACATTTGACTATCACTTGAATTCTGCTGCATTCCCTTGTAACTACAATAAGATAATGTTTATCTTGTTTGTACAATAGCATACAATGTTATGCCAGATCAACATTGCAAATAATCAGTTATAGTGAGTGAGTGTGTGGTGTTTTAGGGCCCGTCGACAGCAAGGTCATTAAGAAATTATAAATAGTTTAAGCAAAACATAAATTTACAACTATTAGTTCGATTTTATGTGCAGTTTATGATAGAATTTTGGACATTTGAATCTATCATGGTGAAAACAGTACACATTATTAATGTATGAAAAATGCAGATTTCACATTTGATTTGCGTTTCCCCTTAGGGGTGACTACCTCCTCCGGTATTTCAGGCATTTTGAATTTTGACATTTTAGTATTTAATTAAAGGTGGCATGAAATGATAATGGAATTACATGAGTGGATGAAATTCAGGCATGTCTTACACTGCGAGCACTAGGGGTGTCAGTCTGGGGGTGAGGGGTTGGTGGTGGTAGCAGTTGATGGATACCTTGGACGTGATCAGGAAATTTTATCGAAACATCCCCTCGAAGTGGCGCGTCCGAGGAAAACGAAAAATTGTATTCGACAATGCAAGGGGGGGAAATTTGCAGTCAAAGCAAAATTCGTACCATTTTTGTCGGAATAATCGATAAATATAACACTCGCTCATGGTCTATGTTAACCGTTTCTCAGATTTTTTTTGGCTTCAATTGTTATCATCTATACTTCTCTAATGGGATATCATTCAGTATAAATCGTTATTCACTTTTGGTCCCTTGGAGATATAAAGAAAATATAATTACCAAGACTAATTACCTAGACAACCAGTTTTAAAATATTTGGCTATCACTTAATATCTCCTTATTCCCTTGTAACAATAATACGATTATATTTACTGTGAAATAGACAGGGTAGATAGAGCAATAAGTTTTTACAAGAGTTGGGAAATTCATTTATATAAAACATTTGACTATCACTTAAAACTTACTGCACCTTTATTTAATTTACGTCCTTACGTCCTTCAATGTTAAATCACATCGGACAATGAATAGAGCGAGAGAAATGATGCTCAAATGAGCCTATGGTCCATAGAGCTTAGAGTTAGCCGTCATTCGTCTTTCAGGATAAGGAAAACCCACAGAGTAAACTTTATCCAGGTAACTCACCTTGACAGAGTTTTGAATTCGGGACCACTTGAACATGAGGCAAACATGCTACCACCACATTACCCAGGCGGACGTCTACTGTACTCCCTTATGACTGCAATAAGGTAACGTTTATCTTAAAGTAAATTGAGCAATAAGTGTTTGTACAAAAGTAAGGAAAGTTACGTATATAAAACATTTGACTGTCACTTAAAGTCTACTGTATTCCCTTGTAACTACAATAAGATAATGTTTATCTTGAAGTAGATAGAACAATAAGTGTTTGTACAAGAGTAGAGAAAGTCATGTATATAAAACATTTGACTATCACTTAAAGTCTGCTGTATTCCCTTGTAGCTACAATAAGAAAATGTTTATCTTGAAGTAGATAGAGCAATAAGTGTTTGTACAAGAGTAGAGAAAGTCATGCATATAAAACATTTGACTATCACTTAAAGTCTGCTGTATTCCCTTGTAGCTACAATAAGAAAATGTTTATCTTGAAGTAGATAGAGCAATAAGTGTTTGTACAAGGGTAGCGAAAGTCATGTATATAAAACATTTGATTATCACTTAAAGTCTGCTGTATTCCCTTGTAGCTACAATAAGAAAATGTTTATCTTGAAGTAGATAGAGCAATAAGTGTTTGTACAAGAGTAGAGGAAGTCAGGTATATAAAACATTTGACTATCAGTTGACGTCTACTGTATTCCCTTGTAACTACAATAAGATAAAGTTTATCTTGAAGTAACTTAAGGATTCAGTGTTTGTAAGAATCCGTTTAATTGAAAACCACGTATAATGCTTGCAGCGGGAGAATAAATTAGGAGTAAACAAAATCACATCACCGCTGATATTGAAATGAAATGTGTAGTGTTTAACGCCCGCTTTTACTACATACGGCACCACAGGCGGTCACTGATGATACATGAGATGAAGATGGAGCACTGGTGGAATGAGATGGCGGGGGAAACCGGAGATCCCGGAGGAAACCCGCCCCAGCGCCGTGTTGTCTACCACAAATCTCACTTTGCGGTCGCCTGGGATCGAACCCGCGCCGCCTTGGTGTGAGCCAAGCTAACCACTGAGCCATGGCGTGGCGTACCGTTGATAGTCGCGCACCTTCTTCACAATTTCCAGGATACTTCCGCCGTTTAAATAGTCCCTTGTAGAAGTACTGCTACTGAGCTGTAGAGTCTTGACTTGGTTTTGCTAAAGTGCACACGTGCGTGCTAAGCATTTGTCAACTCTAAAACACAAACTAATAGAATTTTAAGTTAGTTTGTAATTAAAGTAAATCATGCTGCACGCGCATATTGAAGCTGAGAGGCGTATCCAGTTGTGAATCATGCGAAACTGGCGAGTACTGCAAAATATGAGCGCGGAAAGCTTCACGAAGTGATGAAAAGATAATAAAATTGAACGCAGTTATGAAGTTCTTCTATCTATGAAGTGGTGAATTTAACATCTAAGTTTACCGGTGTGTTGGTTTCCAGCTTCTATAGTGCACGCAAGAAAAAGCCACATCCGGTGAAGTTTCAAGTGCCAGATGAGTGTTGGATGTCGTCTGTGATGGGTTTGTGAGGCCAGAAACCCGCAAAAATTAATCAATTCTTTGTTAACATTGAGCCTCCCACCTTAAACAAAGTGATGTTGGCTATTAACTCAGATCCCAAGCTTCAAGACTTTAAACAAACAAAGAAACAAACAAACAAACTGCTGCTGAAAATTGGTTTCAAAATTGTGAACAGAAAAGGACAGGGTTTCACTGTGGACAGAGATGATATTTTATGGGGAAGAGATTTTCTCCGCAAAATATAGGAACTCCGTGAAATGCGGAAAGTTTGTTGTTTAGATGAGACGTGGGTTAACGAGGGACATACGTCAAGCAAAGTATGGGCTAACACCACAGTGAAGTAAAAAGACATGCATTTCGGTTTGGTTTAAGTGCAGGACTTAGAAATCCTACGGGGAGTGGTAAGAGCCTTATAGTTTTGCACAGGGGAAGGAATGATGGCTCTGACGAGGGTGGTGAGCTTGTGTTCATCTCCAAAACAACGGGAGGCTATTATAAAAAATGAATGGCGACGTTATCAAATACAGGTTTGAAAAGATTTTCCCCAAATTACAACCGAATAGCGTTACTGTTATGGACAATGCCCCCTACAACAGTGTGAGTTTGGAACGTATACCAAACAAGTGACATCATAACATGGCTACTGAGTACAAATGCACAGTGTTCATTGTTATCTGTGATTATACCGTACAAAATTTGACGTCAGCAATAGCATCACTGATGAAGTGAGTTTATATAAGATTACCCTAGAGACTTGCGATCGTATTTGATGTGCTGACAGCAGCTTTCAGGACTCCCTCTATCGGCAGGTAAATATACTATTTGAGAGGTGGGTCTGCCTGCGTAATTTCGCCTGGTGCGCAGATACGATAACTGTTAAAAAAACCACTATATACTGGAAAGTAATGCACTGCAACGCTAATTATGCAGCCATAAAAGTATACCATAAAGAATATACGAAATTATAGTTAATGAACACTTATTTCACAATGAACATCTGTTTTTCTGTTATAGTAGACGTATATACCTATTGTAAACCTGTCACATAAAATATAAATATTTCAACTTTATCTTAATTCTTTTCTATCATCCACAGTTTCCTCACAATGTAACTTCATTACAAACCAGAAAATTAGCAGAACACGTCCTAGGAATGAAATATAAATTGGTGTTACAATATGAACAAAGCTTTTATCCAAGTCTAAACAGTAAAATATCTCTAGTACATAGTCTTATGTGTCCATTTTCTTATATTTCCTTTCTCTCTTCCCCTTAAACATTGTCTGTATTGCGAGAAGGTATGCTTGAGGCCTTTCTGTCATAACTTTATTTATTGCTTCTAGATTGGGACCAGTCACTTTATAGCGTCCAGTGTCTCTCTTTCTACGAGTAACTGATGCTGTATCTTGGAAATATTTGATGCACCTTTTGGTTTTAAAAGACATAAGGATACCACATTAATAGACATTCAAATTAAGTGTGAGAATGACAAAGAGTTTATATAGTATACTAATAAAACGTAAGAAGTTCATGTTGCATACCAAAGAATGTCAATTTGACAGTGCCTGGACACTCCTGACAACATTACGCTCCGAGGGACTTGTCTGAATGCTGGATATCGTTGCATAAACTCCTCTATGCAGCGGTTTAAATTATATTTATATGTCGGTAAGAAAGCAGCATTAAACCATGAAGACGCGGAGCTGTGTTCATATCCAGGGGAAGCTGGATGTATTAGTTACCAGAACAACCACACTCAGAGTGCTGTAATTTGCTTACTGCACCGCAAAAATTATCGCTTCTTCTACGTAGAGAGCACTGTGATTTCAAGATAGACTCACCAGCCTACTATGACGCCATTTTTGCTCAATCGGTGGGCGGGAAAAAGCGAATAAAAATGAGACCCTGTATAGTTTTCCACGAAGGTCATTTTAAGGCAGAATTGCTGTCAATGGACAAGTCTCGTGCTAAAGAATACGAAAAATACCTAAGTAGCAGTTTATTTACATATAGTTAATAGTGTGCTGCGTGACATTTAGCTCGAAAAATGTGCCTTAAGCGTGTAAAATTTATATTAACATTATACTTCACAAAGTGCTTAAGCAGTTGGTTTGAATAAATACGTGTTGTTATTTTGAAAATGCATATTCTTATTGTGAATTTGTGGGCTGGTAGAATTTAAAGTCCAGTTTGTATATATTCCAAAATGCTGTTTATTCCCATAGAAACACACTTTGGTCAACCTTACATTAGCAGAATTACGTAACATACACAAATTCAATCTTCCAAGGTTTCCGTGCACAAACAAAAAGGTTCACTTTCAAAATACAGCTGCATGCGCACGATTATCAAGTTGCCATTACGACTGCCTCAACGGCCGATCAGCGACTGCTTTTGTAGCTCCATTCATTGTCCTAGAAATTTGTGGAATGTCCTCTAACAATCAAGACAGCAGTAGAAAGACAAACCGTCCAGTCAAACTGATGCGGCAAGCATCTTTTATCTCCGCGCTGCACTATCTTTTTTCTTTTTATGTCCTCCAACGTTAAGTCAAATCGGACGATGAGTGGAAAAGGGTGAAATGATGCTCAAATGAGCCCAGGGTCCATAGAGCTTAGAGTTACCCGACATTCGTTATCCAGGTAAATCACCCTGCCCGAGATTCGAACTGGGGACCTCTTGAACGAGAGGCACACATGCAACCATGCTGCACTATCTGTCCCTCTGTACGCGTCGGCTGCGCCAGTCCCAACAATGCGATAGGCGACAATGTTATTAATATAGACGTGGACGCGGAGTGATACAAACCGGTGCTTCGTTTACGGTACTTTATTCTCTCGTTGGACATAACATACAAAAACACATGAGAACATAGTACATAATATTTTTGTATAGATTACTCAATACAAGATATATAAACACCCTTGGTAGCGATGTTAATACTACAAATAAGAAACATTTCCTTCAAAAGTAACTAACAGTCAGATTATGACAGACATATTTGCTTTTCGCATTTCCCTTGTTACAGAAATCCGCTCGGCTCGGCACTTCGGTGCCTTTCTTTGTCTTCTATTTGTGAAAAGTGGAAGTTCGACAGAAGGAAATGCTTTTTGTCAATCTTAATAATAGAATCGGATATTGAAAATCGCTTCCGCCGTGGCGCAGAAAGCATATTTGGTCTTGCTGTCACAATCAAAAACAAGTAAATTTGTCAAGAAAGGCGTAGATTTAAATCTTATTTCCTCCTCATATTGGAGAGATGCTTTTTCATGTTTCAACTTTCACATTAGTGGCGTTCCTCACCTCAGTTCAGAAAGTTCTGGTTACAAACTCGTTAATGTGTATCTATGTTGAGATAGTTAATGAATGTGCGAGAATAACGTGACTTCCAGCATAGAGTGCAGAATTTTTAAAATCATTGTTTGAAATTCTTAAAATTTAATAAAATTTAAATACCAAATTTGTTAATTAACAAAGTTTTCAGGGTGGAGATAGGTCATTCACTCACAGAAACACACCAGCGTCTCAAAAATGTAGCATGTTTCACTCACATGACCTACTATATACTTGTACAAACCCTTCCTGCTCTATCTACTTTAAGATGAACATTATCTTATTGTAGTTACAAGGGAAAACAGTAGGCTTTATGTGATAGTCAAATGTTTTATATACATGACTTTCTCTACTCTTGTATAAACACTTATTGCTGTATCTACTTCAAGATAAACAATACTTTATTGTAGTTACAAGGGAATACATTAGACTTTAAGTGATAGTCAAATGTTTTATATACATGACTTTCTATATTCTTGTACAAACACTTATTGCTCTATCTACTTCAAGATAAAGATTATTTTATTGTAGTTACAAGGAATACAGTGCACTTTAAGTGATAGTCAAATGTGCTATATACATGACTTTCTCTACTCTTGTACAAACACTTATTGCTCTATCTACTTCAAGAGAAACATTATCTTATTGTAGTTACAAGGGAATAGAGAAGATTTTAAGTGATAGTCAAATGCTTAAATCTAAAAATCTACGTGACATATTTGGTATTAAATTCTCTTTGTGTATCTAAGAGATAAAAAATAAATAATGATAACCTATTAGAGAAAAATAAAAGTATCAGAAAATCCAAGCACATAACAGGTATTCTCTCAGAAATATTGCTTGCTACGAAAAAGTTTGTTGGATATAAGTTGTGTGTTTTAACAGGATCTACACTTTTATGGATACGGTTTTATTTACCTCTTACAGTGTATCAGTTATATAAAAGCCATTCGTATTAAGATGGACTTCAGTAGAGTTTTATGGGAACTGTACGATATGAATTTCATTTGTAATAAATATATCTTAAGCTTATGGATTTAACATCAAAAATTTTAACAGGTTCCTATGAAATAAAGTTTTCAAAGATTTTAAATCTGAAGGTAGATTTTACTACGAGGATTTCTTAACATCTGAACCTAAATTCTGAGGTTGAACTTAAATTTTTATTAGTTTATGTCATGCCTTTCACATAAAGACACACTCTCGCACACTTACACAAAAAAATATATCCCATTTTTGGGTACATGAATTCAACAAAATACAACTCCAGTAAGAACTTTGTGTGCCAGTTATTGCTGTGGTACAATATTGTAAGTACGTAAGGGATTATGAAAAAGTTAAGAAAAAAATTTTATACGAATGTTTTGTAGAAATGTAAAAATATATGATAAGAGTCGGTTGGCACGTGTGTTGGTATATCAGGGGTCGTTTCGACCCTACCGTCCCTGATTGCGTGCCAGGGACATGCGGGGAATCACAAAGTACAGCATGTGCTGCTAAGAATCAAGACGCTCATTACTGCAAGGGACAAATGTTGGGAGTTTACGTAAGGGATGAAATGTAATTACGAGGGAAAACTTCCGTGTGCTTCGAGCAACGTGCAGAAAGTCAAAAACAGAAAAACCTTTTGCTCAATACCGTTATAAAATAAAACATTGGACATTCTACACTCATATGACTTTCTCTACCCTTATACACAAATACTTGTTCTTCTATCTACTTCAAGATACACATTATCTTTTTGCATCTACAAGCCAATACAGTAGACTTTATGTACATGACTTTCTCTACTCAGGTCCAAACAGTTATTGTTCTATATACTTCAACATAAACATTACCTTATTGTAGTTACAAGGGAATACACTAGACTTTAATTGATAGTCAAATGTTTTATATACATGACTTTCTCTACTCTTGTACAAACAACTATTGCTCTATCTACTTCAAGATAAACATTATATTATTGTAGTTACAAGGGAATACAGTAGACTTTAAGTGACAGTCAAATTTTTTATATACATGACTTCCTCTACTCTTGTACAAACACTTATTGCTCTATCTACTTCAAGATAAACATTATCTTACTGTAGTTACAAGGCAACACAACGGACCTTAAGTGATAGTCAAATGTTATAAAGCTGGTTTTCCAGGTGATGAGACCTTCATGGAATGTCCAAAAAAATGAATTTCTTCCTGCTATTTTGACAAAATGCTTTAATATTCAAATAAATAACTAGGAACATCTTGGAAATAATTAGCGATAAAATCTTGTTTTAAAATGACCTACACTTATACAAAAGTCTTTAAGTATGAAAAGAAATTCTGAGGCCATTCCCGAAAAAAAAAAAAATGATTTATATAGCTATTTTTCACCTTTCACAGAGTATCTTAAACACGAGTTATTTTAGTTAAAATTCTAAGAGTTATTTTTGAATACTGACAACCTTTTAAGTTTTTGTAACTGGTTTAAACTTCCATGTTAGTTTTGGGACAATTTTCTTGAAAAATCTTGATTTCGCATCCCGAAAGATGATATAAACCTTGGAACCTGTCCCCCACTCTATTTAGTTCGTCTACCCCGAACTTCACTGGAAGGATGGTCAAGTGGTGAGCGCACTGATTTTCCATTCATCATTTTCATATACAAATACGCCCGCCTCTATGTTGTGGTGGTAACGGTCTGCCCTAAGTACAAGAGGTTCCGACTTCTAAACTCGGTCAGGGTAAGCGCTATCCCTTATTCTGAAATATGAAGATCAGGTAAGTCTAAGCCCTATGTATCCTGTACTCATTTGAACGTTATTTCATTCATAGTCCGATATGACTCAACATTGAAGTTTTTCTCTTATCCTAAACCATTAATATCTGGTAAATCCAAGCTCTATGTATCCGGGACTCATTGAAGAGCAATTTTTAATCGTCCGATATGTCTTAACTTTGGAGGTTTCCTATTGACCTGAAAAATGATGTCTGATAAATGTAAGCTCTATGTACCTTGGACTCATTTGAACATCAGGTTCCTAAATGACAAACTTGGTGGACGATAAACAAACAAATACGACCAAATACGACCAAATACGTCCAAATACGACCAAATTCGACCAAATACGACAAAATACGACAAAATACGACAAAATACGACAAACTACGACCAAATATGACCAATGAATGAATGAGTGAATGAGTGAAGGAAGGAGTGAAGGAGTGTAGGAAGGAGTGAAGGAGTGAAGGAGTGAAGGAAGGAAGGAAGGAAGGAAGGAAGGAAGGAAGGAAGGAAGGAAGGAAGGAAGGAAAGAACGATCGAAGGAGCGAACCAAGGAACGAACGAAGGAACGAAGGAACGTACGAACGAACGAGCGGACAAACAAACAAACAGACAGACAGACAGACAGACAGACAGACAGACAGACAGACAGACAGACAGACAGACAGACAGACAGACAGACAGACAGACAGACAGACAGACAGACAGACAGACAGACAGACAGACAGACAGACAGACAGACAGACAGACAGACAGACAGACAGACAGACAGACAGACAGACAGACAGACAGACAGACAGACAGACAGACAGACAGACAGACAGACAGACAGACAGACAGACAGACAGACAGACAGACAGACAGACAGACAGACAGACAGACAGACAGACAGACAGACAGACAGACAGACAGACAGACAGACAGACAGACAGACAGACAGACAGACAGACAGACAGACAGACAGACAGACAGACAGACAGACAGACAGACAGACAGACAGACAGACAGACAGACAGACAGACAGACAGACAGACAGACAGACAGACAGACAGACAGACAGACAGACAGACAGACAGACAGACAGACAGACAGACAGACAGACAGACAGACAGACAGACAGACAGACAGACAGACAGACAGACAGACAGACAGACAGACAGACAGACAGACAGACAGACAGACAGACAGACAGACAGACAGACAGACAGACAGACAGACAGACAGACAGACAGACAGACAGACAGACAGACAGACAGACAGACAGACAGACAGACAGACAGACAGACAGACAGACAGACAGACAGACAGACAGACAGACAGATAGATAGATAGATAGATAGATAGATAGATAGATAGATAGATAGATAGATAGATAGATAGATAGATAGATAGATAGATAGATAGATAGATAGATAGATAGATAGATAGATAGATAGATAGATAGATAGATAGATAGATAGATAGATAGATAGATAGATAGATAGATAGATAGATAGATAGATAGATAGATAGATAGATAGATAGATAGATAGATAGATAGATAGATAGATAGATAGATAGATAGATAGATAGATAGATAGATAGATAGATAGATAGATAGATAGATAGATAGATAGATAGATAGATAGATAGATAGATAGATAGATAGATAGATAGATAGATAGATAAATAAATAAATAAATAAATAAATAAATAAATAAATAAATAAATAAATAAATAAATAAACAAATAAGCTAGCAGACACACTAGAATTCCGTTGCCTTCTGATACTGTGGTAGACTTTGTGTCAAAAATAATGAACCTAAACCTTTTGTTTCTATTTGGATAAACAAAAGAACATTCTGTAGAAAAGCTGACACGCGTCAAGAATGCTGTTTCCACAACTGCCTTCGCTTTAAGGCATCTGTCATATTTTCTCCCAAACTGCAATTCCCAGCTGTTTCACTGCATCGTAAACAAACTTCTTTTGTAATTTTCCTAAGTCTAATAGCGAATTTCACATCGTAGCATCATAAATATCGCTGTCTCGACTTTACCGAGAACTATAATTTAATCCTGTTACTTCTTTGCATGACGTTAGTTCGGAAGAATTTGCTAGAATAGTTTCCAAGTCCATAAATATTCATGAGATTTGACGAAAGTACGATAATTCTTATCCGTGATTATGAGGAGAAAGCTGACGGAGAAAGTTCTATTCACTCTTTGTAAAATATTACAGTAGGTTTTGTGTTAGGAAATATTAACTTAATAAAGTTCATATTAAGTTTACCTCAAGGCATGTTACGCTGAAATTAAATGGGATATCTGTGCAAATTAGACTTTTTATCGAGTAAAGTTGCTTCTTTTAAGTCTTTATGTCAAAACAATTGAAGTTCATACAATCTAGATTAAACATAGGATTTAAAAAATTCAGTGCCCTAGCCGGGATTTGAATCACGGGTATGTCCCCTATGGCACGCTGTTTCTAAGAACCTTGCCCTACAGGCGGTTTGTATGGATAAATAATTAATGTCCATGGAGAATTAAAATTCTTTCACATTCAATTGTTTCATATATTTAAACATTATTCTATACGAAATTTGCCATATCGAAATTTTCTACAAGATGCAGTTTTAACATCATTTTTTCCGAAACAGTTAACCGCGTTATTCAATTTGTAGCGCTGCTGGTAGCGTGTCTAACTCAGGTTCAAATGCTCCCGAGTTCAAAATTCGATCTGGGCGAGTTATATGGATAAGGTTTTTTGGGGTTTTCCTTATCCTGAAACATGAATGTGTAATACATCTGAACTCTATGTACGCTGCACTTATTTGAACATCGTTTCATGCATCGTCCGATATGACAAACTTGGAGGTCTCCTCTTATCTGAAAGATAAATGTGTGGTAACTCTAAGCTTTATGTACATTGTATTCATTGAAATATCATTTCATTCACTGTCTGATATGACCTAACTTTGGTTGTTTACCTTACTCTGAAAGATAAATGTCTGATAACGCTAAGCTCTATGTACTCTGTACTCATTTGAACATCATTTCATTCATCGTCCGATATGACTTAACGTTGGATGTTTGCTCTCATCCTGAAAGATGGATGTCTGGCAACTGTAAGCTCTATGTACCCTGAACTCATTTCAACATCATTTCATTCATTGTCCGATATGACTTAACGTTGGAGGTTTTCTCTTATCCTAAAAGGTGGATGTCTGGTAAGTCTAAGCTCTATGTCCACTGTACTCATTTCAACATCATTTCATTCATCGTCCGATATGACTTAACGTTGGAGGATTTCTCTTATTCTGAAAGGAGAATGTCTGGCAACTCTAAGCTTTATGAACACTGTACTCATTTCAACATCATTTCATTCATTGTCCGATATGACTTAACGTTGGAGGTTTTCTCTTATCCTGAAAGATGAATATCTGGTAACTCTAAGCTCTATGTTCGCTGTACTAATTTGAACATTATTTCGTTCATCGTCCGACATGACTTAACGTTGGACGTTTTCCCTTATGCTGAAAGATGAATATCTGGTAACTCTAAGCTCTATGTACGCTGTACTCATTGGAATGTAATTTCATTCAAGGTCCGATAAGAGTTAACGCTGGATGTTTTCACTTATTCTGAACGATGAATGTCTGATAACTGTAAGCTCTATGTACTCTAAACTCATTTGATTATAATTTCATTCATTGTCCGATATGACTTAACATTGGTGGTTTTCTCTTATCCTGACAGAAAAATGTCAGGTAACTCTAACCTCTATGTACCCTGTTCTCATTTCAACATCATTTCATTATTCGTCGGATATGGCTTTAAGTTGGCGGTTTATGCTTATCCGGTGAATGTCTGGTAACTCTAAGCTCTATGTACCTTCGAGTTATTTGAGCATCTTTTCATTCATTGTGTGATATGACTTAACGTTGGAGGTTTTCTCTTATACTGAAAGATGAATGTCAGTTAACTCTAAGCTCTATATACCCTGTACTCATTTGAACGTCATTTCATTCATCGTGCGATATGGCTTAAATTTGGAGGCTTATCCTTATTCTGTGAATGTCTTGTAACTCTAAGGTCTATGTACCCTGTAAACATTTGAACATCATTTCATTCATCGTCCGATATGACTTAACGTTGCAGTTTTTCCCTTATTCTGAAAGAGGAATATGTTTTAATTCTGAGCTCTGTGGATCCTGGACTCTTTTGAATACCATTTCATTAAATGTCCGATATGATTTAAATTTGGAGGACATAAATGAGAAAAAAAGATGTTTAATTTAAGAGGTTTATCAAATGGCCTGCTGAGCAACCATTTCACTTTTCGTTGAAACAAATTTGTGCAAATAATATGAAAGAAAAAGGCAGTCAAGCGTATGCAGATTTTATCTCAGAGTCGTATAAAACCAAAACTCTTCCTTTGACAAAACTCCTGGTCGCTGATTTGATAATATCCTTGTGACACTGTCATCAGATAAAACAAATGATTATACAAACGCCATCTAACAGCTGTCTAACCCGAACAAGAAAGGCAATTCAATTAGAGAGCATACGCAAGGGAAGGACAACATAAAAGGACCAATAACACAAACAGGAAAGGTAGATAATTCTGTAAGTACGCCTATTGGAGCGCTGGCTGTATTTCCGTTCCCATAGGAGAGATATCAGATAGGCATTTGTTTGGTTGCTATGGAGATTGGGAATCCCAACACTTTATGCAGTATTTCACGTCATGGAATATTATAAATGGTTGCTATGGGGTTAACGTGTGCGTTTCTTTTCTTCGCCCGCATTTGTTTGTGCAGTCCAGTTCTAAATCAAGGTGATAATTACAGGCCCGGGGTCGAGTAATTTCGTTACCATTACATGTAATTATAGACAGAGATGGAGATAATGACACGGTACGACTTTGATAAGCGGAGCGGGAAGAGCTTCCAAGAAGGTCCGTTTAGTCGAGTTAACAGCTACCTTCAACCTTTATTAACAGTCGATACTTCTACGATTAATGGCTGCACAAGTAGAATACGGAAAATGCTGTTAGCTTTCTTCCACGTGGGTTTCTGGTTCGGAACGAGGCAGGAAATGCCTTTGTTGGGCCGTGCATAGAATACTGTAAACAAGTAGTGAAGACCCTGTGCTTTTAAACCACATATGCGAATATGTACAGCTCTAAATTTTCATAATGGAATAGGGACAAATATATAGGTCAATGTGACAAAACTGGAAGAGAATTCAGGGCACTGATGAGTGTAGGAAAAATATATCTAAAAGGGTTGAACAGTAATGAGGTAGTGATATGTGAATTTTGTGGAGATGAAGAGAGCACTCTTCATTACCTGATAGAATGTAAGGAGTTAACAAATTGCAGCAGAAGAATATGGGATAAGAAATGGGACAGTGAAAATTAATCGTGCTTTCACACTAGCCGTGTGTAGGACGCACTATAGAAGGGTAGAGCCAGACTAAAAAATTCAATGCCATAGCCGGGATTTGATCCACGGATTTTCTGATGTCCGTCCAGCCACTCTAAACCATTGAGCTATAATGGCCAACGTGCCAACATGACATTGAATTCTCCAACTGAGTCGTGTTTTTCCCGGTAAACCACTAGGAGTTCTCATAAACACACGAGACAACTACCTTAAAAGGAACACTGAAGTAAATTTGTACAATAATATACGAAGGTTGTTCAATAAAGGTTGATCACGATTTTTTTTTTTGACAACGTACCTTGACTCATCCTCCTAATTTTGATGGTCCTCAAAATAGTCTCCCCTAAATGAGATGCACTTGTCCCAGCGTTTCTGTCAGTGTTCAAGGACATACGGGAAACCATTTTGAAAGATCCTTCAAAATCTCCTCCGCAGCTTTCACCACTGCTTCTGGTGATGGATAATGCCTCCCACGAAGGAGTTTCTTCAAGTTAGGGAATAGAAAAAAGTCACATGGGGCTAAGGCCGGACTATAGGGAGGATGAGGTATGCACTTGACGTTGAGTTTTGCAAGATATTCAGAAACAACATTGGCAATATGCGGCCGCGCATAATCGTGGTGCAGCATCCAGCCTGGTTCACGGAAATGTGGTCTTTTGTGCCTGATATGGACTTGCAATGCATTCTGAACATCTGTGTAGTATTCTCCAGTTACTGATGTGTGTGCAGGTACAACATGCTAACAAACCATTCAATGAATATCAAAGATTGAGATGATCATAACTTTCCCAGCAGAAGCAAACACTTTTGCTTTTTGCGGGTTGGTGATGAAGGAGCTTCACACATTGAGCTTTGCTGTTTGTTCTCAGGATTCAAATGATGTAGCCTAGTTTTATCAGCAGTGATTACGTTTGAATGAGACTCCGGATCTTCATCTAACATCAAATTAACTGCATGCAGAAATTTATGCGAATGTTCTTTTGTTTGGGCACCAACAGTCTTGGAACTCATCGCGCACAAACACATCTCATGTGTAATGTTTCTGTCACCAACGTGTGGATGGCACCCAATGAAATGGTCATTACTCCAGAAAGTGACCTTAAGGTAATTCGTCGAAGCTCTCTCACAATGATAGCAACAGTGTTGGAGTTTTCTTCTGTAAGAGCTGTAACTGGAACACCGGGTACTCCTTCCTTTGAAATTTTCTCTCTCTTTAGACATTTGAAAGCACCTTCGAGCTGTGATATAGGGAAGAACAGACTCTCCATAGGCCTCCTGTAACATTGTATAGGCCTCAGCTGAAGATTTGTTGAGACGAAAGCAGAATTTCAAAGGCGCATATTGGTGCATATTGCAGCGGTAGGCGATACTGAACATGTCTGATCTTTCCTGCTTCTTACAGGTGGGAACCAGGAGCAGCAACAATTAAACTACTACGGCGTGTTTGTTTCACATTAAGCTAACAGAATATAATAGGATTGAATTTTAGTGCAAAACTTATGACGTAAAAATATTATGATTATTCTCTATTGCACAGCCCTCTTAACATGGAGAATCACATATTGTATACCTGGAGTATATTCTGACCCTTTTACAAAAAAACTTGAAGTTCTGTGTTATTGACCGTCATTTTACCACAAATATACTCACCAGTTATAATATAAAGTGCACAAAAAGCATATCTGGAAGGCTGGAAGTCCACGTTCTCATTAAGACTGTTTCTACGTAGTTAAAGTATCCATGGGGTCTATAAAGACCTCACACAAAAAGCAAGGATTCTTTTGTAGGACTATGAAAAGGTGAGCAATTTTGTTTACGTTGGCAATGTTTAAGCAGCCGTTTTAGCGAGCATTTGTAGTCAAGTGAATAATTCCAGAACGAGAATGTTGTTCAATTTACTGGTAGTCTGAAGTGTATTGAGGCGATAATTACGTAAGCAAGTAACAGTCCGGGGTGGGTTTGCATGAGCTTGCTAGGAGGACATAAATCGCGAGCTCCTTGAAAAAGATACGGCAATTAAAGCAAGGTTCTTGAGGTAATAATGAAATATAATGGGTGTTCCGTTAGCTCAACACCGAGGCTATAAAATTACGTGGACGCCCAGCCTCGTTCGACGTGCAAATTATCTTAACGTGCGGAGACGGCGTAAATCGGAACAGTTGCCTGCCCGGGTTGTCCAATAGCTCCAAACTTAACCTACAGCAACGTCAAGAAGAGTGAGGAGAGAAATTCATATGTGTAACACCTTCAAGAAACTAGTCTGTCTATTATTACAGCAACTCTTCCAAAATATACCAAAGGTTCGGAAATATATGTTTCCAGGCGCCCACACTACCAAATAATAAATAAAAAATGAAATAATAACATAAATACAAACATCTGGATTTTCCTCCCTATCAGTCCTTCTACCTTAAATTAAATAAAATTTGGAATTTTTGCGAACTGACGGTAAGCCTATTTTTATATCGGCACCCCACATTGCTACCGTCAGGTGACTTAGAGAAATTCAACAAATCACAAACAATAGGCTCCCCATCTATGCCCCAATTATGTTATGTATTACGATAACACCAATTACGTAGCTCCCAGAGCAATGGCATACTTCCGGTACCCTTTTCAATGCCAAATACTTTGGGAACATCTAAAGACTACAAAAAGAAAAAAAAAAAGGAACCGATATGTTGTCCACAAATGACACTCTACTACTGTAGAAACTCTTATAGCTCTATCTACTTCAAGATAAACATTATCTTATTGTAGTTACAAGGCAATACAATAGACTTCAAGCGATAGTCAAATGTTTCATATACATGACTTTCTGTACTCTTGTACAAACACTTATTGCTCTATCAACATCAAGATAAACATTTTCGCTATTGTAGTTACAAGAATATAAAATAGACTTTAAGTGACAGTCAAATGTTTTATGTAGCTGGCATTCTCTACCCTTGTGCACTTATTCCTCTATCTACTTCAAGATGAATATTATCTTGTTGTAGTTACAAGGGAATACAGTAGGCTTTAAGTGATAGTCAAATGTTTTATATACATGCCTTTCTCTACTCTTGTACAAACACTTATTGCTCTATCTACTTCAAGATATACATTATCTTACTGTAGTTACAAAATGAAATGTGTAGTGTATAACGCCCGATTTTACTACATACGGCACCACAGGCGATGACACTGATGATGCATGAGATGAAGATGGAATACCGGTGGAATGATATGGTGGGGGAACCCGGAGGTCCCGGAGAAAACCCGCCCCAGCGCCGTGTTGTCCACCACAATTCTCACTTTGCGATCGCCTGGGATCGAACCTGGGCTGCCTTGGTGAGAGCCAAGCGGTCTAACCACTGAGCCACGGTGCGACCTTTGCAGCTACAAGGGAATACAGTAAACTGTAAGTGATAGTCAAATGTTTCCTATACATGACTTTCTCTACTCTTGTAAATGCACTGGTTCCTCTATCTACTTCAAGATTTACATTATCGTATTGTAGTTACAAGTGTATACAGCAAACTTTAAGTGATAGTGAAATGCTTTAAAACTGGTTTTCTAGGGAAATCTTCGTACTTACATTGTATTTGTATGTTGAAGGGATAAAATTATGAATAACGACTCCCTATTTAAGCTAAATATGAGGGTAAATTTAGGTAAATAGGCAGGAATATGTCGGAAAGAGTTCGTTTTAAAAAGAATGTACTTCACAGAGATTGCTTAATAAGTTCTACATCATTTCTGTCGTAATATTTTGTCTATCTCTTACGGTTTAAAAGTCATTCATGATGAACTTATGAGTAAATTTTCAGAAAATTTAACACATTTAATTTTTCGGGAGGTTTTCTTTTAAATCTACTTAAGGCATTCCCGGAAAATGCTGAACCTAAGTTTAGTCATTTTCTGTTTTCGAATGATGCTCTTTATACACACAAGCCATTTTCGGAAATCGTTTATTTTCACCCCTTGCATTCAGGGGACCACAAAATATGTATTTCCGTTCAAAGCAATATCAAACTTTCGTGTGGAATGTACTAGGTAGATATACCTGGTAGACACATTACTTCCAATTACAGATAGATTTTAGAATAACAAGATGTGATAGGTTAGTTAAGTTGAACATCTGAAATAAATTGTTGAGAGTCAAACTAGTGCCGTGTATTGTCGAAGGCTGCGGAGAACTGCGCGACAAAACAGACGACAAACGTGTTTCTATGCTGAACGTATGTTAAAGACAGGTCCCATTTAATCACGAGTTGAATTTTCAGGAATACCAACTAGTTATACAAAATATATCATTTAACATTGTTCTAGTCTCCAGTTCTGATCTAAGGTTTCCTCGGTTCCCGCTGGAGGGGAGCATCGTACTACCTAGGGCCTCCCAGCCGAGAATTCAGTCCTGTACAGAACACTGTGCGTAGCTAATAACTCACTCATTCCTGCAGCCTATACGCTTCTGTGGTACCTTCACCTCATCCCTCTCATAGGATATACTTTATCTGCAGTGGGGTGCATATAAACCTGAACAATTTAAATAAGCCACACCTTTTAAACCAATATGGAGGTATCCTTCACCAGCAGCTGAACATGTATGCAATCGTCTCAACATATTCTCTGAAGTTAAACGGAGATGATGATGATGACGATGATGATATATAAGGGTGCTCAACTACGGCGGTCATCAGCGCCCTTTAAAAAACTGGTCATGGTAAAAGCCAGATATAAAACTTTCTAAAAACTATACAAGTGTAACAAAACCTATTAAAAATACACGTACATAAAAAACATCAATGAAAACCTACTAAAAATTTCGTTCACTAAATCCTAAACTCTAAACTAGACAAGAATCTAAAAACCTTCTGCACGGGTCTCCACGCACGGCCTACACGTGGGTGCGCCTGTTGACCGTCTCCCTCAAACACGAAGAGGAGCCTACACGAGGGAGACTGTTGGCTCGGGACCCCGGGTGCGCCAAACCCGTACCTACAGAAGTAGGCCCCTGGGGGGATAAACGGAGATGATATCGAATTGAGACAGAGTAATTTCCAGCAAGATGGAGCAACGTGTCATACATCTAATGACACCATGGAACGTGTAACCTGTTTATTTGATAATCGAATAATCTCAAAAGGTCTATGGCAACCCAGATCCCCTGACCTAACCTCACCGAAGTTTCTCTTGTGGGGGTATGTAAAAGCTAGTGTACAAGAATAGGTCACGGACAATCAAGGAATCCATTCGAACCGAAACAAGTAACATTGGCAAGGATACTATCTGTAAAACGTCACAGAATATGGTGAGAGGGGTGCAAATATGTAGACAAGCTGGTGGAGAGCACTTCCAACATTTTCTCTGAGATGTAAATAATGTAATGTAATCTCCCAAATGTGTATTATATTCTACCAAAGTTGCACGTGCCCTACTATTTTTTCAAAATTTATGGCCTATTAAAATGGTTCAGATTTATATGGATCAAACTGTACTTTTATTATTTAAGCCTACGGTATTCCCAAGTTCCGCTGTAACTACAATAAGAGAATGTTAAACTTAAAATAGAGGAATAAGTGTTTGTAAAAGTAGTTTGTACAAGCACGAGTATATCATATTTTTGAGCACATTAATATCAAACAAGATTCTTATTCGCAGCATTATAAGACAGTTCACACCCCTGTCCGTTTCGAAGGAAGTAGATCGCGTGCAAGGAGCAGGTCTTCGTGTGCGCTCCGCGAGAGCTCCTCGGTAGCCGCTTTTTATAAAAATTGTAATGATGATAATGATGTTGCCCCTGGCTTGGAAATCATGCCGCCTCTTAAACCCACACCACCACCCGAACTAAAAACATTGTTCCCCTTCCGCTAACGTAACGAAATTTGAGCCTTCGATAACACTGCGGAGATCTGACGTGCTACACTATGACGATTTCTTCTAATCGTGTACAAACACTTATTGCTTTAATCTACTTCAAGATAACCAATATCTTATTGTAGTTACAAGGGAAAACATTAGACTTTAAGTGTGACAGTCAAGTGTTTTATATACATGACACTCTCTACTCTACAAACAATTATTAATTTATTTACTGTAATATAAACATTATCTTATTGCAGTTACAAGGAAATACGGTAGACTTTAAGCGACAGTCAAATGTTTTATATACATGACTTTCTCTGCCCTTGCATAAACACTTATTGCTCGATCTACTTCAAGATAAGCATTATCTTAGTTTAGCTATAAGGGATTACAGTAGACTTTAAGTGATAGACAAATGTTTTATATACATGACTTTCTCTACACTTGTACAATCACTTTTTGCTCTATCTACTTCAAGATAAACATTATCTTATTGTGGTTACAAGGGAATACAGTAGACTTTAAGTGATAGTCAAATGTTTTATATACATGACTTTCTCTACACTTGTACAATCACTTATTGCTCTATCTACTTCAAGATAAACATTATCTTATTGTTAGAGTCGACATGAAAAATTCAATGCCAGATTTGAAACACGGACCTCCTGGTTTCCGTGCAGTCGCTCTTACCCATTGAGCTTCCATGGCCAACATGCCGTCCTGACATTAAATTCTCCATTTGACTCGTATATTTCCCCGGTATACCACTAGGGGCTCTCGCATTCGAGATACACCGTTTGTGGCGAATACTAGCCTAAGTTCTTGAATCTCAGGCTTCATCATTTAACTCTTATTATTTAAGTTAAGTGATGGAAGTCAGTCATTTCTTTACACAAGCCGTATATAGGCTATTGTTTTTTTGAGAGAGTCAAAGTGAAAAATTCATTGCCACGGCCGGGATTTGAACCACGGATCTCCTGGTTTCCGTCCAGTCACTCTTATCCATTGAGCTACCATGGTCAACTTGCCATCATGACATTATATTCTCCATTTGATTCATATATTTCCACGGTAAACCTCTAGGGATTTTGCATTAGAGGTACACTGTTTGTGGCGACTTACCGACGGAAGAACTTGAAGCCCAGGCTTCATCATTTAACATTATTTTAGTTAATTAACGTCAAGCGGGTCATGGTAGCTCAATGGGTAAGAGCGTCTGGACGGAAACCAGGAGATCTGTGCTGCAAATTCCGGCCGTGGCATTGAAGTTTTCATGTTGACTCTATCTATCGAAAACCTTAGTCTATATACGGCTAGTGTGAAGAAATTATTAATTTCCATCAATTAACTAAAATTATAGTATTGTATTTACAAGGAAATACAGTAGACTTTTAGTGATAGTCAAATGTTTTAAAACTGGTTTTCTAGGGGATATGTTTGTAATTTCATTCTCTTTGTACGTCCAAGAAATTAGCAAATGGCGATTTTCTGTTTCAATACACTATAAGGATTGAAATATTCTAAAAATGGGGAGTTAGAAAACTTGCACAAATTCAAAGGCGATTGCTCCTTCGCATAATTCGAGGATATCGTACAATCTCCACTGATACAGCTCACATCAGACCTATGGCTCTCACTGGTTTATCAAGAGCAACTATTACGAATTTAAGACATGAACGTGAATGTGCGTCTTATCTGTCTCACTTAAAACTACAAATCCCGGAGCATCCTACCACAGCAGGACACCCATCAAGTTTTGTAACCTGTTTAAAGGAAATATGTAATTTTCATGATTATTACATATATACAGAGGTTCGCGTTACCAATTTGATGATAATATATCTGCAGTAGGATATGCTTTTGTTGTTTATGAACACCAAACGGAACTAATTCGCTCCATGTTTAAATTGACACCTGAATGTTCTGTATTCCAGTCGGAGCTCTTAGCAATTAAAGAAGCTATAAAATGGTGTACTGTTAATGGGAACAATGCCCGTATTCTTAGTGATTCACAATCAGCTCTACTCGCTATTAATGATAAATACAATTCAAATTCATTAGCACATGAAATCAGAACCTTTCTTCGAAACCATCCGGGACATATTTGCATGGGATGGCTTAAAGGACACAGTGGAATTTTAGATAACGAGAGAGGTGATTGCTTGTCTAAGAAGGCTGCAGAATCCAATCTTCCTGTGACATACTCTTTATGTCCTATTTCTACTGTAAGGAGAATAATACATCAACATGTCCTTGAAGAATGGAACCAACAATGGCTAACAACTCCAAATGGAAGTTTAACAAAAACATTATTTTTCTTTAGTGTATATGACAGAGGAAAATGTGAAACTCTGGTACCAAATTTTGTTTTGACACAATTTTTAAATGGACATGGTAAATTTGGTGAATACTTATCACGCTTTCACTTAACATCCAACTCCGAGTGCATGTGTGGTGAAGAAATTCAAACTGTGCTTCATCTCCTTTTCTGTTGTCCCATTTTCTGGAGAGAAAGACAATAATTAATATTCAAGCTAGACTCTCTAGGAACTGAATTTTCTGCTCCGTTCACATCTTTGCTAATGAAGCCACAACAGTATAAGTACTTCCTGATGTTTATAAATTCAGTGTTTAAACGTCTGAAATAGTTTAAATTAATATGCATCAGATTAGAACATCATTCCTTCCTTCTAGTATTTAAAATATTTTTGTTAAAGTTGTATATTTTTATGTATCAACTCTAACCCTAATATACCACTATGTAAAATAGGGTTCAATAAATCTGGATTAAAAAAAAAAATATCCGGAGATGGTATCAAGATCCGCAAGATTTGTCAGTAAAGTTCTCTCTGTCACATGCCTGCGGAATAGTACTCCCAAAGTGTGAAAGCAGTCCAACATTTCCCCTCCCTTCATGAGCACCTGAAGAGATAAAAGGTTTTTCCTAATCTGTGAGCCACGCAAGGGGTGCACTCTTCAATTCACATCTTTGGTGTAATGTTACACAAGTCTGGTTTATTACTCCCAGTTTACCGTTCTGCGAAGATTATCCGGAAGGAATAAACTTGTGAAGATTTTTCAAAACGTTTAAGGTAAACATTACATTTGGTATTAAAAATATTAGCTCATATGCTATATTAATTACAAAGGATAGTTATTTTGAAAAAAAAAAGTAAATTTTTAAACATTTCTTCATATATAAGTACTTTGGAATCGCAAATCACTTTTTACAATCCTCGTTTATATCATTGAATACTTCCTCAAGGTGAAATAGAAGCTACAAAAGCTAAATGAATATGATTAAACAGAATAAACTGGTCTGGAAAACAAAAGAGAGTTTCAATAGTTCTTCAGTTACAAATACTTTAAGAGATACACGAGTAAAATTCTGTCAGGATAAGAAAGACGAGGCAGGTGTTGGAAGGCTGCTTAATGAACCCGCTGGCTTTGTGCTAATTAGGGGTAACAATTGAAACTGGGGATTTGATTGATGTGATGAGAGACATTTGTGTGTACATCAGGTAAGGAAGGGGCTTAATGCCAGCAAATTCTAATGCGAGTACAAACGTGGCAAGCAAACCTAATGATGTAACTCGATGCAGTTAACCCTAGTTGGTTTTAGATCTGTAATCACGCTACCCGTTCACCAATCTCCACCGGTTATTTGTCCAACGTACTTATTAAACAACTACAATGTAACTACAATGACGTCACCTAGACAGCCAGTTTTAAAACATTTGACTATCACGTAAAGTCTACTGTATTCCCTTGTAAATAAAATAATATTTTGTTTATCTATAAGTAGATAGAGGAATAAGTGTTCGTACGAGAATAGAGAAAGTCAAGTACATAAAATATTTGACTATCACTTTAATGCTCGATTTCACCAACAGATGTATCTAGCAATAGTTATAAAAATTGTATTTCACCAAAAAGTGTTACCTTAACACTCGTGTTAAATTTCCTGTTAAACTAACAAGTCAAATTTCTGAGGTTACGTCCTTAGCAATTGTAAATAGTCAAGATGGTGGGCGTGAACGCAGCTGTAGTTGTCGATTTGCTATATTTAAGACCGTCTAAATGGCATTCGTAAGAGAGTACGGCCTATGAGGAGAAATCAGAAGAAAATGTTCTACCGAGTATTAAACTATCCAAACAAGTTGCTATGAAGGTTACTGTGGAAGTACAAGAGAGGCTAGAACATGTATCGAAAGGAATATGCAGATCTCGCCTTTGCTTCAGGTATTAATAAATTTGCGATGTTATAATTCACTGAAGTATGTGGATCATATACTGTCCACCTACCGTCTTGAAAAGTTCAAGTCGCTGGTCACTTGTCCTTCTTCGCTCCTCGCTTTAAATTTACGTAATACTGAGCTAGAACATGCATCGAAAGGAATATGTCAATCGCTCCATTGCTTCAAGGATTAATAATGTTGCAATTTTATAATTTACTGAACTATGTGGATAATACATTGCCCACATTCCGTCCTTAAACTTTCAAGTCACTCGTCACTTATCCTTCTTTGCTCCTTGTTTTAAATTTTCGCAATACTGAGTTAGAAAATGCATAGAAAGGAATGTGCCGATCTCGTCTTTGCTTCTAGTATTAATAACTTTGCGATTTTAGATTTCACTGAATTATGTGGATAATAAACTGTCCACCTCCCGTCTTGAAACGTTCAAGTCACTCGTCACTTGTCCTTCTTCGCTCCTCGTTTTAAATTTACGTATTATTGAAGTCGTTTCGTGTTTCTAGCAATGACACATACCTTTGAATTAAATTCTTTTCCAATTTTTTCCCACATGACATCTTTCTTTTTACATTCACCGCATACGTCCTCCTATTTCTCACGATATCCTTATACTTCACCACCAATTCAATTAAGAATCTCTCTCCATCAGTGAGAAACTTGTTTCACGGCTTTTGTTTACTATTTATCTGCCATTTTTTATCTATGACCGAGAATGAAAACAAAAGCGAATCGCAGTACGTTCCGAAAATAATACGACTCATTCATTGCCTTCTGTAGCTGTAATATTTACAAGTTCCTTCAGGTTAACACGAGTTTGTTAACATTTTGAGAAAGCAGGTTGGTGAAATGCAAGAAATTTAACAGCTTTGCTGGCTCTGTTACAATTGTTGCATTACATTTGTTAACGCAGATTTTAAAATCTCATGGTGAAATTGGGCATACGTCTTCTGTGTTCACTTGTAACTACAATAAGATAATGTTTATTTTGAAGTAGGAAGAGCAATAAGTGTTTGTATAAGAGTAGAGAAAGTCATGTATATAAAACATTTGACTATCACTTAAAGTCTACTGTATTCCCTTGTAACTACAATAATATAACGTTTATCTTGAGGTAGATAGAGCAATAAGTGTTTGTACAAGAGTAGAGAAAGTGATGTATAAAATATTTGACTATCACTTAGTCTGCTGTATTCCCTTGTAACTACAATAAGATAACGTTTATCTTGAGGTAGATAGAACAGTAAGTGTTTGTACAAGAGTAGAGAAAGTCATGTATATTAAACATTTGACTATCACTTAAAGTTTACTTTACTCCCTTGTACCTACAATAAGATAATGTTTATCTTGAACTAGATGGAACAATAAGTGTTTGTACAAGAATATAGAAGGTCATGAGACATACCAGAGCTTTAAAATATTCAACGCCAACTTAAATTGAACGCAATATCCTCCGTTTGCCTTACGCGTGAGTGGTGCAAAAACTGAAGTCTTCATGTATTTCCCATACATACGAATACAGAACTGCAGTTTAATCTCTCCGCCGTCCAGAGCAAAAGCAAAGCTTAAATACAATCTGTTACCTTCTCAAAATCAAAATAAACAAGGTCAGATTCAATTACTACCAACCCTGCAGCGATAAATGTTTACACACAGTGTACACAATTTAGCCTGTGTATAGTTAAACAAAAAAACAAACGAAGGGTTTTAATCTCTGTGTGTCATTACTTAGATTCAACGTGATAAATCATTCACAAACGGTACTAACGTGAATATGACGTCAAAGTTAAATATTTAATTATAGCGTGGTAAATTTTTTAGTTCCTTTGACATGCACTCGACAGAATTTTTATCCTTAATCTCAGAGGTTAAATATTATGACACAAAAATAGTCTTATATTCTGAAAACCCTCCGTATTTAAAAGAAAATCGTTATATTCATTTCTTAGAAAATAAAGGGCCGTATTCATAGTCAGAATTGGTCCAGACCATCCTGTTACTTCCGGTGGACTAAGGGTGGACCTTCGATTTTCTTATTCCTGAACAGAGATTAGCGATAGTCCGTTGGTTCAGCTCAAATTTTGATGCACCTCCGAGGGGAAGATTAAGGGCGGACTAACTTTGCATCATGGATGACAATGAACTGATGAATGTAACTGTGGTGTGTAGAATTCTTGAAATAAGACGACGGAGGAATACTTATCTACCAAGAATAGAAGATATTGAGAAGGACGATGACCTAAACTTTCAAAAGCAGATGCAGGTTTGTTATGGGTTTCAACTGGGAAGGTGTTTTTCCTTGAGTTCTGCTTGGTGAACAACCAATCGGAGTCCTGTGGTGTTGTCGTACTGCATTCTCCCTAAGTGGTGTGTGCCGAGCGGCAAACTAATCAATCTCTATTATCTACTAAATTAATGTTTTCAAAAACTGATCCATGAGGAAGGAGAGTGTAATTTACTTAACATAACCGTAAAAATCCATATTTTAATGCTGTGATATGAAGATTTTGAAGAAACTAACTCTCCCCCTCCTCCTCGATCTTTCGTTTTCAAAACTTTGGTTTCACTCATGGGACCTGAAAACTTGAATCTCCATCGGGTATCACGTTTTTATTGTGATGCAACACATTTTTTATCATTTTTAAAAAGACTTTAAGGTAGTGAGTCGAGAGTACAATATGAGTGGAATATGTTGTGCAGACTAGAACTTATTACTATCTATACGCTATCTATACGCGGTGCTCATTTTTATCTGTAATTTTACCGCGCAAAATTTGCGTCGTCAATAGCATTGCTGATGGAGCGAGTTTATATCCGATTCCCCTAGCGGCTTGCGATCGTATCTGATGTGCTGACAGCAGCTTTGAGGCCTTCCTCTACCGGCAGGTAAATTTACTATTTGAGGGGTGGCACTGCCCGCGTAATATAAAGGTGCGTAATTTCGCCTGGTGCGTGCATACGATAACTGTTTATAAAAACTATATACTAGATAATTATTCAGTCATAAAAGTATACCATGAAGAGTGTATTTTATGATAAGTCAATGAACACATATTTCACAATGAACATTTGTTGTTATGTTATAGTAGACCTATATGCATATTGTGAACCTGTAACAAGAAATATAAATATTTCAATTTTATCTCAATTCACTCACAGTTTCCTCACAATGTAACTTCAATACAAAGCAGAAAATTTACAGAACATGCTCTAGGAAAGAAAAATAAATTATGGTTACAATTTGTACAAATACTTTATCCAGATCTAAACAAGAAAACATCTCTAGTACATAGCCTTATGTGTCCATTTTCTTATATTTCCTTTCTCCCTTCCCCTTAAACACTGTCTGTATTGCGAGAAGGTATGCTTGCGGCCTTTCTGTCATAACATTGTTTATTGCTTCTAGATTGGGACCAGTCACTTTATAGCGTCCAGTGTCTCTCTTTTTGATGTACCTTGATACCAAAATTAAGGTTTGCATAAGTAAAGAATTATAATGGATATCAAAGTAATGTTGGTTCTTTTTTGGAACACGTGCAAGGCTAGTTAAGCGGAATAGAATTTTGGGGGAAAGTTGTTATAACAAAAGCAATGTAGAAAACAGTGTCCTTAGCAGTTTCCTAAAGGGGCTCACTTGACTTGTATGAATAGGGTATTCTTTGGATCATTCATAATGGTCTGACAAAACAGCTACAATGAGATTTTTGGTTGAATGAAGAGGGCTTTCAGAAAGTGAAAGTGACATATACACCCACACGCGCAGCTGTGGGCATGAGTCTTTCGGCGTGCAGCCGATTAGAGCAGTTCTTGGCTAGGAAGCCATTAAAACAGTCTTCGGCGTCAGGACGATTAGAACAGTCTGAGGCGTAGGGCGATTAGGGCAGTCCTCTTGTTCTGTCTTGGATATTTGTCGGTTCATATATACGTGAGGAACGAATAAAGTTTATGGAGTAATAAGCATTCTGCCGTCAGTAACTCTAAACAGAGATTGGTAACCCTTGGTCGGCAACTTCAATTTCGATGATCTTAAAAAAAAAAAAAAAAAAAAAAAAAAAAAGCATTGAATAAATAAATTGGAAACGGGCATTCCAGTGTCATTAACATCTCCTTCTCACACACATCCACGCATACCCTGTGAGAAACCTCATTGTTTTACCCTGAGCCACATATTATAATAGCTTCAAAGTAGCATCAACGTGGAACCCTTGCCAAACATTATTGTACGTATCAAATTGGCGTCCAAACATGGAATTGTGTGCACCCATAAACATTGTTGCTTCAACCTGATCCCGTATCTTGGAAATGCTTGATGCACTTATAGGTTTTAGAAGTCATAAGGATACCAGCGTTAATTGACATTTTAATTAAGCATGAGAAGGGCAAAAATTTACATCGTATACTGATAAACTAAGACGTTTAAGTTGCAAACAAAGGTACGTCAACTTGACGTTACCTAGACACTTTTGACAACAATACACTCCGAGGGACTTGTCTGAATACCGGATAACGTTGCATAAACTCCTATGTGTAGTCGTTTAAACTATATTTATATGTCAAGCTAATTTTAATGCTAGTACGAAAGTAGCATTCAAACATGAAGACGCGGTGCCCTGTGTTCATATCCAGGGGAATCTAGTTATACTAGTTATCAGGACAACCACACTCAGAGCGCTGTAGTTTGCTTACTGTTCCGTGAAAATTACCGCTTTGTCTCCGTAGAGGGTGCTATGATTTCAATTTAAACTCACCAGTCAAATATGACTTCATTTTTGCTCAATCGGAGGGCCGGAAATAACGAATAAAAATGAAAGTGTATTGTGATCACCATTATTTACTTGTATTATTTTTAGGAATACTGTTCAGTGAAGGAACAAGCTTAATAAAATTGGACATTTAGGACAAACGCTAGTGAGTAAATTTACGGATATTGGCTGCTACTGTAAATATCAGATTTATTGCAGCAATAAATGAAACATTAAGCTTTTCGCGAAATGTGTTGCAATAAAGGCTAATTTTATTGCCCTACGATCGGCCATCAATTGTTTAGTGCTTTTTAGTGACATTGTTGGCAATCATTTCAGTTGCACGGCTCGGCTGCGCTTAGAAGAGGAACTAATAGAGACTTTCTTAACAGCGGACTACGGCTGACAAGGAAGGGATTTCGAAAATGTTTATTTACTTAAAATAAAAAGCCTAAAACATGACAGGTTTTGGATATTTTCAAGAAAAACGAATTTATATCCTAAACTTACGCGGAATAAACTTAAAAGTCATCGTAATTCTGGAGGACTGTTGCATAAATGATAACCTATTCTATATAAAAGTGAAGATATCATTAAAACCCAATTTACGTAAACTTTTCTTCTTTTTTGTGTGTGGAAGGCACCATTTCCCAGATATTTCTTCCACACTCCTTCAATAGGTATCTATATTCATTCAATTGAAAATTATAGTTCATTTTTTATCCCTTGGACATACAAAAACAATATCGTCAGCTGGACAACAGGATTTAAAATATCTGACTGTCACCTAAAGTCTACAGTATTTCCTTGTAACTACAACAAGATAAAGTTTATCTTGAAGTAGATAGGGCAATAAGTGTTTGTATAGCAGTAGGGAAAGTCATGTATACAAAAACATCTATCACTTAAAGTCTACTGTATTCCCTTGTAACTAAAATAAGATAATGTTTATCTTGAAGTAGATAGAGCAATAAGTGTTTGTACAAGTGTAGAGAGTCAAGAATATAAAAGATTTGACTTTCACTTAAAGTCTACTGTATTCCCTTGTACCTATACAATAAGATAATGTTTATCTTGAAGTAGATAGAGCAATAAGTGTTTTTACAAGAGTAGATAAAGTTTTGTATATAAAACATTTGACAATCCCTTAAAGTCTACTGTATTCCCTTGTAACTACAATAAGATAATGTTTATCTTGCTGTAGATAGAGCAATAACTGGTTGTACAAGAGTACAGAAAGTCATGAATATAAAACATTTGACTATCACTTAAAGTCTACTGTATTCCCTTGTAACTACAATAAGAGAATGTTTATCTTGGACTAGTCAGCGCAATGAGTGTTTGTACAAGAGTAGATAAAGTTTTGTATATAAAACATTTGACTATCACTTAAAGTCTACTGTATTACCTTGTAACTATAAGATAATTATTATGTTGAAGTACATAGAGCAATAAGTGTTTGTACAAGAGTAGAGAAAGTCATGTATATAAAACATTTGACTATCACTTAAAGTCTACTGTATTCCCTTGTAACTACAATAAGAGAATGTTTATCTTGAACTAGTCGGAGCAATGAGTGTTTGTACAAGAGTAGATAAAATTTTGTATATAAAACATTGGACTATCACTTAAAGTCTACTGTATTCCCCTGTAACTATAATAAGATAATGTTTATCTTGAAGTACATAGAGCAATAAGTGTTTGTACAAGAGTAGAGAAAGTCATGTATATAAAACATTTGATTATCACTTAAAGTCTACTGTATTCCCTTGTAACTACAATAAGATAATGTTTATCTTGAAGTAGATAGAGCAATAAGTGTTTTACAAGAGTAGATAAAGTTTTGTATATAAAACATTTGACAATCCCTTAAAGTCTACTGTATTCCCTTGTAACTACAATAAGATAATGCTCATCTTGCTGTAGATAGAGCAATAACTGGTTGTACAAGAGTAGAGAAAGTCATCTATATACAAATTCTATTGTCTATTAAAGTCTACTGCATTCCCTTGTAATTACAGTAAGATGTTTATGTAAAAGTTAATGGAGCAGTGCGTGACGTACAAAAGTACAAAAAATCAGTATATTTTGTCCTGATTGTTTGTAATAGTTTAATTGGCGTAGATTAGATTAGATTAGATTAGATTGATTTGTACTCAGTAGGTTCACTTTTAGCCAGAAAAGGCTGTGAACATTGAACATGCACAAGATAAATTAAGGGAATCGATTTTACACGTTTAAGCCAATTCAGTATCATTTATTGTCTTTGAAATTCTATGTACTACATAGGAGTAATAGGAGTTAATCGAAAGTTATTAACAAAATCGAGGACTTTGTGAACCGATTCTTATAGCAATATCCCTAAAAATTGTTCTTGTAGCTCTAAAGTGACCTAAGGCTACTATCATGTGCTTTAATGTCGGTTGCTAGGCGATTGCTTACTTCGAAGTCGAAGAGAATAATCGAAATATACATTATTCGTTTAGTACGATTTTTTCTATATCTTAGGTATTATGAGGTACAAAAGTAATTCTGAATGCGTAGGAGTCCTCGGGATATTCAAAGAGATTTCTGGAGACGCATTTCATTTTCCATAATAATGTCTCATATTTGTGGTAAATCGGTGGTTTTGATTTACACCGAAAAGATATTTTTGTAAACGTTTCCGTTTGAGGTTAATAATGGATTCACTTTTGTTTACCTTTTGCAATGGTTCAAAGAATTTGGTGAAAGACAAAGCTGCAACTATGAAAATAAAACCATTTGGTACACTTGTTTTACAACTTCGGGAGGGGGGCTCACAGTCCCACATTTGGGGAGTATCCTCCCCAATCCCTCACCCCGGCGTGGCAGACCGTCCGACGTTAATTAATGTTCATCGTCCCCCCCCCATTCTGTTGTCGAGTTCAACCCCCGAAAGATGCGGCGGTAGAAAAATATGCAAACGAAGGAAAAACATGAGGGAGGGGGCGGCAATGATTTGTGTTTTACCGCCCCCGGACAACTCCGGGGGGCGGACAGCACTGCTCAGGTCACTTTTAAAACTACAAACTTTATCATCCATTAAACAGTTCATAACACAGTTTAAACAAATCTCTACCGCTGACATAAGGTAGGGTTTGGATAATATAAACATATTCATAAAGGTTTCTCTGCCCATTATCGTACACAAAATATTCTTACACAATATTATTTATCATTTAGTGGTTAAAAATTAAAGACTAGAACAACCCCTAGTGATGAAATTCCGACACAACGTTGCCACAAATATTATCCTGCCAACGACTTCTACGTTTAAAAAGAAAGTTAATTTATATACCAACAATCATAAACTGTTATTCTGAGAGCTAAACGCAAAAATAAAAAATACAGAGCTAATACACAATCACATGACTTTCTCTGCTGTTTTGCAAACACTTACTGCTCTATATACTTCAATATAAATATCATCTCAATGCAGTTACAAGGGAATTCATTAAACTTTAAGTGATAGTCAAATGTTTCATATACATGACTTTCTCTACTCTTGTACAAACACTTATTGCTCTATCTACTTCAGGATAAACATTATCTTATTGTAGTTACAAGGGAATACAGTAGACCTTAAGTGTTAGTCAAATGTTCATATGTACGATTCTCTCTACGAGAACATATTGCTTTATCTACTCCTGGAAAAACATGTTTTTGCAGTTGCAACGGAATACATTAGACTTTAAGTGATAAAATGAAATGTGTAGTGTTTAACGGCCGTTTTTACTACATAGTGCGCCGGAGGCGATGACAGTGATGACATATGAGATGAAGATGGAGCTCTGGTGGAATGAGATGGCGGGGGAAACCGGAGATCCCGGAGAAAACCCGCCCCAGTGCCGTGTTGTCAACAACAAATCTCATTTTGCGGTTCGCCTGGGATCAAACCCGGGCCGCCTTGGTAAGAGCTAAGCGGTCTAACCACTGAGTCACGACGCGGCCCTTAATGTGATAGTCAATTGTTTTATGCCCATGACTGCCTCTACTCTCGTACAAATATTTATTGCTCTATCTACTGCAAGATAAACATTACCTTATTATAGTTATAAGGGAATACATTAGACTTTAAGTGCTAGTCAAATGTTTTATACACATGACATTCTCTACTCTTGTACAAACACTTATTGCTCTATCTACTCCAAGATAAACATTATCTTATTGTAGTTACAGGGGAATACTTTAGACTTTAAGTGATAGTCAAATGTGTTATATACATGACTTTCCCTACTCTTGTACAAACACTTATTGCTCTATCTACTTCTAGATAAACATTATCTTATTGTAGTTACAAGGGCATACAGTAGACTTTAAGTGATATTCAAATGTTTTATGTACATGACTCCCTCTACTCTCGTACAAATATTTACTGCTCTATCTACTGCAAGATAAACATTATCTTATTGAAGTTACAAGGGAATACAGTAGTCTTTACGTGATAGTCAATTGCTTTATGCACATGACTTTCTCTACCCTTGTACAAACACTTATTGCTCTATTTGCTCCAAGATAAATATTATCTTACTGTAGTTACAAGAGAATACAGAAGACTTTATGTGATAGTCAAATGTTTTATATACATGACTTTCTCTACTCTTGTACAAACACTTATTTCTCTACCTACTTCAAGATAAACATTATCTTATTGTAGTTGCAAGTGAATACAGTTGACTTTAAGTGTTATTTTTGTGTTCTGAAATTGGTTTTCTAAGTGACATCTTTGTGATTACACTGTCTTTGTGTGACCAAGAGATGAAAAAAGAATAACGACTTGCTGTTAAAAAGGAAAATATACATTCAGAAATTCAAACAAATTGACCAACCTTTCAACATGCATATTTTCAGGCAAAAAGTTTCATTTGACAAATTCTTTAGTCATATGCTCTGGAGTTTACTATAAATATTTAATAAAGAAGCTATAAAAGGAATCATAAATACACAGATAAGTAAACATAAGAGAAAAAAAATTTAGATAAAACAATAACTACAGTAATGTTCATAGAAACAAAATCTTTCTCGTTATTAGTAACAAGAGCTTGCTTCATGGAGGTCGTTAAATTAAAACGCTTGGCAATTTTTATAAATTCGTTGCTGGAAGCAATTTAGAGGGCATCGGCTTTAAAATCTGCTGTTAGTTATTAGGATTTTGTAATGGAATTTGCTGACAGAGCTGTCAAATCAGGAGGAATTCCGATAAAAATATTATCGGATACCGAAATGAGCGTGGGAAAAGAGCGCTTGAAACGCATGAAGCATTTATCTTCAATTAATTCCTGAAAAAAGAGAATAACGAAAAAAAATTGCATACTGCTTCGTAAACCGCGGCACGAAAACAAAAGCTGGGCAATGGAGGGAGATCTTAACCTATCGGGATGAAACCCAGCGCAGAGCGTTGGTGTAAATATACATACTGTTTCATAAATTGTGACATTTTTAAAGAAAACCCTTTATTTGAAATGTGTTCTCGCAAGCAATTAACAAATTTTCAAGATAAACACAATTGGATTCTACGGTCTTGAGCCATCGTTCAGCTAGATTTATTAGCGCACAACGGTACTATTGCGAATTCGCAGAATTCGGTGACACACGCTTGCACTACTTCAAAATTGTTAAAGTTTCTTCCATGTAGAAGTTTAGATCAGAGTTTTATGTTGCATATACAAAAATTTTACAATTTACAACTTTAAGCCACGTTTATTTGTCTTTACCTTGTTGCTACCTTGGCTTACATGGCACCCTGGTCTTCTGCTCCGTCAGGTAGCACTTAACCTCCATGCCTCCTTGTTACTTTATTTGCCCCATATTACACCCTCATCTTCCTTTCTTATATTCTTTACATTTATTTGTCTTTACCTTGTTGCTACCTTGGCTTACATGACACCCTGGTCTTCTGCTCTGCCAGGTATCTCTGAACCTCCGTGCCCCCTTGTTGTTTAATTAGTTCCATATTACCCCCTCATCTTCTTTCTCATATTCTTTACATTTATTTGTCTTTATCTTGTTGCTACTTTGGCTTACATGACACCCTGGGCTTCTGATCTGTAAGGTAGCCCTTAACCTCCATGCCTCCTTGTTACTTAATTAGCCACTTTCTTATATTCTTTACATTTGTGGCCTATTTTTCATTTACTTTCCTCAAGAACTCACGAATACTTCTTACCTTCTTTTCCTCCCTGCCCATTAACGTTCTTATAGCTACTATCCCGTTCTCTACTATCTTCCGTTTTGCCTCCCAAACCTTTTTTCTCCACATTACATCCTCCACACTTTCTGTTACTTGGTGTTCTGTGCTTTTTTTTTCCCCCACACTTTTCACTAATTCACTTTTCCCTACCTCTTATCCCTCTTAGAAATATTGTTCCTGTTCTCATCGAAGCTAACCCTTCTCTCTCTTGTCTATTGCAGTAATCTACATATGCTTCTCGTCCTCAATTTATTTTTATTTGTTTCTAAAATTGTAATGATTTCGTATTTTCTAGACTTCCTCATATTTCCTGTCTTTCTATATCTTCCAATCTGTATTTTACCAATTTACCCACATCGCTTGTATTCCTTTCCTCTAATTTCAATATATCTCCCATTCCTATTTTTTGCATAAATCCTCCTATCTCTGCCCAACAATAGTTTGAGTTCTCTAATTTTTTTGCTGTCTCATGTATAATTACATAATTTCCCCTTCTTCTTTGGCCAAACACCTATACCAAAATTTTATTATTTTTTCCATTACTATTCAATTTCTTCTTGTCTTTCCCAATTCTATTAAAGCTACTTCACTAGCTGCTGATCTTTGTAAGCCTAGTAGCTCTTTACAAAACCATCTGTAGTTTTGATCCACCGTTTTGTTTACCCCTGCGCCCCCCCCCTATATCTCCATAGCATACAACATTTTGGATTCAACTAGTGCTTCGTACATCCTTTCTAACCACTTGGTTGTCATTTCTAGCTTATATTTGTACATTCTTATCCCATTCATTGCCGCCCTTCCTTTTACTTCAAGTTTTCTCCTGTGTGCTCCCCACTTTCCATTGTTATTCAGCCTTACTGCCAAGTATAATGGACTATGGTTCGAAAGAAATGACATTCCGATGTTGCGAGATCAGGGCTGTATGCCGGGTGTGGTAGCAGCTAGAATCCTCCCAATTCCTGAAATTTTTCCCTGGTTGTTCGTGGAGTATGTGTGTTGCATTGTTCTGTTACAATAGAACTGTATTTCCGTTAACTAATGCTAAGTATCTCCGTCTCAAATGTCATGAGCTCATTCCAGTTTTCGAGAGCAAAGATCCGGATCAATCGTCCACCCGTATGGAACAAACTTGCAGTGGATCACACCTTCAAATTTCCGTAAGACATATAACATTTCTTTGGGACTGTACTGAGTTTTTTAGCGATTACTTTGGCAGGTTTGTGAGCATCAAGGCACTGTCTCGAGGCATCAGGTTTCCGATAATATACCCCTTTTGCATAGCAAGTGACAATGCATTTGTCAAATCTGATCCATGGGTTACGGATAAGTGGCTGACAGATATTCGCTCTACATTCAGCCAGTTAAGGTGTCAGTTCATGAGGCACACATCTACAACTTCTGTATCGTTTTCCAAGTGTCTTAATGTGACGTTCTGCTTTATCTTTGCATGAATCACATTTTTATAAGTGCCTACGTGTAATTTCCTGTGGATTTTGTGGCAAAACTTGGCGGGTATCCTCAATATTCAATATCGTAAGTCTTCCAGAATGTAGTAAATCTTTAGGGTATTTGTGTCCATGGTTGAAACCCTGGAACAATCGTTGTGCCACACGCTCACTAACTACACCTTTTCCTTCCACTTCGCATATTCTTCAAGCTGCGACAGCTCGACAGTAGTGTTTTAGAAGCACTCTAAGTTCAAACTTTGTTATCTCCATTTTGTGATTGTTTATTAACAACTGAAGACCTATCTCGCCTATGTTAAAACTTACAAATTGACGCAATCGCGCACAAACACGTCTCATGTGTCATGTTTCTGTCACCAACGTGTGGGTGGCACCCAATGAAATGTTCAGTACTTCAGAAAGTGATCTTAAGGAAATTCGTCGATCCTCTCTCAAAATGGCAGCAGCAGTGTTGATGTTTTCTTCCGTAAGAGCAGTAACTGCAACACCGGATCCATCATCCTTTGAAATTGATTGTCTCTCCTCTTTAAACATTTGATACCGAAATTAAGAATTGCAATATATAAGGAGTCATGATGGATTTCAAAGGAATGTTGGTTCTTTGTTACAACACGTGCAAGAGTAGTTGAGTCCAATAGCAGTCTGGGGAGAATAATTGTTATAACAATAGAAATGTAAGAAAAAGTGTCCTTAGCAGAATTCTAAAGTGCAGCACTTGACTGGTTGAATGGGCTACTATACGGACGCTTAATACTGGCATGACAAAATAGTCACAAAGGGAATCTTTGTGAAAAGAGTGCTTCCAGAAAGTGAAAGTCACATGTACACTCACGCGCATCTGTGGTCATTCACGCAGTCCGAGGCAAGAGGGTGATTAGGGCAGTCCTCTTGTTCTGCCTTGGGCCAGACAGACCAGAAATGACGAGAGAAGATATTGAAAGGTTCATATATACGTGAAGAACGAATTAAGTTTTATGGAGTAATAAACATTTCATAAACAGTAAATCTAAACAGTGATATTGGTAACCCTTGGTCGGCAACTTCAAGCTTCATTTTCGGATAAAAGTAGCAGTCATTAAACCAGTTTAATTTGAGACCTATTCCCCGAGACTGGACAGTGTTAGATCCCTCGAGGCCCGTCGTCTAACACCCTCCAGTTCTAAATATCTTGTTATGTTGCCAGTGGCGGTTACCGGCAAACTGAGCATACAGATTCCTGTGTGATGTCAGTGACCTTGACAGGCAATTGAGGTTTTAGTTATTTGTTTATGGAAAGATCGTAGCCAGTGGAGTGAAACGGCAGGCTTTACGTTTTAGTGTTAATTCTTCGTGTACGATTTGATGTTTAAACCATACTAAGAAAAATGGCATCACAATTCAATGGTAAAGCGACTGTGTTTGTGTAATCGAAACCTCCTAAATGGTCCTTGAGTTCCCGTTCTATTGGTGAAACATGTCACATAATTTCGAAAGGAAGGCCAACTAACCACACGAACACTCATATAATTTTTATCACAGGACTGCAACGAATACACACTTATCTAAGAAACACTCAAACTTGACTTTCATCTCTGTACCTGTTATTAGTGCAAAAGGGGTTGTGTAACAAGTTAAAGCAACAGCAGGCAACAGTTGGAAACCCTGTCATCGATGCACTCATGCACAATAAATGGGGCATATAGCTCATATACAAATATTCTGTGTACATTGAAAAATTCTATAATTAAATATTTAAAATAAGAAATGTCGTTATAATTCATACTTATATATCTGTGTTTGTTTCATGTTATACCACAATGTATATAACTTTAACCTGGAAACCCTCGGAATTCTCAAATGGCAAGACGTTATTCATTTTGTTTATCTCATGTCGTTACATAGATGACAGATTTTAAAAGATTTGAGTATCACTTTGAGCCTACTGTATTCCCTTGTAACTACAATAGGATAATGTTTAACTTGCAGTGAATAGAGCAATAAGTGTTTGTATAAGAGTAGAGAAAGTCATGTATATAAAACATTTGACTATCACTTCCAGCCTACTGTATTCCCTTGTAACTACAATAAGATAATGTTTATCTTGAAGTACATAGAGCAATAAGTGTTTGTACAAGAGTAGAGAAAGTCATGTATATAAAACATTTGACTATCACTTAGAGTCTACTGTATTCCTTTGTAACTACAATAAGATAATGTTTATCTTAAAGTAGGTAGAGCAATGTGTGTTTGTACAAAAGTAGAGAAAGTCATGTATATAAAACATTTGACTGTTACTTAAAGTCTACTGTATTCCCTTGTAACTACAATAAGATAATGTTTATCTTGAGGTAGATAGAGCAATAGGTGTTTGTACAAGAGTAGAGAAAGTCATGTATATAAAACATTTGACTATCACTTAAAGGCTACTGTATTCCCTTGTAACTACAATAAGATAATGTTTATCTTAAATTAGGTAGAGCAATAAGTGTTTGTACAAGAGTAGAGAAAGTCATGTATATAAAACATTTGACTATCACTTAAAGGCTACTGTATTCCCTTGTAACTACAATAAGATAATGTTTATCTTAAATTAGGTAGAGCAATGTGTGTTTGTACAAGAGTAGAGAAAGTCATGTATATAAAACATTTGACTATCACTTAAAGGCTACTGTATTCCCTTGTAACTACAATAAGATAATGTTTATCTTAAATTAGGTAGAGCAATAAGTGTTTGTACAAGAGTAGAGAAAGTCATGTATATAAAACATTTGACTATCACTTAAAGGCTACTGTATTCCCTTGTAACTACAATAAGATAATGTTTATCTTAAATTAGGTAGAGCAATGCGTGTTTGTACAAGAGTAGAGAAAGTCATGTATATAAAACATTTGACTATCACTTAAAGGCTACTGTATTCCCTTGTAACTACAATAAGATAATGTTTATCTTAAATTAGGTAGAGCATAAGTGTTTGTACAAGAGTAGAGAAAGTCATGTATATAAAACATTTGACTATCACTTAAAGGCTACTGTATTCCCTTGTAACTACAATAAGATAATGTTTATCTTAAATTAGGTAGAGCAATGTGTGTTTGTACAAGAGTAGAGAAAGTCATGTATATAAAACATTTGACTATCACTTAAAGGCTACTGTATTCCCTTGTAACTACAATAAGATAACGTTTATCTTAAATTAGGTAGAGCAATGTGTGTTTGTACAAGAGTAGAGAAAGTCATGTATATAAAACATTTGACTATCACTTAAAGGCTACTGTATTCCCTTGTAACTACAATAAGATAATGTTTATCTTAAATTAGGTAGAGCAATAAGTGTTTGTACAAGAGTAGAGAAAGTCATGTATATAAAACATTTGACTATCACTTAAAGGCTACTGTATTCCCTTGTAACTACAATAAGATAATGTTTATCTTAAATTAGGTAGAGCAATGTGTGTTTGTACAAGAGTAGAGAAAGTCATGTATATAAAACATTTGACTATCACTTAAAGGCTACTGTATTCCCTTGTAACTACAATAAGATAATGTTTATCTTAAATTAGGTAGAGCAATAAGTGTTTGTACAAGAGTAGAGAAAGTCATGTATATAAAACATTTGACTATCACTTAAAGGCTACTGTATTCCCTTGTAACTACAATAAGATAATGTTTATCTTAAATTAGGTAGAGCAATGTGTGTTTGTACAAGAGTAGAGAAAGTCATGTATATAAAACATTTGACTATCACTTAAAGTCTACTGTATTCCCTTGTAACTACAATAAGATAATGTTTATCTTAAATTAGGTAGAGCAATGTGTGTTTGTACAAGAGTAGAGAAAGTCATGTATATAAAACATTTGACTATCACTTAGAGTCTACTGTATTCCCTTGTAGCTACAATAAGATAATGTTTATCTTGAACTAGGTAGAGCAATAAGTGTTTGTTCAAGAGTAGAGGTTATGTATATAAAACATTTGACAATCACTTAAAGTCCACTCTATTCCCTTGTAACTACAATAAGATAATGTTTATCTTAAAGTAGGTAGAGCGATAAGTGTTTGTACAAGAGTAGGGAATATCACCAGAATGCAGGAACGCAGAGTTCGTCTACGAATGCGGGTACAGAATTTCGACGCGCTGCGGATTCGAAACCAATAAAATTACCGTATGTCATTACCAGATAGATTTAGTTAAATTATAGGTTATTGAGTTGTCAGAGCGAATCACGGTGTAGAGCCTTTGTCACTGAAATTTTGTTACGGACGTGGATAAGTGCATAATTGCATATGGCTTTGATTTTTGCACACACACGCAGAGCGCAAAAATTATCCTGCGCTCTAAATTATTTGCTAATTGGACTATTTTTGTGTCGAATTTCGAACGTCGAAATTGTGCATAATTGCTGCAATATTTTCAAAATGAGCAATTTTTGAATTGCAGTGGGTTTATTATTATTTGGAAATGGCAGGAATAAGATACATTCAAATGTGTATCAATATTACAACCGAGTATCCTATAACTTAGAATTTACCGCACGAATATGTACAAGGCGTGTGTGTAATATAAGTTCTCCAAATTTATTTAATATAGAAAACATGTTTATTGCCAATTAATGTTACAGTGATGGAAAGGCGGAGCCTACAGCTATTTTTAACGTAATCACCATTGTGATCGATGCACTTTTGTATGCGCTGTGGCAGTTTTTGTATACCCTCGTCATAGCACTTTCCCACCAAGTTGGCCGCGCCGTGGCTCAGTAGTTGGACTGCTTGGCTCTTATCAAGGCGGACCGGGTTCGATCCCGGGCGACCGCAAAGTGAGATTTGCGGTGGAAACACGGCGCTGGGGCGGGTTTTCTCCGGGACCTCCGGTTTCCCCCGCCATCTCATTCCACCGGTGCTCCATCTTCATCTCATGTATCATCAGTGTCACCGCCTGCGGTGCCGTATGTAGTAAAAGCGGGTGTTAAACACTACACTGCACATTTCCCACTAAGTTGCGCAGGTAGCGCTCAACTTCTGGAATTGTGTTCCACCCAGGTGTGACTTCAACTCAGGAAACAGATGGTAATCACTAGGTGCTAATTCTGGACTGTAAGGGGGATGGTTGAGCATTTTCCATCGGAACTAGTCCAGGAAATCAGCCGTTGCATGTGCAGTATGGGAACGAGCGTTGTCGTGATGAAAAATCACTCCTTTCGGCAACATTCCCCTCCTTCGATTTTGAATGGACACACAATTTTTTTAAAGTCTCACAGTAGCTAGCGGCGTTTATTGTTCTGCCGGTAGGTATAAACTCGCACAACAATACACGTTTTCTGTCGCAGAATACACTGGCCATCACTTTGCCGGCAGAAAGTGTCTGTTTGAACTTTCGCGGCTTCGGCGAATTTGAAAGCCGCCACTGACAAGAATGTTATTTAGTTTCTGGTGTTGTGTAGTGCCCCCAGGTTTCATCGCCATGACAATTGAATCCAACAGTTCCTCGCTCTGTTCTGCATAGCGCTCCAGGAATCGGTAGGCCGCTTCAACACGTTGTCGTTTATGGTCATGGGTGGGCATTTTGGTTACCCACCTCACACACTTTGTGATAATGCAAATGTTCAGTCAAAATCTTCTCAATCGTTGTCTTACTGACTTCAGGGATAAGTTCGCACAGCTCGTCAACTGTCACACGCCAATCTTTAAGCTTTTCTTGCTGCACTTTCATAATTGTTTCGGCTGAAAGCGTCTGTACGTCTGTAAGCTAGCAAGAATAACCAATTTAAATTTTGTACTTCCATTGCGTAACATACAGATATATCATAACACCATTTTTGCTTCAATTATGACGTATGCGGCAGCAGTTTGGGCAGAAAGGATGGATGATGTGCAAATAAGAAGATTGTTGAGAAGAACGCAAAGAAAAGTATTATTACGTCTGACAGGAGCTGTAAAAACAACACCAACTATGGCATTGCTAGTAACAACGGCCATTTGGCCGATTGATTTATTAATAAGATTGAAGGGCGCAAAATTTTGGGCGAAAAAAGGAAATTTAGAAAAAGTTTATAATATAACTGGAGTCAGAACAAACAAATCTTGGGTATTTAAAAATAGTTTAAAAGATAAATGACAAAATGAATGGACAGAAAGTCTAGAAGGTAGAAGAGTGTTTGAAATTTTTCAGAACGTCAAGGAGAGATTAAAATTGAATTTTATTCAACCAACAAAGGGATTTATACATTATATAACAGGACACGGACCTTATAAGACCTATTGGAAGAAAATCAATAAAACTGAAAATGATATATGTGAATTATGTAACAAACAAGATAATCCTGAACATGTAGTATTTGAATGTGGAAGATATGCAATTCACCAACAAGAAGAGAGGCATGCGCTAGCAGGATATATCGTATATGACATAATTCGAGATCCACAATTAGTAAATAAATTACAAGTTTTGACTAACTTTGTAAGTAAGAAAGCATGGGAGATAAAAATATTCAAAGGAGAAAGAGTTGATAATAGGCGAAGAATAGTACAAGATCCAAGAAGGAGTTCTAGAATACAAAATAGGATAAGACGGGAAGAATTATTGAATAATCTAACAATGGAGGGAATTCAAGAAGAAGAAATAGATCAACAAGAAGAAGAATTAGAAGAGGTACAATTAGAAATTGATAATCTTAATCAAGTCAATGGAAGAAGATTCTTTGTAACCTCAACAGGAAGACAGGAATGGGCAGAGAGAAGAACATTCAGATCTAGGAGAAGAGAGGGAGAGACATTTGCGGAATATAGAAGTAGATTACAAGAGGAAAGAGAAGAGTAGAGAGAGTAATAAGAAGAGAAGTATCAGCATGAGTTCGAAATAGAGTTGACTGCATGGGCGGCGGAGGGAGAGAGTGATGGCAGAGGCCATGGTGGACTACAGAATTAGTAGATTTAGATGTAGATTTAGGAAATAAGGATTTTGTAATTTTTATAGTTGTTTTCTCTTTTTTTTTTTTTTTTTGCTTTTTTTGTGTTTGTTTCTGTTACTTTATTTCATTTTATTTTTGTAGAGTAGTATTCTGAGAGATTTGTATAATTATAACATTTGTAAGGATTTTATGGAAAAATAAAGAGAAAATTTGGATATATGCCCCGGCATAGTTGTCTAGGTGCCGGGGTAGAATATTCAGATTTTATTTATTTATTTGTACGTCCGTCTATCTGAGCCACTTTCGCACGTTTTTGCCGTCCATATACTGTGGCCCATAGACTTCGCATAACTTACGATGAATTTCAGTGGGGGAGTGTCCTTGGCACTCAAAAAAAAAAAAAAAAAAAAAAAAAAGGATCACTGCACGTATCTAGAACTTGGCGGCGAAAGTGATAGGAAGCTCCACCGCAAACGGTTGCACAGCTAAGACTAATGGTTACAGAGGGTTCGTTGTTGTGGGGATTTGAAGGGCTGAAACCAACCAACACGCCAGTGTTGCCGGACCTTGCATAATAGCGTTCCTCAGGGCTCCAGCGTCTTGGAGACGGCTCACATATATATATATATATATATATATATATATATATATATATATATATATATAAATATATATAGCTGAAAGAAATGCCACGTGTTATATTCACTTGTAGTTTACTAACAATGAAGATGTTGGTAATTGCAACCATAACGCGTAAACAAATACATTACAATTTTTGAATTTTCAATGAGGGTTTGCTTTGTGGAATATCCTGTAGCACCTGTTAGGATAGAGATTACTATGAAGGGCATTCAGCACGGAAATCTATGGTTTATAGGCTCGAAGCCTCAAGTGGGGCATCGCCGGGTCGAAGGATGAGGCGCGAGATGACAGAGCATGACCCATCCAAGGAGTACCGACACTGTAAAGGCCAGGTTTCCTAAATTTACCAGGTGGAATCTCCCCGGCAGAAAAGTACAACGGGTACAGAACTACCCGGACTCCCGCCTCGGTAGCGTAGACTGTAGTGTGTCCGTCTCGCGTTGAAGAGGTCTGGAGCTCAAATCTCAGTCACGCTTAGTCCCCATTTCCTCTAGTCAGCTTCTTTGTGAGGTTTTCCCTAATCCCGAAAGACGAATTTCCGATAACCCTATGCTCTATGGATCCTGGACTCATTTGAATATCATATCATTCATAGTCCGATATTACTTAACGTTGGAGGTTTTCTCTTATCCTAAAATGTGAATATCTGGTAACTATAAGCTCTATGGGTCCTGAGCTCATTTGAACATAATTGCATTCATCATGCAATATGACTTAACTTTGGAGGTTTTCTCTTATCCTGAAAGATGTATGTCTGGTAACTCTAAGCTCTATGAACTCTGGACTCATTTGAACTTCATTTCATTCATCGTCCGATATTACTTAACGTTGGAGGTTTTCTCTTATCCTAAAATGTGAATATCTGGTAACTATAAGCTCTAAGGGTCCTGAGCTCATTTGAACATAATTGCATTCATCGTGCGATATGACTTAACGTTGGAGGTTTTCTCTTATCCTGAAAGATTAATGACTGGTAACTGTAAGCTCTATGTACTCTGGGCTCATTTGAATATCATTTCATTAATCGTCCGATATGACTTAACTTTGGAGGTTTTCTCTTATCCTGAAACATGAATGTCTGGTAACTCTAAGCTCTATGTAACCTGTACTCATTTGAATATAATTTCATTCATCGTCCAGTATGACTTAACGTTGGAGGTTTTCTCTTATCCTGAAAGATGAGTGTCAGGTAACTCTAAACTCTATGTAGCTGGACTCAGTTGAATAGCATTTCATTCATCGTCCAATGTGACTCTACGTTGGAGGTTTTCTCTTATACTGAAAGATTAATCTCTGGCAAGTCTAAGCTCTTAGGTACCCTGTACATATTTGAACATTATTTCATTCATCGTCCAATATGACAACGTTGAAACGTTTCTCTTATCCTGAAAGATGAATATCTGGTAACTCTAAGCCTTATAAACTCTGGACTCATTTAAATATAATTTCATTCATAATCTGATATAACTTAACGTTGGAAGTTTTCCCTTATCATAAAAGATGAATGTCTGGTAAGCTCTATGTACCCTGTACTCATTTAAACATATTTTCATTTATCGTCCGCAATGATTTTACTTTGAAGGACGTAAATTAATAATAACAGTGATGATGATAACAATAACAACAAATAAAAACAATCACAACAATAACAATCATCATCATTATAATTATAATAATTATAGTTATAATAATAGTAATAGTAAAAATAGTAATAGAAATAATAAGAATAATAATCATAATAATAAACCAACCGGATTCGGAGACTGGCAACCGTCCTACTAAAGGATGACCTGACATCCTGCCATGCACCGCCGTGTCTCCCTCCGACACTTCTATCCTGAAAGGGACCGCGAGATGAGAGATGATATAAATGATAATGGAGATTAAATGGAGACATAGAGTTTCAGAGGCTCTAATTAACCCACCCAGCATTTGCCTGTTGATTTGGGAAAACCCCCGTTAAAGCCCATGAGTCAAATTGGTCGCCAAGGGAAGGTAACCTGGAGCTCCCAAATATCTGTCGCAGAGGAAACCAGCTGAATCATCCAGATGAATTTAGGACTTTAGGAATGACTAATTTATTTTCATTAGGAATTTGGGCTACATAAATTAAAAAGGAAAAAAATACATTTTAAGTAAATTTTGATATAATCTGTGGATAAAAGCTTCCCTCATATAGAGGTAGGGTTCGTTAAAGCTACAAAATATTAAGTTGGTTTTTATATGAAATTAGTTATTTCCGAAATATCTTTTGTTCTTTCTCTGAATATTCAAATATGTATATATTTTTCAAATGTGAAGTCGTAAGTATTCCTTTTAATGTGTTCTAGCCTTACAGATCTGCAACGTCATTATAGAGAAAACAATTCTTAACAGATTTGACTATCACGCTATTGCCATTGTGCCCATTCCTGCAAATGTTCACTTCGATTGAGGTAAGTAGACACAGGTTTGTACTCTAGTACTGAAAGTCAACACAACTTTTCATCACGACAGTGGATTACACAGCGATGTTATTTGGTTGTTTCTGCTCGGGTTGCATGACCATTTCTCAGGTTGCCTCTAATAACTCAATCAAAAGTTTCGACCCTGCCGAGCGAGTGGTACGTGATTGGTCGCCATCTAGTCGATGCAAATGTGTTGAAGTCGCTGGTACATAGAAATGACGCTATTAGGATCGTTACTACCCGAACATAAATCTGTTAGAAAACCATACGAAAACCTTGTACCGTCTGTTCTGAAAATATACGGCCCAACCTTAGATGTAAGGTCTACAGAAACACTTTTCTGTAGATGCTGAAACAAAAGAATGACTGCCAGCTTAGCAACAACAGGTACCTTGGTTACCATTCATGTACTGCAGACTCTGTTCTAATTTTTCAATCTATTACAAACTTCTGGATGGGCTAGAGACTTTAAACATACTTCAGATATGAATGATGATGCAAAACATGATTATAATGAAACAAAAAATAATTATTATATAAATAATGAGTAGTGGGTGTGCTTAATTTTTTTATGATTACTCACTCAGACAAGGCAGATGTTCACCCTTCCTTCAGAGGCGCTCTTCGGTCTTACTTTAGACCATCTTCAGTGGGAGCTGCACCAACTAATGTCGGCGGACACAAACTCGACTTTCCAACAAACCTAGGGCTTCTCCTCCTTGACGATCTCCTGATTTTCAATACCAACATCTGGGACTGGAACATTGGAGGTGGACACAAATGATTGATTGTCACCTGTGGTAACTGGTTGGTGTTGCTTCACCTCTGGATGTGGAGAAGTTGAACTGATGGAGTCTAATGGCAAATATACTTCACCTTCTACGTCATTTTCTGGAACAATATCTTTTTGATTGCTTGTTGTCTGTTGAAGGTGTGTTTCCTCTTCCATCTGCTTCCTGGGTAAACTAGATTGGTTGGAATCTAGATTAATGTTAACTGGATCTATGGTTGAAGTTGTTGACTCGTGTTGACTGGTTTGATAAATTGTAGAACAATATTCAAAGCTGGTATATCAAAATTCAAAATACTATCTTTTTCACTGTTTAGAATATAAATCTTCTCCCAAATATCCAGTTCATTAAGAGCTTGTACATGTTTTAATAATTGTATATTTTGACCGATTTCATGGTTGCATTTCCAGAAGTGATTAGCAGTTGCAGATGTTTCTGTTTAAGTTTTATGTTATTCAGATGTTCAGTTTGACGAGGGCCTTTACTGTTTCTCATTCTTGTAAATGACTTTGCTGTTAATATTAACTGCCAGATAAGGATGTTTGCAGACGATTGTATCATTTATAATAAAATTCGGAATACAGTGCATGAAACCGCTCTTCAGGATTATTTAAATGAAATCTGTAATTGGGCTGCGGCTAATAAAATGTCAATTAATGCCAAGAAAAGTAAGTCCATTGTTTTTAGTAGAACTAAGGGCAAAATTATTGTTAACTATCACATGGGAGGGGTGCAAATTCCACAGGTGGACAGCTGCAAATACTTGGGAGTGTACCTGGCAAGTAATGCTGGATGGATGAACAAGTAAATTCCACATCTAGGAATGCGTGGAAGGCATTACATTTCGTAATGAGAATATTGAAAAAGGGGAGCGCTAGGTCCAGGGAAATTGCCTACAAGGCCTTAGTGCGGCCGGTTATGGAATATGGAGTAGCATGCTGGGACCCGTATAGAGCTAACCAAATCGATCGATTAGAAAAAATACAGAAGAGGGCAATAAAATTCATAAAAAGATTCAAGTATTTTGGGCCTATAAAAGGAGATGAGACTAAATGGGAGGAATTAAGAATTAGGCGTAAAAAACATAGGTTGGTAGCATTATTCAAAGCTAATGCTGGTGTAAAGGCATGGGTGGAAGTCAGTGTAAGGTTAGATAATCCGGATTATTATGGACGAAACGATCATAGGTATAAAATTAAGGGTAGAAGATACAGAACCGACGTAGGAAAATTTTCTTTTGTTAATAGAACCATTGAAGAATGGAATGAATTGCCTGTAGCAGTCTTTCAGGGCTGTTCCCTGTCGATAAAGAAATTTAGAAAAAATCTAGATGGTTTATAGTTTAACTTTTGAATTATAATGGTATATAATATGTAAATAGAGAAGTAATTAGATATGCTTTAAGTGACTAAAGTAAAATAATATCATGTTTGTATTGTTTACTGTGTTATTGTTGTAAATCTAGTATTTGTAATTTGATCTGTATTCTTAACTCTGCCACCGGGTAGTAACCAATTGCAGTCAATAAATGCATACATACATACAACAAGTCAACAACTTCAACCCATCGTTATGAATAACATAGATCCAGTTAAAATTAATCTAGATTCCAACCAATCTAGTTTATCCAGGAAGCAGATGGAAGAGGAAGCACACCTTCAAAAGGTAACTAGTAATCAAAAAGACATTGTTCCAGAAAATGAGATAGAAGATGAAGTCCATTTGCCATTAGAGTTCATCAGTTCAACTGCTCCACATCCAGAGATGAAGCAACTCCAACCAGTTACCACAGTTGACTATCAATCATCTGTGACCAGCTCCAATGTTCCAGTCCCAGATGTTGGTATTGAAAATCAGGAGATCGTTAAGGAGGAGAAGCCTTAGGTTTCTTGGAAAGTCGAGTTTGTGTCCGCCGACAGTAGTTGGAGCAGCACCCACTGAAAATGGTCTGAAGCAAAGACCGAAAAGCTCTTCTGAAGGAAGGGTGAACATCTGCCTAGTCTGAGTGAGTAATCTTAAAAAAATTAAGCATGCCAGCTACTCATTATTTATATAAAAATATATGTCACTTTTAATAACTTGACAAGTCTTATTAAAAAAAAAATTAACCTACATTTTCAGTTGACTGTCCTCTTGAAGGCCTCTTTCATATCAGGAAAACATGTACGAGTGTCAGCTGATAAGCCCAGGTTCTGATAAGTTGTCTTTCACTTTTATTTTTTTAATTTTATGTCCTCCAACGTTAAGTCAAATTGGGCGGTGAATGAATATAGGGAAATGAAACCCAAATGAAGGCAGGATCCATGGAGCTTAGAGTTACCCGTCATGTATCTTGATGGATAAGGGAAAACCCCGGAAAAAACTGATTCAGTTAACTCGGCTTGCTGGAGATTCGACCTCGGGACACGGTCGACACGGTACTGTCTATGCTACCAAGGCGGGCGGCCTGATAAGTTCCGGGTCTTTTCTTTATTTCTCAACATTATCTCCAGAAAAACTAATACATTTGTCCTTTCGGTGTCCTTAAAACATCTGTTTGCCGCATCTGTGACCTCCTCCTTGTTTTGAAATCATCCTGCAAGAACTTTTTTGAGGTTAGGGAACAGGTGGTAGTCACTGGGTGCTAGATCTGGCAAATAGGGTGAATGTTCGCGCAATTAGACCGTTAATTCCTACTTTTCTTCCATTGCAGTGACTAAATGATGGGCTACAACACTGTCGTGCAGAAACAAGATATTTTCTTTTCCAAATGAGGTATTTTTCTTTACACAATTGTTGAATCAAATGTCAACGATTTGGATACAAAATTGTTTTAACTAGAAGTAAAAGATAAATACGAGCATAAAGGACCTATTCGAGGAGATGTAATGTTTTAAGTATCACCCGTTAATTTTTATGCTACACTGAAGAAAACTTTTCAGTGTCATCATTGATCCATGGAGACATAATGTTGCTAGTTTCAGCGATTTGACACCTTTTGTTTTGTTACAATTAGCGCCTGAAGTGACTGAGGTGTAAGATGGTGAAAATTGAAGCCGTAGTGTGATCACGTTCCTGGATTTGAAGGCTAAAACAGCCCGGGAAGTCCATGATGAGATAACGGCTGTTTATGGAAATGATTGCGCATCGTATGACACTCTTGTGAGGTGTAAAAGGAATGTTCAAACTGGTCACACGTCTCTGGCAGGTGAGCCAGGAGCTGGTAGACCGTCAGCTGTCACAGTGAAGAAAGCGGAGTGTTTAATACTGCAATACAAACGAGCAACCATCCAAATGATCATGAATGAGACACATCTTAGTTATGGTAGTGTGTGGACGAACTGCACATGTCTAATGTGTCTGCATGGTGGTTTCCACGTTTGCTAACCACTTTCCAAAAGCGAACACGGCCTGACCTTTAAGACAGATGTTGGTGCTGTTGGAACACGATAGAGATTTTTTTTTTTTTTTTTTTAATCGTCTGGTAACCATGGGTGAATCCTAGATCTACCAGATACGAAAAGCTTGAGCATGGATTGGAAACATGCCGATTTCCCCCCTCTCAACATGGCAAAGGTACAAAAGTCAGCTTGGAAGATCATGCTTTCAGCTTTCTGCGACTGTCGTGGAGTCATCCTTACAGATTATCTTGCCAAGGGTCAAACCATCATTTGCAGATATTACTGCAATCTTCTGGACAAGTTACGAGCAGCTCTGATTAAGTAACGACGCGGTATGCTCTCCAAAGTTGTTCGTCTTCTGTCTGACAATGCACCAGTACATTTATCTGAAGTTGCAGCTGACAAAACAAGTGAATGAGCCTTTGAGACAGCACCGCCTTATTCGCCCGATCTCGCAACAAAAGACCTTTTCTTTTTCTCGGAAATGAAGAATTTGTTGTGGGTCGCCGATTTGAGAACACAAATGACGTCATTAATGAATTGAAAGAGTGGTTTAAAGCGAATTTTGCAGATTTCTAAAATCAAGGTATTGGGAAGGTCAAGAAAAGCTGGGAAAATGTGGGGACAACGTAGAGAAGAACTAACAAGCACATATCAAACGAACTCTCTATCACCCTCTCGTAAAATGTAAAAGTAGTTTTGGATTTTATGTTGACATCTGTTGAAGTCTGTGGACAAATATATTCGTGTAGCCGGATCGGTTAAAGTACATTCCAATACTCGCCGTGTTTCGACATTTTTGTTTCCAGCGCCAGGGCTACCAACACAATAAAACGTGCTTAACAAGAGTAAAGACCGTTTAAATTTCTGTTTCCCGTTCTCGCCACAATATCGAGAACTTTTTTTACCGTACGTGTATGCATTTTTGTATCTCGGTGCTCTTCCAGTCGTAAATATTTCATGTTAATTGTTCACTCCACCTTCACCAGATAGCGCTGACGCCTATATATACCGGTTTTCCACACTCTGCCGGTTTTTTATTTCGTGTTTTGCGTGTTTTCGGTCGAACGAGATCGCTGTACTTTCCTTTATACGCCTCTTTAATTTCTTGTGGCTTTTGTTAAAGGGACGTTCATGCGAGAGATAGCGCTGAGAGTTTTAATGAATAATTACACCATTTCCCAGTCTTTTATTTTACAACTGCTGAATTACGTTTTTAGTTCAGTTAGTTTTGTGTTTATCATGTCCTCATTTCAAACACAAGGTGTGTTCCGTGCACATTAAAAAGTTGTCACATTCACATCGCTGCCTCTAACTCTCGTTCCACAAACTATTTCTACAAATATCTTACACTCTTGTTTACTTATTCTTTAAACAGGTAAACGACTATAAAAATATATTCATTCCATATTCTCTTGCTTAATGTGAAACAAACGCGCCATAGTAGCTGCTTTCCACCTGTGAGAACCAGGTAAGTTCAGATATTTTCAGTATCGCCTACCGCTGCAATGGAGGTAACACGCAAGGAACAATATGCGGCTTTGAAATTCTGCTTTCGTCTCAACAAATCTTCACTTGAGGCCTATACAATATTACACGAGGCCTATGGAGGGTCTGTTCTTCCCTATAGCACAGCTCGAAGGTTATTTAAAATGTGTAGCGATTATATTTTGGCGAGCAAGGTTTACCACTTTGGGAAGACAGTTTGATGCAAATGTAAATAATGGTGTTTAGCTCAGGGCAAAGCAAAGCAGGGTATGCATGGATATGTGTGAGAAGGATGGTTTAATGACACTGTAATGCCCGTTTTAAGGGCACTGGGAGGTGGATAGGTTTCAAAAAATCCATTTCTTGTTTTTAATGCTAAAAAATTATATAATTCTTCAGCTTTAAAATGATATATATAACATAGGTTGTTAGATGCTATTTAAGTCCTTTAATTCGTAAATTTAAACATGGGTGCGTAATGATACGCCCACTTCCTGAGAATGGCGGTTACTCTTTGATCGTGATTTTCCAAATCCTTGATTTTTCATACTTTAGATGCATGTTTCTCAGAAACTATAAAAGATATTGACTCAAAACTTGTAGTGGTTATTTGTCAGTGTTCCTTGAACACGTTCGGATAACATTTATATTCATGTGATTTATAAAATGGATAAAATCAAATATTCAGTCCTTGAAAATATTATTTTTTTTTCTTTTTTTGTTTAAAAGTAATTAATGTTTCATGTGCATAGTATAAACTATATGTGATATTCATTTATCCGATATTATAAAACTGTATCTTAGGTTTTTTTAGGATAAACCTTGGTGCATGTAGCTTTAAATTCCTACAAGTAAAGTGCACCTGAAATATAGGGTGCAATATTTATTTTCAGGACACACGGTGTGGTTTATGCCCCATTTACATGGACCTATGTGAACGTAATTTAAATATTATAGTGTAGACAAATGAACACATCCTTACACAGTAACATTACCGAATTTCAATTTCTGATAATGTTTAGTTTTCTATGTATTCAAATCTTAATATTGATAAACATTTGCCTTGTCTGTGTCAAAATAACTCCCCAGTGCCCTTAACGTAATTGAAACCTGAAAGTGAAATCGCTTGGACTTCCCATTATCAGTTTATACTAAATGTTACGAAAATGTTCTTTCATTCTGGTTTCCAAATTACATTTTGTCTTGCCAATATAAACCTTATTACAGTCTAAATATTATCGACATTAGCCGACCATTTTTCGTCATTTAAGGGGGGAAGTATGCAAACATTCAGGATCTTACATAAACAGCCATAAAATCCAAAGTTTTCAAGTCAGAGAAGTGAAACATAGTATACTTTTAGTATATACAGTTCATATGCACAATTTTTTGCATAACTTTCCATTGTTTATAACTAATGCTACATATTTTTTCTATATGCAACGATATTTACAAACTTAAGTCCATTTTTGTTTCAAAATTCACATATGTTTTCTTTCTGAATTTTGGTATGTTATTTTAAAACACATTAGAAATGAATTTGTTGGATTTAGATTTCTTATTGAAGCTGTATAGAATTTAAAAAAAATGTTAAGCATATGCATCCTTTAAAAATTAAAATAATTTCATATATTTTGTATCATCACATTCCATGTAGAGCTTAATCTTAAATTCTAGAACCAACTAAATGTTCATTGTGGTATAAGAAAGCTCTGTGATAAATTGCATCACTGTAGATGAAGTAGTTTGAGAGAAAAATGGGTTCAAGTTGTAGAAACTGCAAGTTAGTGGAAAGTCAATTAAACATACAATAATTATTATTCAGTTTGCCTTTTAACTTTAAGTCAGAACTTCCCATATCCATAGTCTGTATCCTCATTCTGGTCTTCTTCAGCCTTTCTTTTTAAATTGCTCTTCTGTGTTGCTTCTTTCTGCGTTAATTTCATAGCTCTTTCTGCACCAGCGATGCGAATGTTGTCGATACTCTGCAAAATTGTTTCCATAAACACACCAGGTTGATACCCTAACTGATGCATAACTTTCTTTCTGCCAACATTCCCATTATTAAACACTACTGCAGCATCAAATGTAGCAATTGTCACCACTAAGGGAGACACAAATGATGTTTTGGGACACCTTTACCATATCAAACTGTTGAGGCTTTCATTTGGGTTTTGTGTCTCTCCATAGAGACATTCGTTTAGCAGGTCTGGGTGTGCTAAAAATTGGTAGGTCGGCTTTATAGATTCCAAGACAGCTGATGGAAGACTATGTGTTGCTATTATGCAACACTAGGACATTTAATCTTTTAAAGGTACATACAGACCACGTACAGTCATAATATTTTGGTGTTTGATAGTTAACACTATATACTATTTTACAAAACAATAAAAAATTAGAATTTTTGAACATTTTCTCGTACGTTCCCCCATAACTATGAAATAAATCCATAAGTTAAATTATTAAAACAATTAAATGGTCCGATAGATTTGATGGTTTGGGAAAATTATTTATTTTAAAAGATGTACATCGCATAATGAATTTTGAAATAGCGGCAGTCGATTCTCTTGTTAAGTTTATTTCATTTTCTGATTTTGGTAGTACTGGCAAAAACATAGTTACATCTATTGAGTGTAAGGTGGATAATGAGGTTTTTTGGTTGTACGATGTGAATGAATATTCACGAAATTGCGATTCTCGTCAATTAATAAGATTTCCATCTTCTCTTTTAAGATAAGTGAAGTTTTATGTAACAAATTATTATATTTGTATTGTAAGAAATTAGTGTCTGTACACTCAGATGATTTTTTTAGGCTCACTTCACAAGACATTTACAACTACTCTACGAGCTTGTAATAAGTTTTCTTATCATCCCCCGGTGAGGCGACTTACCCTCCTCAGGATGGAGAACCGATTATCTCTCCAGCTTCCTTGTAACTGCGATGATGTAGACTTGACTATCCGCAGGCAGCTCCACCGATGAGCGATGAACTCTGTAATCTAAGGCAGTAGTACGACGCCAGCAACGGAATGGTGAATGGTGGAAACAAAATTTGATTTAAAACACTGCTTCACTTTTTTGAGAATTTATTTTCTCACTGAATTATTACACAGCCGATGTTTTAAAACATGATTTACAAACATCTTTCCTGATTTTACAGGCGAAGTGAATGCAACAGCGTGCCACTCATTTACGTATTCTCTTTTGCGACGCGTACTCGACGAGCCTTTTCACTGATCGCTAATCCGTAGATAAAATTACTTCTGTAACTTGTCGGAACCTAGCAGTCCTCTTGCAACTTAATAGTGCGTCGGTGTCCGAGATGATATCTACAGGATGTTACAAAAAGGTACGGTCAAACTTTCAGGAAGCATTCCTCACACACAAAGAAAGAAAATATGTTATGTGGACATGTGACCGGAAACGCTAAATTTCCATGTTAGAGCTCATTTTAGTATTTCTCTTAAAATGTAAATTGAAATCATTCGTGCAGACAAATGTCAAAATACCCATTGTGGTTCATGCACGATGGAGCTCCTGCACATTTCAGTCGAAGTGTTCGTACGCTTCTCAACAACAGATTCGGTGACCAATAGATTGGTAGAGGCGGACCAATTCCATGGCCTCCACGTTCTCCTGACCTCAACCCTCTTGACTTTCATTTATGGGGGTATTTGAAAGCTGTCTACACAACCCAGGTACCAAATCTAGAGACTCTCCGTGCTCGTGTTGTGGACGGCTGTGATACAATACGCCATTCTCCAGGGCTGCATCAGCGCATCAGGGATTCCATGCGACGGAGGATGGATGCATGTAACCTCGCTAACGGAGGACATTTTGAACATTTCCTGTAATAAAGTGTTTGAAGTCACGCTGGTACCTTCTGCTGTCGTGTGTTTCCATTCCATGATTAATGTGATTTGAAGAGAAGTAATAAAATGAGCTCTAACATGGAAATTAAGCGTTTCCGGACACATGTCCGCATAACATATTTTCTTTCTTTGTGTGTGAGGAATGTTTCCTGAAAGTTTGGCCGTACCTTTTCGTAACAGCCTGTATACCAGGTCTGACTACATCGAAAGAACCAGAAGGAATGAGAGCTTTCACAAGTTAAGATGAAATCAAATTAAATTTTTTTGCTGAAATAGGATTAGTTCATTCTACAATGTCTTGTTGCTAAGGAACCAAAACTTAAATTTGATTGGCTTGACGTCAAAGGTTGAATTTCTGGAAAGTTCTATAACTTGGAATGATAATAAACCTAGGCAATCTGTTGTGTCACAAACAAAGCCATCTTGGTTTAACCTTTTCATTAATTTCAGAGGGTCATGTTTTTATTACATCTCCATATATGGAAATTTTAACGAATTTCTTGAATTATCTGAAAAATCAGCTTCAAGCTGTTGTTAAAATTACTCTATATTCTATTGTTTGTTTATGTTAATGATAATGTTTTGTTACAAACTTTGTACAGGTGTAAGAAAAGTCCTTTAAACTGAACGGAGAAGACTTCGAAAAGGGGACATTTTTGTGGAGAATTGTAGGTTGCATATTGCATATCATAAGAAACGAAATAATGATTTCAAGCACCATTAGTTTAATAAATAGCAAGCTGATATTTAGATTGAATTAGGTAGTTAGAGGAATAATTTTGTAACAACAGAAGGAAAGATCTGTGAGTGTAACATATTAAATTGTTACACATTTCTTACTTTATAACAGACAGTTATGTCCCATCAGTTTTGTGTGTGACACCACGATGTATTTACAAAGGCACACTTAGAAGTATTTTTATATATCTTCTGGCATTCATATATTTTAAAAGCTTCATACGTGTAAAACCCAGGAGGCAGGCAAATCTTTTTCACGTCACGTGATGAACTCATTACAGGTGGGTGGAGTCAAAAGGTTTCTTATCTCCAAGGTGGAACCTTCACGTCCTAATTTAGATATCATTTTACACTTAAGTATTTTACATAAACCTGTAATATAAATTTGCATACAAATTAAGTCGTGTACGACACTTCCTGCTAACGATATCGTTACACGTCAACACTTTACTACGTCGTCATGATTTAACATGGAGCGACCTTGACTTTATAGACGTTCTGGGACGTTTAACAATGAAAATGTAACGTACACACGACCTCTACGCGAGCTAGGTAACCTTCATATATAGAAAAAAGTCACAGTAGCGGGGACAACATCTACACTGAGACCCGTGAGAGGCGGAGTCCCCGAAGGCTCTGTACTATCCCCCACACTTTTTAGTGTGTTCATGGCAGACTTTCCAACACAACCACAGGTCGAACTGGCAGAGTACGCTGACGACGTGTTGTTCTGCAAAAACAGACAGATACTCAGAGAGTTCAACCCAATCCCGATAGTGGCCGCGCCGTGGCTCAGTGGTTAGACCGCTTTGCTCTCAGCAAGGCGGCCTGTGTTCGATCCCAGGCAACCGCAAAGTAAGATTTGTGGTGGACAACACGGCGCTGGGGCGGGTTTTCTCCGTGATCTCCGGTTTCCCCCGCCATCTCTTTCCTCCGGTGCTCCATCTTCATCTCATGTATCATCAGTGTCATCGCCTGCGATGCCGTATGTAGTAAAAGGGGGCGTTAAACACTACACATTTCAATTTCCAATACAGAGACACATCCGTCTCACACAAGAATGGTGTAGGCGTTGGTGGATGTCCGTAAATCCGGAGAAAAGCCACGCCATTCCACTTACAAAGCGCCACACCCCCGCAGACTGCCCCAAATTCCACTTTAGAGGCCGAAGGATAGAGTGGACTAATTCCATCAAGTACCTGGGCGTTCAACTTGATAGAGGCCTAACTTTCCGCGGACACATAAGGGAACTTTCGGCACGGGTACAGGGGGCTATTGCCTCTCTGTACCAAATGCTGGGTTCGGGTTCGATTCCAGTCCGCTTAAAGCTACACCTCTTTCGAGCGCTGATAATCCCACTCATGTTGTACGCCTGTGAAATCTGGGGCGTGGCTGCAGATAGCTGGATAGCATACCTTCGGCGTGCACAGAATAGAGGACTCCGGTTCATCTATTCTGTGGATCGTTCAGCAACCCGTGAGGTTGCTTCACGGAGCTTCTCTTCTCCCATACGTGTAGGACGAAATTGGGCGCCGGGCGACAAAATTTTACGCTCAAATTCCAGCTCATAGAAGCGCCCTGGTTCGGTCTCTAGGAGACTAGGACGCTACGAGACGCCGCTTCAGGCTTTACCGGGTACCCCGTATGGCATGCGGGCACCCGAGGTAACAAAGGAGTTAATCCAAAGAGCAGCAAAATCTGACTTTCAAAAATCTCCAAATGAGCTGTTTGGCTACAAAATTTACCCCACTTTATAGTCAAATAAAACACCAGGGTGTAAACAAAAAAGCGGTTTGGCATCCTGTAAAAAATAAAGAGGAGCAAAAAGTTGCCTGAAAAATTTCCTCATTAAAGTAATCCCACCTCAACCTGTAACCATCAAAATTATCATCCTGCGGTCAGACCCACAACCTGCGCAGGTACGGAGCAAAAAACCTTGTGGCTGTTAGCAGCCTGTCAGTATCGACTTGGACCTGTATAGTTAGGTTTACGGAAGAAAATAACATAACGGTGAATATTGATTACAAAAGTGACGGAAACAAAGTAACTGTTTGTTCAGTAACTAAGAGACAATATACTATTATGTCTTTTAAATGTGAAGAGCTCAGGACCGCCGCGAATCAGATGTGTAATAACGCTGGCAAAGGTTGAAGGCACGTGAGTGCTGGCCAATGCTCAAACGGAGCACTGTTGCCAAGCGTAGTGCGTGTATTGGCAGAGATTCTGTACATAAGAGCACGTCTTACAAGACAGCAATTTATCCTAGTTTTTACGTAATTAAACAAAACATTAATGGAATGCAGCACTGAAATTGGCTAAAAATATGTGAAAAAAATATTTCGTTTTGTTTTGTTTTTGAGCTAATGAAACACTTTGAACCTTATAGTATCATAAACCAACTAAATTTTTGAGTTTTTGGAATTTAAATACTTTCACATGACAATTTAAATGCCCATGCTTACGTTCATGCCGGCCTTTGGATTCACCGAACTCTGTCATTTGAGTTCGATTGAATGTACTAAAGTAATACATTTGAAATTAGCGGGCAAAGCTTCTGGTGGAATTTTGTGTGCTGGTATGATGGTTATTTCTTAGAATATGTGGCACCATGGAAACAAAACACTGGCCACAAACATTGAAAGCAAATAGTAATGTTTATATTTTTGCTTTTGTGTGAGTTTCTAACTTAGTCGGGATTTTCTTGTGTTTCTCGCTAAACTACATATTATTTATATATAACTGATGAGTTTTAGTGTGACATTTAACATTTATAAACGTATTTTATACATCAAAACGTTTATCTAACTGTTATATAGGTTTTAGGTAAAACATTCCTTGAAACAACTGACCTTCTATTGACCGTGTACATAGCTAGGATCATCAATAGGCTAAACAATACATGGAAAGAAACACCTGAACATAAGACAACAATGGGAATATACTTGAGGCCTGATGTGGTAAGAAAACTAATGCCTGTGTACCAAAGGGTGGCATCAGACGAATTCCTAAGGATATGTACATTGGGCAAGACACAAAATGCAAAAAAAAAAAAAAAAAAAAAAAAAAAAAAAAAAAAAAAAAAAAAAAAATTGCATAACATGATATGGCATGTGCAAACGTAGAGTCAGACTGAAAAATTCTATGCCATAGCCGGGATTTGAACCACGGATCTTCTGGTTTCCGTCCAGCCGCACTACCATTGTGCTACTATGGCCAACGTGCCGATATGACATTAAATTCACCAACTGACTCGTATTTTCCCGGTAAACCACTTAGGAATTCTCATACACACATGAGACAACTACCTTAATGGTGACTTACTATGCTGTAAGTACTTTAAGGCCCGGGCTTTATAGTTCGGACCACTATTAGGTACAACTGACCCGTATTTTCCCGGTAAACCACTAGGAGTTCTCATAAACACATGAGACAACTACCTTAATGACGACTTACTATGCTGTAAGTACTTTAAGGCCCGGGCTTTATAGTTCGGACCACTATTAGGTACAACTGACTCGTGTTTTTGCCGGTAAACCACTAGGAGTTCTCATAAACATAAGAGACAACTATCTTAATGACGACTTACTATGTTGTAACTACTTTAAGGTCCGGGCTTTATAGTTCGGACCACTATTAGGTACAACTGACTCGTGTTTTCCCGGAAAACCACTAGGAGTTCTCATAAACATAAGAGACAACTATCTTAATGACGACTTACTATGTTGTAACTACTTTAAGGTCCGGGCTTTATAGTTCGGACCACTATTAGGTACAACTGACTCGTGTTTTTGCCGGTAAACCACTAGGAGTTCTCATAAACACATGAGACAACTATCTTAATGACGACTTACTATGTTGTAAGTACTTTAAGGTCCGGGCTTTATAGTTCGGACCACTATTAGGTACAACTGACTCGTATTTTCCCGGTAAACCACTTAGGAGTTCTCATACACACATGAGACATCTACCTTAATGGCGACTTACTATGCTGTAAGTACGAGGGCTATCCAGAAAGTAGATTACGTTTTCGTCTGTTTCCGCTAGGGGCGGGGCTAGCGCGGCCATCTTGGGGTCAGAGCGTTGCGCAGCTCAGTCGGCATCTAGCCGTGCTAGTGAGAGGTTCGTGCTGTGCTCCGTTCAGATACTGTGACGGTTTGAAATGTCTGCGTTAATTGAAAATCCCGCGAGCTGCGAGGTGCGTGCAGTAATAAGGTTTCTGACTGCAAAAAACTGTAAACCGATAGAAATCTATCGGCAGCTTTGTGAAGTTTATGGGGACAACATTATCACTGAAGGTGGAGTGCGTCAGTGGGTCATCAGATTTAAAAATGGCCGAACCAATGTTCACGACGAAGATCGAAGTGGGAGACCCAGCATAATGACTGCCGAACTTGTCGAAAAAGTCGATGCTAAAGTCCGTGAAAATCGAAGGTTCACAATAACGGAACTTTCTTTGAGTTTTCCACAAATTTCGCGAAGTTTTTTTGCACGAAATCATCAGCGAAAAGCTTGGTTACCACAAGTTTTGTGCAAGATGGATTCCAAAATTCTTGACAGAGGACCACAAAAATCAGCTAATGGCTGCAGCGTTAAACTTTTTGGACGTTTACCATAAGGATGGTGACTCTTTACTCGATCGCATCGTTACTGGTGACGAAACATGGGTGAAACACGTGAAATGTGAAACGAAATTGCAATCAATGCAGTGGGGGCACACAAGTTCTCCCCAAAAACCCAAGAAATGCATGCAAACAATGTCGGCAAGGAAGATGATGGCGACTGTTTTTTGGGACAGAAAAGGTGTGATTTTGGTGGACTTCCTGGAAAGAGGCACTACAATAAACTCTCAAAGGTATTGCCAAACTCTCCAAAAACTCAGAAGAGCCATTCAAAACAAGCGCAGAGTTATGTTGAGCTCTAAGATCTTGTTGATTCACGACAACGTCCGGCCCCACACGGCAAATGTCACTCGTGAAGTTCTTGAATCTTTTAAGTGGGAGTTGTTTCCTCATCCGCCGTACAGTCCCGACCTGGCACCGAGCGACTTCCACCTATTCCCAGCAATGAAGAAGTGGCTGTCTATGCAGCGTTTTGATGACGACGCACAGCTTCAAGAAAAGGTAACGAAGTGGTTGAAGGCGCAGGCGGCCGAATTTTTCGACGAAGGAATTTCCAAGCTCGTACATCGCTACGATAAATGCCTTAATTTGAATGGTGACTATGTCGAAAAGTAGTATTTGAGTGTGGCTTTCATCTGTATATAATAAAATTTGTTTCCTATACTTTGTTTACTTTTTATTCCAAAACGTAATCTACTTTCTGGATAGCCCTCGTACTTTAAGGCCCGGGCTTTATAGTTCGGACCACTATTAGGTACAACTGACTCCTATTTTTCCCGGTAAACCAATAGGAGTTCTCATAAACACATGAGACAACTATCTTAATGACGACTTACTATGCTGTAGGTACTTTAAGGTCCGGGCTTTATAGTTCGGACCACTATTAGGTACAACTGACTCGTATTTTCCCGGTAAACCACTAGGAGTTCTCAAACACATGAGACAACTACATTAATGGCGACTTACTACGCTGTAAGTACTTTAAGGCCTGGGCTGTATAGTTCGGACCACTATTAGGTACAACTGACTCGTATTTTCCCGGTAAACCACTTAGGAGTTCTCATACACACATGAGACAACTACCTTAATGGCGACTTACCATGCTGTAAGTACTTTAAGTCCCGGACTTTATAGTTCGGACCACTATTACGTACAACTGAGTCGTGTTTTTCCCGGTAAACCACTAGGAGTTCTCATAAACACATGAGACAACTACCTTAATGGCGACTTACTATGCTGTAAGTACTTTAAGGCCCGGGCTTTATAGTTCCGACCACTATTAGGTACATCTGACTCCTGTTTTTGCCGGTAAACCACTAAGAGTTCTCATAAACACATGAGACAACTACATTAATGGCGACTTACTACGCTGTAAGTACTTTAAGGCCTGGGCTGTATAGTTCGGACCACTATTAGGTACAACTGACTCGTATTTTCCCGGTAAACCACTTAGGAGTTCTCATAAACACATGAGACATCTACCTTAATGGCGACTTACTATGCTGTAAGTACTTTAAGGCCCGGGCTTTATAGTTCGGACCACTATTAGGTACAACTGACTCGTATTTTTCCGGTAAACCACTAGGAGTTCTCATAAACACATAAGACAACTACCTTAATGGCGACTTACTATGCTGTAAGTACTTTAAGGCCCGGGCTTTATAGTTCGGACCGCTATTAGGTACAACTGACTCGTGTTTTTCCCGATAAACCACTAAGAGTTCTCAAAAACACATGAGACAAATACCTTAATGGCGACTTACTATGCTGTAAGTACTTTGAGGCCCGGGATTTATAGTTCGGACCACTATTAGGTACAACTGACTCGTGTTTTTCCGGATAAACCACTAAGAGTTCTCATAAACACATGAGACAACTACCTTAATGACGACTTACTATGCTGTAAGTACTTTAAGGCCCGGGCTTGACAGTTCGGACCACTATTAGGTACAACTGACTCGTGTTTTTCCCGGTAAACCACTAGGAGTTCTCATAAACACATGAGACAACTACCTTAATGACGACTTACTATGCTGTAAGTACTTTAAGACCCGGGCTTTATAGTTCGGACCACTACTAGGTACAACTGACTCGTGTTTTTCCCGATAAACCACTAAGAGTTCTCATAAACACATGAGACAACTACCTTAATGGCGACTTACTATGCTGTTAGTACTTTAAGGCCCGGTATTTATAGTTCGGACCACTATTAGGTACAACTGACTCGTGTTTTTCCCGATAAACCACTAAGAGTTCTCATAAACACATGAGACAACTACCTTAATGACGACTTGCTATGCTGTAAGTACTTTAAGGCCCGGGCTTTATAGTTCGGACCACTATTAGGTACAACTGACTCGTGTTTTTCCCGATAAACCACTAAGAGTTCTCATAAACACATGAGACAACTACCTTAATGGCGACTTACTATGCTGTAAGTTCTTTAAGGTCTGGGCTTTATAGTTCGGACCACTATTAGGTACAACTGACTCGTGTTTTTCCCGATAAACCACCAGGAGTTCTCATAAACACATGAGACAACTACCTTAATGACGACTTGCTATGCTGCAAGTACTTTAAGGCCCGGGCTTTATAGTTCGGACCACTATTAGGTACAACTGACTCGTGTTTTCCCGGTAAACCACTAGGAGTTCTCATAAACACATGAGACAACTACCTTAATGGCGACTTACTATGCTGTAAGTACTTTAAGGTCTGGGCTTTATAGTTCGGACCACTATTAGGTACAACTGACTCGTGTTTTTCCCGATAAACCACCAGGAGTTCTCATAAACACGTGAGACAACTACCTTAATGACGACTTGCTATGCGGTAAGTACTTTAAGGCCCGGGCTTGATAGTTCGGACCACTATTAGGTACAACTGACTCGTGTTTTTCCCGGTAAACCACTAGGAGTTCTCATAAACACATGAGACAACTACCTTAATGACGACTTACTATGCTGTAAGTACTTTAAGGCCCGGGCTTTATAGTTCGGACCACTATTAGGTACAACTGACTCGTGTTTTTCCCGTTAAACCACTAGGAGTTCTCATAAACACATGAGACAACTACCTTAATGACGACTTACTATGCTGTAAGTACTTTAAGACCCGGGCTTGATAGTTCGGACCACTATTAGGTACAACTGACTCGTGTTTTTCCCGGTAAACCACTAGGAGTTCTCATAAACACATGAGACAACTACCTTAATGACGACTTACTATGCTGTAAGTACTTTAAGACCCGGGCTTTATATTTCGGACCACCAATAGGATAATTAATGGAAATTAATTATTCTTTCACACTGGTCGTGTGTAGGCTAAATTGTGGAAACTTACTATCTGTTCCTCTGTGCGCAATGGCCGCGCCAGTCGCAACAATGGGTTTCTGACAATAATGTTTATCTTGAGGTAGATAGTGGAACAAGTGTTTGTACAAGAGCAAATATCAATGGAATGCAGCAAATTATTGTTTTTGTTTTCTGACAGTTCTTGAAATAATAATTTTCTCTGAAAGTGGGCATCGAAACTCTGCCTAAAGCTGTACCAAACGAAGGTGAACAGAGAAGGTCGTCTAAGATATTACACCACAACGAGACAGAAAGTAGGCGCCACAAGATCGCAGTGTATTGTAGCGGGATAATGTGCTTATCAGATAAGAAGTAACGTCGCTTTTGCCCTTTGTTCAGCGATCCTTTATCACAATGGCGCTTACAAAATTACAGAATAACAACGGTAGAAATAATCGGATCAGAAACACAAGAGAAACAATACACCCACAAAGCCTAGCAACAGGTTTCTTCTATTGGATAATCCTGTAAAACTGAACTTATGCAAGCTTTAACTTATATCTACACATGTTATTAGTAAAAAAGGAACGGGACGTCCTGAAGGACTCGTAAGTATTTAAATGTTTTGGCTTTAATCACATCATGTTATGCATAATACGAAATGTATTGTCTTTATGTACATATGGGTGATTGAACTAGAAATATCAAAGAGAAGACTTCGTTAAATATCAAAAGTATATGGACAATAACGTTTCGATGGATATTTTTCAAAAGTTTTAATTTTCTCTAATCAAAATTCTATATGTTAATTTCTATTTTATAATAAACGAAGCATATTTCTTGTATTTTCTAGAAATGTCATCATAATTCTTCTACATCCTGAAGTATTTCTGCCTAACTTATAAACCATAAGAGATAGACAAACCCTTACTCAAAAGCAATTTACACAAGAGGGTTTTCTGCAAATTATCATTTCCTTCGTATTTCTAACAGCTTCATTTTTCCTATACCTACACTGCTATCAAATAGCAAATCGTTATTCATATTTTTATCTCTTGCACACACAAAGAGCATGGCGTCACCAAGACTACCAGATATAAAACACTTGACTATCACTTAAGTCTACTGTATTCCCTTATAACTACGTTACGATGTTTATCTTGAAGTAGATAGAACAATAACTGTACAAGAGTAGAGAAACTCATGTATATGAAACATCTGACTATCCCTTAAAGTCTACTGCTTTCCTTTGTAACTATAATAAGATTATGTTTATCTTGAAGTAGATAGAGAAATAAGTGTTTGTACAAGAGTAGAGAAGTCACGTATATAAAACATTTGACTATCACTTAAAGTCTACTGTATTCCCTTGTAACTACAATAAGATAATGTTTATCTTGAAGTAGATAGAGCAATAAGTATTTGCACAAGAGTAGAGAAAACCATGTATATAAAACATTTGACTATCACATAAGTCTACTGTATTCCCTTGTAACTACAGTAAGATAATGTTTATCTTGAAGTAGATAGAGAAATAAGTTATGTAAAAAACTGAAGCTGCTGACAGTGAAGTAAACTAGGTTATTAATAATAACTAAACACTAGTAACACAACTTCACTTATCTTATTTAAATCCTGGGACCGGTTTCAAAGAAAACATCTGCTTTATCCTCAGCCACTCAGCTTGACACTCACCCACTAACTGACTGACTGACCTTGACCACTACCGGAGTTTGAAGAATAGCTCCTTATCTAACTCCCATCTACCGGGGACAACACAAACTTATTGATGATGTCTATAGGAGGGATATCAAAATTCATTACGCGATCCTTATTTTTCAAAATAAATATATTCTCCCAAACCATTAAATCTATCGGTTCCTTCAATTGTTTCAATAATTTAACTTCTGGATTTACTTCACGATTATATGACCAAAAATGATCAGCCACTGCCAATTTCTCGGTCTGTCTATATTTAATATTTCTAAAATGTTCTTTCGCTCTGGATTGTACAAGAGTAGAGAAAGTCTTTTATCTAAAACATTTGACTATCACATAAGTCTACTGTATTCCTTTGTAACTACAATAAGATAATGTTTATCTTGAAGTAGATAGAGAAATAGGTGTTTGTATAAGAGTAGAGAAAGTCTTGTTTATAAAACATTTGACCATCATTTAAAGTCTAGTGTATTCCCTTGTAACTACACTAAGATAATGTTTAGCTTGAAGTAGATAGAGGAGCAAGTGTTTGTACAAGAGTAGAGAAAGTCATATACAGGGTGTTTGAAAACGACACGGAAGGAACACATATAAGTAGTTTCTTAGCTCCTATGCGACACATATAGATAGCTTTTAGTACCAATAGAGTCGCATGAAAAATGTTAGAGAATGAGTGTGGATTAGGCAGTAATAGAAACAACGACGCGTGCCTCACGCTGTCGGAATTTCCAGGTACAGGTCACACGCCGTGCCACCAGTTGTAGTTGTTTGTAAATATACCGACATACTCTGCTGTAGCTTGCTATTATTAAGAATTTCTTTGGCTTATGAAACCGCAATAAATAAGCTATTGATTAAATATTACTTATGAGTGTTTAATGTGTTCCAAAATTTCGTTATAGCAGTCCATGATGGCAAATAAGCTGGTGGACATATGCAACTTATACATTTTAGAGGGAAGTAAATGTTAGTGAGGTTGAGGATGGATGCATTAAATGATAAACAGAACAGAAAACAACAGCTAAGAACTGTAGATAAGTTAACCAAAACTAAATGTCTTATTTCAAGTGTTTGATAATACTAAATAAAGCAGTTGTAACTGAAAAAAACTCTTGATATTGTCACCCACTCATCGGAAGGCACGACCATCTGATGGCTGAGTGGGGGACAGGAGGAATTCAGGGCACGCCTACCCATTTAGCTCGTGTCACTAACTGAGGGGATGGTTAGGAATATGTCACTTGTTGCTGGCCGTCTCTTTCCCCTCCCCCTGACGTCTGTAACAGTCGGGATATTTAATCTAACCCGGAATCTTCTAGGTAGGTCAGTTGGTCCTATATAAGGGACGCGCCGGTGTGGAAGAGAGTCAGTTCTTGGTGAGCAGCCGTGGGGATCGCCATGCTAGTGAACGGGCTGGAAGACTGTGTACGTGTATCGGAGGAGTTGTACGTAATTGTGAGTGTAGAGTGTACCTGTGACAGACGAACTTGCGAATTGTAACTGTGTGCGCAACTGTAATTCGGTGGAAATAAAGAACATTTTGAGTTTGTGCAATTGGACTTTTAGTTTCACGATGCCACGAAGTCACAATATTTACAGTAAGTGGTTGAAAGTATTGTACAAATAAGCTCATAACAAAATGCACTGAGGTTCAACAAATAAATATTATCATTGATGTAACTATTTTTACAATTCATATATTTAATGAAATTAATTTAATCGTGCGTTCCTTGAACTCCCTTCAGCTGTTCCATCCATCAAAACCATATCCGTCATTTCTACGTTTGTACAGCGCTCCATATTGCTTGGATTTGCTATCTAAGTACACGCAAAATCCTCTCTGTTAGGACGGAATGTGTAGAGCAACCTTCAACTGTCCGAGTTATTAGTCTACTTTTGTACAAATAACTGCCCTTTGCGCCATTACCTGATATGTAGGCTAAGGTCATTGATAAAGAGCAAGGAGTAATATTTTTGTTTTCTTGGCCGGTGCGTCCCAATAAAAACTTTTGAGGTTCGCACACAAGTGGTTCCTGCACTGTCTAATCACAAAATCATGTAATATTTAATGCTGAATAAAATTATACCTAACAGAACTTCGAAGCTGCGACACCGAAATTCGGACTAGTTAATTTGTAAACTTCACAACAGCTATAATCGTTCGGTGTGGGGTTGAAACAAACTGGAATAAGTGTTTGCAACATTTTTTTTTCTTACGTGTAGGTAGAGAGTACCATGTGAGTGCAAAAATATTACCAAATTATAACACCCTAATCGCATTTCGAAAAGGGTGTAAAGTTCAAGGGAGATAATCACATAGTACGTCACTAAGTGGGGTTGATTTTAGAAATTCTAAACGGTTTTCACATTACCCTGTGGTTATTGTTTTTGGGTGTCCTCGTACAGAGGGCACTGAATTCCTTTACATCCAGGGAGCAAATTGCCTTCTTGTCGACACGCGTCTCTCCACTGCATACCAAACAGACCATTTTACCTCACGTCATGTCGCGTTACCAACACAGACAATGTTTGCAACAGACAGACTGCAAAACAGAAACCTTTTGTTCTGCCTCACAGAATATGCATCGCAAACGACTTTATACCCGACATTTTGAACTTTCAATTTTAATCACATTGTCGCCTGGTAAGTACCTGTCCGCCCGCACTATGGAGGATGTAACAGAAAGGTATGTCAAAATATTAGGAACACATTTATTGCATAAACGAGGGTTGGCTGATAATCCCCAGGTCTCACATAGAGATGGCGCCACAGACGCGTTCGACGGATAGCATCATATAGTTTAAAAGTATACTAGCTTGTATCTATAGTTACAGATCAGTATCTTGTTTTGTTTTTGAACGGCAGCTTTTTAAACAAGACAAGTGTATAGGTATCGTGAAAATGGAGGCTTTAGAAAAACGAGCAGTGAATAAATACTTCCATTTGAAAGACTTGGTTACACAACTACACTCCAGAAGGTAAATCTCAGTCAAACAGTGGATTACGCCGGCTGAACCAACTCCAAAATAGACAAAGTCAATTTTATCAGCTAATAAGAATATGGCGAGTTTTTTTTTTCTGGACTGCACAGGGAATTATTTCTACTGATTACTGGGATAAAAGTATCACTGTTGGCTACTACGAAAGCTTATTGCAAACTTTGAGTGATGAGTTGAAAAGTAAAAGAACTTATTTGGAAAAGAAAAAAACTGTTTCTTCACGACAATACCCCGGCCCATCGTTCAGTTATTTCAATGGAAAAAAGTGCGAAAAAAAGTTGGAATTGCTTGAACATACACCCCATTCGCCAGATTTGGCACCCAGTGAGTACCACCTGTCCCCGAACCTCAAAAAAATGTCTTGGAGGACGAATATTTCACAAAAAACGGGGAGGTCATTGATGTGGTAAACAACTATTTTGAGGAACATGATAAATCGCACCACTAAGATAGTTTAATTAAATAATAACACCAATATGACGAATGCATTAGGATTTTTATAAACATATCTAGGAAAGTTTTTATTTCCACGATAATGTTCCTTTTCTACAACGCTGCTCACACGGTGAGATATGTTATGCGTGGATCTTCTATGACCATAACCCTACAACACAGCAGTGGTGTAAAAGTTTCCACCTAATTTACTCTAATAAGTATCTGTTTATATTTTGATTACTATTATATCTAATTGTAATTTATTCTCTACAGCGTACAAATTTTAACCATTTCTTGTTTAAATCATGAGGTTTGATATTAATCCTTGACAAACGTAATACTTTGCAGCACCAAATCCTTAAGAAATAGACATCTTACAACTTAACAGGCACAGTACATGTCACATACCTTTTGTGGACCTAGATATTTTCGAAATATTTCTGGTCATCGGCATGAATTTATAAACATTGCTCCTTCTCAACTGAGAAGACATTTGTTTTTTTTTATCCTCTCTCGGCCACGGAAAAAGAACCCTATTACCAACGTCTGTGGAGTGGACGTTCTGTATCCGCATCACAGTTCAAGAGGCTCAGACATCAAATCTCGGTGAGAGTTACGTCAATACATGCTTTCGCCAGAAGTTTTTCCTCATCCTAAAACGCAAATCTAAGTGCTGCGTACCCCGTACAAATTTGTACATTTCTTTATTCATCGTTGGATAGCATTTAACGTTCGGGGTTTTAGCTTATCCTGAAATATGAATGTCAGGTAACTCTAAGCTCTATGTACCCAGTACTCATTTGAACATCATTTCATTCATCATCCGATATGACTTAACGTTGGTGGTCTTCCGTTATCCAGAAAGTAGAATATTTGATAGCTCTAAACTCTATGAGCCCTGGACTCATTTGAATATCATTTCACACCATTCATTCCGCACCGAAATGATTTATCAGGACAAAAGCCTTTAAAGCCTTAAAAAGTCAAAAAAAAAAGTTATGTCTTTGTATCCAACTATGATACATTTGACTCTTAGTTAAAGCTAGTGTATTCTCATATTTATATATAAAAATTCATATTTGCAAGTACAAAATTAGACAGTGCTTATGATAAGTAATTGTAGAACACGTTTGGCTGAAAACTATAGGATAATCAGTGTACGTAATTAAAAATACTGGGAGATAAAAGTTTCTTAGAAAAGCCACGTTTAACATTAAAATGTGTATTTATGTGATAAATTTTGTGGATACTAAACTACAGACCTCTAAATGTATGACTTTTATAAATTTCTCACAAAGTAGTCACAAGATAAAATGTGAAACTAATGTCATTTCTGAACGTAATCTCCCTCTAGCCATATAAATTTTTCACAGCGTCGACGTCATTATGCCATGGCCACTACGAACGCTTCTTTAGGAGTATGTTTTGACCATTTGAAAATCGCTGAGGCAGTAGCGGCACGAGTAGTGAATCTGCGACCGTAGAGAGTGTCTTTTATCATGGGAAACAGCCAAAAGTCGCTAGGAGCCGGGAGCATGAGCAATTCCTTCAAAGTTGTCACGAAGAAACTCCTGTGTTGCGTTCGCCCGATGCGCTGGTGCGTTGTCTTGATGAAAGTGCACACCTTCAACCTTTTACGCCCGTTTTTCATGACAATGCTGGGAGGAGTTTATTCTTCAAAACATTTTGGTATGATGCAGCTGTCACCCTAGTGCCCTTTGGAATGAAATGATTAAGTATTACGCCACTGCTGTCCCAGAAGATGGTCACCATCATTTTGTCAGCACTGGCACTCACCCGAAATATTTTTGGTGGCGGTGAGTCTGTGTGCTTCCATTGAGCTGACTGACACTTAGTTTAAGGGTTGAAAAAGGGCATCCACGTCCTACCCTATGTCACAGTCCATTGAAAGAAACTTCCCTCTATGCCGTGATCACGCGTGAACATCGACTGACGATTTGCCACGCGCGCAGCCTTATGATCATCCATCAACAATTGTTGCACCCACATGGAAGATACTTTTCGCATTTTCAGATCCTCATAGAGGATTGTGTACACAGATCCCACGAAAATGCCAATGTTGGAGGCGATGTCTGCAACGCTTAATCGGCGATGCTCCAAAACAACGTTCTCTAACCGCTGGATCATGTCGTCAGACCGGCTAATGCGAGGCCGTGGCTGTCTTGGTTTGTTGTCACACGATGTTCTGCCTTCAGTGAAATGTGGCACCCAAGAATGTACATTAGAAACATCCATGGTACCATCACCACATGCCTCATTCAACTGGCAATGGATCTCAATAGTTTTCACACCATAAAATTGGGAAAACGAATAATTACACACTGTTCTTGCAACGAAAATGTCGCCATTTAAAGTATAAAATGTAGTCCTAACTCTCCTCCCTGCCACTGGAATTCTATGCACTGTACAGTGCTGCCATCTCTGTCACGCATTCATAAAAATTCACGTGTATTTTAAAAGAAAACAGGAGTTCCTATCTGAAAAAATGAGAGGCATTTTTTGTAGAGAAATTCCTTCAGATAAGATGAATAGAAAATTCTAATATGTAAAAACAGTTGAGCAGTGAATTAGTGATGAAAGCCTTTCGACGTTAGTATAACAAGAGACTTCTTGAATCTTTTTGCAATATGCTACAGCTGAACTTACCCAAAAGCGCCCCCTGACACCTATAATTAATGACGGCGTCATCACGAAATAGCTAATGACGTGTAAAATTATATAAATTACATCGATTCCTTATACAAGTTTTTGTTTTACGGTGGGGAACGGAATAATTAGAAATCCTGTGGGAAATGAGACGAAAAGAGCATGGAAGGCGAAGGAAGCGCCGCCAGTGGCACATGTGGACACGCCGTGAACTGAACACGGTCGACGAGGGAAGGGGGTTAGCCACAACAATCAGAGCCGCAGACCAATTGTTGTTGGGAGATTATACGACCGTTTGAAAGATCGCAGTCATACCTCTCAATTAGAAGGCTATTACCATAATTTTCTAATCATAACGGGAAACCAGGCTTTGCGAAAATGATGATGGCCATGCTTTATTACAGCGAGGTTTTGGAGAGAGGCTTATCGCAGATATTACATCAGCTGTTTAAACGCACCCCATCACACCCACATTCATTTCTCAACCCTCTCTTGTAAGCATTAGCCATTATAAATAACCAGATGTCATTTCATTAAAAATTCCTTTCTGCTTCTTGACACCCCTTAATTGAAAAATGTTGAAAAGTGTGTGTGGGCGTCGATGTCTGTAGTATCAGGTTAATCAAACTCATCAGAATTGTTTAATTGTAGTTACAAGGGAATACAGTACACTTTAAGTGATAGTCAGATGTTTTATATACACGACCTTCTCTACTCTTGTACAAACACTTATTGCTCCATCTATTTCAAGATAAACATTATCTTATTGTAGTTATAAAGGAATACAGTAGACTTTAAGTGATAGTCAAATGTTTTATATACATGTTTTTATATATGTTTCTTTTGTATCCTCTCTTTCGCAATCCTCACTAACTAAATCGACATATCCAATGTCACGCCTCTTTCAAGGCGGGCTATGGTATTCGTCAGACATGCAAAATTTAATGTAATCGGCGATTCCTCGAATTCACCAATTCATAAATTGACCAGCACTCTTAGGACGCTGACCTGTGTAAATTACATGTCTGCCACACTTACAAATTTACTACTTAATAAAAGCTTAAGATATAAATGAACTTTTAATCACAGATTATTTAAAAAGACCAAAAATCCCATGGGTCAGGTTCAGGTCGGCCACAGGAATCGAACAACACGGCGCTGGGGCGTATTTTCTCCGGGACCTCCTGCTTCCTCCGCCATTTCATTCCACCGATGCTCCATCTTCATCTCATGTATCATCAGTGTCACCGCCTGCGGTGCCGTATGAAGTAAAAGCGGGCGTTAAACACTACACATTTCATTTTTACAGGAATCGAACCTGGCCTTCCCAAACACGGGTTACAAATGAAAAGGCCCAATAAATTCGTGAAAAAGAAAGAAAATTACCTGAAAAGGCATCCAAATTTTAAAAAACGACTTTATTATAAAAATTTGGAAAAAATACATTTTGATGACCTGCGAGGGCTGTTCAATAAAGAAAGATCAATTTTTTTTTGACAAAGGACCTGTACTCATCCTCATAATTTTGATGGTCCTTCTCAAAGTAGTCTTCCCTGAATGCGATGCACTTGTCCCAGCGTTTCTGCCAGTCTTCAAAGACATGCTGGAACCTTTTTTTTGAGAGATCCTTCAAAATCGCCTCCGCAGCCTTCACCACTGCTTCTGATGATGGATAATACCTCCCACGAAGCCGTTTCTTCAAGTTAGGGAACAGAAAATACATGAGGCTAAATTCGGACTATAGTGAGTGTTAGGGATGCACTTCACGTTGATTTTTGCAAGCTATTGAGCAGCAACATTGGTAATATATAGCCTCGCATTATCGTGGTGCAGCATCCAGCCTGCTTCATGGAGATGTGGTCTTTTGCACCTGATATGGACTTGCAATGTTTTCAGGACATCCCTGTAGTATTGTCCAGTTACTGATATGTGTGCAGGTAAATGTGTAGTGCAGTGCTTAACGCCCGCTTTTACTACATACGACACCGCAGGCGATGACATTGATGATCCATGAGATGAAGATGAATCACCGGTGGAATAAGCTCGCGGGGGAAACCTAAAATCTCGGAGAAAACCCGCCCAGCGCCGTATTGTCCACCACAAATCTCATTTTGCGGTCGCCTGGAACTGAACCCGGGCCGCCTTGGTGAGAGCCAAGCGGTCTTAGCAGTGAGACACGGCACGGCCTGTGCAGGTAAATATGCTGATAAACCATTCCATGAATATCAAAAAATAAGATGAAAAACATAAAAAAAATGCAACCACTTTTGCTTTTTTGGTGGTTGGCGATCAAGGATATTTCCACACTGAGCTTTGCTGTTTCCTCTCAGGATCAAAATGATGTAGCCAAGTTTCATCAACAGAGATTACGTTTAAAAGAAACTCCGCATCTTCCTCTAACATCAACTTTAACTGCATGTTACCTCCATTGTAGCGGTAGGAGATACTGAACATGTCTGAATTGCCTGGTTCTCATGGCCGGAAATCAGGAGTACCAACAGTAAAATTACTACGGCGTGTTTGTTTCACATTAGGCTAATAGAATATAATAAGTTTGAATTTTAGTGCGAAAAATTAAGACCGTAAAAATTTCTGATCATTATTGAACAGCCCTCGTATAAAAAGCATATACGTATATGTAACACATTCGTTCCAAATTTAAATTTAAATTTCAATAAACTTCGTCTGTGACTACTCAGTAAAAAGATGACTTTTCATCAAAATCCGAGCCTTCATCATTATATACCTACATATTAAGAAAGTTGCAATGGCATATGTTGCTAATTTAAGTCATTTTATTAACTCAAGAGCCAGATTTTCAATCAGAAGAATGAGTAACTTCAATATCATACGGCACTAGGGCCATATTTGTGTTTACAAAATTGTAAAGAACAACTTTTGACGTATAACTCTCCAGTAGATTTTACCCTAAAATCTAAGTCGACACTGTAAGCCTCAAAACATCCTGTTGCCTTACTGGGGTACGAGAGTTTTGTGGCATCTTCCACACGAATTTCCAATTATTTTCGTTAAGATGTTTACGCCTTAATCACCAGTGCCACTTAGGAGATTCTGGTTTCCAATGATGTTATTATAATTTTATTTGGCTTTTGTTGGGTCAGTCCGTCGGTTTAATTAACTTCCTTGCGGTGGGGAAAACTCCCCAAACACTGTCCCATCCCTTGAAGCCAGTTTTCTAATTAGAGTAAACTTCCTCCTACTCCTCTTGGGATGGTAACAGCAATCGCACTACGAAATGAAACGGAAAGAGAAGGTGCAGAGAATCATACGGAGATGAGAGAGACGAGTCCAGAAGAACTGGACAGCGAACACTGCTTCTGGAAAATTATCGGAAAACTAACAACAGACTCATTATATTCCTTCAACAAAAACAAGTAAAAGCATACCGCAATAATGCACAAACCCTTAATAAAATTAAAAACCATCACGTTTTCCTCTACACTAGTACAAACACTTATTGCTCTATCTACTTCAAGATAAATATTATGTTATGGTAGTTACAAGACAATACAGTAGACTTTAAGTGATAGTCAAATGTTTTATATACACGACTTTCTCTACTCTTGTACAAACACTTATTGCTCTATCTACTTCAAGATAAACATTATCTTATTGTAGTTACAAGGGAATACAGTAGACTTTAAGTGATAGTCAAATGTTTTATATACATGACTTTCTCTACTCTTGTACAAACACTTATTGCTCTATCTACTTCAAGATAAACATTATCTTATTGTAGTTACAAGGGAATACAGTAGACTTTAAGTGATAGTCAAATGTTTTATATACACGACTTTCTCTACTCTTGTACAAACACTTATTGCTCTATCTACTTCAAGATAAACATTATCTTATTGTAGTTACAAGGGAATACAGTAGACTTTAAGTGATAGTCAAATGTTTTATATACATGACCTTCTCTACTCTTGTACAAACACTTATTACTCTATCTGCTTAAAGATAAACACTTTCTAATTGTAGTTACAAGGGAATACAGTAGTCTTTAAGTATTAGTCAAATGTGGCACTAAAATGTTTTAATACTTGTGGACTAACTGACAGTCTTTTTCATTTAATTCTCTATGTTTATCCTTGAGATAAAATGGAATAGATTCCATTTGAAAAGCATGTCCGACTCTGTAGTGAGGTTTTACCATAACTGCCTTTCGTTTAAGTAGTCCCGAGTTGTAATGTCGGTTAAGCTGACCTATTGGTTAAGGATTTTTCTTTGTTTTCTGTTATCCTGAAAGACGAATCTATGGTAGCTCTATGCTCCATGTACCCTGCACTCATTTGAGTATAATTTTATTCGTCGTCCAATATGACTTAATTCTGGAGGCTTTTCCTTATGCTGGAAGAACAATATCTGTGCTCTGTGTACGCTGTACTCCTTCGGACTTCATTTTGTTCATCGTGCGATATGACTTAACGTTGGAGGTTTTCCCTTATCCTGAAAGATGAATGTCTGGTAACCCTAAGCTCTATGTACCCAGTACTCATTTAAACATCATTTCATTCATCGTCCGATATGACTTTACTTTGGAGACTTTCCCTTATCCTGAAAGATGAATGTCTGGTAACTCTAAGCTCTATGTGCCCTTTACTCATTTAAACATCATTTCATTCATCGTCCGATATGACTTAACTTTGGAGACTTTTCCTTATCCTGAAAGATGAATGTCTGGTAACTCTAAGCTCTATGTGCCCTTTACTCATTTTAACATCATTTCATTCATCGTCCGATATGACTTAACTTTGGAGACTTTTCCTTATCCTGAAAGATGAATGTCTGGTAACTCTAAGCTCTATGTGCCCTTTACTCATTTTAACATCATTTCATTCATCGTCCGATATGACTTAACTTTGGAGACTTTTCCTTATCCTGAAAGATGAATGTCTGGTAACTCTAAGCTCTATGTGCCCTTTACTCATTTAAACATCATTTCATTCATCGTCCGATATGACTTAACTTTGGAGACTTTTCCTTATCCTGAAAGATGAATGTCTGGTAACTCTAAGCTCTATGTACCCTGTACTCATTTGAACATCATTTCATTCTTCATCCGATATGACTTAACGTTGGAGGCTTTACGTTATCCTGAAGGATGAATGTTGTAAGGTTAACACGATGTCTCCTTTTCCGGAGGTGAAATACTTAAATTCGTCGGAACACGATGCATATTTTCGGACATAAGATTGATTTACATGGCATCCTAATTTAGGAAAGGAGAGCTGGTGGTCCTGGTGCCTATACCAGTGTGGCCTGTTAAGATCCGAATCTTAGAATAAAAAGAAATAAAATTATTCTCCAGAAGTCTTAATACATTTTCTGTATCAGTCTTCTAATGTAAATAAACCATCTCTGTAGTGTGATTTTTCATGGACCTCAAAATAGTTGTTTACTGCATCAATGAGTTCCTCATTGCTGTGAAGTCTTCGTCCTCCAAGAAATTGTTTGAGGTTCGGGAACAGTTGGTAGTCACTGTGTGCTAGATCTGTCGAATGGGGCTTATGTTCGAGCAATTCCAACTTTAATTCACACATTTTTCCCATTGCACAATCTGAGCGATGGACAGGAGCATTGTTGTGGAGAAGCAAGTGTTATTTCTTTGCCAAATGAGGTCATTTTCTTTTCACCTCATCATTCAAAAAGTTGCAGTAAGCTTACGTAGTAGTAGTCCTAGTGATACTTTTACCCTTTTCTAAGTAATCTATGAAAGTAATTCCTTGTGTATCCCAAAGAACACTTGCCGTAGCTCGCCTTTTGTCTATAAGAAAAAGGAAATATCTCAATATTTCTTTAAGACCCATTTGATTTGTCACCGCTACAGATAATCTTGAGAATGTAAATGTAAATTGTAAGTTTTGTTCGGATGCATTTACGTAAACCTAAGCTTAGGATGCTTAAAATGAACCAAGTACGTTGTGTTATAATAAAAGAAATGAGTAGCTCTACAGCGGCAGTAAGCTTTCCAATACCTGCTGTCAAAATCGTTTGTACATTGTCTGGGGGTTGCCTTGGTTACACAAACAAACGAACAAACGAGCTCCAACAGAAGCTGTATTTCAAAATCCCATTTTCTGTTTCAAGTACCTATAAAAGCTTTGCTCCGTTCCAGCTTCCGAATTATTAGGTCGGCAACGAAACGTCAGTTTATTTTTAAACTCCCGGTAACGTTCATGCAAATCTCCCTCATGCCCGCTCTTCTCTTGTTCTTCCTGGCATATCGCGAACCCTATATTTTCATTTAGGAACCCTCTCGCAACTTGGGAATATATATTTTTACAGTATAATGTTTGCTGCTTAAATAGGCATTATATTCTCTCTCTGTGCGAAAGAAAATTCGCTCTGCTGTTGGTTTTCGTTACGCGACTGTGCTGCCTCCTATATGTGCATTTTCAAACTGACGATATCTCTCGATCCGCTCATAAGTTGGCAACACTTCCAGTAGTTCCATTCAGCTAGCTGACCTTTCTAGCCCATGAGGTTTTTTTTTTTTGTTTTTTTTTTTTTTTTGTTTCTTCTTCTTCACTTCATGGCTTAGGCAACCAAGTGCCTGTTCCGCCTTCGAAGTCCTCCAGCCATCGTTTCCTAGGTCTGCCCACCGATCTCCTACCTTTAGGATGATACTGTAATATTTGTTTTGTAAGTCTATTATCTGGCATTCTTTCAACATGTTCCTTAAATTTTGTTTAAGATCTTTTAACCTATCATTCATACTAAAAATGTCCAGCTCTTCTCTTATATTTTCATTTCTTATTAAGTCCCTCTTCGTGCATCCTTTAACACTTCTCAAGAATTTCATTTCTGAAGCCTGTATTTTACTCTGTTGCTTTTTAGTTAACGTCCAAGTCTTACTTCCGTATGTCAGTATAGGTACATCCATAACCTTGTAGAACTATAATTTTGTTTCTTTACGTATTTTGTTTTAAATGTTCTATTTATTGTTCCACACACTCTTTGAAATTTGCATATTTTATTGTAGACTTCATATTCCTTGTCATAACTAACATCAGTTCCCAAGTAGTTAAAATGGTTTACCTGTTCAACGCAACGATTATTTATAACTATGTTGTCCTAATTGGCTCTTTCCCAATGAATGCCATTACCTTTGATTTTATAAAAGAAATTTTCATATTATATTGCTTACAAAGTTCACTAAGCTTAAAAATAGATTTTTTTTTGCAGGGCAGACTCGCTTTTTGGGGGTTAACCGCGTCATTAGTAAGACTAATTACCCGGGGCAACAATGAAACCGTTTCCGGCTTAAAAATAGTGTATTTACATGAATTTCCAACTTATGAATTCAAAAATCCCTATAAAATGATCGATTAGCTCTTGTTTTGAAGATAAAGTAACATTTCAATTCTTAGGGTGAAGATTTGAAATTTAGGAGAATTTTTTGGGAGTTGGCACACCTGTTAAATAAAACAAAACACAATCAGAGAGAAATTTTGAAAATTAAGTGATGCAAATGTTAGGGATTGCATTTTTGTCGGTCCATAAATAACAGAACTTGTAAAGTATCCTACACTTGACTAAATTTTGGAGGGGAAGAAAAGGAAGCTTGGGGGCCCTTCAAGGGTGTTGTTCATTGACTTTTAGGCAACAAAACAGATGACAACTACAAGTATTTGGTGACAGTGCTCCTGCAAAAATACCGTAATCTTGGATACAACATGTCCCTTAAGATCCAGTTTCTCCACTCCCACCTAGACTTTTTCCCTCATAGTTGTGTAGCTGTTAGTGATGAACATGGGGAGAGATTCCATCAGGACATTTCTGTTATGGAACAAAGATATCAGGGTCTGTGGAATGAAGTAATGCTTGCGGAATACTGTCGGTCTTTGTAAAGGGATTCTGCGGAACTCCATCACAAGAGGCAAGCTAAAAGACGACGAAGTCAATAGGCCACCACATGATTCTCTTCAAACACGACTATTTGCGAAGTATTTTTCCAAGAATTTAGAACTCTTAGTATGTAATTACCAGCTAAAATAACCAAGTGCACTTTCGTTGGTGTTAGCATGTATGTAATTAAAATGTATGCTTTTCTCTCAATCCGTTAATATGTAATACATCCACCTTGTGTATATCATAGAAACTAGAGCTAATAAAATTTTTTCATTGTGATAATTGTTTTTCTCAACTCAAAATTAGTAGGAATTGCCTCATGCTGCCCAGTGTTACCAATCCCGAATTTTCTATCCCTCCAATTTCCCTTCATTGGGAGTATAGCAGAAAATGTTCTCTGCGAAATTCCTCATTCTCTGGACTGGGCTCCTCCATCAGTAGTGACCTCTCACGTCACCCCATACTCACGAGAGCGTCTCACCAGGATGAAGGTCACAAACAATCTTTTATAGGTGGCGGTGCAAAGTGCCCCCTCAGAATTAAGTTACAGTTACCCCAAGTATTTGTCTAATGCATGAGTTTATGTTTACGGATGTATGGATAGTAGTAAATCATCAGTATGAAGTACAGCTGGGACACTCTTATTTATTGATGAGTGAAAAAGAAAATACAATAATGAAACACATATTATCTACTCACATAAACACAGTTAAACATTCAAAACTAAAAATGTGCAATATAGTATACAAAATAAGTATTTGTCTGCATACTGAAAATGGTGTAGAATGTGGCGGTTAGTACTTAGTAGGCCCTCCATTCCTCTTTATAATCTCTTGCATTCCCCTTGGCATGGATTTCACCAAAGATTGTGCTGTTTCCATGTAATTTTACACCGTTCCTGTAGTAGAGCGTTCTTTAGAACCTTTATATTAGATATTTGATGATTCCTACTACTGTTATCCAGTATACTCCACAAATTCTCTATTGGATTCATGTCTGGGGATTGCGGTGATGTCGGCATTCATCGTGGAGTATTATACAACAAACATAACCTCACATCTAGAGCTGTGTGTTTTGGATCATTATCTTGTGTGAAAATATAATCCTCAGAATGTCCCACATTATTCACATCCCTGTATAGATGTGTGTTTAGGATGTTTATATAAACCTTATGGTTCATAATTCCATCAATGAAACACAAATCTCCCACATCATTTGCCAATGTAGCCCCAGACAAGTACTGAACCGCCTCCTTGTATAAATGAAGCTGTTATATTTTCTCCTCAAGCACACAATTCGTTTTTCTTTACATCCTTTTTGACTTATAGAACTCAAATTGACTCTCGTCAGTAAATACGAGGGCCGTTCGATAAAGAACGATCATATTTTTTTACGGTCATAATTTTTCGCACTGATATTTAATCCTGTTATATTCTGTTAGCTAAATGTGAAACAAACATGAAGTAGTAGTTTCATTGTTGGTGCTTCTGGTTCCCGCCTGTGAGAACCAGGTAAGTTCAGACATGTCCAGTATCGCCTACCGCTGCAATTGAGGTAACATGCAGTTAAAGTTGATATTAGAGAAAACTCCGGAGCTTGTTTCAAACGTAATCACTGCTGATGAAACTTGGCTACATCATTTTGATCCTGAGAGCAAACAGCAAACCTCAGTGTGGAAATCTCCTTCATCACCAACCCCCAAAAAGCAAAAGTGGTTATTTCTGAAGGGAAAGTTATGGTCATCTTATTCTTTGATATTCATGGAATGATTTATCAGCATGTTGTACCTGCACACACATCAGTAACTGGGCAATACTACAAGGATGTCCTAAAAACATTGCAAGTCCTTCTCAGGTGCAAAAGACCACATTTCCGTGAAGAAGGCTGGATATTGCATCACGATAATCCGCGGCCGCATATTACCAATATTGTTGCTGAATATCTTGCAATAATTCAACATGAATTGCATCCCTCACCCTCCCTATAGTCCGGATTTAGCCCAATCTGACTCTTTTCTAGTCCCTAACTTAAAGAAACGACTTCGTGGGAGGCATTATCCATCATGAGAAGCAGTGGTGAAGGCTGCGGACGCGTTTTTGAAGGATCTTTCAAAAATGGTTTCCAGCATGTCTTTGAAGACTGGCAGAAATGCTGGAACAAGTGTATCGCATTCAGGGGAAGCTATTTTGAGAAGGAGGATGAGTAAAGTTACCTTATCAAGAAAAAAAATAATGTGATCATTATTTATTGAACAGCCCTCGTACAACCTTCTTCCAGATACCAAACCCATCGTATTTATGTTCTTTTGCAAAAGCAATTCGCTTCTTTCTGTTGATTTTACTGATGTATGGTTTTCTACGGGCTGTTCGGTCTCCATACTCAGCTGCATGACGCACGTTTCTTATAGTTTGTGCTGAAAGAAATTTACCTGAATGTGTTGGAACTGCAATAGTAAGTTTTGGAGCACTTAGTTTAAGACTTTTCTTGACTTCTCTAAGTAACAGCTGTTTCTCAATCTCGGATAGAATTGCAGGGCGACCGCTTCGTAAGTTTTGTTCTGACAAACGTGTATATAATAGTCTTCACTCTACTGGTAGATCGTCCAGTGTTATGTCCAATTTCTTGAATAGATTTTTATTTTTAAAATAACCTGATGAAAATTTCTCTGTCTTCTTTTGTAGTTTCACGACGTTTTCGACCCATATTACTTACATAGCAGTCAACAGCTCTGAAATAGGAGATGCAATTTTCAGGAAGAAACACGACTGCATAATAAAAGGGAAGGGGTGTGTGTCAGTGAGGCAACATACCTGGCATCTTGTTTACTAAGCAAATTATTGTTTGACATCAAATGGGACATGATTTACAAAAAAAACATAGACCTGTTCACTAATTGAGCAATATATATATATACCCAAATTGTATTAAATGGGCAGAGCCACACTGAAAAATTCAATTCCATAGCCAGTATTTGAACCACGCATATTCCTGGTCTCCGTCCAGCCGCTCTAAACCATTGAGCTACGATGGCCAACGTGCCTCCTGTATTCAATTTTTCAGTCTGGCTCTACCCATTCATAGTGCGTCCTACAAACGGCTATTCTGAAAAACAGTTAATTTCCATTAATTGTACCTAATAGTGGTCCGAACTATAAAGCCCGGGCCTTACAGTACTTACAGCACAGTAAGTCGTCATTAAGGTAGCTGTCTCATGTGTTTATGAGAACTCCTAGTGGTTTACCGGGAAAAACACGAGTCAGTTGTACCTAATAGTGGTCCGAACTATAAAGCCCGGGCCTTAAACTACTTGCAGCATAGCAAGTCGTCATTAAGGTAGTTGTCTCATGTGTTTATGAGAACTCCTAGTGGTTTACCGGGAAAAACACGAGTCAGTTGTACCTAATAGTGGTCCGAACTATAAAGCCCGGGCCTTAAAGTAATTGCAGCATAGCAAGTCGTCATTAAGGTAGTTGTCTCATGTGTTTATGAAAACTCCTAGTGGTTTACCGGGAAAACACGAGTCAGTTGTACATAATAGTGGTCCGAACTATAAAGCCCGGGCCTTAAAGTACTTACAGCATAGTAAGTCGTCATTAAGGTAGTTGTCTCATGTGTTTATGAGAACTCCTAGTTGTTTACCGCAAAAAAAAACACGAGTCAGTTGTACCTAATAGTGGTCCGAACTATAAAGCCCGGGCCTTAAAGTACTTACAGCATAGTAAGTCGTCATTAAGGTAGTTGTCTCATGTGTTTATGAGAACTCCTAGTGGTTTACCGGGAAAACACGAGTCAGTTGTACATTATAGTGGTCCGAACTATAAAGCCCGGGCCTTAAAGTACTTACAGCATAGTAAGTCGTCATTAAGGTAGTTGTCTCATGTGTTTATGAGAACTCCTAGTTGTTTACCGCAAAAAAACACGAGTCAGTTGTACCTAATAGTGGTCCGAACTATAAAGCCCGGGCCTTAAAGTACTTGCAGCATAGCAAGTCGTCATTAAGGTAGTTGTCTCATGTGTTTATGAAAACTCCTAGTGGTTTACCGGGAAAACACGAGTCAGTTGTACATAATAGTGGTCCGAACTATAAAGCCCAGGCCTTAAAGTACTTACAGCATAGTAAGTCGTCATTAAGGTAGTTGTCTCATGTGTTTATGAGAACTCCTAGTGGTTTACCGGGAAAAAACGAGTCAGTTGTACCTAATAGTGGCAGGAACTATAAAGTCCGGGCCTTAAACTACTTACAGCATAGTAAGTCGCCATTAAGGTAGTTGTCTCATGTGTTTATGTGAACTCCTAGTAGTTTACCGGGAAAACCACGAGTCAGTTGTACCTAATAGTGGTCCGAACTATAAAGCCCGGGCCTTAAAGTACTTACAGCATAGTAAGTCGTCATTAAGGTAGTTGTCTCATGTGTTTATGAGAACTCCTAGTTGTTTACCGCAAAAAAACACGAGTCAGTTGTACCTAATAGTGGTCCGAACTATAAAGCCCGGGCCTTAAAGTACTTACAGCATAGTAAGTCGTCATTATGGTAGTTGTCTCATGTGTTTATGAGAACTCCTAGTGGTTTACCGGGAAAACACGAGTCAGTTGTACCTAATAGTGGTCCGAACTATAAAGCCCGGGCCTTAAAGTACTTGCAGCATAGCAAGTCGTCATTAAGGTAGTTGTCTCATGTGTTTATGAAAACTCCTAGTGGTTTACCGGGAAAACACGGGTCAGTTGTACCTAATAGTGGTCCGAACTATAAAGCCCGGGCCTTAAAGTACTTGCAGCATAGCAAATCGTCATTAAGGTAGTTGTCTCATGTGTTTATGAAAACTCCTAGTGGTTTACCGGGAAAACACGAGTCAGTTGTACCTAATAGTGGTCCGAACTATAAAGCCCGGGCCTTAAAGTACTTGCAGCATAGTAAGTCGTCATTAAGGTAGTTGTCTCATGTGTTTATGAAAACTCCTAGTGGTTTACCGGGAAAACACGAGTCAGTTGTACATAATAGTGGTCCGAACTATAAAGCCCGGGCATTAAAGTACTTACAGCATAGTAAGTCGTCATTAAGGTAGTTGTCTCATGTGTTTATGAGAACTCCTAGTGGTTTACAGGGAAAACACGAGTCAGTTGTACCTAATAGTGGTCCGAACTATAAAGCCCGGGCCTTAAAGTACTTACAGCATAGTAAGTCGTCATTAAGGTAGTTGTCTCATGTGTTTATGAGAACTCCTAGTTGTTTACCGCAAAAAAACACGAGTCAGTTGTACCTAATAGTGGTCCGAACTATAAAGCCCGGGCCTTAAAGTACTTGCAGCATAGCAAGTCGTCATTAAGGTAGTTGTCTCATGTGTTTATGAAAACTCCTAGTGGTTTACCGGGAAAACACGGGTCAGTTGTACCTAATAGTGGTCCGAACTATAAAGCCCGGGCCTTAAAGTACTTGCAGCATAGCAAATCGTCATTAAGGTAGTTGTCTCATGTGTTTATGAAAACTCCTAGTGGTTTACCGGGAAAACACGAGTCAGTTGTACCTAATAGTGGTCCGAACTATAAAGCCCGGGCCTTAAAGTACTTGCAGCATAGTAAGTCGTCATTAAGGTAGTTGTCTCATGTGTTTATGAAAACTCCTAGTGGTTTACCGGGAAAACACGAGTCAGTTGTACATAATAGTGGTCCGAACTATAAAGCCCGGGCATTAAAGTACTTACAGCATAGTAAGTCGTCATTAAGGTAGTTGTCTCATGTGTTTATGAGAACTCCTAGTGGTTTACCGGGAAAACACGAGTCAGTTGTACCTAATAGTGGTCCGAACTATAAAGCCCGGGCCTTAAAGTACTTACAGCATAGTAAGTCGTCATTAAGGTAGTTGTCTCATGTGTTTATGAGAACTCCTAGTTGTTTACCGCAAAAAAACACGAGTCAGTTGTACCTAATAGTGGTCCGAACTATAAAGCCCGGGCCTTAAAGTACTTGCAGCATAGCAAGTCGTCATTAAGGTAGTTGTCTCATGTGTTTATGAAAACTCCTAGTGGTTTACCGGGAAAACACGAGTCAGTTGTACATAATAGTGGTCCGAACTATAAAGCCCGGGCCTTAAAGTACTTACAGCATAGTAAGTCGTCATTAAGGTAGTTGTCTCATGTGTTTATGAGAACCCTAGTTGTTTACCGCAAAAAAACACGAGTCAGTTGTACCTAATAGTGGTCCGAACTATAAAGCCCGGGCCTTAAAGTACTTGCAGCATAGCAAGTCGTCATTAAGGTAGTTGTCTCATGTGTTTATGAAAACTCCTAGTGGTTTACCGGGAAAACACGCGTCAGTTGTACATAATAGTGGTCCGAACTATAAAGCCCGGGCCTTAAAGTACTTACAGCATAGTAAGTCGTTATTAAGGTAGTTGTCTCATGTGTTTATGAGAACTCCTAGTTGTTTACCGCAAAAAAACACGAGTCAGTTGTACCTAATAGTGGTCCGAACTATAAAGCCCGGGCCTTAAAGTACTTGCAGCATAGCAAGTCGTCAATAAGGTAGTTGTCTCATGTGTTTATGAAAACTCCTAGTGGTTTACCGGGAAAACACGAGTCAGTTGTACATAATAGTGGTCCGAACTATAAAGCCCAAGCCTTAAAGTACTTACAGCATAGTAAGTCGTCATTAAGGTAGTTGTCTCATGTGTTTATGAAAGCTCCTAGTGGTTTACCGGGAAAACACGAGTCAGTTGTACCTAATAGTGGTCCGAACTATAAAGCCCGGGCCTTAAAGTACTTGCAGCATAGCAAGTCGTCATTAAGGTAGTTGTCTCATGTGTTTATGAGAACTCCTAGTGGTTTACCGGGAAAACACGAGTCAGTTGTACATAATAGTGGTCCGAACTATAAAGCCCAGGCCTTAAAGTACTTACAGCATAGTAAGTCGTCATTAAGGTAGTTGTCTCATGTGTTTATGAGAACTCCTAGTGGTTTACCGGGAAAAAACGAGTCAGTTGTACCTAATAGTGGTAGGAACTATAAAGCCCGGGCCTTAAACTACTTACAGCATAGTAAGTCGCCATTAAGGTAGTTGTCTCATGTGTTTATGTGAACTCCTAGTGGTTTACCGGGAAAACCACGAGTCAGTTGTACCTAATAGTGGTCCGAACTATAAAGCCCGGGCCTTAAAGTACTTACATCATAGTAAGTCGTCATTAAGGTAGTTGTCTCATGTGTTTATGAGAACTCCTAGTTGTTTACCGCAAAAAAACACGAGTCAGTTGTACCTAATAGTGGTCCGAACTATAAAGCCCGGGCCTTAAAGTACTTACAGCATAGTAAGTCGTCATTAAGGTAGTTGTCTCATGTGTTTATGAGAACTCCTAGTTGTTTACCGCAAAAAACACGAGTCAGTTGTACCTAATAGTGGTCCGAACTATAAAGCCCGGGCCTTAAACTACTTGCAGCATAGCAAGTCGTCATTAAGGTAGTTGTCTCATGTGTTTATGAAAACTCCTAGTGGTTTACCGGGAAAACACGAGTCAGTTGTACATAATAGTGGTCCGAACTATAAAGCCCGGGCCTTAAAGTACTTACAGCATAGTAAGTCGTCATTAAGGTAGTTGTCTCATGTGTTTATGAGAACTCCTAGTTGTTTACCGCAAAAATACACGAGTCAGTTGTACCTAATAGTGGTCCGAACTATAAAGCCCGGGCCTTAAAGTACTTGCAGCATAGCAAGTCGTCATTAAGGTAGTTGTCTCATGTGTTTATGAAAACTCCTAGTGGTTTACCGGGAAAACACGAGTCAGTTGTACATAATAGTGGTCCGAACTATAAAGCCCGGGCCTTAAAGTACTTACAGCATAGTAAGTCATCATTAAGGTAGTTGTCTCATGTGTTTATGAGAACTCCTAGTTGTTTACCGCAAAAAAACACGAGTCAGTTGTACCTAATAGTGGTCCGAACTATAAAGCCCGGGCCTTAAAGTACTTGCAGCATAGCAAGTCGTCATTAAGGTAGTTGTCTCATGTGTTTATGAAAACTCCTAGTGGTTTACCGGGAAAACACGAGTCAGTTGTACCTAATAGTGGTCCGAACTATAAAGCCCGGGCCTTAAAGTACTTGCAGCATAGCAAGTCGTCATTAAGGTAGTTGTCTCATGTGTTTATGAAAACTCCTAGTGGTTTACCGGGAAAACACGGGTCAGTTGTACCTAATAGTGGTCCGAACTATAAAGCCCGGGCCTTAAAGTACTTGCAGCATAGCAAATCGTCATTAAGGTAGTTGTCTCATGTGTTTATGAAAACTCCTAGTGGTTTACCGCAAAAAAACACGAGTCAGTTGTACCTAATAGTGGTCCGAACTATAAAGCCCGGGCCTTAAAGTACTTGCAGCATAGTAAGTCGTCATTAAGGTAGTTGTCTCATGTGTTTATGAAAACTCCTAGTGGTTTACCGGGAAAACACGAGTCAGTTGTACATAATAGTGGTCCGAACTATAAAGCCCGGGCATTAAAGTACTTACAGCATAGTAAGTCGTCATTAAGGTAGTTGTCTCATGTGTTTATGAGAACTCCTAGTGGTTTACCGGAAAAACACGAGTCAGTTGTACCTAATAGTGGTCCGAACTATAAAGCCCGGGCCTTAAAGTACTTACAGCATAGTAAGTCGTCATTAAGGTAGTTGTCTCATGTGTTTATGAGAACTCCTAGTTGTTTACCGCAAAAAAACACGAGTCAGTTGTACCTAATAGTGGTCCGAACTATAAAGCCCGGGCCTTAAAGTACTTGCAGCATAGCAAGTCGTCATTAAGGTAGTTGTCTCATGTGTTTATGAAAACTCCTAGTGGTTTACCGGGAAAACACGAGTCAGTTGTACATAATAGTGGTCCGAACTATAAAGCCCGGGCCTTAAAGTACTTACAGCATAGTAAGTCGTCATTAAGGTAGTTGTCTCATGTGTTTATGAGAACTCCTAGTTGTTTACCGCAAAAAAACACGAGTCAGTTGTACCTAATAGTGGTCCGAACTATAAAGCCCGGGCCTTAAAGTACTTGCAGCATAGCAAGTCGTCATTAAGGTAGTTGTCTCATGTGTTTATGAAAACTCCTAGTGGTTTACCGGGAAAACACGCGTCAGTTGTACATAATAGTGGTCCGAACTATAAAGCCCGGGCCTTAAAGTACTTACAGCATAGTAAGTCGTCATTAAGGTAGTTGTCTCATGTGTTTATGAAAACTCCTAGTGGTTTACCGGGAAAACACGGGTCAGTTGTACCTAATAGTGGTCCGAACTATAAAGCCCGGGCCTTAAAGTACTTGCAGCATAGCAAATCGTCATTAAGGTAGTTGTCTCATGTGTTTATGAAAACTCCTAGTGGTTTACCGGGAAAACACGAGTCAGTTGTACCTAATAGTGGTCCGAACTATAAAGCCCGGGCCTTAAAGTACTTGCAGCATAGTAAGTCGTCATTAAGGTAGTTGTCTCATGTGTTTATGAAAACTCCTAGTGGTTTACCGGGAAAACACGAGTCAGTTGTACATAATAGTGGTCCGAACTATAAAGCCCGGGCATTAAAGTACTTACAGCATAGTAAGTCGTCATTAAGGTAGTTGTCTCATGTGTTTATGAGAACTCCTAGTGGTTTACAGGGAAAACACGAGTCAGTTGTACCTAATAGTGGTCCGAACTATAAAGCCCGGGCCTTAAAGTACTTACAGCATAGTAAGTCGTCATTAAGGTAGTTGTCTCATGTGTTTATGAGAACTCCTAGTTGTTTACCGCAAAAAAACACGAGTCAGTTGTACCTAATAGTGGTCCGAACTATAAAGCCCGGGCCTTAAAGTACTTGCAGCATAGCAAGTCGTCATTAAGGTAGTTGTCTCATGTGTTTATGAAAACTCCTAGTGGTTTACCGGGAAAACACGGGTCAGTTGTACCTAATAGTGGTCCGAACTATAAAGCCCGGGCCTTAAAGTACTTGCAGCATAGCAAATCGTCATTAAGGTAGTTGTCTCATGTGTTTATGAAAACTCCTAGTGGTTTACCGGGAAAACACGAGTCAGTTGTACCTAATAGTGGTCCGAACTATAAAGCCCGGGCCTTAAAGTACTTGCAGCATAGTAAGTCGTCATTAAGGTAGTTGTCTCATGTGTTTATGAAAACTCCTAGTGGTTTACCGGGAAAACACGAGTCAGTTGTACATAATAGTGGTCCGAACTATAAAGCCCGGGCATTAAAGTACTTACAGCATAGTAAGTCGTCATTAAGGTAGTTGTCTCATGTGTTTATGAGAACTCCTAGTGGTTTACCGGGAAAACACGAGTCAGTTGTACCTAATAGTGGTCCGAACTATAAAGCCCGGGCCTTAAAGTACTTACAGCATAGTAAGTCGTCATTAAGGTAGTTGTCTCATGTGTTTATGAGAACTCCTAGTTGTTTACCGCAAAAAAACACGAGTCAGTTGTACCTAATAGTGGTCCGAACTATAAAGCCCGGGCCTTAAAGTACTTGCAGCATAGCAAGTCGTCATTAAGGTAGTTGTCTCATGTGTTTATGAAAACTCCTAGTGGTTTACCGGGAAAACACGAGTCAGTTGTACATAATAGTGGTCCGAACTATAAAGCCCGGGCCTTAAAGTACTTACAGCATAGTAAGTCGTCATTAAGGTAGTTGTCTCATGTGTTTATGAGAACCCTAGTTGTTTACCGCAAAAAAACACGAGTCAGTTGTACCTAATAGTGGTCCGAACTATAAAGCCCGGGCCTTAAAGTACTTGCAGCATAGCAAGTCGTCATTAAGGTAGTTGTCTCATGTGTTTATGAAAACTCCTAGTGGTTTACCGGGAAAACACGCGTCAGTTGTACATAATAGTGGTCCGAACTATAAAGCCCGGGCCTTAAAGTACTTACAGCATAGTAAGTCGTTATTAAGGTAGTTGTCTCATGTGTTTATGAGAACTCCTAGTTGTTTACCGCAAAAAAACACGAGTCAGTTGTACCTAATAGTGGTCCGAACTATAAAGCCCGGGCCTTAAAGTACTTGCAGCATAGCAAGTCGTCAATAAGGTAGTTGTCTCATGTGTTTATGAAAACTCCTAGTGGTTTACCGGGAAAACACGAGTCAGTTGTACATAATAGTGGTCCGAACTATAAAGCCCAAGCCTTAAAGTACTTACAGCATAGTAAGTCGTCATTAAGGTAGTTGTCTCATGTGTTTATGAAAGCTCCTAGTGGTTTACCGGGAAAACACGAGTCAGTTGTACCTAATAGTGGTCCGAACTATAAAGCCCGGGCCTTAAAGTACTTGCAGCATAGCAAGTCGTCATTAAGGTAGTTGTCTCATGTGTTTATGAAAACTCCTAGTGGTTTACCGGGAAAACACGAGTCAGTTGTACATAATAGTGGTCCGAACTATAAAGCCCAGGCCTTAAAGTACTTACAGCATAGTAAGTCGTCATTAAGGTAGTTGTCTCATGTGTTTATGAGAACTCCTAGTGGTTTACCGGGAAAAAACGAGTCAGTTGTACCTAATAGTGGTAGGAACTATAAAGCCCGGGCCTTAAACTACTTACAGCATAGTAAGTCGCCATTAAGGTAGTTGTCTCATGTGTTTATGTGAACTCCTAGTGGTTTACCGGGAAAACCACGAGTCAGTTGTACCTAATAGTGGTCCGAACTATAAAGCCCGGGCCTTAAAGTACTTACATCATAGTAAGTCGTCATTAAGGTAGTTGTCTCATGTGTTTATGAGAACTCCTAGTTGTTTACCGCAAAAAAACACGAGTCAGTTGTACCTAATAGTGGTCCGAACTATAAAGCCCGGGCCTTAAAGTACTTACAGCATAGTAAGTCGTCATTAAGGTAGTTGTCTCATGTGTTTATGAGAACTCCTAGTTGTTTACCGCAAAAAACACGAGTCAGTTGTACCTAATAGTGGTCCGAACTATAAAGCCCGGGCCTTAAACTACTTGCAGCATAGCAAGTCGTCATTAAGGTAGTTGTCTCATGTGTTTATGAAAACTCCTAGTGGTTTACCGGGAAAACACGAGTCAGTTGTACATAATAGTGGTCCGAACTATAAAGCCCGGGCCTTAAAGTACTTACAGCATAGTAAGTCGTCATTAAGGTAGTTGTCTCATGTGTTTATGAGAACTCCTAGTTGTTTACCGCAAAAATACACGAGTCAGTTGTACCTAATAGTGGTCCGAACTATAAAGCCCGGGCCTTAAAGTACTTGCAGCATAGCAAGTCGTCATTAAGGTAGTTGTCTCATGTGTTTATGAAAACTCCTAGTGGTTTACCGGGAAAACACGAGTCAGTTGTACATAATAGTGGTCCGAACTATAAAGCCCGGGCCTTAAAGTACTTACAGCATAGTAAGTCATCATTAAGGTAGTTGTCTCATGTGTTTATGAGAACTCCTAGTTGTTTACCGCAAAAAAACACGAGTCAGTTGTACCTAATAGTGGTCCGAACTATAAAGCCCGGGCCTTAAAGTACTTGCAGCATAGCAAGTCGTCATTAAGGTAGTTGTCTCATGTGTTTATGAAAACTCCTAGTGGTTTACCGGGAAAACACGAGTCAGTTGTACCTAATAGTGGTCCGAACTATAAAGCCCGGGCCTTAAAGTACTTGCAGCATAGCAAGTCGTCATTAAGGTAGTTGTCTCATGTGTTTATGAGAACTCCTAGTGGTTTACCGGGAAAACACGGGTCAGTTGTACCTAATAGTGGTCCGAACTATAAAGCCCGGGCCTTAAAGTACTTGCAGCATAGCAAATCGTCATTAAGGTAGTTGTCTCATGTGTTTATGAAAACTCCTAGTGGTTTACCGCAAAAAAACACGAGTCAGTTGTACCTAATAGTGGTCCGAACTATAAAGCCCGGGCCTTAAAGTACTTGCAGCATAGTAAGTCGTCATTAAGGTAGTTGTCTCATGTGTTTATGAAAACTCCTAGTGGTTTACCGGGAAAACACGAGTCAGTTGTACATAATAGTGGTCCGAACTATAAAGCCCGGGCATTAAAGTACTTACAGCATAGTAAGTCGTCATTAAGGTAGTTGTCTCATGTGTTTATGAGAACTCCTAGTGGTTTACCGGAAAAACACGAGTCAGTTGTACCTAATAGTGGTCCGAACTATAAAGCCCGGGCCTTAAAGTACTTACAGCATAGTAAGTCGTCATTAAGGTAGTTGTCTCATGTGTTTATGAGAACTCCTAGTTGTTTACCGCAAAAAAACACGAGTCAGTTGTACCTAATAGTGGTCCGAACTATAAAGCCCGGGCCTTAAAGTACTTGCAGCATAGCAAGTCGTCATTAAGGTAGTTGTCTCATGTGTTTATGAAAACTCCTAGTGGTTTACCGGGAAAACACGAGTCAGTTGTACATAATAGTGGTCCGAACTATAAAGCCCGGGCCTTAAAGTACTTACAGCATAGTAAGTCGTCATTAAGGTAGTTGTCTCATGTGTTTATGAGAACTCCTAGTTGTTTACCGCAAAAAAACACGAGTCAGTTGTACCTAATAGTGGTCCGAACTATAAAGCCCGGGCCTTAAAGTACTTGCAGCATAGCAAGTCGTCATTAAGGTAGTTGTCTCATGTGTTTATGAAAACTCCTAGTGGTTTACCGGGAAAACACGCGTCAGTTGTACATAATAGTGGTCCGAACTATAAAGCCCGGGCCTTAAAGTACTTACAGCATAGTAAGTCGTCATTAAGGTAGTTGTCTCATGTGTTTATGAGAACTCCTAGTTGTTTACCGCAAAAAAACACGAGTCAGTTGTACCTTATAGTGGTCCGAACTATAAAGCCCGGGCCTTAAAGTACTTGCAGCATAGCAAGTCGTCATTAAGGTAGTTGTCTCATGTGTTTATGAAAACTCCTAGTGGTTTACCGGGAAAACACGAGTCAGTTGTACATAATAGTGGTCCGAACTATAAAGCCCAGGCCTTAAAGTACTTACAGCATAGTAAGTCGTCATTAAGGTAGTTGTCTCATGTGTTTATGAAAACTCCTAGTGGTTTACCGGGAAAACACGAGTCAGTTGTACCTAATAGTGGTCCGAACTATAAAGCCCGGGCCTTAAAGTACTTGCAGCATAGCAAGTCGTCATTAAGGTAGTTGTCTCATGTGTTTATGAAAACTCCTAGTGGTTTACCGGGAATACACGAGTCAGTTGTACCTAATAGTGGTCCGAACTATAAAGCCCGGGCCTTAAAGTACTTGCAGCATAGCAAGTCGTCATTAAGGTAGTTGTCTCATGTGTTTATGAAAACTCCTAGTGGTTTACCGGGAAAACACGAGTCAGTTGTACCTAATAGTGGTCCGAACTATAAAGCCCGGGCCTTAAAGTACTTGCAGCATAGTAAGTCGTCATTAAGGTAGTTGTCTCATGTGTTTATGAGAACTCCTAGTGGTTTACCGGGAAAACACGAGTCAGTTGTACCTAATAGTGGTCCGAACTATAAAGCCCGGGCCTTAAAGTACTTGCAGCATAGCAAGTCGTCATTAAGGTAGTTGTCTCATGTGTTTATGAAAACTCCTAGTGGTTTACCGGGAAAACACGGGTCAGTTGTACCTAATAGTGGTCCGAACTATAAAGCCCGGGCCTTAAAGTACTTGCAGCATAGCAAATCGTCATTAAGGTAGTTGTCTCATGTGTTTATGAAAACTCCTAGTGGTTTACCGGGAAAACACGAGTCAGTTGTACCTAATAGTGGTCCGAACTATAAAGCCCGGGCCTTAAAGTACTTGCAGCATAGATAGTCGTCATTAAGGTAGTTGTCTCATGTGTTTATGAAAACTCCTAGTGGTTTACCGGGAAAACACGAGTCAGTTGTACATAATAGTGGTCCGAACTATAAAGCCCGGGCATTAAAGTACTTACAGAATAGTAAGTCGTCATTAAGGTAGTTGTCTCATGTGTTTATGAGAACTCCTAGTGGTTTACAGGGAAAACACGAGTCAGTTGTACCTAATAGTGGTCCGAACTATAAAGCCCGGGCCTTAAAGTACTTACAGCATAGTAAGTCGTCATTAAGGTAGTTGTCTCATGTGTTTATGAGAACTCCTAGTTGTTTACCGCAAAAAAACACGAGTCAGTTGTACCTAATAGTGGTCCTAACTATAAAGCCCGGGCCTTAAAGTACTTGCAGCATAGCAAGTCGTCATTAAAGTAGTTGTCTCATGTGTTTATGAAAACTCCTAGTGGTTTACCGGGAAAACACGAGTCAGTTGTACATAATAGTGGTCCGAACTATAAAGCCCGGGCCTTAAAGTACTTACAGCATAGTAAGTCGTCATTAAGGTAGTTGTCTCATGTGTTTATGAGAACTCCTAGTTGTTTACCGCAAAAAAACACGAGTCAGTTGTACCTAATAGTGGTCCGAACTATAAAGCCCGGGCCTTAAAGTACTTGCAGCATAGCAAGTCGTCATTAAGGTAGTTGTCTCATGTGTTTATGAAAACTCCTAGTGGTTTACCGGGAAAACACGCGTCAGTTGTACATAATAGTGGTCCGAACTATAAAGCCCGGGCCTTAAAGTACTTACAGCATAGTAAGTCGTTATTAAGGTAGTTGTCTCATGTGTTTATGAGAACTCCTAGTTGTTTACCGCAAAAAAACACGAGTCAGTTGTACCTAATAGTGGTCCGAACTATAAAGCCCGGGCCTTAAAGTACTTGCAGCATAGCAAGTCGTCATTAAGGTAGTTGTCTCATGTGTTTATGAAAACTCCTAGTGGTTTACCGGGAAAACACGAGTCAGTTGTACATAATAGTGGTCCGAACTATAAAGCCCAGGCCTTAAAGTACTTACAGCATAGTAAGTCGTCATTAAGGTAGTTGTCTCATGTGTTTATGAAAACTCCTAGTGGTTTACCGGGAAAACACGAGTCAGTTGTACCTAATAGTGGTCCGAACTATAAAGCCCGGGCCTTAAAGTACTTGCAGCATAGCAAGTCGTCATTAAGGTAGTTGTCTCATGTGTTTATGAAAACTCCTATTGGTTTACCGGGAAAACACGAGTCAGTTGTACATAATAGTGGTCCGAACTATAAAGCCCAGGCCTTAAAGTACTTACAGCATAGTAAGTCGACATTAAGGTAGTTGTCTCATGTGTTTATGAGAACTCCTAGTGGTGTACCGGGAAAAAACGAGTCAGTTGTACCTAATAGTGGTAGGAACTATAAAGCCCGGGCCTTAAACTACTTACAGCATAGTAGGTCGCCATTAAGGTAGTTGTCTCATGTGTTTATGTGAACTCCTAATGGTTTACCGGGAAAACCACGAGTCAGTTGTACCTAATAGTGGTCCGAACTATAAAGCCCGGGCCTTAAAGTACTTACAGCATAGTAAGTCGTCATTAAGGTAGTTGTCTCATGTGTTTATGAGAACTCCTAGTTGTTTACCGCAAAAAAACACGAGTCAGTTGTACCTAATAGTGGTCCGAACTATAAAGCCCGGGCCTTAAATACTTACAGCATAGTAAGTCGTCATTAAGGTAGTTGTCTCATGTGTTTATGAGAACTCCTAGTTGTTTACCGCAAAAAACACGAGTCAGTTGTACCTAATAGTGGTCCGAACTATAAAGCCCGGGCCTTAAACTACTTGCAGCATAGCAAGTCGTCATTAAGGTAGTTGTCTCATGTGTTTATGAAAACTCCTAGTGGTTTACCGGGAAAACACGAGTCAGTTGTACATAATAGTGGTCCGAACTATAAAGCCCGGGCCTTAAAGTACTTACAGCATAGTAAGTCGTCATTAAGGTAGTTGTCTCATGTGTTTATGAGAACTCCTAGTTGTTTACCGCAAAAATACACGAGTCAGTTGTACCTAATAGTGGTCCGAACTATAAAGCCCGGGCCTTAAAGTACTTGCAGCATAGCAAGTCGTCATTAAGATAGTTGTCTCATGTGTTTATGAAAACTCCTAGTGGTTTACCGGGAAAACACGAGTCAGTTGTACCTAATAGTGGTCCGAACTATAAAGCCCGGGCCTTAAAGTACTTGCAGCATAGCAAGTCGTCATTAAGGTAGTTGTCTCATGTGTTTATGAAAACTCCTAGTGGTTTACCGGGAAAACACGAGTCAGTTGTACATAATAGTGGTCCGAACTATAAAGCCCAGGCCTTAAAGTACTTACAGCATAGTAAGTCGTCATTAAGGTAGTTGTCTCATGTGTTTATGAAAACTCCTAGTGGTTTACCGGGAAAACACGAGTCAGTTGTACCTAATAGTGGTCCGAACTATAAAGCCCGGGCCTTAAAGTACTTGCAGCATAGCAAGTCGTCATTAAGGTAGTTGTCTCATGTGTTTATGAAAACTCCTATTGGTTTACCGGGAAAACACGAGTCAGTTGTACATAATAGTGGTCCGAACTATAAAGCCCAGGCCTTAAAGTACTTACAGCATAGTAAGTCGTCATTAAGGTAGTTGTCTCATGTGTTTATGAGAACTCCTAGTGGTGTACCGGGAAAAAACGAGTCAGTTGTACCTAATAGTGGTAGGAACTATAAAGCCCGGGCCTTAAACTACTTACAGCATAGTAGGTCGCCATTAAGGTAGTTGTCTCATGTGTTTATGTGAACTCCTAGTGGTTTACCGGGAAAACCACGAGTCAGTTGTACCTAATAGTGGTCCGAACTATAAAGCCCGGGCCTTAAAGTACTTACAGCATAGTAAGTCGTCATTAAGGTAGTTGTCTCATGTGTTTATGAGAACTCCTAGTTGTTTACCGCAAAAAAACACGAGTCAGTTGTACCTAATAGTGGTCCGAACTATAAAGCCCGGGCCTTAAAGTACTTACAGCATAGTAAGTCGTCATTAAGGTAGTTGTCTCATGTGTTTATGAGAACTCCTAGTTGTTTACCGCAAAAAACACGAGTCAGTTGTACCTAATAGTGGTCCGAACTATAAAGCCCGGGCCTTAAACTACTTGCAGCATAGCAAGTCGTCATTAAGGTAGTTGTCTCATGTGTTTATGAAAACTCCTAGTGGTTTACCGGGAAAACACGAGTCAGTTGTACATAATAGTGGTCCGAACTATAAAGCCCGGGCCTTAAAGTACTTACAGCATAGTAAGTCGTCATTAAGGTAGTTGTCTCATGTGTTTATGAGAACTCCTAGTTGTTTACCGCAAAAATACACGAGTCAGTTGTACCTAATATTGGTCCGAACTATAAAGCCCGGGCCTTAAAGTACTTGCAGCATAGCAAGTCGTCATTAAGATAGTTGTCTCATGTGTTTATGAAAACTCCTAGTGGTTTACCGGGAAAACACGAGTCAGTTGTACCTATTAGTGGTCCGAACTATAAAGCCCGGGCCTTAAAGTACTTGCAGCATAGCAAGTCGTCATTAAGGTAGTTGTCTCATGTGTTTATGAAAACTCCTAGTGGTTTACCGGGAAAACACGGGTCAGTTGTACCTAATAGTGGTCCGAACTATAAAGCCCGGGCCTTAAAGTACTTGCAGCATAGCAAATCGTCATTAAGGTAGTTGTCTCATGTGTTTATGAAAACTCCTAGTGGTTTACCGCAAAAAAACACGAGTCAGTTGTACCTAATAGTGGTCCGAAGTATAAAGCCCGGGCCTTAAAGTACTTGCAGCATAGTAAGTCGTCATTAAGGTAGTTGTCTCATGTGTTTATGAAAACTCCTAGTGGTTTACCGGGAAAACACGAGTCAGTTGTACATAATAGTGGTCCGAACTATAAAGCCCGGGCATTAAAGTACTTACAGCATAGTAAGTCGTCATTAAGGTAGTTGTCTCATGTGTTTATGAGAACTCCTAGTGGTTTACCGGAAAAACACGAGTCAGTTGTACCTAATAGTGGTCCGAACTATAAAGCCCGGGCCTTAAAGTACTTACAGCATAGTAAGTCGTCATTAAGGTAGTTGTCTCATGTGTTTATGAGAACTCCTAGTTGTTTACCGCAAAAAAACACGAGTCAGTTGTACCTAATAGTGGTCCGAACTATAAAGCCCGGGCCTTAAAGTACTTACAGCATAGTAAGTCGTCATTAAGGTAGTTGTCTCATGTGTTTATGAGAACTCCTAGTGGTTTACCGGGAAAAAACGAGTCAGTTGTACCTAATAGTGGTAGGAACTATAAAGTCCGGGCCTTAAACTACTTACAGCATAGTAAGTCGCCATTAAGGTAGTTGTCTCATGTGTTTATGTGAACTCCTAGTAGTTTACCGGGAAAACCACGAGTCAGTTGTACCTAATAGTGGTCCGAACTATAAAGCCCGGGCCTTAAAGTACTTACAGCATAGTAAGTCGTCATTAAGGTAGTTGTCTCATGTGTTTATGAGAACTCCTAGTTGTTTACCGCAAAAAAACACGAGTCAGTTGTACCTAATAGTGGTCCGAACTATAAAGCCCGGGCCTTAAAGTACTTGCAGCATAGCAAGTCGTCATTAAGGTAGATGTCTCATGTGTTTATGAAAACTCCTAGTGGTTTACCGGGAAAACACGGGTCAGTTGTACCTAATAGTGGTCCGAACTATAAAGCCCGGGCCTTAAAGTACTTGCAGCATAGCAAATCGTCATTAAGGTAGTTGTCTCATGTGTTTATGATAACTCCTAGTGGTTTACCGGGAAAACACGAGTCAGTTGTACCTAATAGTGGTCCGAACTATAAAGCCCGGGCCTTAAAGTACTTGCAGCATAGTAAGTCGTCATTAAGGTAGTTGTCTCATGTGTTTATGAAAACTCCTAGTGGTTTACCGGGAAAACACGAGTCAGTTGTACATAATAGTGGTCCGAACTATAAAGCCCGGGCATTAAAGTACTTACAGCATAGTAAGTCGTCATTAAGGTAGTTGTCTCATGTGTTTATGAGAACTCCTAGTGGTTTACAGGGAAAACACGAGTCAGTTGTACCTAATAGTGGTCCGAACTATAAAGCCCGGGCCTTAAAGTACTTACAGCATAGTAAGTCGTCATTAAGGTAGTTGTCTCATGTGTTTATGAGAACTCCTAGTTGTTTACCGCAAAAAAACACGAGTCAGTTGTACCTAATAGTGGTCCGAACTATAAAGCCCGGGCCTTAAAGTACTTGCAGCATAGCAAGTCGTCATTAAGGTAGTTGTCTCATGTGTTTATGAAAACTCCTAGTGGTTTACCGGGAAAACACGGGTCAGTTGTACCTAATAGTGGTCCGAACTAAAAAGCCCGGGCCTTAAAGTACTTGCAGCATAGCAAATCGTCATTAAGGTAGTTGTCTCATGTGTTTATGAAAACTCCTAGTGGTTTACCGGGAAAACACGAGTCAGTTGTACCTAATAGTGGTCCGAACTATAAAGCCCGGGCCTTAAAGTACTTGCAGCATAGTAAGTCGTCATTAAGGTAGTTGTCTCATGTGTTTATGAAAACTCCTAGTGGTTTACCGGGAAAACACGAGTCAGTTGTACATAATAGTGGTCCGAACTATAAAGCCCGGGCATTAAAGTACTTACAGCATAGTAAGTCGTCATTAAGGTAGTTGTCTCATGTGTTTATGAGAACTCCTAGTGGTTTACCGGGAAAACACGAGTCAGTTGTACCTAATAGTGGTCCGAACTATAAAGCCCGGGCCTTAAAGTACTTACAGCATAGTAAGTCGTCATTAAGGTAGTTGTCTCATGTGTTTATGAGAACTCCTAGTTGTTTACCGCAAAAAAACACGAGTCAGTTGTACCTAATAGTGGTCCGAACTATAAAGCCCGGGCCTTAAAGTACTTGCAGCATAGCAAGTCGTCATTAAGGTAGTTGTCTCATGTGTTTATGAAAACTCCTAGTGGTTTACCGGGAAAACACGAGTCAGTTGTACATAATAGTGGTCCGAACTATAAAGCCCGGGCCTTAAAGTACTTACAGCATAGTAAGTCGTCATTAAGGTAGTTGTCTCATGTGTTTATGAGAACTCCTAGTTGTTTACCGCAAAAAAACGCGAGTCAGTTGTACCTAATAGTGGTCCGAACTATAAAGCCCGGGCCTTAAAGTACTTGCAGCATAGCAAGTCGTCATTAAGGTAGTTGTCTCATGTGTTTATGAAAACTCCTAGTGGTTTACCGGGAAAACACGCGTCAGTTGTACATAATAGTGGTCCGAACTATAAAGCCCGGGCCTTAAAGTACTTACAGCATAGTAAGTCGTTATTAAGGTAGTTGTCTCATGTGTTTATGAGAACTCCTAGTTGTTTACCGCAAAAAAACACGAGTCAGTTGTACCTAATAGTGGCCCGAACTATAAAGCCCGGGCCTTAAAGTACTTGCAGCATAGCAAGTCGTCAATAAGGTAGTTGTCTCATGTGTTTATGAAAACTCCTAGTGGTTTACCGGGAAAACACGAGTCAGTTGTACATAATAGTGGTCCGAACTATAAAGCCCGGGCCTTAAAGTACTTGCAGCATAGCAAGTCGTCATTAAGGTAGTTGTCTCATGTGTTTATGAAAACTCCTAGTGGTTTACCGGGAAAACACGAGTCAGTTGTACATAATAGTGGTCCGAACTATAAAGCCCAGGCCTTAAAGTACTTACAGCATAGTAAGTCGTCATTAAGGTAGTTGTCTCATGTGTTTATGAGAACTCCTAGTGGTTTACCGGGAAAAAACGAGTCAGTTGTACCTAATAGTGGTAGGAACTATAAAGCCCGGGCCTTAAACTACTTACAGCATAGTAAGTCGCCATTAAGGTAGTTGTCTCATGTGTTTATGTGAACTCCTAGTGGTTTACCGGGAAAACCACGAGTCAGTTGTACCTAATAGTGGTCCGAACTATAAAGCCCGGGCCTTAAAGTACTTACATCATAGTAAGTCGTCATTAAGGTAGTTGTCTCATGTGTTTATGAGAACTCCTAGTTGTTTACCGCAAAAAAACACGAGTCAGTTGTACCTAATAGTGGTCCGAACTATAAAGCCCGGGCCTTAAAGTACTTACAGCATAGTAAGTCGTCATTAAGGTAGTTGTCTCATGTGTTTATGAGAACTCCTAGTTGTTTACCGCAAAAAACACGAGTCAGTTGTACCTAATAGTGGTCCGAACTATAAAGCCCGGGCCTTAAACTACTTGCAGCATAGCAAGTCGTCATTAAGGTAGTTGTCTCATGTGTTTATGAAATCTCCTAGTGGTTTACCGGGAAAACACGAGTCAGTTGTACATAATAGTGGTCCGAACTATAAAGCCCGGGCCTTAAAGTACTTACAGCATAGTAAGTCGTCATTAAGGTAGTTGTCTCATGTGTTTATGAGAACTCCTAGTTGTTTACCGCAAAAATACACGAGTCAGTTGTACCTAATAGTGGTCCGAACTATAAAGCCCGGGCCTTAAAGTACTTGCAGCATAGCAAGTCGTCATTAAGGTAGTTGTCTCATGTGTTTATGAAAACTCCTAGTGGTTTACCGGGAAAACACGAGTCAGTTGTACATAATAGTGGTCCGAACTATAAAGCCCGGGCCTTAAAGTACTTACAGCATAGTAAGTCATCATTAAGGTAGTTGTCTCATGTGTTTATGAGAACTCCTAGTTGTTTACCGCAAAAAAACACGAGTCAGTTGTACCTAATAGTGGTCCGAACTATAAAGCCCGCGCCTTAAAGTACTTGCAGCATAGCAAGTCGTCATTAAGGTAGTTGTCTCATGTGTTTATGAAAACTCCTAGTGGTTTACCGGGAAAACACGAGTCAGTTGTACCTAATAGTGGTCCGAACTATAAAGCCCGGGCCTTAAAGTACTTGCAGCATAGCAAGTCGTCATTAAGGTAGTTGTCTCATGTGTTTATGAAAACTCCTAGTGGTTTACCGGGAAAACACGGGTCAGTTGTACCTAATAGTGGTCCGAACTATAAAGCCCGGGCCTTAAAGTACTTGCAGCATAGCAAATCGTCATTAAGGTAGTTGTCTCATGTGTTTATGAAAACTCCTAGTGGTTTACCGCAAAAAAACACGAGTCAGTTGTACCTAATAGTGGTCCGAACTATAAAGCCCGGGCCTTAAAGTACTTGCAGCATAGTAAGTCGTCATTAAGGTAGTTGTCTCATGTGTTTATGAAAACTCCTAGTGGTTTACCGGGAAAACACGAGTCAGTTGTACATAATAGTGGTCCGAACTATAAAGCCCGGGCATTAAAGTACTTACAGCATAGTAAGTCGTCATTAAGGTAGTTGTCTCATGTGTTTATGAGAACTCCTAGTGGTTTACCGGAAAAACACGAGTCAGTTGTACCTAATAGTGGTCCGAACTATAAAGCCCGGGCCTTAAAGTACTTACAGCATAGTAAGTCGTCATTAAGGTAGTTGTCTCATGTGTTTATGAGAACTCCTAGTTGTTTACCGCAAAAAAACACGAGTCAGTTGTACCTAATAGTGGTCCGAACTATAAAGCCCGGGCCTTAAAGTACTTGCAGCATAGCAAGTCGTCATTAAGGTAGTTGTCTCATGTGTTTATGAAAACTCCTAGTGGTTTACCGGGAAAACACGAGTCAGTTGTACATAATAGTGGTCCGAACTATAAAGCCCGGGCCTTAAAGTACTTACAGCATAGTAAGTCGTCATTAAGGTAGTTGTCTCATGTGTTTATGAGAACTCCTAGTTGTTTACCGCAAAAAAACACGAGTCAGTTGTACCTAATAGTGGTCCGAACTATAAAGCCCGGGCCTTAAAGTACTTGCAGCATAGCAAGTCGTCATTAAGGTAGTTGTCTCATGTGTTTATGAAAACTCCTAGTGGTTTACCGGGAAAACACGCGTCAGTTGTACATAATAGTGGTCCGAACTATAAAGCCCTGGCCTTAAAGTACTTACAGCATAGTAAGTCGTCATTAAGGTAGTTGTCTCATGTGTTTATGAGAACTCCTAGTTGTTTACCGCAAAAAAACACGAGTCAGTTGTACCTTATAGTGGTCCGAACTATAAAGCCCGGGCCTTAAAGTACTTGCAGCATAGCAAGTCGTCATTAAGGTAGTTGTCTCATGTGTTTATGAAAACTCCTAGTGGTTTACCGGGAAAACACGAGTCAGTTGTACATAATAGTGGTCCGAACTATAAAGCCCAGGCCTTAAAGTACTTACAGCATAGTAAGTCGTCATTAAGGTAGTTGTCTCATGTGTTTATGAAAACTCCTAGTGGTTTACCGGGAAAACACGAGTCAGTTGTACCTAATAGTGGTCCGAACTATAAAGCCCGGGCCTTAAAGTACTTGCAGCATAGCAAGTCGTCATTAAGGTAGTTGTCTCATGTGTTTATGAAAACTCCTAGTGGTTTACCGGGAATACACGAGTCAGTTGTACCTAATAGTGGTCCGAACTATAAAGCCCGGGCCTTAAAGTACTTGCAGCATAGCAAGTCGTCATTAAGGTAGTTGTCTCATGTGTTTATGAAAACTCCTAGTGGTTTACCGGGAAAACACGAGTCAGTTGTACCTAATAGTGGTCCGAACTATAAAGCCCGGGCCTTAAAGTACTTGCAGCATAGTAAGTCGTCATTAAGGTAGTTGTCTCATGTGTTTATGAGAACTCCTAGTGGTTTACCGGGAAAACACGAGTCAGTTGTACCTAATAGTGGTCCGAACTATAAAGCCCGGGCCTTAAAGTACTTGCAGCATAGCAAGTCGTCATTAAGGTAGTTGTCTCATGTGTTTATGAAAACTCCTAGTGGTTTACCGGGAAAACACGGGTCAGTTGTACCTAATAGTGGTCCGAACTATAAAGCCCGGGCCTTAAAGTACTTGCAGCATAGCAAATCGTCATTAAGGTAGTTGTCTCATGTGTTTTTGAAAACTCCTAGTGGTTTACCGGGAAAACACGAGTCAGTTGTACCTAATAGTGGTCCGAACTATAAAGCCCGGGCCTTAAAGTACTTGCAGCATAGAAAGTCGTCATTAAGGTAGTTGTCTCATGTGTTTATGAAAACTCCTAGTGGTTTACCGGGAAAACACGAGTCAGTTGTACATAATAGTGGTCCGAACTATAAAGCCCGGGCATTAAAGTACTTACAGAATAGTAAGTCGTCATTAAGGTAGTTGTCTCATGTGTTTATGAGAACTCCTAGTGGTTTACAGGGAAAACACGAGTCAGTTGTACCTAATAGTGGTCCGAACTATAAAGCCCGGGCCTTAAAGTACTTACAGCATAGTAAGTCGTCATTAAGGTAGTTGTCTCATGTGTTTATGAGAACTCCTAGTTGTTTACCGCAAAAAAACACGAGTCAGTTGTACCTAATAGTGGTCCTAACTATAAAGCCCGGGCCTTAAAGTACTTGCAGCATAGCAAGTCGTCATTAAAGTAGTTGTCTCATGTGTTTATGAAAACTCCTAGTGGTTTACCGGGAAAACACGAGTCAGTTGTACATAATAGTGGTCCGAACTATAAAGCCCGGCCTTAAAGTACTTACAGCATAGTAAGTCGTCATTAAGGTAGTTGTCTCATGTGTTTATGAGAACTCCTAGTTGTTTACCGCAAAAAAACACGAGTCAGTTGTACCTAATAGTGGTCCGAACTATAAAGCCCGGGCCTTAAAGTACTTGCAGCATAGCAAGTCGTCATTAAGGTAGTTGTCTCATGTGTTTATGAAAACTCCTAGTGGTTTACCGGGAAAACACGCGTCAGTTGTACATAATAGTGGTCCGAACTATAAAGCCCGGGCCTTAAAGTACTTACAGCATAGTAAGTCGTTATTAAGGTAGTTGTCTCATGTGTTTATGAGAACTCCTAGTTGTTTACCGCAAAAAAACACGAGTCAGTTGTACCTAATAGTGGTCCGAACTATAAAGCCCGGGCCTTAAAGTACTTGCAGCATAGCAAGTCGTCATTAAGGTAGTTGTCTCATGTGTTTATGAAAACTCCTAGTGGTTTACCGGGAAAACACGAGTCAGTTGTACATAATAGTGGTCCGAACTATAAAGCCCAGGCCTTAAAGTACTTACAGCATAGTAAGTCGTCATTAAGGTAGTTGTCTCATGTGTTTATGAAAACTCCTAGTGGTTTACCGGGAAAACACGAGTCAGTTGTACCTAATAGTGGTCCGAACTATAAAGCCCGGGCCTTAAAGTACTTGCAGCATAGCAAGTCGTCATTAAGGTAGTTGTCTCATGTGTTTATGAAAACTCCTATTGGTTTACCGGGAAAACACGAGTCAGTTGTACATAATAGTGGTCCGAACTATAAAGCCCAGGCCTTAAAGTACTTACAGCATAGTAAGTCGTCATTAAGGTAGTTGTCTCATGTGTTTATGAGAACTCCTAGTGGTGTACCGGGAAAAAACGAGTCAGTTGTACCTAATAGTGGTAGGAACTATAAAGCCCGGGCCTTAAACTACTTACAGCATAGTAGGTCGCCATTAAGGTAGTTGTCTCATGTGTTTATGTGAACTCCTAGTGGTTTACCGGGAAAACCACGAGTCAGTTGTACCTAATAGTGGTCCGAACTATAAAGCCCGGGCCTTAAAGTACTTACAGCATAGTAAGTCGTCATTAAGGTAGTTGTCTCATGTGTTTATGAGAACTCCTAGTTGTTTACCGCAAAAAAACACGAGTCAGTTGTACCTAATAGTGGTCCGAACTATAAAGCCCGGGCCTTAAAGTACTTACAGCATAGTAAGTCGTCATTAAGGTAGTTGTCTCATGTGTTTATGAGAACTCCTAGTTGTTTACCGCAAAAAACACGAGTCAGTTGTACCTAATAGTGGTCCGAACTATAAAGCCCGGGCCTTAAACTACTTGCAGCATAGCAAGTCGTCATTAAGGTAGTTGTCTCATGTGTTTATGAAAACTCCTAGTGGTTTACCGGGAAAACACGAGTCAGTTGTACATAATAGTGGTCCGAACTATAAAGCCCGGGCCTTAAAGTACTTACAGCATAGTAAGTCGTCATTAAGGTAGTTGTCTCATGTGTTTATGAGAACTCCTAGTTGTTTACCGCAAAAATACACGAGTCAGTTGTACCTAATAGTGGTCCGAACTATAAAGCCCGGGCCTTAAAGTACTTGCAGCATAGCAAGTCGTCATTAAGATAGTTGTCTCATGTGTTTATGAAAACTCCTAGTGGTTTACCGGGAAAACACGAGTCAGTTGTACCTAATAGTGGTCCGAACTATAAAGCCCGGGCCTTAAAGTACTTGCAGCATAGCAAGTCGTCATTAAGGTAGTTGTCTCATGTGTTTATGAAAACTCCTAGTGGTTTACCGGGAAAACACGAGTCAGTTGTACATAATAGTGGTCCGAACTATAAAGCCCAGGCCTTAAAGTACTTACAGCATAGTAAGTCGTCATTAAGGTAGTTGTCTCATGTGTTTATGAAAACTCCTAGTGGTTTACCGGGAAAACACGAGTCAGTTGTACCTAATAGTGGTCCGAACTATAAAGCCCGGGCCTTAAAGTACTTGCAGCATAGCAAGTCGTCATTAAGGTAGTTGTCTCATGTGTTTATGAAAACTCCTATTGGTTTACCGGGAAAACACGAGTCAGTTGTACATAATAGTGGTCCGAACTATAAAGCCCAGGCCTTAAAGTACTTACAGCATAGTAAGTCGTCATTAAGGTAGTTGTCTCATGTGTTTATGAGAACTCCTAGTGGTGTACCGGGAAAAAACGAGTCAGTTGTACCTAATAGTGGTAGGAACTATAAAGCCCGGGCCTTAAACTACTTACAGCATAGTAGGTCGCCATTAAGGTAGTTGTCTCATGTGTTTATGTGAACTCCTAGTGGTTTACCGGGAAAACCACGAGTCAGTTGTACCTAATAGTGGTCCGAACTATAAAGCCCGGGCCTTAAAGTACTTACAGCATAGTAAGTCGTCATTAAGGTAGTTGTCTCATGTGTTTATGAGAACTCCTAGTTGTTTACCGCAAAAAAACACGAGTCAGTTGTACCTAATAGTGGTCCGAACTATAAAGCCCGGGCCTTAAAGTACTTACAGCATAGTAAGTCGTCATTAAGGTAGTTGTCTCATGTGTTTATGAGAACTCCTAGTTGTTTACCGCAAAAAACACGAGTCAGTTGTACCTAATAGTGGTCCGAACTATAAAGCCCGGGCCTTAAACTACTTGCAGCATAGCAAGTCGTCATTAAGGTAGTTGTCTCATGTGTTTATGAAAACTCCTAGTGGTTTACCGGGAAAACACGAGTCAGTTGTACATAATAGTGGTCCGAACTATAAAGCCCGGGCCTTAAAGTACTTACAGCATAGTAAGTCGTCATTAAGGTAGTTGTCTCATGTGTTTATGAGAACTCCTAGTTGTTTACCGCAAAAATACACGAGTCAGTTGTACCTAATATTGGTCCGAACTATAAAGCCCGGGCCTTAAAGTACTTGCAGCATAGCAAGTCGTCATTAAGATAGTTGTCTCATGTGTTTATGAAAACTCCTAGTGGTTTACCGGGAAAACACGAGTCAGTTGTACCTATTAGTGGTCCGAACTATAAAGCCCGGGCCTTAAAGTACTTGCAGCATAGCAAGTCGTCATTAAGGTAGTTGTCTCATGTGTTTATGAAAACTCCTAGTGGTTTACCGGGAAAACACGGGTCAGTTGTACCTAATAGTGGTCCGAACTATAAAGCCCGGGCCTTAAAGTACTTGCAGCATAGCAAATCGTCATTAAGGTAGTTGTCTCATGTGTTTATGAAAACTCCTAGTGGTTTACCGCAAAAAAACACGAGTCAGTTGTACCTAATAGTGGTCCGAACTATAAAGCCCGGGCCTTAAAGTACTTGCAGCATAGTAAGTCGTCATTAAGGTAGTTGTCTCATGTGTTTATGAAAACTCCTAGTGGTTTACCGGGAAAACACGAGTCAGTTGTACATAATAGTGGTCCGAACTATAAAGCCCGGGCATTAAAGTACTTACAGCATAGTAAGTCGTCATTAAGGTAGTTGTCTCATGTGTTTATGAGAACTCCTAGTGGTTTACCGGAAAAACACGAGTCAGTTGTACCTAATAGTGGTCCGAACTATAAAGCCCGGGCCTTAAAGTACTTACAGCATAGTAAGTCGTCATTAAGGTAGTTGTCTCATGTGTTTATGAGAACTCCTAGTTGTTTACCGCAAAAAAACACGAGTCAGTTGTACCTAATAGTGGTCCGAACTATAAAGCCCGGGCCTTAAAGTACTTACAGCATAGTAAGTCGTCATTAAGGTAGTTGTCTCATGTGTTTATGAGAACTCCTAGTGGTTTACCGGGAAAAAACGAGTCAGTTGTACCTAATAGTGGTAGGAACTATAAAGTCCGGGCCTTAAACTACTTACAGCACAGTAAGTCGCCATTAAGGTAGTTGTCTCATGTGTTTATGTGAACTCCTAGTAGTTTACCGGGAAAACCACGAGTCAGTTGTACCTAATAGTGGTCCGAACTATAAAGCCCGGGCCTTAAAGTACTTACAGCATAGTAAGTCGTCATTAAGGTAGTTGTCTCATGTGTTTATGAGAACTCCTAGTTGTTTACCGCAAAAAAACACGAGTCAGTTGTACCTAATAGTGGTCCGAACTATAAAGCCCGGGCCTTAAAGTACTTGCAGCATAGCAAGTCGTCATTAAGGTAGATGTCTCATGTGTTTATGAAAACTCCTAGTGGTTTACCGGGAAAACACGGGTCAGTTGTACCTAATAGTGGTCCGAACTATAAAGCCCGGGCCTTAAAGTACTTGCAGCATAGCAAATCGTCATTAAGGTAGTTGTCTCATGTGTTTATGAAAACTCCTAGTGGTTTACCGGGAAAACACGAGTCAGTTGTACCTAATAGTGGTCCGAACTATAAAGCCCGGGCCTTAAAGTACTTGCAGCATAGTAAGTCGTCATTAAGGTAGTTGTCTCATGTGTTTATGAAAACTCCTAGTGGTTTACCGGGAAAACACGAGTCAGTTGTACATAATAGTGGTCCGAACTATAAAGCCCGGGCATTAAAGTACTTACAGCATAGTAAGTCGTCATTAAGGTAGTTGTCTCATGTGTTTATGAGAACTCCTAGTGGTTTACAGGGAAAACACGAGTCAGTTGTACCTAATAGTGGACCGAACTATAAAGCCCGGGCCTTAAAGTACTTACAGCATAGTAAGTCGTCATTAAGGTAGTTGTCTCATGTGTTTATGAGAACTCCTAGTTGTTTACCGCAAAAAAACACGAGTCAGTTGTACCTAATAGTGGTCCGAACTATAAAGCCCGGGCCTTAAAGTACTTGCAGCATAGCAAGTCGTCATTAAGGTAGTTGTCTCATGTGTTTATGAAAACTCCTAGTGGTTTACCGGGAAAACACGGGTCAGTTGTACCTAATAGTGGTCCGAACTAAAAAGCCCGGGCCTTAAAGTACTTGCAGCATAGCAAATCGTCATTAAGGTAGTTGTCTCACGTGTTTATGAAAACTCCTAGTGGTTTACCGGGAAAACACGAGTCAGTTGTACCTAATAGTGGTCCGAACTATAAAGCCCGGGCCTTAAAGTACTTGCAGCATAGTAAGTCGTCATTAAGGTAGTTGTCTCATGTGTTTATGAAAACTCCTAGTGGTTTACCGGGAAAACACGAGTCAGTTGTACATAATAGTGGTCCGAACTATAAAGCCCGGGCATTAAAGTACTTACAGCATAGTAAGTCGTCATTAAGGTAGTTGTCTCATGTGTTTATGAGAACTCCTAGTGGTTTACCGGGAAAACACGAGTCAGTTGTACCTAATAGTGGTCCGAACTATAAAGCCCGGGCCTTAAAGTACTTACAGCATAGTAAGTCGTCATTAAGGTAGTTGTCTCATGTGTTTATGAGAACTCCTAGTTGTTTACCGCAAAAAAACACGAGTCAGTTGTACCTAATAGTGGTCCGAACTATAAAGCCCGGGCCTTAAAGTACTTGCAGCATAGCAAGTCGTCATTAAGGTAGTTGTCTCATGTGTTTATGAAAACTCCTAGTGGTTTACCGGGAAAACACGAGTCAGTTGTACATAATAGTGGTCCGAACTATAAAGCCCGGGCCTTAAAGTACTTACAGCATAGTAAGTCGTCATTAAGGTAGTTGTCTCATGTGTTTATGAGAACTCCTAGTTGTTTACCGCAAAAAAACACGAGTCAGTTGTACCTAATAGTGGTCCGAACTATAAAGCCCGGGCCTTAAAGTACTTGCAGCATAGCAAGTCGTCATTAAGGTAGTTGTCTCATGTGTTTATGAAAACTCCTAGTGGTTTGCCGGGAAAACACGCGTCAGTTGTACATAATAGTGGTCCGAACTATAAAGCCCGGGCCTTAAAGTACTTACAGCATAGTAAGTCGTTATTAAGGTAGTTGTCTCATGTGTTTATGAGAACTCCTAGTTGTTTACCGCAAAAAAACACGAGTCAGTTGTACCTAATAGTGGCCCGAACTATAAAGCCCGGGCCTTAAAGTACTTGCAGCATAGCAAGTCGTCAATAAGGTAGTTGTCTCATGTGTTTATGAAAACTCCTAGTGGTTTACCGGGAAAACACGAGTCAGTTGTACATAATAGTGGTCCGAACTATAAAGCCCAGGCCTTAAAGTACTTACAGCATAGTAAGTCGTCATTAAGGTAGTTGTCTCATGTGTTTATGAAAACTCCTAGTGGTTTACCGGGAAAACACGAGTCAGTTGTACCTAATAGTGGTCCGAACTATAAAGCCCGGGCCTTAAAGTACTTGCAGCATAGCAAGTCGTCATTAAGGTAGTTGTCTCATGTGTTTATGAAAACTCCTAGTGGTTTACCGGGAAAACACGAGTCAGTTGTACATAATAGTGGTCCGAACTATAAAGCCCAGGCCTTAAAGTACTTACAGCATAGTAAGTCGTCATTAAGGTAGTTGTCTCATGTGTTTATGAGAACTCCTAGTGGTTTACCGGGAAAAAACGAGTCAGTTGTACCTAATAGTGGTAGGAACTATAAAGCCCGGGCCTTAAACTACTTACAGCATAGTAAGTCGCGATTAAGGTAGTTGTCTCATGTGTTTATGTGAACTCCTAGTGGTTTACCGGGAAAACCACGAGTCAGTTGTACCTAATAGTGGTCCGAACTATAAAGCCCGGGCCTTAAAGTACTTACATCATAGTAAGTCGTCATTAAGGTAGTTGTCTCATGTGTTTATGAGAACTCCTAGTTGTTTACCGCAAAAAAACACGAGTCAGTTGTACCTAATAGTGGTCCGAACTATAAAGCCCGGGCCTTAAAGTACTTACAGCATAGTAAGTCGTCATTAAGGTAGTTGTCTCATGTGTTTATGAGAACTCCTAGTTGTTTACCGCAAAAAACACGAGTCAGTTGTACCTAATAGTGGTCCGAACTATAAAGCCCGGGCCTTAAAGTACTTGCAGCATAGCAAGTCGTCATTAAGGTAGTTGTCTCATGTGTTTATGAAAACTCCTAGTGGTTTACCGGGAAAACACGGGTCAGTTGTACCTAATAGTGGTCCGAACTATAAAGCCCGGGCCTTAAAGTACTTGCAGCATAGCAAATCGTCATTAAGGTAGTTGTCTCATGTGTTTATGAAAACTCCTAGTGGTTTACCGCAAAAAAACACGAGTCAGTTGTACCTAATAGTGGTCCGCACTATAAAGCCCGGGCCTTAAAGTACTTGCAGCATAGTAAGTCGTCATTAAGGTAGTTGTCTCATGTGTTTATGAAAACTCCTAGTGGTTTACCGGGAAAACACGAGTCAGTTTTACATAATAGTGGTCCGAACTATAAAGCCCGGGCATTAAAGTACTTACAGCATAGTAAGTCGTCATTAAGGTAGTTGTCTCATGTGTTTATGAGAACTCCTAGTGGTTTACCGGAAAAACACGAGTCAGTTGTACCTAATAGTGGTCCGAACTATAAAGCCCGGGCCTTAAAGTACTTACAGCATAGTAAGTCGTCATTAAGGTAGTTGTCTCATGTGTTTATGAGAACTCCTAGTTGTTTACCGCAAAAAAACACGAGTCAGTTGTACCTAATAGTGGTCCGAACTATAAAGCCCGGGCCTTAAAGTACTTGCAGCATAGCAAGTCGTCATTAAGGTAGTTGTCTCATGTGTTTATGAAAACTCCTAGTGGTTTACCGGGAAAACACGAGTCAGTTGTACCTAATAGTGGTCCGAACTATAAAGCCCGGGCCTTAAAGTACTTGGAGCATAGCAAGTCGTCATTAAGGTAGTTGTCTCATGTGTTTATGAAAACTCCTAGTGGTTTACCGGGAAAACACGCGTCAGTTGTACATAATAGTGGTCCGAACTATAAAGCCCGGGCCTTAAAGTACTTACAGCATAGTAAGTCGTCATTAAGGTAGTTGTCTCATGTGTTTATGAGAACTCCTAGTTGTTTACCGCAAAAAAACACGAGTCAGTTGTACCTAATAGTGGTCCGAACTATAAAGCCCGGGCCTTAAAGTACTTGCAGCATAGCAAGTCGTCATTAAGGTAGTTGTCTCATGTGTTTATGAAAACTCCTAGTGGTTTACCGGGAAAACACGAGTCAGTTGTACATAATAGTGGTCCGAACTATAAAGCCCAGGCCTTAAAGTACTTACAGCATAGTAAGTCGTCATTAAGGTAGTTGTCTCATGTGTTTATGAAAACTCCTAGTGGTTTACCGGGAAAACACGAGTCAGTTGTACCTAATAGTGGTCCGAACTATAAAGCCCGGGCCTTAAAGTACTTGCAGCATAGCAAGTCGTCATTAAGGTAGTTGTCTCATGTGTTTATGAAAACTCCTAGTGGTTTACCGGGAATACACGAGTCAGTTGTACCTAATAGTGGTCCGAACTATAAAGCCCGGGCCTTAAAGTACTTGCAGCATAGCAAGTCGTCATTAAGGTAGTTGTCTCATGTGTTTATGAAAACTCCTAGTGGTTTACCGGGAAAACACGAGTCAGTTGTACCTAATAGTGGTCCGAACTATAAAGCCCGGGCCTTAATGTACTTGCAGCATAGTAAGTCGTCATTAAGGTAGTTGTCTCATGTGTTTATGAGAACTCCTAGTGGTTTACCGGGAAAACACGAGTCAGTTGTACCTAATAGTGGTCCGAACTATAAAGCCCGGGCCTTAAAGTACTTGCAGCATAGCAAGTCGTCATTAAGGTAGTTGTCTCATGTGTTTATGAAAACTCCTAGTGGTTTACCGGGAAAACACGGGTCAGTTGTACCTAATAGTGGTCCGAACTATAAAGCCCGGGCCTTAAAGTACTTGCAGCATAGCAAATCGTCATTAAGGTAGTTGTCTCATGTGTTTATGAAAACTCCTAGTGGTTTACCGCAAAAAAACACGAGTCAGTTGTACCTAATAGTGGTCCGAACTATAAAGCCCGGGCCTTAAAGTACTTGCAGCATAGTAAGTCGTCATTAAGGTAGTTGTCTCATGTGTTTATGAAAACTCCTAGTGGTTTACCGGGAAAACACGAGTCAGTTGTACATAATAGTGGTCCGAACTATAAAGCCCGGGCATTAAAGTACTTACAGAATAGTAAGTCGTCATTAAGGTAGTTGTCTCATGTGTTTATGAGAACTCCTAGTGGTTTACAGGGAAAACACGAGTAAGTTGTACCTAATAGTGGTCCGAACTATAAAGCCCGGGCCTTAAAGTACTTGCAGCATAGCAAGTCGTCATTAAGGTAGTTGTCTCATGTGTTTATGAAAACTCCTAGTGGTTTACCGGGAAAACACGGGTCAGTTGTACCTAATAGTGGTCCGAACTATAAAGCCCGGGCCTTAAAGTACTTGCAGCATAGCAAATCGTCATTAAGGTAGTTGTCTCATGTGTTTATGAAAACTCCTAGTGGTTTACCGCAAAAAAACACGAGTCAGTTGTACCTAATAGTGGTCCGAACTATAAAGCCCGGGCCTTAAAGTACTTGCAGCATAGTAAGTCGTCATTAAGGTAGTTGTCTCATGTGTTTATGAAAACTCCTAGTGGTTTACCGGGAAAACACGAGTCAGTTGTACATAATAGTGGTCCGAACTATAAAGCCCGGGCATTAAAGTACTTACAGCATAGTAAGTCGTCATTAAGGTAGTTGTCTCATGTGTTTATGAGAACTCCTAGTGGTTTACAGGGAAAACACGAGTCAGTTGTACCTAATAGTGGACCGAACTATAAAGCCCGGGCCTTAAAGTACTTACAGCATAGTAAGTCGTCATTAAGGTAGTTGTCTCATGTGTTTATGAGAACTCCTAGTTGTTTACCGCAAAAAAACACGAGTCAGTTGTACCTAATAGTGGTCCGAACTATAAAGCCCGGGCCTTAAAGTACTTGCAGCATAGCAAGTCGTCATTAAGGTAGTTGTCTCATGTGTTTATGAAAACTCCTAGTGGTTTACCGGGAAAACACGGGTCAGTTGTACCTAATAGTGGTCCGAACTAAAAAGCCCGGGCCTTAAAGTACTTGCAGCATAGCAAATCGTCATTAAGGTAGTTGTCTCATGTGTTTATGAAAACTCCTAGTGGTTTACCGGGAAAACACGAGTCAGTTGTACCTAATAGTGGTCCGAACTATAAAGCCCGGGCCTTAAAGTACTTGCAGCATAGTAAGTCGTCATTAAGGTAGTTGTCTCATGTGTTTATGAAAACTCCTAGTGGTTTACCGGGAAAACACGAGTCAGTTGTACATAATAGTGGTCCGAACTATAAAGCCCGGGCATTAAAGTACTTACAGCATAGTAAGTCGTCATTAAGGTAGTTGTCTCATGTGTTTATGAGAACTCCTAGTGGTTTACCGGGAAAACACGAGTCAGTTGTACCTAATAGTGGTCCGAACTATAAAGCCCGGGCCTTAAAGTACTTACAGCATAGTAAGTCGTCATTAAGGTAGTTGTCTCATGTGTTTATGAGAACTCCTAGTTGTTTACCGCAAAAAAACACGAGTCAGTTGTACCTAATAGTGGTCCGAACTATAAAGCCCGGGCCTTAAAGTACTTGCAGCATAGCAAGTCGTCATTAAGGTAGTTGTCTCATGTGTTTATGAAAACTCCTAGTGGTTTACCGGGAAAACACGAGTCAGTTGTACATAATAGTGGTCCGAACTATAAAGCCCGGGCCTTAAAGTACTTACAGCATAGTAAGTCGTCATTAAGGTAGTTGTCTCATGTGTTTATGAGAACTCCTAGTTGTTTACCGCAAAAAAACACGAGTCAGTTGTACCTAATAGTGGTCCGAACTATAAAGCCCGGGCCTTAAAGTACTTGCAGCATAGCAAGTCGTCATTAATGTAGTTGTCTCATGTGTTTATGAAAACTCCTAGTGGTTTACCGGGAAAACACGCGTCAGTTGTACATAATAGTGGTCCGAACTATAAAGCCCGGGCCTTAAAGTACTTACAGCATAGTAAGTCGTTATTAAGGTAGTTGTCTCATGTGTTTATGAGAACTCCTAGTTGTTTACCGCAAAAAAACACGAGTCAGTTGTACCTAATAGTGGCCCGAACTATAAAGCCCGGGCCTTAAAGTACTTGCAGCATAGCAAGTCGTCAATAAGATAGTTGTCTCATGTGTTTATGAAAACTCCTAGTGGTTTACCGGGAAAACACGAGTCAGTTGTACATAATAGTGGTCCGAACTATAAAGCCCAGGCCTTAAAGTACTTACAGCATAGTAAGTCGTCATTAAGGTAGTTGTCTCATGTGTTTATGAAAACTCCTAGTGGTTTACCGGGAAAACACGAGTCAGTTGTACCTAATAGTGGTCCGAACTATAAAGCCCGGGCCTTAAAGTACTTGCAGCATAGCAAGTCGTCATTAAGGTAGTTGTCTCATGTGTTTATGAAAACTCCTAGTGGTTTACCGGGAAAACACGAGTCAGTTGTACATAATAGTGGTCCGAACTATAAAGCCCAGGCCTTAAAGTACTTACAGCATAGTAAGTCGTCATTAAGGTAGTTGTCTCATGTGTTTATGAGAACTCCTAGTGGTTTACCGGGAAAAAACGAGTCAGTTGTACCTAATAGTGGTAGGAACTATAAAGCCCGGGCCTTAAACTACTTACAGCATAGTAAGTCGCGATTAAGGTAGTTGTCTCATGTGTTTATGTGAACTCCTAGTGGTTTACCGGGAAAACCACGAGTCAGTTGTACCTAATAGTGGTCCGAACTATAAAGCCCGGGCCTTAAAGTACTTACATCATAGTAAGTCGTCATTAAGGTAGTTGTCTCATGTGTTTATGAGAACTCCTAGTTGTTTACCGCAAAAAAACACGAGTCAGTTGTACCTAATAGTGGTCCGAACTATAAAGCCCGGGCCTTAAAGTACTTACAGCATAGTAAGTCGTCATTAAGGTAGTTGTCTCATGTGTTTATGAGAACTCCTAGTTGTTTACCGCAAAAAACACGAGTCAGTTGTACCTAATAGTGGTCCGAACTATAAAGCCCGGGCCTTAAAGTACTTGCAGCATAGCAAGTCGTCATTAAGGTAGTTGTCTCATGTGTTTATGAAAACTCCTAGTGGTTTACCGGGAAAACACGGGTCAGTTGTACCTAATAGTGGTCCGAACTATAAAGCCCGGGCCTTAAAGTACTTGCAGCATAGCAAATCGTCATTAAGGTAGTTGTCTCATGTGTTTATGAAAACTCCTAGTGGTTTACCGCAAAAAAACACGAGTCAGTTGTACCTAATAGTGGTCCGAACTATAAAGCCCGGGCCTTAAAGTACTTGCAGCATAGTAAGTCGTCATTAAGGTAGTTGTCTCATGTGTTTATGAAAACTCCTAGTGGTTTACCGGGAAAACACGAGTCAGTTGTACATAATAGTGGTCCGAACTATAAAGCCCGGGCATTAAAGTACTTACAGCATAGTAAGTCGTCATTAAGGTAGTTGTCTCATGTGTTTATGAGAACTCCTAGTGGTTTACCGGAAAAACACGAGTCAGTTGTACCTAATAGTGGTCCGAACTATAAAGCCCGGGCCTTAAAGTACTTACAGCATAGTAAGTCGTCATTAAGGTAGTTGTCTCATGTGTTTATGAGAACTCCTAGTTGTTTACCGCAAAAAAACACGAGTCAGTTGTACCTAATAGTGGTCCGAACTATAAAGCCCGGGCCTTAAAGTACTTGCAGCATAGCAAGTCGTCATTAAGGTAGTTGTCTCATGTGTTTATGAAAACTCCTAGTGGTTTACCGGGAAAACACGAGTCAGTTGTACCTAATAGTGGTCCGAACTATAAAGCCCGGGCCTTAAAGTACTTGCAGCATAGCAAGTCGTCATTAAGGTAGTTGTCTCATGTGTTTATGAAAACTCCTAGTGGTTTACCGGGAAAACACGCGTCAGTTGTACATAATAGTGGTCCGAACTATAAAGCCCGGGCCTTAAAGTACTTACAGCATAGTAAGTCGTCATTAAGGTAGTTGTCTCATGTGTTTATGAGAACTCCTAGTTGTTTACCGCAAAAAAAACACGAGTCAGTTGTACCTAATAGTGGTCCGAACTATAAAGCCCGGGCCTTAAAGTACTTGCAGCATAGCAAGTCGTCATTAAGGTAGTTGTCTCATGTGTTTATGAAAACTCCTAGTGGTTTACCGGGAAAACACGAGTCAGTTGTACATAATAGTGGTCCGAACTATAAAGCCCAGGCCTTAAAGTACTTACAGCATAGTAAGTCGTCATTAAGGTAGTTGTCTCATGTGTTTATGAAAACTCCTAGTGGTTTACCGGGAAAACACGAGTCAGTTGTACCTAATAGTGGTCCGAACTATAAAGCCCGGGCCTTAAAGTACTTGCAGCATAGCAAGTCGTCATTAAGGTAGTTGTCTCATGTGTTTATGAAAACTCCTAGTGGTTTACCGGGAATACACGAGTCAGTTGTACCTAATAGTGGTCCGAACTATAAAGCCCGGGCCTTAAAGTACTTGCAGCATAGCAAGTCGTCATTAAGGTAGTTGTCTCATGTGTTTATGAAAACTCCTAGTGGTTTACCGGGAAAACACGAGTCAGTTGTACCTAATAGTGGTCCGAACTATAAAGCCCGGGCCTTAAAGTACTTGCAGCATAGTAAGTCGTCATTAAGGTAGTTGTCTCATGTGTTTATGAGAACTCCTAGTGGTTTACCGGGAAAACACGAGTCAGTTGTACCTAATAGTGGTCCGAACTATAAAGCCCGGGGCTTAAAGTACTTGCAGCATAGCAAGTCGTCATTAAGGTAGTTGTCTCATGTGTTTATGAAAACTCCTAGTGGTTTACCGGGAAAACACGGGTCAGTTGTACCTAATAGTGGTCCGAACTATAAAGCCCGGGCCTTAAAGTACTTGCAGCATAGCAAATCGTCATTAAGGTAGTTGTCTCATGTGTTTATGAAAACTCCTAGTGGTTTACCGCAAAAAAACACGAGTCAGTTGTACCTAATAGTGGTCCGAACTATAAAGCCCGGGCCTTAAAGTACTTGCAGCATAGTAAGTCGTCATTAAGGTAGTTGTCTCATGTGTTTATGAAAACTCCTAGTGGTTTACCGGGAAAACACGAGTCAGTTGTACATAATAGTGGTCCGAACTATAAAGCCCGGGCATTAAAGTACTTACAGAATAGTAAGTCGTCATTAAGGTAGTTGTCTCATGTGTTTATGAGAACTCCTAGTGGTTTACAGGGAAAACACGAGTAAGTTGTACCTAATAGTGGTCCGAACTATAAAGCCCGGGCCTTAAAGTACTTACAGCATAGTAAGTCGTCATTAAGTTAGTTGTCTCATGTGTTTATGAGAACTCCTAGTTGTTTACCGCAAAAAAACACGAGTCAGTTGTACCTAATAGTGGTCCTAACTATAAAGCCCGGGCCTTAAAGTACTTGCAGCATAGCAAGTCGTCATTAAAGTAGTTGTCTCATGTGTTTATGAAAACTCCTAGTGGTTTACCGGGAAAACACGAGTCAGTTGTACATAATAGTGGTCCGAACTATAAAGCCCGGGCCTTAAAGTACTTACAGCATAGTAAGTCGTCATTAAGGTAGTTGTCTCATGTGTTTATGAGAACTCCTAGTTGTTTACCGCAAAAAAACACGAGTCAGTTGTACCTAATAGTGGTCCGAACTATAAAGCCCGGGCCTTAAAGTACTTGCAGCATAGCAAGTCGTCATTAAGGTAGTTGTCTCATGTGTTTATGAAAACTCCTAGTGGTTTACCGGGAAAACACGCGTCAGTTGTACATAATAGTGGTCCGAACTATAAAGCCCGGGCCTTAAAGTACTTACAGCATAGTAAGTCGTTATTAAGGTAGTTGTCTCATGTGTTTATGAGAACTCCTAGTTGTTTACCGCAAAAAAACACGAGTCAGTTGTACCTAATAGTGGTCCGAACTATAAAGCCCGGGCCTTAAAGTACTTGCAGCATAGCAAGTCGTCATTAAGGTAGTTGTCTCATGTGTTTATGAAAACTCCTAGTGGTTTACCGGGAAAACACGAGTCAGTTGTACATAATAGTGGTCCGAACTATAAAGCCCAGGCCTTAAAGTAATTACAGCATAGTAAGTCGTCATTAAGGTAGTTGTCTCATGTGTTTATGAAAACTCCTAGTGGTTTACCGGGAAAACACGAGTCAGTTGTACCTAATAGTGGTCCGAACTATAAAGCCCGGGCCTTAAAGTACTTGCAGCATAGCAAGTCGTCATTAAGGTAGTTGTCTCATGTGTTTATGAAAACTCCTATTGGTTTACCGGGAAAACACGAGTCAGTTGTACATAATAGTGGTCCGAACTATAAAGCCCAGGCCTTAAAGTACTTACAGCATAGTAAGTCGTCATTAAGGTAGTTGTCTCATGTGTTTATGAGAACTCCTAGTGGTGTACCGGGAAAAAACGAGTCAGTTGTACCTAATAGTGGTAGGAACTATAAAGCCCGGGCCTTAAACTACTTACAGCATAGTAGGTCGCCATTAAGGTAGTTGTCTCATGTGTTTATGTGAACTCCTAGTGGTTTACCGGGAAAACCACGAGTCAGTTGTACCTAATAGTGGTCCGAACTATAAAGCCCGGGCCTTAAAGTACTTGCAGCATAGTAAGTCGTCATTAAGGTAGTTGTCTCATGTGTTTATGAGAACTCCTAGTTGTTTACCGCAAAAAAACACGAGTCAGTTGTACCTAATAGTGGTCCGAACTATAAAGCCCGGGCCTTAAAGTACTTACAGCATAGTAAGTCGTCATTAAGGTAGTTGTCTCATGTGTTTATGAGAACTCCTAGTTGTTTACCGCAAAAAACACGAGTCAGTTGTACCTAATAGTGGTCCGAACTATAAAGCCCGGGCCTTAAACTACTTGCAGCATAGCAAGTCGTCATTAAGGTAGTTGTCTCATGTGTTTATGAAAACTCCTAGTGGTTTACCGGGAAAACACGAGTCAGTTGTACATAATAGTGGTCCGAACTATAAAGCCCGGGCCTTAAAGTACTTACAGCATACTAAGTCGTCATTAAGGTAGTTGTCTCATGTGTTTATGAGAACTCCTAGTTGTTTACCGCAAAAATACACGAGTCAGTTGTACCTAATAGTGGTCCGAACTATAAAGCCCGGGCCTTAAAGTACTTGCAGCATAGCAAGTCGTCATTAAGGTAGTTGTCTCATGTGTTTATGAAAACTCCTAGTGGTTTACCGGGAAAACACGAGTCAGTTGTACATAATAGTGGTCCGAACTATAAAGCCCGGGCCTTAAAGTACTTACAGCATAGTAAGTCATCATTAAGGTAGTTGTCTCATGTGTTTATGAGAACTCCTAGTTGTTTACCGCAAAAAAACACGAGTCAGTTGTACCTAATAGTGGTCCGAACTATAAAGCCCGGGCCTTAAAGTACTTGCAGCATAGCAAGTCGTCATTAAGATAGTTGTCTCATGTGTTTATGAAAACTCCTAGTGGTTTACCGGGAAAACACGAGTCAGTTGTACCTAATAGTGGTCCGAACTATAAAGCCCGGGCCTTAAAGTACTTGCAGCATAGCAAGTCGTCATTAAGGTAGTTGTCTCATGTGTTTATGAAAACTCCTAGTGGTTTACCGGGAAAACACGGGTCAGTTGTACCTAATAGTGGTCCGAACTATAAAGCCCGGGCCTTAAAGTACTTGCAGCATAGCAAATCGTCATTAAGGTAGTTGTCTCATGTGTTTATGAAAACTCCTAGTGGTTTACCGCAAAAAAACACGAGTCAGTTGTACCTAATAGTGGTCCGAACTATAAAGCCCGGGCCTTAAAGTACTTGCAGCACAGTAAGTCGTCATTAAGGTAGTTGTCTCATGTGTTTATGAAAACTCCTAGTGGTTTACCGGGAAAACACGAGTCAGTTGAACATAATAGTGGTCCGAACTATAAAGCCCGGGCATTAAAGTACTTACAGCATAGTAAGTCGTCATTAAGGTAGTTGTCTCATGTGTTTATGAGAACTCCTAGTGGTTTACCGGAAAAACACGAGTCAGTTGTACCTAATAGTGGTCCGAACTATAAAGCCCGGGCCTTAAAGTACTTACAGCATAGTAAGTCGTCATTAAGGTAGTTGTCTCATGTGTTTATGAGAACTCCTAGTTGTTTACCGCAAAAAAACACGAGTCAGTTGTACCTAATAGTGGTCCGAACTATAAAGCCCGGGCCTTAAAGTACTTGCAGCATAGCAAGTCGTCATTAAGGTAGTTGTCTCATGTGTTTATGAAAACTCCTAGTGGTTTACCGGGAAAACACGAGTCAGTTGTACATAATAGTGGTCCGAAATATAAAGCCCGGGCCTTAAAGTACTTACAGCACAGTAAGTCGTCATTAAGGTAGTTGTCTCATGTGTTTATGAGAACTCCTAGTTGTTTACCGCAAAAAAACACGAGTCAGTTGTACCTAATAGTGGTCCGAACTATAAAGCCCGGGCCTTAAAGTACTTGCAGCATAGCAAGTCGTCATTAAGGTAGTTGTCTCATGTGTTTATGAGAACTCCTATTGGTTTACCGGGAAAACACGCGTCAGTTGTACATAATAGTGGTCCGAACTATAAAGCCCGGGCCTTAAAGTACTTACAGCATAGTAAGTCGTTATTAAGGTAGTTGTCTCATGTGTTTATGAGAACTCCTAGTTGTTTACCGCAAAAAAACACGAGTCAGTTGTACCTAATAGTGGTCCGAACTATAAAGCCCGGGCCTTAAAGTACTTGCAGCATAGCAAGTCGTCATTAAGGTAGTTGTCTCATGTGTTTATGAAAACTCCTAGTGGTTTACCGGGAAAACACGAGTCAGTTGTACATAATAGTGGTCCGAACTATAAAGCCCAGGCCTTAAAGTACTTGCAGCATAGTAAGTCGTCATTAAGGTAGTTGTCTCATGTGTTTATGAGAACTCCTAGTGGTTTACCGGGAAAACACGAGTCAGTTGTACCTAATAGTGGTCCGAACTATAAAGCCCGGGCCTTAAAGTACTTACAGCATAGTAAGTCGTCATTAAGGTAGTTGTCTCATGTGTTTATGAGAACTCCTAGTGTTTTACCGGGAAAAAACGAGTCAGTTGTACCTAATAGTGGTCCGAACTATAAAGCCCGGGCCTTAAAGTACTTACAGCATAGTAAGTCGTCATTAAGGTAGTTGTCTCATGTGTTTATGAGAACTCCTAGTGGTTTACCGGGAAAAACACGAGTCAGTTGTACCTAATAGTGGTCCGAACTATAAAGCCCGGGCCTTAAAGTACTTACAGCATAGTAAGTCGTCATTAAGGTAGTTGTCTCATGTGTTTATGAGAACTCCTAGTTGTTTACCGCAAAAATACACGAGTCAGTTGTACCTAATAGTGGTCCGAACTATAAAGCCCGGGCCTTAAAGTACTTACAGCATAGCAAGTCGTCATTAAGGTAGTTGTCTCATGTGTTTATGAGAACTCCTAGTGGTTTACCGGGAAAACACGAGTCAGTTGTACCTAATAGTGGTCCGAACTATAAAGCCCGGGCCTTAAAGTACTTACAGCATAGTAAGTCGTCATTAAGGTAGTTGTCTCATGTGTTTATGAGAACTCCTAGTTGTTTACCGCAAAAAACACGAGTCAGTTGTACCTAATAGTGGTCCGAACTATAAAGCCCGGGCCTTAAAGTACTTGCAGCATAGCAAGTCGTCATTAAAGTAGTTGTCTCATGTGTTTATGAAAACTCCTAGTGGTTTACCGGGAAAACACGAGTCAGTTGTACATAATAGTGGTCCGAACTATAAAGCCCGGGCCTTAAAGTACTTACAGCATAGTAAGTCGTCATTAAGGTAGTTGTCTCATGTGTTTATGAGAACTCCTAGTTGTTTACCGCAAAAAAACACGAGTCAGTTGTACCTAATAGTGGTCCGAACTATAAAGCCCGGGCCTTAAAGTACTTGCAGCATAGCAAGTCGTCATTAAGGTAGTTGTCTCATGTGTTTATGAAAACTCCTAGTGGTTTACCGGGAAAACACGAGTCAGTTGTACATAATAGTGGTCCGAACTATAAAGCCCAGGCCTTAAAGTACTTACAGCATAGTAAGTCGTCATTAAGGTAGTTGTCTCATGTGTTTATGAAAACTCCTAGTGGTTTACCGGGAAAACACGAGTCAGTTGTACCTAATACTGGTCCGAACTATAATGCCCGGGCCTTAAAGTACTTGCAGCATAGCAAGTCGTCATTAAGGTAGTTGTCTCATGTGTTTATGAAAACTCCTAGTGGTTTACCGGGAAAACACGAGTCAGTTGTACATAATAGTGGTCCGAACTATAAAGCCCAGGCCTTAAAGTACTTACAGCATAGTAAGTCGTCATTAAGGTAGTTGTCTCATGTGTTTATGAGAACTCCTAGTGGTTTACCGGGAAAAAACGAGTCAGTTGTACCTAATAGTGGTAGGAACTATAAAGCCCGGGCCTTAAACTACTTACAGCATAGTAAGTCGCCATTAAGGTAGTTGTCTCATGTGTTTATGTGAACTCCTAGTGGTTTACCGGGAAAACCACGAGTCAGTTGTACCTAATAGTGGTCCGAACTATAAAGCCCGGGCCTTAAAGTACTTACATCATAGTAAGTCGTCATTAAGGTAGTTGGCTCATGTGTTTATGAGAACTCCTAGTTGTTTACCGCAAAAAAACACGAGTCAGTTGTACCTAATAGTGGTCCGAACTATAAAGCCCGGGCCTTAAAGTACTTACAGCATAGTAAGTCGTCATTAAGGTAGTTGTCTCATGTGTTTATGAGAACTCCTAGTTGTTTACCGCAAAAAACACGAGTCAGTTGTACCTAATAGTGGTCCGAACTATAAAGCCCGGGCCTTAAACTACTTGCAGCATAGCAAGTCGTCATTAAGGTAGTTGTCTCATGTGTTTATGAAAACTCCTAGTGGTTTACCGGGAAAACACGGGTCAGTTGTACCTAATAGTGGTCCGAACTATAAAGCCCGGGCCTTAAAGTACTTGCAGCATAGCAAATCGTCATTAAGGTAGTTGTCTCATGTGTTTATGAAAACTCCTAGTGGTTTACCGCAAAAAAACACGAGTCAGTTGTACCTAATAGTGGTCCGAACTATAAAGCCCGGGCCTTAAAGTACTTGCAGCATAGTAAGTCGTCATTAAGGTAGTTGTCTCATGTGTTTATGAAAACTCCTAGTGGTTTACCGGGAAAACACGAGTCAGTTGTACATAATAGTGGTCCGAACTATAAAGCCCGGGCATTAAAGTACTTACAGCATAGTAAGTCGTCATTAAGGTAGTTGTCTCATGTGTTTATGAGAACTCCTAGTGGTTTACCGGTAAAACACGAGTCAGTTGTACCTAATAGTTGTCCGAACTATAAAGCCCGGGCCTTAAAGTACTTACAGCATAGTAAGTCGTCATTAAGGTAGTTGTCTCATGTGTTTATGAGAACTCCTAGTTGTTTACCGCAAAAAAACACGAGTCAGTTGTACCTAATAGTGGTCCGAACTATAAAGCCCGGGCCTTAAAGTACTTGCAGCATAGCAAGTCGTCATTAAGGTAGTTGTCTCATGTGTTTATGAAAACTCCTAGTGGTTTACCGGGAAAACACGAGTCAGTTGTACATAATAGTGGTCCGAACTATAAAGCCCGGGCCTTAAAGTACTTACAGCATAGTAAGTCGTCATTAAGGTAGTTGGCTCATGTGTTTATGAGAACTCCTAGTTGTTTACCGCAAAAAAACACGAGTCAGTTGTACCTAATAGTGGTCCGAACTATAAAGCCCGGGCCTTAAAGTACTTGCAGCATAGCAAGTCGTCATTAAGGTAGTTGTCTCATGTGTTTATGAAAACTCCTAGTGGTTTACCGGGAAAACACGCGTCAGTTGTACATAATAGTGGTCCGAACTATAAAGCCCGGGCCTTAAAGTACTTACAGCATAGTAAGTCGTCATTAAGGTAGTTGTCTCATGTGTTTATGAGAACTCCTAGTTGTTTACCGCAAAAAAACACGAGTCAGTTGTACCTAATAGTGGTCCGAACTATAAAGCCCGGGCCTTAAAGTACTTGCAGCATAGCAAGTCGTCATTAAGGTAGTTGTCTCATGTGTTTATGAAAACTCCTAGTGGTTTACCGGGAAAACACGAGTCAGTTGTACATAATAGTGGTCCGAACTATAAAGCCCAGGCCTTAAAGTACTTACAGCATAGTAAGTCGTCATTAAGGTAGTTGTCTCATGTGTTTATGAAAACTCCTAGTGGTTTACCGGGAAAACACGAGTCAGTTGTACCTAATAGTGGTCCGAACTATAAAGCCCGGGCCTTAAAGTACTTGCAGCATAGCAAGTCGTCATTAAGGTAGTTGTCTCATGTGTTTATGAAAACTCCTAGTGGTTTACCGGGAATACACGAGTCAGTTGTACCTAATAGTGGTCCGAACTATAAAGCCCGGGACTTAAAGTACTTGCAGCATAGCAAGTCGTCATTAAGGTAGTTGTCTCATGTGTTTATGAAAACTCCTAGTGGTTTACCGGGAAAACACGAGTCAGTTGTACCTAATAGTGGTCCGAACTATAAAGCCCGGGCCTTAAAGTACTTGCAGCATAGTAAGTCGTCATTAAGGTAGTTGTCTCATGTGTTTATGAGAACTCCTAGTGGTTTACCGGGAAAACACGGGTCAGTTGTACCTAAAAGTGGTCCGAACTATAAAGCCCGGGCCTTAAAGTACTTGCAGCATAGCAAATCGTCATTAAGGTAGTTGTCTCATGTGTTTATGAAAACTCCTAGTGGTTTACCGGGAAAACACGAGTCAGTTGTACCTAATAGTGGTCCGAACTATAAAGCCCGGGCCTTAAAGTACTTGCAGCATAGTAAGTCGTCATTAAGGTAGTTGTCTCATGTGTTTATGAAAACTCCTAGTGGTTTACCGGGAAAACACGAGTCAGTTGTACATAATAGTGGTCCGAACTATAAAGCCCGGGCATTAAAGTACTTACAGCATAGTAAGTCGTCATTAAGGTAGTTGTCTCATGTGTTTATGAGAACTCCTAGTGGTTTACACGGAAAACACGAGTCAGTTGTACCTAATAGTGGTCCGAACTATAAAGCCCGGGCCTTAAAGTACTTACAGCATAGTAAGTCGTCATTAAGGTAGTTGTCTCATGTGTTTATGAGAACTCCTAGTTGTTTACCGCAAAAAAACACGAGTCAGTTGTACCTAATAGTGGTCCGAACTATAAAGCCCGGGCCTTAAAGTACTTGCAGCATAGCAAGTCGTCATTAAAGTAGTTGTCTCATGTGTTTATGAAAACTCCTAGTGGTTTACCGGGAAAACTCGAGTCAGTTGTACATAATAGTGGTCCGAACTATAAAGCCCGGGCCTTAAAGTACTTACAGCATAGTAAGTCGTCATTAAGGTAGTTGTCTCATGTGTTTATGAGAACTCCTAGTTGTTTACCGCAAAAAAACACGAGTCAGTTGTACCTAATAGTGGTCCGAACTATAAAGCCCGGGCCTTAAAGTACTTGCAGCATAGCAAGTCGTCATTAAGGTAGTTGTCTCATGTGTTTATGAAAACTCCTAGTGGTTTACCGGGAAAACACGCGTCAGTTGTACATAATAGTGGTCCGAACTATAAAGCCTGGGCCTTAAAGTACTTACAGCATAGTAAGTCGTTATTAAGGTAGTTGTCTCATGTGTTTATGAGAACTCCTAGTTGTTTACCGCAAAAAAACACGAGTCAGTTGTACCTAATAGTGGTCCGAACTATAAAGCCCGGGCCTTAAAGTACTTGCAGCATAGCAAGTCGTCATTAAGGTAGTTGTCTCATGTGTTTATGAAAACTCCCAGTGGTTTACCGGGAAAACACGAGTCAGTTGTACATAATAGTGGTCCGAACTATAAAGCCCAGGCCTTAAAGTACTTACAGCATAGTAAGTCGTCATTAAGGTAGTTGTCTCATGTGTTTATGAAAACTCCTAGTGGTTTACCGGGAAAACACGAGTCAGTTGTACCTAATAGTGGTCCGAACTATAAAGCCCGGGCCTTAAAGTACTTGCAGCATAGCAAGTCGTCATTAAGGTAGTTGTCTCATGTGTTTATGAAAACTCCTAGTGCTTTACCGGGAAAACACGAGTCAGTTGTACATAATAGTGGTCCGAACTATAAAGCCCAGGCCTTAAAGTACTTACAGCATAGTAGGTCGCCATTAAGGTAGTTGTCTCATGTGTTTATGTGAACTCCTAGTGGTTTACCGGGAAAACCACGAGTCAGTTGTACCTAATAGTGGTCCGAACTATAAAGCCCGGGCCTTAAAGTACTTACAGCATAGTAAGTCGTCATTAAGGTAGTTGTCTCATGTGTTTATGAGAACTCCTAGTTGTTTACCGCAAAAAAACACGAGTCAGTTGTACCTAATAGTGGTCCGAACTATAAAGCCCGGGCCTTAAAGTACTTACAGCATAGTAAGTCGTCATTAAGGTAGTTGTCTCATGTGTTTATGAGAACTCCTAGTTGTTTACCGCAAAAAACACGAGTCAGTTGTACCTAATAGTGGTCCGAACTATAAAGCCCGGGCCTTAAACTACTTGCAGCATAGCAAGTCGTCATTAAGGTAGTTGTCTCATGTGTTTATGAAAACTCCTAGTGGTTTACCGGGAAAACACGAGTCAGTTGTACATAATAGTGGTCCGAACTATAAAGCCCGGGCCTTAAAGTACTTACAGCATACTAAGTCGTCATTAAGGTAGTTGTCTCATGTGTTTATGAGAACTCCTAGTTGTTTACCGCAAAAATACACGAGTCAGTTGTACCTAATAGTGGTCCGAACTATAAAGCCCGGGCCTTAAAGTACTTGCAGCATAGCAAGTCGTCATTAAGGTAGTTGTCTCATGTGTTTATGAAAACTCCTAGTGGTTTACCGGGAAAACACGAGTCAGTTGTACATAATAGTGGTCCGAACTATAAAGCCCGGGCCTTAAAGTACTTACAGCATAGTAAGTCATCATTAAGGTAGTTGTCTCATGTGTTTATGAGAACTCCTAGTTGTTTACCGCAAAAAAACACGAGTCAGTTGTACCTAATAGTGGTCCGAACTATAAAGCCCGGGCCTTAAAGTACTTGCAGCATAGCAAGTCGTCATTAAGATAGTTGTCTCATGTGTTTATGAAAACTCCTAGTGGTTTACCGGGAAAACACGAGTCAGTTGTACCTAATAGTGGTCCGAACTATAAAGCCCGGGCCTTAAAGTACTTGCAGCATAGCAAGTCGTCATTAAGGTAGTTGTCTCATGTGTTTATGAAAACTCCTAGTGGTTTACCGGGAAAACACGGGTCAGTTGTACCTAATAGTGGTCCGAACTATAAAGCCCGGGCCTTAAAGTACTTGCAGCATAGCAAATCGTCATTAAGGTAGTTGTCTCATGTGTTTATGAAAACTCCTAGTGGTTTACCGCAAAAAAACACGAGTCAGTTGTACCTAATAGTGGTCCGAACTATAAAGCCCGGGCCTTAAAGTACTTGCAGCATAGTAAGTCGTCATTAAGGTAGTTGTCTCATGTGTTTATGAAAACTCCTAGTGGTTTACCGGGAAAACACGAGTCAGTTGTACATAATAGTGGTCCGAACTATAAAGCCCGGGCATTAAAGTACTTACAGCATAGTAAGTCGTCATTAAGGTAGTTGTCTCATGTGTTTATGAGAACTCCTAGTGGTTTACCGGTAAAACACGAGTCAGTTGTACCTAATAGTTGTCCGAACTATAAAGCCCGGGCCTTAAAGTACTTACAGCATAGTAAGTCGTCATTAAGGTAGTTGTCTCATGTGTTTATGAGAACTCCTAGTTGTTTACCGCAAAAAAACACGAGTCAGTTGTACCTAATAGTGGTCCGAACTATAAAGCCCGGGCCTTAAAGTACTTGCAGCATAGCAAGTCGTCATTAAGGTAGTTGTCTCATGTGTTTATGAAAACTCCTAGTGGTTTACCGGGAAAACACGAGTCAGTTGTACATAATAGTGGTCCGAACTATAAAGCCCGGGCCTTAAAGTACTTACAGCATAGTAAGTCGTCATTAAGGTAGTTGGCTCATGTGTTTATGAGAACTCCTAGTTGTTTACCGCAAAAAAACACGAGTCAGTTGTACCTAATAGTGGTCCGAACTATAAAGCCCGGGCCTTAAAGTACTTGCAGCATAGCAAGTCGTCATTAAGGTAGTTGTCTCATGTGTTTATGAAAACTCCTAGTGGTTTACCGGGAAAACACGCGTCAGTTGTACATAATAGTGGTCCGAACTATAAAGCCCGGGCCTTAAAGTACTTACAGCATAGTAAGTCGTCATTAAGGTAGTTGTCTCATGTGTTTATGAGAACTCCTAGTTGTTTACCGCAAAAAAACACGAGTCAGTTGTACCTAATAGTGGTCCGAACTATAAAGCCCGGGCCTTAAAGTACTTGCAGCATAGCAAGTCGTCATTAAGGTAGTTGTCTCATGTGTTTATGAAAACTCCTAGTGGTTTACCGGGAAAACACGAGTCAGTTGTACATAATAGTGGTCCGAACTATAAAGCCCAGGCCTTAAAGTACTTACAGCATAGTAGGTCGTCATTAAGGTAGTTGTCTCATGTGTTTATGAAAACTCCTAGTGGTTTACCGGGAAAACACGAGTCAGTTGTACCTAATAGTGGTCCGAACTATAAAGCCCGGGCCTTAAAGTACTTGCAGCATAGCAAGTCGTCATTAAGGTAGTTGTCTCATGTGTTTATGAAAACTCCTAGTGGTTTACCGGGAATACACGAGTCAGTTGTACCTAATAGTGGTCCGAACTATAAAGCCCGGGACTTAAAGTACTTGCAGCATAGCAAGTCGTCATTAAGGTAGTTGTCTCATGTGTTTATGAAAACTCCTAGTGGTTTACCGGGAAAACACGAGTCAGTTGTACCTAATAGTGGTCCGAACTATAAAGCCCGGGCCTTAAAGTACTTGCAGCATAGTAAGTCGTCATTAAGGTAGTTGTCTCATGTGTTTATGAGAACTCCTAGTGGTTTACCGGGAAAACACGGGTCAGTTGTACCTAAAAGTGGTCCGAACTATAAAGCCCGGGCCTTAAAGTACTTGCAGCATAGCAAATCGTCATTAAGGTAGTTGTCTCATGTGTTTATGAAAACTCCTAGTGGTTTACCGGGAAAACACGAGTCAGTTGTACCTAATAGTGGTCCGAACTATAAAGCCCGGGCCTTAAAGTACTTGCAGCATAGTAAGTCGTCATTAAGGTAGTTGTCTCATGTGTTTATGAAAACTCCTAGTGGTTTACCGGGAAAACACGAGTCAGTTGTACATAATAGTGGTCCGAACTATAAAGCCCGGGCATTAAAGTACTTACAGCATAGTAAGTCGTCATTAAGGTAGTTGTCTCATGTGTTTATGAGAACTCCTAGTGGTTTACACGGAAAACACGAGTCAGTTGTACCTAATAGTGGTCCGAACTATAAAGCCCGGGCCTTAAAGTACTTACAGCATAGTAAGTCGTCATTAAGGTAGTTGTCTCATGTGTTTATGAGAACTCCTAGTTGTTTACCGCAAAAAAACACGAGTCAGTTGTACCTAATAGTGGTCCGAACTATAAAGCCCGGGCCTTAAAGTACTTGCAGCATAGCAAGTCGTCATTAAAGTAGTTGTCTCATGTGTTTATGAAAACTCCTAGTGGTTTACCGGGAAAACTCGAGTCAGTTGTACATAATAGTGGTCCGAACTATAAAGCCCGGGCCTTAAAGTACTTACAGCATAGTAAGTCGTCATTAAGGTAGTTGTCTCATGTGTTTATGAGAACTCCTAGTTGTTTACCGCAAAAAAACACGAGTCAGTTGTACCTAATAGTGGTCCGAACTATAAAGCCCGGGCCTTAAAGTACTTGCAGCATAGCAAGTCGTCATTAAGGTAGTTGTCTCATGTGTTTATGAAAACTCCTAGTGGTTTACCGGGAAAACACGCGTCAGTTGTACATAATAGTGGTCCGAACTATAAAGCCTGGGCCTTAAAGTACTTACAGCATAGTAAGTCGTTATTAAGGTAGTTGTCTCATGTGTTTATGAGAACTCCTAGTTGTTTACCGCAAAAAAACACGAGTCAGTTGTACCTAATAGTGGTCCGAACTATAAAGCCCGGGCCTTAAAGTACTTGCAGCATAGCAAGTCGTCATTAAGGTAGTTGTCTCATGTGTTTATGAAAACTCCCAGTGGTTTACCGGGAAAACACGAGTCAGTTGTACATAATAGTGGTCCGAACTATAAAGCCCAGGCCTTAAAGTACTTACAGCATAGTAAGTCGTCATTAAGGTAGTTGTCTCATGTGTTTATGAAAACTCCTAGTGGTTTACCGGGAAAACACGAGTCAGTTGTACCTAATAGTGGTCCGAACTATAAAGCCCGGGCCTTAAAGTACTTGCAGCATAGCAAGTCGTCATTAAGGTAGTTGTCTCATGTGTTTATGAAAACTCCTAGTGCTTTACCGGGAAAACACGAGTCAGTTGTACATAATAGTGGTCCGAACTATAAAGCCCAGGCCTTAAAGTACTTACAGCATAGTAGGTCGCCATTAAGGTAGTTGTCTCATGTGTTTATGTGAACTCCTAGTGGTTTACCGGGAAAACCACGAGTCAGTTGTACCTAATAGTGGTCCGAACTATAAAGCCCGGGCCTTAAAGTACTTACAGCATAGTAAGTCGTCATTAAGGTAGTTGTCTCATGTGTTTATGAGAACTCCTAGTTGTTTACCGCAAAAAAACACGAGTCAGTTGTACCTAATAGTGGTCCGAACTATAAAGCCCGGGCCTTAAAGTACTTACAGCATAGTAAGTCGTCATTAAGGTAGTTGTCTCATGTGTTTATGAGAACTCCTAGTTGTTTACCGCAAAAAACACGAGTCAGTTGTACCTAATAGTGGTCCGAACTATAAAGCCCGGGCCTTAAACTACTTGCAGCATAGCAAGTCGTCATTAAGGTAGTTGTCTCATGTGTTTATGAAAACTCCTAGTGGTTTACCGGGAAAACACGAGTCAGTTGTACATAATAGTGGTCCGAACTATAAAGCCCGGGCCTTAAAGTACTTACAGCATACTAAGTCGTCATTAAGGTAGTTGTCTCATGTGTTTATGAGAACTCCTAGTTGTTTACCGCAAAAATACACGAGTCAGTTGTACCTAATAGTGGTCCGAACTATAAAGCCCGGGCCTTAAAGTACTTGCAGCATAGCAAGTCGTCATTAAGGTAGTTGTCTCATGTGTTTATGAAAACTCCTAGTGGTTTACCGGGAAAACACGAGTCAGTTGTACATAATAGTGGTCCGAACTATAAAGCCCGGGCCTTAAAGTACTTACAGCATAGTAAGTCATCATTAAGGTAGTTGTCTCATGTGTTTATGAGAACTCCTAGTTGTTTACCGCAAAAAAACACGAGTCAGTTGTACCTAATAGTGGTCCGAACTATAAAGCCCGGGCCTTAAAGTACTTGCAGCATAGCAAGTCGTCATTAAGATAGTTGTCTCATGTGTTTATGAAAACTCCTAGTGGTTTACCGGGAAAACACGAGTCAGTTGTACCTAATAGTGGTCCGAACTATAAAGCCCGGGCCTTAAAGTACTTGCAGCATAGCAAGTCGTCATTAAGGTAGTTGTCTCATGTGTTTATGAGAACTCCTAGTGGTTTACCGCAAAAAAACACGAGTCAGTTGTACCTAATAGTGGTCCGAACTATAAAGCCCGGGCCTTAAAGTACTTGCAGCATAGTAAGTCGTCATTAAGGTAGTTGTCTCATGTGTTTATGAAAACTCCTAGTGGTTTACCGGGAAAACACGAGTCAGTTGAACATAATAGTGGTCCGAACTATAAAGCCCGGGCATTAAAGTACTTACAGCATAGTAAGTCGTCATTAAGGTAGTTGTCTCATGTGTTTATGAGAACTCCTAGTGGTTTACCGGAAAAACACGAGTCAGTTGTACCTAATAGTGGTCCGAACTATAAAGCCCGGGCCTTAAAGTACTTACAGCATAGTAAGTCGTCATTAAGGTAGTTGTCTCATGTGTTTATGAGAACTCCTAGTTGTTTACCGCAAAAAAACACGAGTCAGTTGTACCTAATAGTGGTCCGAACTATAAAGCCCGGGCCTTAAAGTACTTGCAGCATAGCAAGTCGTCATTAAGGTAGTTGTCTCATGTGTTTATGAAAACTCCTAGTGGTTTACCGGGAAAACACGAGTCAGTTGTACATAATAGTGGTCCGAACTATAAAGCCCGGGCCTTAAAGTACTTACAGCACAGTAAGTCGTCATTAAGGTAGTTGTCTCATGTGTTTATGAGAACTCCTAGTTGTTTACCGCAAAAAAACACGAGTCAGTTGTACCTAATAGTGGTCCGAACTATAAAGCCCGGGCCTTAAAGTACTTGCAGCATAGCAAGTCGTCATTAAGGTAGTTGTCTCATGTGTTTATGAGAACTCCTATTGGTTTACCGGGAAAACACGCGTCAGTTGTACATAATAGTGGTCCGAACTATAAAGCCCGGGCCTTAAAGTACTTACAGCATAGTAAGTCGTTATTAAGGTAGTTGTCTCATGTGTTTATGAGAACTCCTAGTTGTTTACCGCAAAAAAACACGAGTCAGTTGTACCTAATAGTGGTCCGAACTATAAAGCCCGGGCCTTAAAGTACTTGCAGCATAGCAAGTCGTCATTAAGGTAGTTGTCTCATGTGTTTATGAAAACTCCTAGTGGTTTACCGGGAAAACACGAGTCAGTTGTACATAATAGTGGTCCGAACTATAAAGCCCAGGCCTTAAAGTACTTGCAGCATAGTAAGTCGTCATTAAGGTAGTTGTCTCATGTGTTTATGAGAACTCCTAGTGGTTTACCGGGAAAACACGAGTCAGTTGTACCTAATAGTGGTCCGAACTATAAAGCCCGGGCCTTAAAGTACTTACAGCATAGTAAGTCGTCATTAAGGTAGTTGTCTCATGTGTTTATGAGAACTCCTAGTGTTTTACCGGGAAAAAACGAGTCAGTTGTACCTAATAGTGGTCCGAACTATAAAGCCCGGGCCTTAAAGTACTTACAGCATAGTAAGTCGTCATTAAGGTAGTTGTCTCATGTGTTTATGAGAACTCCTAGTGGTTTACCGGGAAAAACACGAGTCAGTTGTACCTAATAGTGGTCCGAACTATAAAGCCCGGGCCTTAAAGTACTTACAGCATAGTAAGTCGTCATTAAGGTAGTTGTCTCATGTGTTTATGAGAACTCCTAGTTGTTTACCGCAAAAATACACGAGTCAGTTGTACCTAATAGTGGTCCGAACTATAAAGCCCGGGCCTTAAAGTACTTACAGCATAGCAAGTCGTCATTAAGGTAGTTGTCTCATGTGTTTATGAGAACTCCTAGTGGTTTACCGGGAAAACACGAGTCAGTTGTACCTAATAGTGGTCCGAACTATAAAGCCCGGGCCTTAAAGTACTTACAGCATAGTAAGTCGTCATTAAGGTAGTTGTCTCATGTGTTTATGAGAACTCCTAGTTGTTTACCGCAAAAAAACACGAGTCAGTTGTACCTAATAGTGGTCCGAACTATAAAGCCCGGGCCTTAAAGTACTTGCAGCATAGCAAGTCGTCATTAAAGTAGTTGTCTCATGTGTTTATGAAAACTCCTAGTGGTTTACCGGGAAAACACGAGTCAGTTGTACATAATAGTGGTCCGAACTATAAAGCCCGGGCCTTAAAGTACTTACAGCATAGTAAGTCGTCATTAAGGTAGTTGTCTCATGTGTTTATGAGAACTCCTAGTTGTTTACCGCAAAAAAACACGAGTCAGTTGTACCTAATAGTGGTCCGAACTATAAAGCCCGGGCCTTAAAGTACTTGCAGCATAGCAAGTCGTCATTAAGGTAGTTGTCTCATGTGTTTATGAAAACTCCTAGTGGTTTACCGGGAAAACACGAGTCAGTTGTACATAATAGTGGTCCGAACTATAAAGCCCAGGCCTTAAAGTACTTACAGCATAGTAAGTCGTCATTAAGGTAGTTGTCTCATGTGTTTATGAAAACTCCTAGTGGTTTACCGGGAAAACACGAGTCAGTTGTACCTAATACTGGTCCGAACTATAATGCCCGGGCCTTAAAGTACTTGCAGCATAGCAAGTCGTCATTAAGGTAGTTGTCTCATGTGTTTATGAAAACTCCTAGTGGTTTACCGGGAAAACACGAGTCAGTTGTACATAATAGTGGTCCGAACTATAAAGCCCAGGCCTTAAAGTACTTACAGCATAGTAAGTCGTCATTAAGGTAGTTGTCTCATGTGTTTATGAGAACTCCTAGTGGTTTACCGGGAAAAAACGAGTCAGTTGTACCTAATAGTGGTAGGAACTATAAAGCCCGGGCCTTAAACTACTTACAGCATAGTAAGTCGCCATTAAGGTAGTTGTCTCATGTGTTTATGTGAACTCCTAGTGGTTTACCGGGAAAACCACGAGTCAGTTGTACCTAATAGTGGTCCGAACTATAAAGCCCGGGCCTTAAAGTACTTACATCATAGTAAGTCGTCATTAAGGTAGTTGGCTCATGTGTTTATGAGAACTCCTAGTTGTTTACCGCAAAAAAACACGAGTCAGTTGTACCTAATAGTGGTCCGAACTATAAAGCCCGGGCCTTAAAGTACTTACAGCATAGTAAGTCGTCATTAAGGTAGTTGTCTCATGTGTTTATGAGAACTCCTAGTTGTTTACCGCAAAAAACACGAGTCAGTTGTACCTAATAGTGGTCCGAACTATAAAGCCCGGGCCTTAAACTACTTGCAGCATAGCAAGTCGTCATTAAGGTAGTTGTCTCATGTGTTTATGAAAACTCCTAGTGGTTTACCGGGAAAACACGGGTCAGTTGTACCTAATAGTGGTCCGAACTATAAAGCCCGGGCCTTAAAGTACTTGCAGCATAGCAAATCGTCATTAAGGTAGTTGTCTCATGTGTTTATGAAAACTCCTAGTGGTTTACCGCAAAAAAACACGAGTCAGTTGTACCTAATAGTGGTCCGAACTATAAAGCCCGGGCCTTAAAGTACTTGCAGCATAGTAAGTCGTCATTAAGGTAGTTGTCTCATGTGTTTATGAAAACTCCTAGTGGTTTACCGGGAAAACACGAGTCAGTTGTACATAATAGTGGTCCGAACTATAAAGCCCGGGCATTAAAGTACTTACAGCATAGTAAGTCGTCATTAAGGTAGTTGTCTCATGTGTTTATGAGAACTCCTAGTGGTTTACCGGTAAAACACGAGTCAGTTGTACCTAATAGTTGTCCGAACTATAAAGCCCGGGCCTTAAAGTACTTACAGCATAGTAAGTCGTCATTAAGGTAGTTGTCTCATGTGTTTATGAGAACTCCTAGTTGTTTACCGCAAAAAAACACGAGTCAGTTGTACCTAATAGTGGTCCGAACTATAAAGCCCGGGCCTTAAAGTACTTGCAGCATAGCAAGTCGTCATTAAGGTAGTTGTCTCATGTGTTTATGAAAACTCCTAGTGGTTTACCGGGAAAACACGAGTCAGTTGTACATAATAGTGGTCCGAACTATAAAGCCCGGGCCTTAAAGTACTTACAGCATAGTAAGTCGTCATTAAGGTAGTTGGCTCATGTGTTTATGAGAACTCCTAGTTGTTTACCGCAAAAAAACACGAGTCAGTTGTACCTAATAGTGGTCCGAACTATAAAGCCCGGGCCTTAAAGTACTTGCAGCATAGCAAGTCGTCATTAAGGTAGTTGTCTCATGTGTTTATGAAAACTCCTAGTGGTTTACCGGGAAAACACGCGTCAGTTGTACATAATAGTGGTCCGAACTATAAAGCCCGGGCCTTAAAGTACTTACAGCATAGTAAGTCGTCATTAAGGTAGTTGTCTCATGTGTTTATGAGAACTCCTAGTTGTTTACCGCAAAAAAACACGAGTCAGTTGTACCTAATAGTGGTCCGAACTATAAAGCCCGGGCCTTAAAGTACTTGCAGCATAGCAAGTCGTCATTAAGGTAGTTGTCTCATGTGTTTATGAAAACTCCTAGTGGTTTACCGGGAAAACACGAGTCAGTTGTACATAATAGTGGTCCGAACTATAAAGCCCAGGCCTTAAAGTACTTACAGCATAGTAAGTCGTCATTAAGGTAGTTGTCTCATGTGTTTATGAAAACTCCTAGTGGTTTACCGGGAAAACACGAGTCAGTTGTACCTAATAGTGGTCCGAACTATAAAGCCCGGGCCTTAAAGTACTTGCAGCATAGCAAGTCGTCATTAAGGTAGTTGTCTCATGTGTTTATGAAAACTCCTAGTGGTTTACCGGGAATACACGAGTCAGTTGTACCTAATAGTGGTCCGAACTATAAAGCCCGGGACTTAAAGTACTTGCAGCATAGCAAGTCGTCATTAAGGTAGTTGTCTCATGTGTTTATGAAAACTCCTAGTGGTTTACCGGGAAAACACGAGTCAGTTGTACCTAATAGTGGTCCGAACTATAAAGCCCGGGCCTTAAAGTACTTGCAGCATAGTAAGTCGTCATTAAGGTAGTTGTCTCATGTGTTTATGAGAACTCCTAGTGGTTTACCGGGAAAACACGGGTCAGTTGTACCTAAAAGTGGTCCGAACTATAAAGCCCGGGCCTTAAAGTACTTGCAGCATAGCAAATCGTCATTAAGGTAGTTGTCTCATGTGTTTATGAAAACTCCTAGTGGTTTACCGGGAAAACACGAGTCAGTTGTACCTAATAGTGGTCCGAACTATAAAGCCCGGGCCTTAAAGTACTTGCAGCATAGTAAGTCGTCATTAAGGTAGTTGTCTCATGTGTTTATGAAAACTCCTAGTGGTTTACCGGGAAAACACGAGTCAGTTGTACATAATAGTGGTCCGAACTATAAAGCCCGGGCATTAAAGTACTTACAGCATAGTAAGTCGTCATTAAGGTAGTTGTCTCATGTGTTTATGAGAACTCCTAGTGGTTTACAGGGAAAACACGAGTCAGTTGTACCTAATAGTGGTCCGAACTATAAAGCCCGGGCCTTAAAGTACTTACAGCATAGTAAGTCGTCATTAAGGTAGTTGTCTCATGTGTTTATGAGAACTCCTAGTTGTTTACCGCAAAAAAACACGAGTCAGTTGTACCTAATAGTGGTCCGAACTATAAAGCCCGGGCCTTAAAGTACTTGCAGCATAGCAAGTCGTCATTAAAGTAGTTGTCTCATGTGTTTATGAAAACTCCTAGTGGTTTACCGGGAAAACTCGAGTCAGTTGTACATAATAGTGGTCCGAACTATAAAGCCCGGGCCTTAAAGTACTTACAGCATAGTAAGTCGTCATTAAGGTAGTTGTCTCATGTGTTTATGAGAACTCCTAGTTGTTTACCGCAAAAAAACACGAGTCAGTTGTACCTAATAGTGGTCCGAACTATAAAGCCCGGGCCTTAAAGTACTTGCAGCATAGCAAGTCGTCATTAAGGTAGTTGTCTCATGTGTTTATGAAAACTCCTAGTGGTTTACCGGGAAAACACGCGTCAGTTGTACATAATAGTGGTCCGAACTATAAAGCCTGGGCCTTAAAGTACTTACAGCATAGTAAGTCGTTATTAAGGTAGTTGTCTCATGTGTTTATGAGAACTCCTAGTTGTTTACCGCAAAAAAACACGAGTCAGTTGTACCTAATAGTGGTCCGAACTATAAAGCCCGGGCCTTAAAGTACTTGCAGCATAGCAAGTCGTCATTAAGGTAGTTGTCTCATGTGTTTATGAAAACTCCCAGTGGTTTACCGGGAAAACACGAGTCAGTTGTACATAATAGTGGTCCGAACTATAAAGCCCAGGCCTTAAAGTACTTACAGCATAGTAAGTCGTCATTAAGGTAGTTGTCTCATGTGTTTATGAAAACTCCTAGTGGTTTACCGGGAAAACACGAGTCAGTTGTACCTAATAGTGGTCCGAACTATAAAGCCCGGGCCTTAAAGTACTTGCAGCATAGCAAGTCGTCATTAAGGTAGTTGTCTCATGTGTTTATGAAAACTCCTAGTGCTTTACCGGGAAAACACGAGTCAGTTGTACATAATAGTGGTCCGAACTATAAAGCCCAGGCCTTAAAGTACTTACAGCATAGTAAGTCGTCATTAAGGTAGTTGTCTCATGTGTTTATGAGAACTCCTAGTGGTTTACCGGGAAAAAACGAGTCAGTTGTACCTAATAGTGGTAGGAACTATAAAGCCCGGGCCTTAAACTACTTACAGCATAATAAGTCGCCATTAAGGTAGTTGTCTCATGTGTTTATGTGAACTCCTAGTGGTTTACCGGGAAAACCACGAGTCAGTTGTACCTAATAGTGGTCCGAACTATAAAGCCCGGGCCTTAAAGTACTTACAGCATAGTAAGTCGTCATTAAGGTAGTTGTCTCATGTGTTTATGAGAACTCCTAGTTGTTTACCGCAAAAAACACGAGTCAGTTGTACCTAATAGTGGTCCGAACTATAAAGCCCGGGCCTTAAAGTACTTACAGCATAGTAAGTCGTCATTAAGGTAGTTGTCTCATGTGTTTATGAGAACTCCTAGTTGTTTACCGCAAAAAACACGAGTCAGTTGTACCTAATAGTGGTCCGAACTATAAAGCCCGGGCCTTAAACTACTTGCAGCATAGCAAGTCGTCATTAAGGTAGTTGTCTCATGTGTTTATGAAAACTCCTAGTGGTTTACCGGGAAAACACGAGTCAGTTGTACATAATAGTGGTCCGAACTATAAAGCCCGGGCCTTAAAGTACTTACAGCATAGTAAGTCGTCATTAAGGTAGTTGTCTCATGTGTTTATGAGAACTCCTAGTTGTTTACCGCAAAAATACACGAGTCAGTTGTACCTAATAGTGGTCCGAACTATAAAGCCCGGGCCTTAAAGTACTTGCAGCATAGCAAGTCGTCATTAAGGTAGTTGTCTCATGTGTTTATGAAAACTCCTAGTGGTTTACCGGGAAAACACGAGTCAGTTGTACATAATAGTGGTCCGAACTATAAAGCCCGGGCCTTAAAGTACTTACAGCATAGTAAGTCATCATTAAGGTAGTTGTCTCATGTGTTTATGAGAACTCCTAGTTGTTTACCGCAAAAAAACACGAGTCAGTTGTACCTAATAGTGGTCCGAACTATAAAGCCCGGGCCTTAATGTACTTGCAGCATAGCAAGTCGTCATTAAGGTAGTTGTCTCATGGGTTTATGAAAACTCCTAGTGGTTTACCGGGAAAACACGAGTCAGTTGTACCTAATAGTGGTCCGAACTATAAAGCCCGGGCCTTAAAGTACTTGCAGCATAGCAAGTCGTCATTAAGGTAGTTGTCTCATGTGTTTATGAAAACTCCTAGTGGTTTACCGGGAAAACACGGGTCAGTTGTACCTAATAGTGGTCCGAACTATAAAGCCCGGGCCTTAAAGTACTTGCAGCATAGCAAATCGTCATTAAGGTAGTTGTCTCATGTGTTTATGAAAACTCCTAGTGGTTTACCGCAAAAAAACACGAGTCAGTTGTACCTAATAGTGGTCCGAACTATAAAGCCCGGGCCTTAAAGTACTTGCAGCATAGTAAGTCGTCATTAAGGTAGTTGTCTCATGTGTTTATGAAAACTCCTAGTGGTTTACCGGGAAAACACGAGTCAGTTGTACATAATAGTGGTCCGAACTATAAAGCCCGGGCATTAAAGTACTTACAGCATAGTAAGTCGTCATTAAGGTAGTTGTCTCATGTGTTTATGAGAACTCCTAGTGGTTTACCGGAAGAACACGAGTCAGTTGTACCTAATAGTGGTCCGAACTATAAAGCCCGGGCCTTAAAGTACTTACAGCATAGTAAGTCGTCATTAAGGTAGTTGTCTCATGTGTTTATGAGAACTCCTAGTTGTTTACCGCAAAAAAACACGAGTCAGTTGTACCTAATAGTGGTCCGAACTATAAAGCCCGGGCCTTAAAGTACTTGCAGCATAGCAAGTCGTCATTAAGGTAGTTGTCTCATGTGTTTATGAAAACTCCTAGTGGTTTACCGGGAAAACACGAGTCAGTTGTACATAATAGTGGTCCGAACTATAAAGCCCGGGCCTTAAAGTACTTACAGCATAGTAAGTCGTCATTAAGGTAGTTGTCTCATGTGTTTATGAGAACTCCTAGTTGTTTACCGCAAAAAAACACGAGTCAGTTGTACCTAATAGTGGTCCGAACTATAAAGCCCGGGCCTTAAAGTACTTGCAGCATAGCAAGTCGTCATTAAGGTAGTTGTCTCATGTGTTTATGAAAACTCCTAGTGGTTTACCGGGAAAACACGCGTCAGTTGTACATAATAGTGGTCCGAACTATAAAGCCCGGGCCTTAAAGTACTTACAGCATAGCAAGTCGTCATTAAGGTAGTTGTCTCATGTGTTTATGAAAACTCCTAGTGGTTTACCGGGAAAACACGAGTCAGTTGTACCTAATAGTGTTCCGAACTATAAAGCCCGGGCCTTAAAGTACTTGCAGCATAGCAAGCCGTCATTAAGTTAGTTGTCTCATGTGTTTATGAAAACTCCTAGTGGTTTACCGGGAAAACACGGGTCAGTTGTACCTAATAGTGGTCCGAACTATAAAGCCCGGGCCTTAAAGTACTTGCAGCATAGCAAATCGTCATTAAGGTAGTTGTCTCATGTGTTTATGAAACCTCCTAGTGGTTTACCGCAAAAAAACACGAGTCAGTTGTACCTAATAGTGGTCCGAACTATAAAGCCCGGGCCTTAAAGTACTTGCAGCATAGTAAGTCGTCATTAAGGTAGTTGTCTCATGTGTTTATGAAAACTCCTAGTGGTTTACCGGGAAAACACGAGTCAGTTGTACATAATAGTGGTCCGAACTATAAAGCCCGGGCATTAAAGTACTTACAGCATAGTAAGTCGTCATTAAGGTAGTTGTCTCATGTGTTTATGAGAACTCCTAGTGGTTTACCGGAAAAACACGAGTCAGTTGTACCTAATAGTTGTCCGAACTATAAAGCCCGGGCCTTAAAGTACTTACAGCATAGTAAGTCGTCATTAAGGTAGTTGTCTCATGTGTTTATGAGAACTCCTAGTTGTTTACCGCAAAAAAACACGAGTCAGTTGTACCTAATAGTGGTCCGAACTATAAAGCCCGGGCCTTAAAGTACTTGCAGCATAGCAAGTCGTCATTAAGGTAGTTGTCTCATGTGTTTATGAAAACTCCTAGTGGTTTACCGGGAAAACACGAGTCAGTTGTACATAATAGTGGTCCGAACTATAAAGCCCGGGCCTTAAAGTACTTACAGCATAGTAAGTCGTCATTAAGGTAGTTGTCTCATGTGTTTATGAGAACTCCTAGTTGTTTACCGCAAAAAAACACGAGTAGTTGTACCTAATAGTGGTCCGAACTATAAAGCCCGGGCCTTAAAGTACTTGCAGCATAGCAAGTCGTCATTAAGGTAGTTGTCTCATGTGTTTATGAAAACTCCTAGTGGTTTACCGGGAAAACACGCGTCAGTTGTACATAATAGTGGTCCGAACTATAAAGCCCGGGCCTTAAAGTACTTACAGCATAGTAAGTCGTCATTAAGGTAGTTGTCTCATGTGTTTATGAGAACTCCTAGTTGTTTACCGCAAAAAAACACGAGTCAGTTGTACCTAATAGTGGTCCGAACTATAAAGCCCGGGCCTTAAATACTTGCAGCATAGCAAGTCGTCATTAAGGTAGTTGTCTCATGTGTTTATGAAAACTCCTAGTGGTTTACCGGGAAAACACGAGTCAGTTGTACATAATAGTGGTCCGAACTATAAAGCCCAGGCCTTAAAGTACTTACAGCATAGTAAGTCGTCATTAAGGTAGTTGTCTCATGTGTTTATGAAAACTCCTAGTGGTTTACCGGGAAAACACGAGTCAGTTGTACCTAATAGTGGTCCGAACTATAAAGCCCGGGCCTTAAAGTACTTGCAGCATAGCAAGTCGTCATTAAGGTAGTTGTCTCATGTGTTTATGAAAACTCCTAGTGGTTTACCGGGAATACACGAGTCAGTTGTACCTAATAGTGGTCCGAACTATAAAGCCCGGGCCTTAAAGTACTTGCAGCATAGCAAGTCGTCATTAAGGTAGTTGTCTCATGTGTTTATGAAAACTCCTAGTGGTTTACCGGGAAAACACGAGTCAGTTGTACCTAATAGTGGTCCGAACTATAAAGCCCGGGCCTTAAAGTACTTGCAGCATAGTAAGTCGTCATTAAGGTAGTTGTCTCATGTGTTTATGAGAACTCCTAGTGGTTTACCGGGAAAACACGAGTCAGTTGTACCTAATAGTGGTCCGAACTATAAAGCCCGGGCCTTAAAGTACTTGCAGCATAGCAAGTCGTCATTAAGGTAGTTGTCTCATGTGTTTATGAAAACTCCTAGTGGTTTACCGGGAAAACACGGGTCAGTTGTACCTAATAGTGGTCCGAACTATAAAGCCCGGGCCTTAAAGTACTTGCAGCATAGCAAATCGTCATTAAGGTAGTTGTCTCATGTGTTTATGAAAACTCCTAGTGGTTTACCGGGAAAACACGAATCAGTTGTACCTAATAGTGGTCCGAACTATAAAGCCCGGGCCTTAAAGTACTTGCAGCATAGTAAGTCGTCATTAAGGTAGTTGTCTCATGTGTTTATGAAAACTCCTAGTGGTTTACCGGGAAAACACGAGTCAGTTGTACATAATAGTGGTCCGAACTATAAAGCCCGGGCATTAAAGTACTTGCAGCATAGTAAGTCGTCATTAAGGTAGTTGTCTCATGTGTTTATGAGAACTCCTAGTGGTTTACAGGGAAAACACGAGTCAGTTGTACCTAATAGTGGTCCGAACTATAAAGCCCGGGCCTTAAAGTACTTACAGCATAGTAAGTCGTCATTAAGGTAGTTGTCTCATGTGTTTATGAGAACTCCTAGTTGTTTACCGCAAAAAAACACGAGTCAGTTGTACCTAATAGTGGTCCGAACTATAAAGCCCGGGCCTTAAAGTACTTGCAGCATAGCAAGTCGTCATTAAAGTAGTTGTCTCATGTGTTTATGAAAACTCCTAGTGGTTTACCGGGAAAACTCGAGTCAGTTGTACATAATAGTGGTCCGAACTATAAAGCCCGGGCCTTAAAGTACTTACATCATAGTAAGTCGTCATTAAGGTAGTTGTCTCATGTGTTTATGAGAACTCCTAGTTGTTTACCGCAAAAAAACACGAGTCAGTTGTACCTAATAGTGGTCCGAACTATAAAGCCCGGGCCTTAAAGTACTTGCAGCATAGCAAGTCGTCATTAAGGTAGTTGTCTCATGTGTTTATGAAAACTCCTAGTGGTTTACCGGGAAAACACGCGTCAGTTGTACATAATAGTGGTCCGAACTATAAAGCCTGGGCCTTAAAGTACTTACAGCATATTAAGTCGTTATTAAGGTAGTTGTCTCATGTGTTTATGAGAACTCCTAGTTGTTTACCGCAAAAAAACACGAGTCAGTTGTACCTAATAGTGGTCCGAACTATAAAGCCCGGGCCTTAAAGTACTTGCAGCATAGCAAGTCGTCATTAAGGTAGTTGTCTCATGTGTTTATGAAAACTCCCAGTGGTTTACCGGGAAAACACGAGTCAGTTGTACATAATAGTGGTCCGAACTATAAAGCCCAGGCCTTAAAGTACTTACAGCATAGTAAGTCGTCATTAAGGTAGTTGTCTCATGTGTTTATGAAAACTCCTAGTGGTTTACCGGGAAAACACGAGTCAGTTGTACCTAATAGTGGTCCGAACTATAAAGCCCGGGCCTTAAAGTACTTGCAGCATAGCAAGTCGTCATTAAGGTAGTTGTCTCATGTGTTTATGAAAACTCCTAGTGCTTTACCGGGAAAACACGAGTCAGTTGTACATAATAGTGGTCCGAACTATAAAGCCCAGGCCTTAAAGTACTTACAGCATAGTAAGTCGTCATTAAGGTAGTTGTCTCATGTGTTTATGAGAACTCCTAGTGGTTTACCGGGAAAAAACGAGTCAGTTGTACCTAATAGTGGTAGGAACTATAAAGCCCGGGCCTTAAACTACTTACAGCATAGTAAGTCGCCATTAAGGTAGTTGTCTCATGTGTTTATGTGAACTCCTAGTGGTTTACCGGGAAAACCACGAGTCAGTTGTACCTAATAGTGGTCCGAACTATAAAGCCCGGGCCTTAAAGTACTTACAGCATAGTAAGTCGTCATTAAGGTAGTTGTCTCATGTGTTTATGAGAACTCCTAGTTGTTTACCGCAAAAAACACGAGTCAGTTGTACCTAATAGTGGTCCGAACTATAAAGCCCGGGCCTTAAACTACTTGCAGCATAGCAAGTCGTCATTAAGGTAGTTGTCTCATGTGTTTATGAAAACTCCTAGTGGTTTACCGGGAAAACACGAGTCAGTTGTACATAATAGTGGTCCGAACTATAAAGCCCGGGCCTTAAAGTACTTACAGCATAGTAAGTCGTCATTAAGGTAGTTGTCTCATGTGTTTATGAGAACTCCTAGTTGTTTACCGCAAAAAAACACGAGTCAGTTGTACCTAATAGTGGTCCGAACTATAAAGCCCGGGCCTTAAAGTACTTGCAGCATAGCAAGTCGTCATTAAGGTAGTTGTCTCATGTGTTTATGAAAACTCCTAGTGGTTTACCGGGAAAACACGAGTCAGTTGTACATAATAGTGGTCCGAACTATAAAGCCCGGGCCTTAAAGTACTTACAGCATAGTAAGTCATCATTAAGGTAGTTGTCTAATGTGTTTATGAGAACTCCTAGTTGTTTACCGCAAAAAAACACGAGTCAGTTGTACCTAATAGTGGTCCGAACTATAAAGCCCGGGCCTTAAAGTACTTGCAGCATAGCAAGTCGTCATTAAGGTAGTTGTCTCATGGGTTTATGAAAACTCCTAGTGGTTTACCGGGAAAACACGAGTCAGTTGTACCTAATAGTGGTCCGAACTATAAAGCCCGGGCCTTAAAGTACTTGCAGCATAGCAAGTCGTCATTAAGGTAGTTGTCTCATGTGTTTATGAAAACTCCTAGTGGTTTACCGGGAAAACACGGGTCAGTTGTACCTAATAGTGGTCCGAACTATAAAGCCCGGGCCTTAAAGTACTTGCAGCATAGCAAATCGTCATTAAGGTAGTTGTCTCATGTGTTTATGAAAACTCCTAGTGGTTTACCGCAAAAAAACACGAGTCAGTTGTACCTAATAGTGGTCCGAACTATAAAGCCCGGGCCTTAAAGTACTTGCAGCATAGTAAGTCGTCATTAAGGTAGTTGTCTCATGTGTTTATGAAAACTCCTAGTGGTTTACCGGGAAAACACGAGTCAGTTGTACATAATAGTGGTCCGAACTATAAAGCCCGGGCATTAAAGTACTTACAGCATAGTAAGTCGTCATTAAGGTAGTTGTCTCATGTGTTTATGAGAACTCCTAGTGGTTTACCGGAAGAACACGAGTCAGTTGTACCTAAAAGTGGTCCGAACTATAAAGCCCGGGCCTTAAAGTACTTACAGCATAGTAAGTCGTCATTAAGGTAGTTGTCTCATGTGTTTATGAGAACTCCTAGTTGTTTACCGCAAAAAAACACGAGTCAGTTGTACCTAATAGTGGTCCGAACTATAAAGCCCGGGCCTTAAAGTACTTGCAGCATAGCAAGTCGTCATTAAAGTAGTTGTCTCATGTGTTTATGAAAACTCCTAGTGGTTTACCGGGAAAACTCGAGTCAGTTGTACATAATAGTGGTCCGAACTATAAAGCCCGGGCCTTAAAGTACTTACATCATAGTAAGTCGTCATTAAGGTAGTTGTCTCATGTGTTTATGAGAACTCCTAGTTGTTTACCGCAAAAAAACACGAGTCAGTTGTAATTATTTGTGGTCCGAACTATAAAGCCCGGGCCTTAAAGTACTTGCAGCATAGCAAGTCGTCATTAAGGTAGTTGTCTCATGTGTTTATGAAAACTCCTAGTGGTTTACCGGGAAAACACGCGTCAGTTGTACATAATAGTGGTCCGAACTATAAAGCCTGGGCCTTAAAGTACCTACAGCATATTAAGTCGTTATTAAGGTAGTTGTCTCATGTGTTTATGAGAACTCCTAGTTGTTTACCGCAAAAAAACACGAGTCAGTTGTACCTAATAGTGGTCCGAACTATAAAGCCCGGGCCTTAAAGTACTTGCAGCATAGCAAGTCGTCATTAAGGTAGTTGTCTCATGTGTTTATGAAAACTCCCAGTGGTTTACCGGGAAAACACGAGTCAGTTGTACATAATAGTGGTCCGAACTATAAAGCCCAGGCCTTAAAGTACTTACAGCATAGTAAGTCGTCATTAAGGTAGTTGTCTCATGTGTTTATGAAAACTCCTAGTGGTTTACCGGGAAAACACGAGTCAGTTGTACCTAATAGTGGTCCGAACTATAAAGCCCGGGCCTTAAAGTACTTGCAGCATAGCAAGTCGTCATTAAGGTAGTTGTCTCATGTGTTTATGAAAACTCCTAGTGCTTTACCGGGAAAACACGAGTCAGTTGTACATAATAGTGGTCCGAACTATAAAGCCCAGGCCTTAAAGTACTTACAGCATAGTAAGTCGTCATTAAGGTAGTTGTCTCATGTGTTTATGAGAACTCCTAGTGGTTTACCGGGAAAAAACGAGTCAGTTGTACCTAATAGTGGTAGGAACTATAAAGCCCGGGCCTTAAACTACTTACAGCATAGTAAGTCGCCATTAAGGTAGTTGTCTCATGTGTTTATGTGAACTCCTAGTGGTTTACCGGGAAAACCACGAGTCAGTTGTACCTAATAGTGGTCCGAACTATAAAGCCCGGGCCTTAAAGTACTTACAGCATAGTAAGTCGTCATTAAGGTAGTTGTCTCATGTGTTTATGAGAACTCCTAGTTGTTTACCGCAAAAAAACACGAGTCAGTTGTACCTAATAGTGGTCCGAACTATAAAGCCCGGGCCTTAAAGTACTTACAGCATAGTAAGTCGTCATTAAGGTAGTTGTCTCATGTGTTTATGAGAACTCCTAGTTGTTTACCGCAAAAAACACGAGTCAGTTGTACCTAATAGTGGTCCGAACTATAAAGCCCGGGCCTTAAACTACTTGCAGCATAGCAAGTCGTCATTAAGGTAGTTGTCTCATGTGTTTATGAAAACTCCTAGTGGTTTACCGGGAAAACACGAGTCAGTTGTACATAATAGTGGTCCGAACTATAAAGCCCGGGCCTTAAAGTACTTACAGCATAGTAAGTCGTCATTAAGGTAGTTGTCTCATGTGTTTATGAGAACTCCTAGTTGTTTACCGCAAAAAAACACGAGTCAGTTGTACCTAATAGTGGTCCGAACTATAAAGCCCGGGCCTTAATGTACTTGCAGCATAGCAAGTCGTCATTAAGGTAGTTGTCTCATGTGTTTATGAAAACTCCTAGTGGTTTACCGGGAAAACACGAGTCAGTTGTATATAATAGTGGTCCGAACTATAAAGCCCGGGCCTTAAAGTACTTACAGCATAGTAAGTCATCATTAAGGTAGTTGTCTAATGTGTTTATGAGAACTCCTAGTTGTTTACCGCAAAAAAACACGAGTCAGTTGTACCTAATAGTGGTCCGAACTATAAAGCCCGGGCCTTAAAGTACTTGCAGCATAGCAAGTCGTCATTAAGGTAGTTGTCTCATGGGTTTATGAAAACTCCTAGTGGTTTACCGGGAAAACACGAGTCAGTTGTACCTAATAGTGGTCCGAACTATAAAGCCCGGGCCTTAAAGTACTTGCAGCATAGCAAGTCGTCATTAAGGTAGTTGTCTCATGTGTTTATGAAAACTCCTAGTGGTTTACCGGGAAAACACGGGTCAGTTGTACCTAATAGTGGTCCGAACTATAAAGCCCGGGCCTTAAAGTACTTGCAGCATAGCAAATCGTCATTAAGGTAGTTGTCTCATGTGTTTATGAAAACTCCTAGTGGTTTACCGCAAAAAAAACACGAGTCAGTTGTTTCTAATAGTGGTCCGAACTATAAAGCCCGGGCCTTAAAGTACTTGCAGCATAGTAAGTCGTCATTAAGGTAGTTGTCTCATGTGTTTATGAAAACTCCTAGTGGTTTACCGGGAAAACACGAGTCAGTTGTACATAATAGTGGTCCGAACTATAAAGCCCGGGCATTAAAGTACTTACAGCATAGTAAGTCGTCATTAAGGTAGTTGTCTCATGTGTTTATGAGAACTCCTAGTGGTTTACCGGAAGAACACGAGTCAGTTGTACCTAATAGTGGTCCGAACTATAAAGCCCGGGCCTTAAAGTACTTACAGCATAGTAAGTCGTCATTAAGGTAGTTGTCTCATGTGTTTATGAGAACTCCTAGTTGTTTACCGCAAAAAAACACGAGTCAGTTGTACCTAATAGTGGTCCGAACTATAAAGCCCGGGCCTTAAAGTACTTGCAGCATAGCAAGTCGTCATTAAGGTAGTTGTCTCATGTGTTTATGAAAACTCCTAGTGGTTTACCGGGAAAACACGAGTCAGTTGTACATAATAGTGGTCCGAACTATAAAGCCCGGGCTTTAAAGTACTTACAGCATAGTAAGTCGTCATTAAGGTAGTTGTCTCATGTGTTTATGAGAACTCCTAGTTGTTTACCGCAAAAAAACACGAGTCAGTTGTACCTAATAGTGGTCCGAACTATAAAGCCCGGGCCTTAAAGTACTTGCAGCATAGCAAGTCGTCATTAAGGTAGTTGTCTCATGTGTTTATGAAAACTCCTAGTGGTTTACCGGGAAAACACGCGTCAGTTGTACATAATAGTGGTCCGAACTATAAAGCCCGGGCCTTAAAGTACTTACAGCATAGTAAGTCGTCATTAAGGTAGTTGTCTCATGTGTTTATGAGAACTCCTAGTTGTTTACCGCAAAAAACACGAGTCAGTTGTACCTAATAGTGGTCCGAACTATAAAGCCCGGGCCTTAAAGTACTTGCAGCATAGCAAGTCGTCATTAAGGTAGTTGTCTCATGTGTTTATGAAAACTCCTAGTGGTTTACCGGGAAAACACGAGTCAGTTGTACATAATAGTGGTCCGAACTATAAAGCCCAGGCCTTAAAGTACATACAGCATAGTAAGTCGTCATTAAGGTAGTTGTCTCATGTGTTTATGAAAACTCCTAGCGGTTTACCGGGAAAACACGAGTCAGTTGTACCTAATAGTGGTCCGAACTATAAAGCCCGGGCCTTAAAGTACTTGCAGCATAGCAAGTCGTCATTAAGGTAGTTGTCTCATGTGTTTATGAAAACTCCTAGTGGTTTACCGGGAATACACGAGTCAGTTGTACCTAATAGTGGTCCGAACTATAAAGCCCGGGCCTTAAAGTACTTGCAGCATAGCAAGTCGTCATTAAGGTAGTTGTCTCATGTGTTTATGAAAACTCCTAGTGGTTTACCGGGAAAACACGAGTCAGTTGTACCTAATAGTGGTCCGAACTATAAAGCCCGGGCCTTAAAGTACTTGCAGCATAGTAAGTCGTCATTAAGGTAGTTGTCTCATGTGTTTATGAGAACTCCTAGTGGTTTACCGGGAAAACACGAGTCAGTTGTACCTAATAGTGGTCCGAACTATAAAGCCCGGGCCTTAAAGTACTTACAGCATAGTAAGTCGTCATTAAGGTAGTTGTCTCATGTGTTTATGAGAACTCCTAGTGGTTTACCGGGAAAACACGAGTCAGTTGTACCTAATAGTGGTCCGAACTATAAAGCCCGGGCCTTAAAGTACTTACAGCATAGTAAGTCGTCATTAAGGTAGTTGTCTCAGGTGTTTATGAGAACTCCTAGTGGTTTACCGGGAAAAAACGAGTCAGTTGTACCTAATAGTGGTCCGAACTATAAAGCCCGGGCCTTAAAGTACTTACAGCATAGTAAGTCGTCATTAAGGTAGTTGTCTCATGTGTTTATGAGAACTCCTAGTTGTTTACCGCAAAAATACACGAGTCAGTTGTACCTAATAGTGGTCCGAACTATAAAGCCCGGGCCTTAAAGTACTTACAGCATAGCAAGTCGTCATTAAGGTAGTTGTCTCATGTGTTTATGAAAACTCCTAGTGGTTTACCGGGAAAACACGAGTCAGTTGTACATAATAGTGGTCCGAACCATAAAGCCCGGGCCTTAAAGTACTTACAGCATAGTAAGTCATCATTAAGGTAGTTGTCTCATGTGTTTATGAGAACTCCTAGTTGTTTACCGCAAAAAAACACGAGTCAGTTGTACCTAATAGTGGTCCGAACTATAAAGCCCGGGCCTTAAAGTACTTGCAGCATAGCAAGTCGTCATTAAGGTAGTTGTCTCATGTGTTTATGAAAACTCCTAGTGGTTTACCGGGAAAACACGAGTCAGTTGTACCTAATAGTGGTCCGAACTATAAAGCCCGGGCCTTAAAGTACTTGCAGCATAGCAAGTCGTCATTAAGGTAGTTGTCTCATGTGTTTATGAAAACTCCTAGTGGTTTACCGGGAAAACACGGGTCAGTTGTACCTAATAGTGGTCCGAACTATAAAGCCCGGGCCTTAAAGTACTTGCAGCATAGCAAATCGTCATTAAGGTAGTTGTCTCATGTGTTTATGAAAACTCCTAGTGGTTTACCGCAAAAAAACACGAGTCAGTTGTACCTAATAGTGGTCCGAACTATAAAGCCCGGGACTTAAAGTACTTGCAGCATAGTAAGTCGTCATTAAGGTAGTTGTCTCATGTGTTTATGAAAACTCCTAGTGGTTTACCGGGAAAACACGAGTCAGTTGTACATAATAGTGGTCCGAACTATAAAGCCCGGGCATTAAAGTACTTACAGCATAGTAAGTCGTCATTAAGGTAGTTGTCTCATGTGTTTATGAGAACTCCTAGTGGTTTACCGGGAAAACACGAGTCAGTTGTACCTAATAGTGGTCCGAACTATAAAGCCCGGGCCTTAAAGTACTTACAGCATAGTAAGTCGTCATTAAGGTAGTTGTCTCATGTGTTTATGAGAACTCCTAGTTGTTTACCGCAAAAAAACACGAGTCAGTTGTACCTAATAGTGGTCCGAACTATAAAGCCCGGGCCTTAAAGTACTTGCAGCATAGCAAGTCGTCATTAAGGTAGTTGTCTCATGTGTTTATGAAAACTCCTAGTGGTTTACCGGGAAAACACGAGTCAGTTGTACATAATAGTGGTCCGAACTATAAAGCCCGGGCCTTAAAGTACTTACAGCATAGTAAGTCGTCATTAAGGTAGTTGTCTCATGTGTTTATGAGAACTCCTAGTTGTTTACCGCAAAAAACACGAGTCAGTTGTACCTAATAGTGGTAGGAACTATAAAGCCCGGGCCTTAAACTACTTACAGCATAGTAAGTCGCCATTAAGGTAGTTGTCTCATGTGTTTATGTGAACTCCTAGTGGTTTACCGGGAAAACCACGAGTCAGTTGTACCTAATAGTGGTCCGAACTATAAAGCCCGGGCCTTAAAGTACTTACAGCATAGTAAGTCGTCATTAAGGTAGTTGTCTCATGTGTTTATGAGAACTCCTAGTTGTTTACCGCAAAAAAACACGAGTCAGTTGTACCTAATAGTGGTCCGAACTATAAAGCCCGGGCCTTAAAGTACTTACAGCATAGTAAGTCGTCATTAAGGTAGTTGTCTCATGTGTTTATGAGAACTCCTAGTTGTTTACCGCAAAAAACACGAGTCAGTTGTACCTAATAGTGGTCCGAACTATAAAGCCCGGGCCTTAAACTACTTGCAGCATAGCAAGTCGTCATTAAGGTAGTTGTCTCATGTGTTTATGAAAACTCCTAGTGGTTTACCGGGAAAACACGAGTCAGTTGTACATAATAGTGGTCCGAACTATAAAGCCCGGGCCTTAAAGTACTTACAGCATAGTAAGTCGTCATTAAGGTAGTTGTCTCATGTGTTTATGAGAACTCCTAGTTGTTTACCGCAAAAATACACGAGTCAGTTGTACTTAATAGTGGTCCGAACTATAAAGCCCGGGCCTTAAAGTACTTGCAGCATAGCAAGTCGTCATTAAGGTAGTTGTCTCATGTGTTTATGAAAACTCCTAGTGGTTTACCGGGAAAACACGAGTCAGTTGTACATAATAGTGGTCCGAACTATAAAGCCCGGGCCTTAAAGTACTTACAGCATAGTAAGTCATCATTAAGGTAGTTGTCTCATGTGTTTATGAGAACTCCTAGTTGTTTACCGCAAAAAAACACGAGTCAGTTGTACCTAATAGTGGTCCGAACTATAAAGCCCGGGCCTTAAAGTACTTGCAGCATAGCAAGTCGTCATTAAGGTAGTTGTCTCATGTGTTTATGAAAACTCCTAGTGGTTTACCGGGAAAACACGGGTCAGTTGTACCTAATAGTGGTCCGAACTATAAAGCCCGGGGCTTAAAGTACTTGCAGCATAGCAAATCGTCATTAAGGTAGTTGTCTCATGTGTTTATGAAAACTCCTAGTGGTTTACCGCAAAAAAACACGAGTCAGTTGTACCTAATAGTGGTCCGAACTATAAAGCCCGGGCCTTAAAGTACTTGCAGCATAGTAAGTCGTCATTAAGGTAGTTGTCTCATGTGTTTATGAAAACTCCTAGTGGTTTACCGGGATAACACGAGTCAGTTGTACATAATAGTGGTCCGAACTATAAAGCCCGGGCATTAAAGTACTTACAGCATAGTAAGTCGTCATTAAGGTAGTTGTCTCATGTGTTTATGAGAACTCCTAGTGGTTTACCGGAAGAACACGAGTCAGTTGTACCTAATAGTGGTCCGAACTATAAAGCCCGGGCCTTAAAGTACTTACAGCATAGTAAGTCGTCATTAAGGTAGTTGTCTCATGTGTTTATGAGAACTCCTAGTTGTTTACCGCAAAAAAACACGAGTCAGTTGTACCTAATAGTGGTCCGAACTATAAAGCCCGGGCCTTAAAGTACTTGCAGCATAGCAAGTCGTCATTAAGGTAGTTGTCTCATGTGTTTATGAAAACTCCTAGTGGTTTACCGGGAAAACACGAGTCAGTTGTACATAATAGCGGTCCGAACTATAAAGCCCGGGCCTTAAAGTACTTACAGCATAGTAAGTCGTCATTAAGGTAGTTGTCTCATGTGTTTATGAGAACTCCTAGTTGTTTACCGCAAAAAAACACGAGTCAGTTGTACCTAATAGTGGTCCGAACTATAACGCCCGGGCCTTAAAGTACTTGCAGCATAGCAAGTCGTCATTAAGGTAGTTGTCTCATGTGTTTATGAAAACTCCTAGTGGTTTACCGGGAAAACACGCGTCAGTTGTACATAATAGTGGTCCGAACTATAAAGCCCGGGCCTTAAAGTACTTACAGCATAGTAAGTCGTCATTAAGGTAGTTGTCTCATGTGTTTATGAGAACTCCTAGTTGTTTACCGCAAAAAAACACGAGTCAGTTGTACCTAATAGTGGTCCGAACTATAAAGCCCGGGCCTTAAAGTACTTGCAGCATAGCAAGTCGTCATTAAGGTAGTTGTCTCATGTGTTTATGAAAACTCCTAGTGGTTTACCGGGAAAACACGAGTCAGTTGTACATAATAGTGGTCCGAACTATAAAGCCCAGGCCTTAAAGTACTTACAGCATAGTAAGTCGTCATTAAGGTAGTTGTCTCATGTGTTTATGAAAACTCCTAGTGGTTTACCGGGAAAACACGAGTCAGTTGTACCTAATAGTGGTCCGAACTATAAAGCCCGGGCCTTAAAGTACTTGCAGCATAGCAAGTCGTCATTAAGGTAGTTGTCTCATGTGTTTATGAAAACTCCTAGTGGTTTACCGGGAATACACGAGTCAGTTGTACCTAATAGTGGTCCGAACTATAAAGCCCGGGCCTTAAAGTACTTGCAGCATAGCAAGTCGTCATTAAGGTAGTTGTCTCATGTGTTTATGAAAACTCCTAGTGGTTTACCGGGAAAACACGAGTCAGTTGTACCTAATAGTGGTCCGAACTATAAAGCCCGGGCCTTAAAGTACTTGCAGCATAGTAAGTCGTCATTAAGGTAGTTGTCTCATGTGTTTATGAGAACTCCTAGTGGTTTACCGGGAAAACACGAGTCAGTTGTACCTAATAGTGGTCCGAACTATAAAGCCCGGGCCTTAAAGTACTTACAGCATAGTAAGTCGTCATTAAGGTAGTTGTCTCATGTGTTTATGAGAACTCCTAGTGGTTTACCGGGAAAACACGAGTCAGTTGTACCTAATAGTGGTCCGAACTATAAAGCCCGGGCCTTAAAGTACTTACAGCATAGTAAGTCGTCATTAAGGTAGTTGTCTCATGTGTTTATGAGAACTCCTAGTGGTTTACCGGGAAAAAACGAGTCAGTTGTACCTAATAGTGGTCCGAACTATAAAGCCCGGGCCTTAAAGTACTTACAGCATAGTAAGTCGTCATTAAGGTAGTTGTCTCATGTGTTTATGAGAACTCCTAGTGGTTTACCGGGAAAAACACGAGTCAGTTGTACCTAATAGTGGTCCGAACTATAAAGCCCGGGCCTTAAAGTACTTACAGCATAGTAAGTCGTCATTAAGGTAGTTGTCTCATGTGTTTATGAGAACTCCTAGTTGTTTACCGCAAAAATACACGAGTCAGTTGTACCTAATAGTGGTCCGAACTATAAAGCCCGGGCCTTAAAGTACTTACAGCATAGCAAGTCGTCATTAAGGTAGTTGTCTCATGTGTTTATGAAAACTCATAGTGGTTTACCGGGAAAACACGAGTCAGTTGTACATAATAGTGGTCCGAACTATAAAGCCCGGGCCTTAAAGTACTTACAGCATAGTAAGTCATCATTAAGGTAGTTGTCTCATGTGTTTATGAGAACTCCTAGTTGTTTACCGCAAAAAAACACGAGTCAGTTGTACCTAATAGTGGTCCGAACTATAAAGCCCGGGCCTTAAAGTACTTGCAGCATAGCAAGTCGTCATTAAGGTAGTTGTCTCATGTGTTTATGAAAACTCCTAGTGGTTTACCGGGAAAACACGAGTCAGTTGTACCTAATAGTGGTCCGAACTATAAAGCCCGGGCCTTAAAGTACTTGCAGCATAGCAAGTCGTCATTAAGGTAGTTGTCTCATGTGTTTATGAAAACTCCTAGTGGTTTACCGGGAAAACACGGGTCAGTTGTACCTAATAGTGGTCCGAACTATAAAGCCCGGGCCTTAAAGTACTTGCAGCATAGCAAATCGTCATTAAGGTAGTTGTCTCATGTGTTTATGAAAACTCCTAGTGGTTTACCGCAAAAAAACACGAGTCAGTTGTACCTAATAGTGGTCCGAACTATAAAGCCCGGGCCTTAAAGTACTTGCAGCATAGTAAGTCGTCATTAAGGTAGTTGTCTCATGTGTTTATGAAAACTCCTAGTGGTTTACCGGGAAAACACGAGTCAGTTGTACATAATAGTGGTCCGAACTATAAAGCCCGGGGATTAAAGTACTTCCAGCATAGTAAGTCGTCATTAAGGTAGTTGTCTCATGTGTTTATGAGAACTCCTAGTGGTTTACCGGGAAAACACGAGTCAGTTGTACCTAATAGTGGTCCGAACTATAAAGCCCGGGCCTTAAAGTACTTACAGCATAGTAAGTCGTTATTAAGGTAGTTGTCTCATGTGTTTATGAGAACTCCTAGTTGTTTACCGCAAAAAAACACGAGTCAGTTGTACCTAATAGTGGTCCGAACTATAAAGCCCGGGCCTTAAAGTACTTGCAGCATAGCAAGTCGTCATTAAGGTAGTTGTCTCATGTGTTTATGAAAACTCCTAGTGGTTTACCGGGAAAACACGAGTCAGTTGTACATAATAGTGGTCCGAACTATAAAGCCCGGGCCTTAAAGTACTTACAGCATAGTAAGTCGTCATTAAGGTAGTTGTCTCATGTGTTTATGAGAACTCCTAGTTGTTTACCGCAAAAAACACGAGTCAGTTGTACCTAATAGTGGTCCGAACTATAAAGCCCGGGCCTTAAAGTACTTGCAGCATAGCAAGTCGTCATTAAGGTAGTTGTCTCATGTGTTTATGAAAACTCCTAGTGGTTTACCGGGAAAACACGCGTCAGTTGTACATAATAGTGGTCCGAACTATAAAGCCCGGGCCTTAAAGTACTTACAGCATAGTAAGTCGTCATTAAGGTAGTTGTCTCATGTGTTTATGAGAACTCCTAGTTGTTTACCGCAAAAAAACACGAGTCAGTTGTACCTAATAGTGGTCCGAACTATAAAGCCCGGGCCTTAAAGTACTTGCAGCATAGCAAGTCGTCATTAAGGTAGTTGTCTCATGTGTTTATGAAAACTCCTAGTGGTTTACCGGGAAAACACGAGTCAGTTGTACATAATAGTGGTCCGAACTATAAAGCCCAGGCCTTAAAGTACTTACAGCATAGTAAGTCGTCATTAAGGTAGTTGTCTCATGTGTTTATGAAAACTCCTAGTGGTTTACCGGGAAAACACGAGTCAGTTGTACCTAATAGTGGTCCGAACTATAAAGCCCGGGCCTTAAAGTACTTGCAGCATAGCACGTCGTCATTAAGGTAGTTGTCTCATGTGTTTATGAAAACTCCTAGTGGTTTACCGGGAATACACGAGTCAGTTGTACCTAATAGTGGTCCGAACTATAAAGCCCGGGCCTTAAAGTACTTACAGCATAGCAAGTCGTCATTAAGGTAGTTGTCTCATGTGTTTATGAAAACTCCTAGTGGTTTACCGGGAAAACACGAGTCAGTTGTACCTAATAGTGGTCCGAACTATAAAGCCCGGGCCTTAAAGTACTTGCAGCATAGTAAGTCGTCATTAAGGTAGTTGTCTCATGTGTTTATGAGAACTGCTAGTGGTTTACCGGGAAAACACGAGTCAGTTGTACCTAATAGTGGTTCGAACTATAAAGCCCGGGCCTTAAAGTACTTACAGCATAGTAAGTCGTCATTAAGGTAGTTGTCTCATGTGTTTATGAGAACTCCTAGTGGTTTACCGGGAAAACACGAGTCAGTTGTACCTAATAGTGGTCCGAACTATAAAGCCCGGGCCTTAAAGTACTTACAGCATAGTAAGTCGTCATTAAGGTAGTTGTCTCATGTGTTTATGAGAACTCCTAGTGGTTTACCGGGAAAAAACGAGTCAGTTGTACCTAATAGTGGTCCGAACTATAAAGCCCGGGCCTTAAAGTACTTACAGCATAGTAAGTCGTCATTAAGGTAGTTGTCTCATGTGTTTATGAGAACTCCTAGTGGTTTACCGGGAAAAACACGAGTCAGTTGTACCTAATAGTGGTCCGAACTATAAAGCCCGGGCCTTAGAGTACTTACAGCATAGTAAGTCGTCATTAAGGTAGTTGTCTCATGTGTTTATGAGAACTCCTAGTGGTTTACCGGGAAAAACACGAGTCAGTTGTACCTAATAGTGGTCCGAACTATAAAGCCCGGGCCTTAAAGTACTTACAGCATGGTAAGTCGTCATTAAGGTAGTTGTCTCATGTGTTTATGAGAACTCCTAGTGGTTTACGGGGATAACACGTTTTAGTTGAAGAATTTAATGTCATATCGGCACGTTGGCTATAGTAGCTCAATGGTTTAGAGCGACTGGACGGAGACCAGAAGACCCGTGGTTCAAATCCCGGCTATGGCATTGAATTTTTCTGTCTGGCTCTACCCTTTCATAGTGCGTCCTACACACGGCTGCTGTGGAAGAGCAATTAATTTCCAAACTGTATATTTTTTAAATCTAGATATGAACCGATATATGGAAATAGTTGTTGTTCGTTTCTTATCTATATTTTTCTGATTGTACTTGTTATATTCTGTGCTATGATTAGAGGAATTCTTCTTGGTGTATGTCTATATAAACCAACAAGTCTTTACGTCAACAATGTCATGAAGTGGAAATGTTACTGCACTCCGTGAGGTGTAGAAACAAAATAGTTACATTTCATTGTAACGAATATACATAGATGGCCATGAACAATAGACAAAAGATAATCAGTTTAAAAATGACAGTCGTATGTATCGTATTTCGTTACTTTAAATATCATTTTATCACTCACCAGAGATAACAGTGTCAAAACTTTCTGATAACGTTTATTGTAATTCCACATATGCACATTCTCATACTTTCTGGATGTGAAGACCTCATATTAGAAAGTTTTGCATTATTTACCTTGTATTAGTTTGTATCAACTTCATACGGTGGGTATTTTAAATAATTGTGTGAAGTGAGTGTATGAAACCTAATCTTTGGGTATCCGTAAAATTTTTGTGGAGACTGTATCAGTTTTATATTCACCCAAATAATTTGATTCACAAACACAGAACATTTCATGCGTTTCACCCACCTCGGATCATTCACGTGGAACTTCAGTTCGTATAATACTGCCCAAGTATGAAAACAAAGGCGAAACGGAAACGAAAGAATTTCTGAGCAGGAAGTGTTTTCTGCTCGTTGACATTCCCAACCAATGACCAAAAATACATTTCATATGTATTTTACCTTATAACCTTGGCGTATTCGTATTATAAAAACTTTATCATAACTTTCCTCCTGAAATTAGTAATCAAGATGATCATTATCTTCTTGTAGTTACAAGTGAATTCAGCAGACTTTAAGTGGTAGTCAAATGTTATAAAACTGGTTATCTAGGTGACGTATTTGAAATTAAAATCTCTTAGTATGTCCAAAAGATATAGAAACGAATAAAGCCTTGCCGTGTGTGATACAAATATAGATATTTTAAGAACAATAGCAACAATCAGGAATATCTGTGAAATCGCTAACTCTACAAACATCTATTTTTTTAAACACAATTCAGAATGGAAAGCATTTCATTAAGGTATCTCAAAATCTTTTATGCATACCGATAGAGCACTTTGGATTAAGTAAAATTTTCCACGGATAAGGTAGTTTTGAGTGGGAGAAAGGAGGCCGCAATTGTCTGCTTCAAGAGGTTGAACTTAAATTGCATTTAATCAGTAATTACATGTTTCTAATATTTTTTGTTCATGTGATGTTAGAAACACGTATATATCTGAGGAAGTATTTGTATCGAATTTTTTAGGCAAAATTTTGGTTTCTGTGTATAGATAGCAGAGAAACTACTGTGGGGTTAGGATACGAAAGAAAGGAAGAAAGAGAAAGAAAGAGAAAGAAAGAAGGAAGGAAAGAAAGAAGGATAGAAAGAAGGAAAGAAAGAATGAAAGAAGGAAAGAAAGAAGGAGAGAAAGAAAAGAGAAGGAGAAGGTAAGTGAAAGAAAGGGAAAGAAAGAGAAGGAAAAAGGAAAGAAGGAAATAAACATAAAGAATTTAGAAAGAAGGAAAGTAAGAAAGAAGGAAGGAAGGAAGGAAGGAAGTAAAGAAGGATAGAAAGAAGGAAAGAAAGAAAGAAGGAAAGGAGGAAAGAAGGAAAGAAAGAAGGAAGTAAATAAATACATAGATAAATAAATTAATAAATAAGTATATATATAAATAAATGAAGGAAGGAAGGAACGAAGGAAGGAAGCATTAAAGGAATAAAGGAAGGAACGAAGAAGGAAGCAATAAAGGGAAGGAAGGAAGGAATGAAGGAAGGAATAACGGATTGAAGGCTGGAAGTATAGTTAGTTAGTTAGTTAGTTAGTTACTAACACTCCCCACATGGCAACCTTGGCCTTCGGGGTAACCTCACCCCACCAAGTGATGACCGGACCCATTTCTCAGGTGGAGGCACCCAGAGGGCGGTGTCCATTACCTCCGATGATAGGGTGATAGTGAAGATGGCGGTGAGGTGAGAGGACCTACAGTTTTTACCGTGGACTCCGAACCACGTTGGGCATAGGGGATACTTCACGTGTGCTAGACAGAGGTGAAGGCGTGGATAGGGCCGACTTAAAATCGCCAACCCCAGAGCCGGGAATCGAACTCGGGACCCTTAGAACGGGAGCCGCGAACGAAACCACCGCGCTACCCCGGCGCCCCAGGCTGGAAGTATTGAAGTAAGGATTGGAGGACAGGCCGACAGGCCAACAGGCCGTCCGATCGACCGACCGACCAACCGACCGACCGACCGACCGACCGAATGAATGAATGAATAAGTAAATAATAAGAATATGCAATAGCATAACCTGGCACTTAAATTCTTAAGCCAGGTTATAAATATGCCAACATTTTTAAGTTATTTAACCCTCTCATTTTGAAAAACTTTTTCTATAGATAATATTTTAAAGAATGAAAAACTATGCAACAAACAATAAAATAAGACATATGGTAATAATAATAATACTTTAAAAAATTTACTTTTATCCATTTTGGAATTCCCCGCCCAAATTTCAAATATACAGTAAAATATATTCATTTACAAAAATAATTAACTAAATAAAAGAAACTTATATAAACTGACATAATACTGGTATCCAATAAAATTTAAACGGTAACCGGCTATTTACAATCCAAACAATTTCTAAATCTAACTTTTAAAAGCCGCCGAAGTGTGGTGGCAATTTGAAGCTAGAATACAATGGGACCGATCTATTGTACCTATGCCTGAAGTGGGGCCTGACTGGGAGGAAGGATGAGGTGAGAGTAGGCAGAGCGCGGCTGACCCAAGGAGTAAACCCAAGCGGTCCACTAGAGCGGCCAGGAGACCTAAGATCGTCCTACCGGAGCAGGAAGTGTTTATCTTCCTATCATGCACCGCCGAGACTCTCAATGACACTTCTATCTTAAAAGATATGTTTTGAAATGTTAATGGAGATGAATTGAAGTGACAGGAATTTCGGGGATGTAAGTAACCTACCAGCATTCACTTAGCGACTCGAGTACACGCCTAAAAAAACCTTGGTCATGTAGGCCGTCCATGGGAGTCGAACCCGGAGCTCCCTAAAGCTGGCCACAGACTAAAGTGCCTGAGGCATCGCAGTCGGTAGGTACATCTTTGTAGAGCTTCCGTTTCTTTTGGTTTTCAAAACATGTACTTTCCAATGAAAGGTAAATGTGTACGTGATAAAGGTGTACGAAGGTAACAAGAGAACGAGATGTAGAACTAACTTTAGGCGACATCACGTAAAGAACTTAATTCCGTTTATTGCTGGTCCCAACTTTCTAACAAAAGAAGGTGCACGCTACGAAAAGAATCTATTAGCGAGAAAGAGACACAAAAATATTGTATGTTTAAGTATGTATGCAGGGGCAAATGCACTTAGAAATTCAAAATGGGCGAAAGTAAAAGCAAAGGAACGCTGCATAATCGACTTTTTAGCCGTAACTTGAATAAAAGTTGTGTTTTTATTTGTTACAAGCTTTTTTCTTCCATCCGCGCAACAAAATGTAGAAGTTTCTGCGGCATCAAGTCAGTGGCGGACTTACACAGCTCTTAGCGTTACCCTCCCCAACAGATGACAGCAACATAACAATCAATGCACGTTTCGAAGATGCCCGAATATAAAATATACATATTTTAGTAAAATACTGCGTCAACGCGATTACGTGCAAGAAAGGCGTAACGAAAAACAAAGTATTAGAACTGATTACAGATTCGCTTACAGCAAACTATGGAAAACACACTGTTTAAGTACTTAAGTTGAGACTGCTTTTAAGGCAAGGCTACACTGAAAATTCGCCGAAAATGTTGAAAATCATGGAATTTTTTTATTTGGCATTTTTGGTAGCTTAGGGTTTGTAGTAATGGATGGCATGCTACTTTTATCATTTCCACCACTTTAGACCATCACGTAGCAATTTAAAGATACCTTTAACAATCGTTAAAAGTGACAATTATGAATCTAAAATTCATTTTCTGAAAAACTTCTTTTCTAACACATTTCAGTATACAAAATGCCCCAGGCGACACACTTTTCCATTTAACTTGGTGAAACCTACAGGATTCGCCATTAATATGTACATAAGAAACTTTGCAATCCCCTTTTTTGATAATCCTCATATTTTGAAAATTATATGGTGTTAAGTAACAAAATAAGATAATGGAAACGTAGAGTCAGACTGAAAAATTCAATGCCATAGCTGGGATTTGAACCATGGATCTTCTGGCTTCCGTCCAGCCACTCTACCGGTCATGGTACAGCGGCTGGACGGAAACTAGAAGATCCGTGGTTCAAATCCCGCCTATGACATTGAATTTTTCAGTCTGATTCTACGTTTCCACTATTTAGCCTACACACGACCAGTGTGAAAGAACCATTAATTTCCATTAATTGACCTAATAGCGGTTAACTATAAAGCCCGGGTCTTAAAGTACTTACCGCATAGTAAGTCGCCATTAAGGTAGTTGTCTCATGTGTTTATGAGAACTCCTAGTGGTTTACCGGGAAAACCACGAGTCAGTTGTATCTAATAGTGGTCCGAACTATAAAGCCCGGACCTTAAAGTACTTACAGCATAGTAAGTCGCCATTAAGGTAGTTGTCTCATGTGTTTATGAGAACTCCTAGTGGTTTACTGGGAAAAACACGAGTCAGTTGTACCTAATAGTGGTCCGAACTATAAAGCCCGGGTCTCAAAGTACTTACCGCATAGTAAGTCGTCATTAAGGTAGTTGTCTCATGTGTTTATGAGAACTCCTAGTGGCTTACCGGGAAAACCACGAGTCAGTTGTACCTAATAGTGGTCCGAACTATAAAGCCCGGGACTTAAAATACTTACCGCATAGTAAGTCGTCATTAAGGTAGTTGTCTCATGTGTTTATGGGAACTCCTTGTGGTTTACTGGAAAAAACACGAGTCAGTTGTATCTAATAGTGGTCCGAACTATAAAGCCCGGGTCTTAAAGTACTTACAGCATAGTAAGTCGTCATTAAGGTAGTTGTCTCATGTGTTTATGGGAACTCCTTGTGGTTTACTGGGAAAACCACGAGTCAGTTGTACCTAATAGCGGTCCGAACTATAAAGCCCGGGACTTAAAATACTTACCGCATAGTAAGTCGTCATTAAGGTAGTTGTCTCATGTGTTTATGAGAACTCCTAGTTGTTTACTGGGAAAAACACGAGTCAGTTGTACCTAATAGTGGTCCGAACTATAAAGCCCGGGCCTTAAAGTACTTACAGCATAGTAAGTCGCCATTAAGGTAGTTGTCTCATGTGTTTATGGGAAATCCTTGTGGTTTACTGGGAAAAACACGAGTCAGTTGTACCTAATAGTGGTCCGAACTATAAAGCCCGGGCCTTAAAGTACTTACAGCATAGTAAGTCGCCATTAAGGTAGTTGTCTCATGTGTTTATGGGAAATCCTTGTGGTTTACTGGGAAAAACACGAGTCAGTTGTACCTAATAGTGGTCCGAACTATAAAGCCCGGGCCTTAAAGTACTTACAGCATAGTAAGTCGCCATTAAGGTAGTTGTCTCATGTGTTTATGGGAAATCCTAGTGGTTTACTGGGAAAAACACGAGTCAGTTGTACCTAATAGTTGTCCGAACTATAAAGCCCGGCCTTAAAGTACTTACAGCATAGTAAGTCGTCATTAAGGTAGTTATCTCATGTGTTTATGAGAACTCCTAGTGGTTTACCGGGAAAATACGAGTTAGTTGGAGAATTTAATGTCATGTTGGCACGTTGGCCATAGTAGTTCTATGGTAGAGCAGCTGGACGGAAACCAGAAGATCCGTGGTTCAAATCCCGGCTGTGACATTGAATTTTTCAGTCTAACTCTACGTTTCCACAATTAACCTACGCAGGGCCAGTGTGAAAGATCAATTAATTTCCAAAATAAGATAATATTTTCAAAATTTTCAGAGCTAACACGTAGAAAATATTTTAGAACAAATGCTACAAGAGTATTCCAAAAAATAAGAATGTGGGTCTTTTAAAATTGCTCTGTACTAGCCAAAAACTAAGATTTAACTTAAAATCTCAAATATTTTGACGCGTAGAACATTTTTAATTTTTACAGTGTTTTCAAAAAAAATTAATAGTTAATGAACTTTTTGGTATAGCAACATAAAAGCTTGCATGCAAATTTAAAATGATATTCTAATTATGCGATTAAATTTGCATAATGATGGGCTTATTATTATTATAGAATTTGGAATTTTCAGTGTAGCTTTGTCTTAAGTGGCTCCTCCAGCGTAGGAAGCTGTAACTAAATCCGTCAAGTGCTTCTCAATTGTGATGTTTTCAGTGTATTACTGGACTACGTACAGATCTGTGCTTCAAGACCTTCCTGTTATCTGGCCACCGCTACATAAGTGATAAAAACTCCTTGAAGGCTGGATTATTCAAAACAATGTTGGATAAACTCTGTTTACTTCACGTGTGCACGTGGGCCACCTCCTTTGACGAACCCTTATAATCGTTTTACAACACAACCCCTCCTTCTCCCAGTCCTTTCTACAAGTTTTTTTTGTTTGTCTTCTTTTTTGTAATTTACGTCCTGCAACGTTTAGTCATATCGGATGATGAATGGGATGGGTGAAATGATGTTCAAATGAGCCCAGGGTCCTTAGAGTTTAGAGTTACCCGACATTATTCTTTCAGGATAAGGGAAAACCTTGGAAAAAACCTTACCCAGGTAACTCACCCTGACCGAGATTCGGACTCGGGACTTCTTGAACGTGAGGCAGACATTCTAACCCCAGGCTACCGAGGCGGGCTTCTGCAAGGTTGCCACCTTTCTCGATACGTCATGGGTATCGTACGAGGTTTAGTCTAAATAAATTATCCTGAAACTTCCTTAGTTTTGTAAAATATACACCAGAGGCTCTACTCTTCATTAGTCCTGGACCCGTAGGACCAAGGACCCGGGCCTCCTTCTACCTTGGAGCGATGGACAACTCCAGGGGTCTTTCCATGGGACAATTCCTTGAGTCTAAAAAGCCCTCCCCCCATCGGCTACTACGTCAAGACGGGTGGAAGTGGATACGCCACTTACCGCGCGTCAACCGCGCAGGGAAGACTGCCGAAAACCTCGGTGGGGCCGCCTGGTGAACTAGCACACCTTCTACTAGCTCTGCAGGCTAGTACCTGGGGTTTATAAGGCAACCCGATACCCCCTCCGGGCGGCCGTGACCTGGCCGGAGGTACCCAATTCTCCGTGAGTGTCGGGAACACACTGCCCCATCGAGTCCAACCCAATCCGAACAACTCCCCGACGGGAGGGGCTCAGCAGTTCGGCCAGAGGTTCCTCTGGTAACGTCAGAGATACCACGAGTGCGAAGGGTCCGCAGCGCTCGCACCTCGCCAGGCTACGATTCTACTGGATTCCATAATAACCCTCATCTTATTCAAAGTGCGGTATTTGAAACCCAGCTCCTTTAGGAGGCCGCGCAAAGCGCAGTGCCCTTAAGGAAAATCACAAATTTTTTGCAAATGTGCAACCAGTTCGTCTAAGGTGGGCTCTCTTCCCTTTGCATAGAATCTATAAATTTCTCGGCGAATTAAGTCGCATGTGAAATTATCGAAAAGTTAGAAAAATGGTTTCTTTGTTTTTACACTTGATCGGCGTCTTTGGTGTTCCTTTCGTCACAATATTTCTTACTGTATTTCTGTGAATACCCAGAATTTATCAAGTTCATTACCAAGATTATTTGTCAGCACATATTTATATGTGTTCAAAACAAGCGCTTGAATTTCTTTAGAAAGAGTTCCCGTTATTACTTTGTTTTTTGAGGCTTCTCCAGTAATATAACTCGGCCCAATTCATTCACACTATTGTCTTCGCTTAGATTATTTTCACTTGACTGAAAGTTATCTATTACTTATTTGCATTTACTACTGCATTTCTCTCCCACGGTCTCCACATCGTGACACACAATGAATTTCTGCACGTAATAAAACAGATCAACTGGAAGTTTGAAATTTGGCAACTGAGTCTCCACGTGGAGTAAACATGCAACTGTCATTTCCAGAAAATCAGGGTTGTTATTGGTCCTCAATGAAAGTGTTCCATTTCTGAAGTGTGGAGATAGATTTATGAGGGGAACTAGTGGGCGGGAGGGTCCCTTTCCTTTGCGAGGCAAACTGCACTCCCGTTGACTAGACAGATTTTACCTGTACGCAGAGGTAGGATTTTGTGGCGACAATTATTTATAAAATTCTCATTAATAATTTTAATTGGTGTTTTTTTGCACTTCTGTCCTCCCTTAAGAGGTGACAACAGTTGTGGAAACGTTGCTTTGATACAGTAACTTCGGAGGAATTAACATGTGTTGAACGCGTATTTACAAAATATTTACGTTACACAAGTGTTTTACTATGATCGGGTTAAAAAACTTCACAAAATAATTATCTACTTGGCACTTGTGATTGTTATTACGTAAAGTTATTGATAATTCAATAGTTACAGTTCAATTTTACAACTTCAAATACATTAGTCTACATCAGTCAACTGTCACACGTGTACCGTGTCGCATATTTGACCACTGTGGCAGGTTTCAGAGATACACCAGAGAAGTTTTTCCTAAAGTATTCAATAAATGTGTTTCAAGTGCAGACCTGCGAGCTGTATCTTCCAGAAGATTAATTCCGTTCATCATCTCGCCGTGGAGTACATTAAGACACTGTACCTTATCTTCAAGACTTATAAACTCTTTTTCATTACCTCTAGGTCCTGTTTACTTCTTCCTTTATCGGAGACACTCACAGCAATTTCTCTTTTCCGCACCATTCTCACTGAATTTTCACCACTCCACTTATCTAATACGTTTTTCTCTCCTTCTGGAGGCGGGGAGGAGAGGAGCCTTCCTCCTCCTCGATGTCACCGCATTTACACCTTCTTCATCAGCGTTTCCACTTCACGGACCACAAGTAGTTCTTCCTTCTCGACATTAAACCGCTTTACTTCTCTGTTTTCAGCTCCGTGCTCATTGGACGGCTGCATCGTCTAGTAGCATCGTCTTTACGCAGAGATTAGTAGTAAAGTTCCAGGAAACAATTAAATGGTTTTGGCAAAAACATCAAAATTTGTTCATTAGAGGAATGAAACAGTAAAATTGTCTGTCACTTGATTTATTTTATTACGAAGTTAAAGTAAAAAAACTGACCTAAAGGTTTATATTGAAATTTTGCAGCTTTATACTTCATAAATACAAAATACTTTTAGGGGAGAAACGCCCAGTGCCGCACACATAAGGTTTTTTTCACAATTTGAAGAAAATGCAATGGAGAACAAGTGAATGTTACTATTATCATGAAGTTAATAACATACAGAAACAGCGATAGTAATGAACACCGATGAACGAGAGTCATGTTGACTTTTAATAAACAAAGTGAATATTAGTTATAACTGCGCAACACAAAAAGTGTCTCCCAGTACCGGACAGACGTAAATAAATACTTATTTCTAAATAAAGGAAAAGGAACTGCATAATAAACCAAAAGATCATTATTCTTATAATACTTTTTGTACTTTTGTTATAAAAGCAGAACAGGGTAACATGATAATATATCGAAACGTAGAGCCAGACCACTAATAGGTACAACTGACTCGTATTTTTCCCGGTAAACCACTAGGAGTTCTCAAAAACACATGAGACAACTACCTTAATGACGACTTACTATACTGTAAGTACTTTTAGGCCCGGGCTTTATAGTTCGTACCACTATTAGGTACAACTGACTCGTGTTTTTCCGGTAAGCCACTTACGAGTTCTCATAAACACATGAGACAACTACCTTAATGACGACTTACTATGCTGTAAGTGCTTCAAGGCCCGGGCTTTATAGTTCGGCCCATTATTAGGTACAACTGACTCGTGTTTTTCCGGTAAACCACAAGGAGCTCTCATAAACACATGACACAGCTACCTTAATGACGACTTACTATGCTCTAAGTACTTTAAGGCCCGGGCTTTATAGTTAACCACTATTAGGTACAACTGACGTGTGTTTTCCCGGTAAACCACTAGGAGTTCTCATAAACACATGAGACAGCTACCTTAATGACGACTTACTATGCTGTAAGTATTTTAAGGCCCGGGCTTTATAGTTCGGACCACTACTAGGTACAACTGACTCGTGTTTTTCCCGGTAAACCACAAGGAGTTCTCATAAACACATGAGACAACTACCTTAAAGACGACTTACTATGCTGCAAGTACTTTAAGGCCCGGGCTTTATAGTTCGGACCACTATTAGGTACAACTGACTCGTGTTTTTTCCGGTAAACCACTAGGAGTTCTCATAAACACATGAGACAACTACCTTAATGACGACTTACTATGCTGTAAGTACTTTAAGGCCCGGGCTTTATAGTTCGGACCACTATTAGGTACAACTGACTCGTGTTTTCCCCGTAAACCACTAGGAGTTCTCATGAACATATGAGACAGCTACCTTAATGGCGACTTACTATGCTGTAAGTACTTTATGGCCCGGGCTTTATAGTTCGGAGCACTATTAGGTACAACTGACTCGTGTTTTTCCCGGTAAACCACTAGGAGTTCTCATAAACACATGAGACAACTACTTTAATGACGACTTACTATACTGTAAGTACTTTAAGGCCCGGGCTTTATAGTTCGGACCACTGTTAGGTACAACTGACTCGTGTTTTTCCCAGTAAACCACTAAGAGTTCTCATAAACACAAGAGACAACTACCTTAATGACGACTTACTATGCTGTAAGTACTTTAAGGCCCGGGCTTTACAGTTCGGACCACTATTAGGTACAACTGACACGTGTTTTTTCCGGTAAACCACTAGGAGTTCTCATAAACACATGAGACAACTACCTTAATGACGACTTACTATGCTGTAAGTACTTTAAGGCCCGGACTTTATAGTTCGGACCACTATTATGTACAACTGACTCGTGTTTTTCCCGGTAAACCAGGAGTTATCATAAACACATGAGACAACTACCTTAATGACGACTTACTAAGCTGTAAGTACTTTAGGGCCCGGGCTTTATAGTTCGGACCACTATTAGGTCAATTAATACAAATTAATTGTTCTTTCACAATGGCCGTGTGTAGGCTAAATTGTGGAAACGTAGAGTCGCCATTAAGGTAGTTGTCTCATGTTTTTATGAGAACTCCTAGGTGGTTTACCGGGAAAATACGTGTCATTTGGAGAATTTAATGTCATATCGGCACGTTAGCTATAGGAGCTCAAGGTTGAGAGCGGCTGGACGGAAACCAGAAGATCCGTGGTTCAAATCCCGGCTATGGCATTGAATTTTTCAGTCTGGCTCTACGTTTCCACAATTTAGCCTACTCACGGCCAGTGTGAAGGAACAATTAATTTCTATGAGAATATATTTTTCAAAGCATTCTCTATTGATTATCACAACAAAATAAAAATGTCTTAGTACTTATGAAACATTTCTTTTAAACACAGTGATCACATCTATAAAAATCAATGTTCTCTTGCTCTATTCATTCAATATGTGTCCAATCCTTGCACGATACACACTGAACCCAAGCCTCATCTGTGATTTGTAAACAAATGATACACTCTGTTACAACACTTCAATCGACACTGGTTTTAGTGGTTCCAAAATTTAATTTTCTTTTAGTCTTCTAAGGCTCTTCACTCTTTCCAGTTTCTGTTGGCACTGAGTTAGGGCTAGGTTCTCTATTTATAGTGTTATTAATGTTGGTCTTGCGTATCTTTGCTATTGGTTTGTTCTTTTGTTTTTGTCCCATTTTCTGCAACATCAACTTATACAGAGACAATTTTATTGTTTCAGTAATATATATTTCTGATCTTTATTGAATGTTTTACATTCTGTTCTAACCGATTTCCTTTATTTTTGGCCTCCATGTTGAAAGAATGCATATAAACAAAAATTAATCTAATGTCAGGGTAAGTTCAGGGGATAAAAATATATCTTGGCGTACGGTACTGGAAAATTTTTATCCTACGGTACCGAGCAACTCGCATGTACGTATATACGAGGACTGTTCAATATAGAACGATCAAAACGTTATTTTGTGAACGTACCTCTACTCATCTTCATAATTTTGATGGTCCTTCTCAAAATAGTATCCCCTGAATGCGATGCACTTTTTCCAGCGTTTCTGCCAGTCTTCAAAGACATGTTGGAAACCATTTTTTGAGAGATGCTTCAAAATCGCCTCCGCAGCCTTCACCACTGCTTCTGATGATGGATAATACCTCCCACGAAGGCGTTTCTTCAAGTTAGGGAATAGCAAAAAGTTACATGGGTCTAAATACGGACTATAGGGAGGCTGAGCGATGCAGTTCACGTTGATTTTTGCAAGATATTCAGGAAAAACATTGGCAATATGCAGCCGCGCATTATCGTGGTGCAGCACCCAGCCTGCTTCATGGAAATGTGGTCTTTTGCGCCTGATATGAACTTACAATGTTTTCAGGACATACCTGTAGTTCTGTCCAGTTACTGATGTGTGTGCAGGTACAACACACTGATAAACCATTTCATGAATATCAAAGAATGAGATGACCTTATTTTCCCCAGCAGAAGTAACCACTTTTGCTTATTCGGGATTCGGTGATGAAGGAGATTTCCACACTGAGCTTTGCTGTTTGCTCTCAGGATTAAAAATGATGTAGCCAAGTTTTGTCTGCAGTGATTACGTTTGAAAGAAACTCCGGATCTTCCTCTAACATCAACTTTAACTCCATGTTACCTCCATTGCAGCGGTAGGCGATACTGAACTTGGCTGAATTTGTCTGGTTATCACAAGCGGGAACCAGGAGTACCAACAATGAAACTACCACGGAGTGTTTGTTTCACATTAAGTTAACAGAATATAATAAGATTGATTTTTAGTGTGAAAAGTTATGGCCTTTTAAGGTCATGATCATTTTTAATTGAACAGCGTTCGTATAACGTCATAGCATGGCCCGAAACTTTTAAACCGACACTGTATTTTGTGTTTGTGTAGTATACTTAATACCAAAATATATGAGTACAAATACTTAATTAGTTCTTCACCGGACAAGGCAGCAGTAATGTCAGCAATTTATTAACAGCACAGCTCCAGTTCACTACACGACTTCTCTGAACAATAACTTCTGATTCAACGGTCAAAGGGAAGAGAAAACTTCCCGTTGTTAACAAAGATAGTTGTTTGTCTAAATACATACCATGAGCTTCTAATATCTATCGGCAACTACGAGATACTGACACCGTGCGGTACTGGGCTTATCTCTCCTACTAAGTTTCAATGGTAAACATATTTAAATTATATTCCGGTGTTGTATAACAGCCCGGCCCCGATTAGATTCGCTTTTCTACGATGTTCATTCCGTCAACATCACTACGACAGTTTTAGGAGAGAAAGAAGCACACAAACCTATCAAAAATATCTTTAAAGTAAATTTAAATGTCCAATGAATATACCGTGAGTCAGCTGCACCTTAGTCGCTTGCAAGTTAGGCCACCCATCAAACGGCTTGGTGAGCCTTAGGCCAGTTCTACGCTTACTAAGCTGTATTGCTTGACGTTCTTAGAAAAAGTAAAATCAACAGGAATAGTGGTATAAGGGACAGCCCGTACTGCTTGCTAAAGTACACCTCAAAAACATACCTACGATTCCTTTACTGAGAGCGAATTCCGGTTTCCAGCCGATTTTACAAACTTTTAATTAGAGTATACATGGCAAAGTAATTCAGTAAACGCGTCGGAAAGCATGGACCTATCATATGAGTACACTAACAACGTCAGCTAAAAGAAAATGAGGATTGTTGTACTTAGAGCAGGGATTGGCTGCCAACAATTAGGAATAAATTAGAGAAACGCCTCATCGGTACAGTCAAAATCGACATACTATTAAACATCCCGTAGGGGAGGGTATCCGTCCTCTTAGGCTGCGCCGTGGCTCAGTGGTTAGACCACTTGGCTCTCACCGAGGCAGCCCGGGTTCGATCCCAGGCGACCGCAAAGTGAGATGTGTAGTGGACAACACGGCGCTGGGGCGGGTTTTCTCCGGGACCTCCGGTTTCCGCCGCTATCTCATTCCACCAGTGCTCTATCTTCATCTCATGTATCATCAGTGTCACCGCCTGTGGTGCGGTATGTAGTAAAAGCGGGCGTTAAACACTACAAATTATCATTATCCATCCACTTCAGCTGCCGTGGTGCGAGCGCTGCGGACCCCTAGCACTCGTGGTACTTCTGACGTTACTAGAGGAACCTCGGGCCGAACATTCGAGCACCTCCCTGAATAGGAGATGTTCGGATTGGGTTGGACTCGGGGGCAGTGGTTCCCGATACCTGTGGAACATCGGGTACGTCTCCGGATGGGGTTGAGGGAAGCCATATATTCCCGCGTACTAGCCAGCATAGGTAGTAGGTGTGTTACATCACCAGGCGCCCCACCGAGATGATATCGGTAGCCTTCCCTTTTGGGGTTGGCGCGCCTTTCATCCCTTTTTGAGTCCACAGGACCAGTTGGGGTTGGCTTGTTAGTCTCTATATCTTGCACTATGGCAAGCCCCACGGAGGCACCCGGCGCCCTTTCGGTAACTCCCTTGACGTCAGAGGGGAGTCAATCTTCACTCCGTGAGGATATGCCCTGATAGATTCCCTCGAGTTTTTTATATACTATTAAATACGGTTTATTTGCATTTTTGCTTAAACTATGTCTCATGCATCTCAATTAACACGTATAAGAGCTTTTGCCATTTATGTAATAATACTAAAACACACAATAATGATTAAAAGTGTCTTAAAAGACTAAATCAAGTACGAGATCTCCCGAGCTGACAAAGGTATAGCGCCAGACATACAAGTCGTACTACTGAACCCAGAACGTACTTTCAGTCAAGTCTCGAAATAGCTCAATGGGATTATGACGTCTCCTGTACCTTAACACCCAGTGACACAGATTCGAGTCTTAGCATTCTTTTTTATGTTCATCAAATCTTGGAGACAGAACTCATAATAATTTCATTATAAGCTCCCTGAGGGCGTGCATCACCCAAGAAAGTCATCAGTTCGAGCACTTGCTTCGTTAGAGAAGCCGTGTTCCAGAAATAGAAAAAGAGTCATTCCAGCGCCACAAAACATACCAATTTGAAACGGCAGTTTAGTAGCACAATAACTATGTCTACACAATTGTGTTTAACATCCATGTTAAACTCTGATACTAATTTTCATGATTCCTGTGTTCAGATGTGTATAAATGATTCTTATTTCACTCGCACCTACCTATAGCTGTGTTTAAACAATTGCCTACTTGTAGTTCAACAATAGAGGAACATCAAACAATGCCATAAACATAAATAAAGCAAATAAAAATTAAATAATAAGCGTTTTCACAACAATAATTGTAAATTGTGAGTATTAGCTGGTAAAAAAAAAGTAGTATACCTATAGAGGACATTCGAACCACCGTTACAGCAGACAAATGAGACTGTATTTCTGCGCTCCTAACTGAACTACCTAGTAACGTGTGAGATAAACATTGCGTCTAACATATAGTATTCACTTGTTCCAGTGAACATTTACAGAAGTGCGATCGTCAACTGTCTAATTACGAATATTCTACAGGCGATGTGATAACATCTATATTAGTACTAATTTCATTGAGTGTTTAACATCCATGTTCAATGCGCGGGTAGAACCTAGTAATGGGGTCAATGTTTTCTTGTTGGAGTACAAAATGCGGATTGCATAAAACTCGAGAATAAGGGGCAGCTAATTCACCTGGTGTAAAATACGATTTTCTTTTGTCTGATTGGGTCAGCTTTTAATGTATCTATCACAGCATAATTACTGAACAAGATAAATAAATGTGTACATATCAGGTATAGTCAGGCTCATTTATTATAAAATATTAGACCTTGGTGTAAAATTCCTGGAATTTCGCTTGATAAAACAAATGATTTACACATTAACAAATGAATGCTTAAATACCAGTGTAAGCCAGAAACTTTACCAACACGAGTTTTCACGTTTCTCTGAACATTACCGTAATTTATTAAACGTGCTTTAAAATATATTCCTGTGGAGAGGAGAATATATGATTTTATACGTCTGAATGCGAAGTATATACAGTGCGATCCATATAAACCTCAAACAATTAAATAGGTCATACATTTTGAACCAAAAATAGGACACACGTGCAGCTTTGGGAGAATATAATACACAATTTGGACATTACGTTACACTATTTACATCTCAGAGAAAATGTTGGAAGTGTCCTCCACCAGCATCTATACATGTTTGCACTGGTCTCACCATATTCTCTGAAGTTTTACGGAAATGATTTCGAATTGATAGAAGGTTATTTGCTGCAAGATGGAGCAATGTGTAATACATTTAATGACAAAATGGTACTTGCAACCAGTTTCTTTGATAATCGAATAAACTCAAAAGGTCTGTGGCACCCCGGATCCTATGACCTAACCTAACTGGATTTTATCTTGTGGTGGTATCTAAAAGATAGAGTATACAAGAATAGGCCACGGACAATTGATCTTCCCAAGGAACCCATTCGAACCAAAATAAGTAACATTGGCGGGGATACTGTCGCGAACCCGATTGCGATAGCGCGTCCTGTGCACACAAAGGAACTGACAGGCATCACGGAGATAAAGGTTATGCGGGAACAAATAAAGATAGCGCGGAGATAAAAGACTTGCCGGCAAAGATAAAGTTTCACGTCTAGAAAGTTCGTGTTTCGTCTAGTGAGAAAACTTGATTGTTACATAACAGTCTCGAATTATCAGTGAGGTATATAAGAGGTTGTAACACGCCAGCGGGCAGTCATAAACACTTGCAAACAGAGTGTTGTTGTAAACGAGAGTTATAATTGAAACTGATGTGTTTGGAAGGGAACTCCTTGTTTGTGGTCAAAACCTTGGTAGTTTGTAATTGTGTTACGTAATTCTACTGTAATCTGAAAGTGCACTAAGTGTATTTCTACTCAGGGAAAGAACGTTTTGAATGTCTGCAACTAAATTGTTCCTTCCCAACTTACCTCCCTCCCTTCCTCCCTTCCACACTTCCACCCTTCCACCCTTCCACACTTCCACCCTGCCTCCCTTCCACCCTCCCTCCCTCCCTTCCACCCTCCCTCCCTTCCACCCTCCCTCCCTTCCACCCTTCCTCCCTTCCTCCCTTCCTCCCTTTCTCCCTTTCTCCCTTTCTCCCTTTCTCCCTTTCTCCCTTTCTCCCTTTCTCCCTTTCTCCCTTTCTCCCTTTCTCCCATTCTCCCATTCTCCCTTTCTCCCATTCTCCCATTCTCCCATTCTCCCATTCTCCCTTTCTCCCTTTCTCCCTTTCTCCCTTTCTCCCTTTCTCCCTTTCTCCCTTTCTCCCTTTCTCCCTTTCTCCCTTTCTCCCTTTCTCCCTTTCTCCCTTTCTCCCTTTCTCCCTTTCTCCCTTTCTCCCTTTCTCCCTTTCTCCCTTTCTCCCTTTCTCCCTTCCTCCCTTCCTCCCTTCCTCCCTTCCTCCCTTTCTCCCTTTCTCCCTTCCTTCCTTCGTTCGCTCGCTCGCTCGTACGTTCATTCGTTCAATCATTCGTTCAATCAATCATTCATTCATTCATTCATTATTCAATTTTTTGATTCCTATTTTACCCAAAGGTATGTTGGGGATATAGTCTACAAATTTATGAATGCAATACAGTTTACAAAAACATAACAAATTCACTATTAAGCTGACAAACAGTAAACATCAAGATGATGTCTGCAACTTGGACATTTAATTCTACAAACCCACAAAGTCACAATACTCACCGTAAAACTTCAGAGAATATGTGAGACGAGTGCAAACTTGTATAGATTGAAACAAAAAGGATGGTTAGGTAGGTAGCGCAGGGTAGAGCAAAAACGGTGCTGTCAGGGTATGTATGAGTAAGGATGGTTTTAATGACACTGGAATGCCCGTTTCAAACTCATTTAATGACTGCTATTTTTTATCATGACATCAAACTCGAAGTTGCCAATATCACTGTTTAGAGTTACTGTATGTGGAATGCTTATTATTCAAGAATACCTAATTCGCTACGTATGAACCGACAGGTATCTTTTCTCAATGCTTCTCGTCTGCCTTCGCTCACGACAGAAGCAGATAACGTCTTAATCGGCTGCCAGCAGCAGACTGTGTGTCCTCACTCTGCATGGCTGCGTGTGTGTCTCTTTCACCTTTCGAAATCTCTCTTTATGTTAAACAACTCAACTAACTACATCTGTTCGTGTCCTTTACAATGCTCCTTTGAAATTTATTACGATATTTTAGTCATTGCATCCCTTAATTTCGGCATCAAGATGCTGGTGGAGGACACTCCAAAAATTTTCTCTGAAATATAAATAGTGCAATGTACTCTCCCAATTGTCTGTTGTACACTTCCAAAGTTGCACGTGTGTCCTATTATTAGTTCAAATGTTATGGCCTATTAAAATGGTTCAGATTTATATGGATTGCATTGTAGAATGAATGCAGCATGATGTGCAATGTCCTATATTTTAACAAATACTTTGGATCGTCCTATATTGTTTTTACAATCATATGCTCAGGTGCAAGAAAGCGCAGCATTGTTTGAATATTTCCGCAGGGAAATGTGCACAATGGATTTGAGCACTAGGCAGTTGTGACAACCTGAAAGCTTGGAACTTCCCTGGCGCCTTCAAATATGTTCACATGACAAATGGACGCTGTTTGAAGCGACACGGATTCCACTCTAAGCCGTGCACTTGTATCCATTAGAGTAATTAAAAATTATCCACCTTGCTTTCTAACGTTCCCCGGGCTTAAATTAGTTCTAAAAGTATTCTATAACTTGGAGTAACAGTCACAGAGAACTAACTACAAACACAAGAGCTTTTACAGACACACTCTTTTAGGGAACGGCCTTCTCCACTACAGTTAAAAACATTCATTTCTCCATTCGTTTCAAAATAAACTTTTTATTATTGTAATTGTAAGAGAATTCAGTAGTCTTTGCGCGATTGTCAAATGTTTTATATACATGAGTTTCTCTACACTTGTACAAGCACTTGTCCTTCTATCTACTTCCAGATAAACGTTATCTTATTGCAATTACAACGTAATACAGTAGACCACAAGTGATAGCCAATTTTTTATATTTATGACTTTCTCTACACATGTACAAATACTTCTTGCTCTATCTATTTCAAAATAAACTGTATCTTGTTCTACGAGGGCTATCCAGAAAGTAGATTACGTTTTGGAATAAAAAGTAAACAAAGTATAGGAAACAAATTTTATTATATACAGATGAAAGCCACACTCAAGTACTACTTTTCGACATAGTCACCATTCAAATTAAGGCATTTATCGTAGCGATGTACGAGCTTGGAAATTCCTTCGTCGAAAAATTCGGCCGCCTGCGCCTTCAACCACTTCGTTACCTCTTCTTGCAGCTTTGCGTCGTCATCAAAACGCTGCATAGCCAGCCACTTCTTCATTGCTGGGAATAGGTGGAAGTCGCTCGGTGCCAGGTCGGGACTGTACGGCGGATGAGGAAACAACTCCCACTTAAAAGATTCAAGAACTTCACGAGTGAAATTTGCCGTGTGGGGCCGGGCGTTGTCGTGAATCAACAAGATCTTAGAGCTCAACATTCCTCTGCGCTTGTTTTGAATGGCTCTTCTGAGTTTTTGGAGAGTTTGGCACTACATTTGAGAGTTTATTGTAGTGCCTCTTTCTAGGAAGTCCACCAAATTCACACCTTTTCTGTCCCAAAAAACAGTCGCCATCATCTTCCTTGCCGACATTGTTTGCATGCATTTCTTGGGTTTTTGGGGAGAACTTGTGTGCCCCCACTGCATTGATTGCAATTTCGTTTCACAGTTCACGTGTTTCACCCATGTTTCGTCACCAGTAACGATGCGATCGAGTAAAGAGTCACCATCCTTATGGTAAACGTCCAAAAAGTTCAACGCTGCAGCCATTCGCTGATTTTTGTGGTCCTCTGTCAAGATTTTTGGAATCCATCTTGCACAAAACTTGTGGTAACCAAGCTTTTCGCTGATGATTTCGTGCAACAAACTTCGCGAAATTTGTGGAAAACTCAAAGAAAGTTCCGTTATTGTGAACCTTCGATTTTCACGGACTTTAGCATCGACTTTTTCGACAAGTTCGGCAGTCACTATGCTGGGTCTCCCACTTGGATCTTCGTCGTGAACATTGGTTCGGCCATTTTTAAATCTGATGACCCACTGACGCACTCCACCTTCAGTGATAATGTTGTCCCCATACACTTCACAAAGCTGCCGATAGATTTCTATCGGTTTACAGTTTTTTGCAGTCAGAAACCTTATTACTGCACGCACCTCGCAGCTCGCGGGATTTTCAATTAACGCAGACATTTCAAACCGTCACAGTATCTGAACGGAGCACAGCACGAACATCTCACTAGCACGGCTAGATGCCGACTGAGCTGCGCAACGCTCTGACCCCAAGATGGCCGCGCTAGCCCCGCCCCTAGCGGAAACAGACGAAAACGTAATCTACTTTCTGGATAGCCCTCGTAGTTACAAGGGAATATATTAGACTAAGTGATGGGCAAACGTTTTATATACCTGACATTCTCTACTATTGTACAAACACTTATTGCTCTATCTAACTCAATATAAATATTATCTTATTGTAGTTACAAAGGAATACAGTAGACTTTAAATGATAGTGAAATGTTTTATATGCATGACTCTCCCTACTTTTGTAAAAACACTTATTGCTCTACTTACTTCATTATAAACATTATCTTATTTTAGTTACAAAGTAATACAGTAGACTTTAAGTGATAGTCAAATGTTTTATATACATGACATTCTCTACTCATGTACACACTTACTGCTCTATCTGCTTCAAGATAAACATTATCTTATTGTAGCTACAAAGGAATACAGTAGACTTTAAGTGATAGTCATATGTTTTATATACATGACTTTGTCTACTCTTGTACAAACACTTATTGCTCTATTTACTTCAAGATAAATATTATCTTATTGTAGTTACAAGGAAATACATTAGACCTTAAGTGATAGTCAAATGTTTTATATATAGGACTTTCCCTACTTTTGTAGAAACACTTATTGCTCTATGTTTTTCAATATAAATATTATCTTATTGTAGTAACAAAGGAATACAGTAGATTTTAAGTGATAGTCAAATATTTTATGTACATTACTTTCTCTACTCTTGTATAAACACTTATTGCTCTATCTACTTCAAGGCAAACAGTATCTTATTGTTTTTGGATAGAGTCGACATGAAAAATTCAATGCCAGGCACGAGATTTGAAACACGGATCTTCTGGTTTCCGTCCAGTCGCTCTTAACCTTTGTGCTACCATGGCCAACGAGCCGTCCTGACATTAAATTCTCCATTTGACTCGTATATTTCCCCGGTAGACCACTAGGGGCTCTCGCATCCGAGATACGCCGTTTGTGGCGACTTACCATCGTAAGTACATGAGTCTCAGGCTTCATCTCTTATAATTTTAGTTAATTGATTCCTATAAACGGAAAGTGTGGGGAAATGATTAATTTCCATCAATTATCTTATTGTAGTTACAAGGGAATACTGTAGACTTTAAGTGATAATCCATTGTTTCAATTGCATAGCATTCTCTACTCTTGTACAGTCATTGCTCTATCTATATCCAGATAAACGTGAGTGTGAGTGTGTGGTGTTTTAGGGCCCATCGACAACAAGGTCATTTGGGCCCGTCAAGATAAACGTTATCTAATTTTAGTAACAAGGGAAATCACTTTAAGTGATGGTCGAATGTTTTAAATCTGATTGTTTAGGATTCGACATTTTCTTTGTACGTGCAACAGGTAAATAAATGAATAACAACTTGGTATATGAGACAAGTATAGCTATCGTGAAAAAGAAAGCAAATAACAAGAAATATCTGGAAAATGGTTAATTGTGAAAAATGTGTATACCAAATGTATGTTAAAAAAACTTGTGTTTTTTAAAATATACGTTTCAGTACTAATGTTTTGTTTATCTGATAGCGTTCGCCATTCATAAGGAAGATGAACTTCAGAGAACATCACCAAAAAATGCAAAAATATTTTTTATTTTCTATGAAAACGTGTTAAACATATGAGTCTTAAATTAAAGTAATTGGGAGCATTTTTGTCGAGATCAGAATTAATTCAGAATATCCTGGAAGCTATACATTAAATGAAACAACGGTACTGAACCTTTAGATCAAATTTTACAATTTTAAAGTGCAAAACGTGATAAAGCAGAAGTCCAATGGTTTTTCATTGATTTATAAAATCAGGGTTTACTATCATTCGAGTCCATTTAGTGGATGAAATACAAAAAAAAAAAAAAAAAAGCTCCATGTTTCCTTCCAGTTCATTTATATAAAGTACCCTGTAAATTTCAATTCATTATTCCACAACAGGCTGGCTTTTTTGTGTTAATTATGAAAATTGCTTTCTGAAATATCTTCCGCTCACATTATCCTAAGCTAATTATATTTAATACACATTGCGTACCGTGACCGGAAAAAAACAAATGCACATAATGTTTCAAAATCGTGTCTCTCGATGAACACCACCGATTTACAGTAAACTGATTGCAGATCCAGATTCGATTGTTGTTGACCGCTCACTTGCCCTCGCCGATAGCTAAAAGTTGGAGAGAAGTTTTCCAACTTAAAATAACTCTTTTATGTCAGCTTCTATGTTTCGTGGTGTGAGGTAGTGCCTGAAAAATGGCGCAATGTTAAAAATACTGACATTTAATTTTAACAACAGGGATGAAACGAATTGGGTAAGTTCTGAACCTCCATGTTTTTCCTCCCATTATGTGGAATATTTTCGTGTGTTGATTTATTCAAAAACTGCTCTAAGAGCTTTATTTAAAATAACCTGCATACAGGAAATGAAATGTATCTCCGGAACTTTTTGGGAATATTGTTGGGAATCCTGTTCATTCTCGACGACTCTTGGATAACTGATACACCGGAGAAAGAGAAACTCTTACTACACAAAAATGTTAAATGCCATCTCTCCTTTTCCTTTTTCGCCTTCGGAATTATTACTTTTTATTTGTATCAAATTTCCAATAAGGATACTTTCCACAAACAGCAAGTCGTTATTCATTTTTTTCTCCGTAGATATACAATCAGAATTTAATTACGAAGACGTCACCTAGAAAACCGGTTTCAAAACATTTGAGTATCACTTGAAGTCTACTGTATTCCATCGTAACCACAATAAGATAAGCCCGCCTCAGTAGCGTGGTGGTAGCATGTCTGCCTGACGTTCAAGAGGTACCGAGTTCGAATCCCGGTCAGGGTGAGCTACCCGGATAAGGTTTTTTCCGGGAATTTCCCTTATCCCGAAGAACTCTACGCTCTAAGGACCCCGGACTCATTTGTGCATCATTTCATCCATTCCATTCTTCGTCCGATATGGCTTAACGTTGGAGCACGTAAATTAGAACAAACAAAAAATAAGATAATATTTATCTTGAAGTAGATAGAGCAATAAGTGTTTGTACAACAGTAGAGAAAGTCATGTATATAAAACATTTGACTATCACTTAAAGTCTACTGTATTCCCTCGTAACTACAATAAGATAATGTTTATCTTGAAGTAGAGTGTTTGTACAAGAATAGTGAAAGCCATGTATATAAAACATTTGACTATGACTTAAAGTCTACTGTATTTCCTTCTAAGTACAATAAGATAATGTTTATCTTGAAGTAAATAGAGCAATATGTGTTTGTACAAGAGTAGACAAAGTCATGTTTATAGAACATTTGACTATCACTTAAAGTCTACTGTATTCCCGTGTAAATACAATAAGATAATGTTTATCTTAAAGTAGATATAACAATTACTTGTACAAGAGTAGAGAAGGTCATGCGAGTTCAACACAAGCTTCTTTAAAAATGCCTCTTTTGAATTCAGGGTATTTCTAAAGAATATATACGGTAAGTTCTAAATAGATGTTGCTTTCGTTTGGTATATGGTCATTTTAAATTTCATCCATTAGATGGACTCGAATCAAAATAAACCGCTGGTTCATAAATCAAGCACAAGTCAAATAGTTCTTGATATTCCGATGACGTTATTAACATATGAAATGTTTCTTGTGCTCGAATGTAAGGAATTGTCGAAAACAAATATTGATACTGTTGAATAACTCCTGGATTCTGACTGCGGGTCCCGTATTGACCCAAGCATCATATGAGATAAGCTTACCAAACGTTTGTGAATATGAAAAGAAACTGCTTGAATATATACAAATGTTTAAAGGAAGACATAAAATCGTAGAAACTCTAGAAAAAGTGCTTTCTGTAAGTTACCAGGTGGAAAAGTGGCGCTGGGTTGTTTTGGCAGTAGTACCAGAACTGCTGGTGCGTCTTTAACATGGTAAGGAACTTATAGGGTAAAATAAATTACTGCCATCGAGCTATGAGAAGCTTACTTGCACATTTTTAGAACGGCAACAGCTGAAAAACAGTTAACATTAAAATACGCTGAGTTTATATGCTTGATTCGCATTTGTTTAGTTTTTGTAGGTTCGTGGTCACATACTTTCTCCATAAAAAGGCATATATTGCACCATTGTATTTTAGTATCAACTATACAAACGCAGGCTTTGCACAGTAATTCAAAGATTACAATGCCGTCATTGCAGTGTATTTGACATGTTTTTGTTGCGTAGGTAACAGCTGTACCTTTACAGTAAAAAAACACACAATTTTATAGTTTTAAAATCAGTAAATTTGTTTCCTCGTTCACTTAAAGATACGTTACTGCAATTTGTTTCCAAAAACGCACTTCCTAAGCATGTTTTCAACTAAATGCAGTTGATTAAATAGTGCAATGTTATATCTTCTCGTAACGCGATGTTAAGAAAACAAATGAATAAGGTCTGGGAGAACCAACCTGTCACTTGACAGCCACGTGCCTCAGACAATCATAAGGGCCAGGTAAGGAGGCTTGCCCAGCAGATCAGCAGACCAGCAGAAGAGTGGGGTCGTCCAGGTGTACCTGGACGGAGTGTTTGCTGCCCAGCACCTAGCCGCTTATTGCGTCTTTATCTGAGCAGTATAGAAGGGTCATCATTTGTCTCAGGCGGTTGTTTTCGGCAGTGGTATACCTAGCCTTATGCGCGCTGTCGCCCCTTGGGGGGTTATGAGCCCAGTGCTGGCTGCGCTCTTCCGCCTGCCTGGAAGGCATCTGAGTACAGTCCGCTAAACAGGCTAGAGGGAAAGGAATAGTGTTAACGTATTGAGTTTACCAAGCCCATTTCTGGGCTTGGGGGGTTGGAGTCAGGGGAATGTGGCCCTGTTCAGTACTAGTTACCTAAGGCATCTTTGGGTAACCGGTAGCTCGGTCGGCGGCGAGGAACCCTGTGGTCGTAACGGCCAAGGATGTTCACCAGTATGTTCGGATGGGAGTCCAGCACATCGTAGATGGTGCGGGATCTCTCCCGTATCACTTCCACGATATATGGGACCCCAGAGTATGCATGAAGGATTTGGGACGGGAATCTACGCCCGGTATCGTAGATCATGCACAGTGCCCTGTTCCGGACGCGCTGTAGTCTGCGAATAGTGCTCGGAGCCGCTTATCCCCAGACTTCGCAGCCGTACAGAATAAGGGGCGCTATAATCGCCCGATACAGGCGTAGTTTGAGGTGCGTTGGCATGGTGGATTTGACATTTGGGTATAACTGTGTTAGCGCTGCATGCCCTTGTCCGGCTTTGACCCGGACATGAGGTGCGTAGGTGAGACCGCGATCGAGGTGGACGCCAAGGTATTTGGCAGTGGGAACCCAAGGGATTTGCCTCTGCCTTAACCTCAGCGACCAATCCGGTCGCCTAGCTCGGACCTTAGCCAGGAGAAGAGCAGAGCTCTTCTCGGGGCTAATGGACATCCTCCACTTCTCACTCCAACGGCCAATGGCTCGGAGCTGGCGCTGCAGCGGTGGATGACTATATCTTAGGTTTTTGTTACGTGCCATTATGAGGACGTCGTCAGCATATTGGCACGTAGCAGTCTGTGGTTCTAAGGGGAAGTCAGACATATAGGCCGCAAAGAGTATCGGGGACATTACACTGCCCTCCGGGACTCCCGCGGCTATTGGTCTGATAGATGACATCCGTCCTTCCACTCTCACCCTGAACGTGTGGCCTCTGAGGAAACTAGTAATCAGGGCGAGATAGGGTAGAGGTACGTTGGCCTCCCTGAGTTTGTACAGTAGGCCTTGGTGCCAGGTTGTGGCAAAGGCTTTCTCTACGTCTAGCAGCACCGCGACTGTCTTGAGGATTTCCTGGAATCCCAGGGCTGTCCTCTCGGCCAGACGCAGTAGCTGTAGGGTCGTGGAGTGTCCATGACGAAAACCAAACTGGTGATCAGGTAGTAGCTGCCTTTACTCGAAAAGAGGGGTCAGGCGGTAGGGGAGGCTTGCCTTATCGCATGATGTTACAAATACATCACGTGAGTATCTCGTGCACAGAGCTGTGTAGTCACAAACACACATGGAGACATATGTACATATGAATCACCCATGCTGCCAGATCAAATGCTCGTTTCAGGAACTGCAGTGATAAGTATTATATACAGTCTACCCACAACAAGAAGGCAAACGGGAAAGGAGAGGACCTAGAACTGTTTATCTGCTCTAGTACTGGATCTGTTAACTATGAAATGAATGTACGAGAGTACTACATGGCAAAACAAGAAAGCGTATCGACAAAAATTCGCAACACAGAGATGTTTACCTTAGCTTATCGCACATACAAGGTCAGTCATCGGCAGGCGCGAGAAAACATATCATAAAGGCACACGTAGCTTCCAAACGCTCTATATCTGTTTCGTAACTTACTGTATGTCAACTTACTAATAGTTCACTCTTCTAATCGAACAGATAAGACCCGATAAGAGACGAGCACAGCGTTGTTTACCTGGAGGTCAATACGCCTCAACGTTCTGCCGAGTAATTACTGTCCACCTATCCCAAGACGGCAAGCAGTGAGGGAGAGGAGCTTGAATTGCTTATCTGCTCTGGTACTGGATCTGCTTACTACGAAATGAATTTATGGGAGTATATATGAGTCACCCATGCTGCCAGATCTAATTCTGATTTCAGTAAACGCAGTGATAGGCATTATACATGGCAGTGTTATGTGACTACACTGTGCTTTTTTTTTTTTTTTTTTTTTTTTTTTTTTTTTTTTTTTTTTTTTTTTTTTTTTGTAATGTTACATCCTCCAATGTTAAGTCACATCGGATGATGAATGGAATGGGTGAAGTGATGCTCAAATGAGCCCAGGATTCATAGAGCTTAGAATTACCTGACATTCGTCTTTTAGGATAAGGGAAAACCCCGGACTAAACCCCGGAAATACAGTACACTTTAAGTGATAGAGAAACGTTTTATATACATGACTTTCTCTAGCCTTGTAAAAACACTTGTTGCTCTATCTACTTCAAGATAAACATTATCTTATTGTAGTTATAAGGGAGTACAGTAGACTTCAAGTGATATACAAATGCTTTTTGTACATGACCGTCTCTACTCTTGTACACATATGGCTCTTTCTACTTCAAGGTAAACATTACCTTATTGCAGTAACAAGGGAAGATAGTTAAATATTTAAGATCTGGTTTTCTTGGGGATGTATTCGTAATTACATTCTCTATTTAAGTCCAAAATACTCCTGTGGGACAGTAGAACTCCATATTCTTAACAGAAATAGTTTTTCTTCGCAACCTTTGATCAGGTGTGAAACAATGTGGCACCCATCTTGCACAGATATTGTGAAAGCACGCATTACTTAAAATATTACCTGCACGATCTTTTTATATGTTTACAGCCTCTGCTTTGTCAAAAAAACTTTACTCTACTGTCTTCCAGTGCTAAATTATAAATTTTTTCAATGATCAATGGAGTTGTGACTTCCACAGGACGTCTAGAGCGAGGCTCATCACTAGTACTCGTACGTCCCATTTTGAACTCTACAACCCACCTTTTAATTATTGTATATGAAGGAGCAGAGTCTTTCAATGATCTCTGGAGTTGTGACTTCCACAGGACGTCCTAAGCGAGGCTCAGCACTAGTACTCGTACGTCCCATTTTAAACTCTACAACCCACCTTTTAATCATTGTATATGAAGGGACAGGGTCTTTCAATGATCTCTGGAGTTCTGACTTCCACAGGACGTCCTAAGCGAGGCTCAGCACTAGTACTCGTACGTCACATTTTAAACTCTACAACCCACCTTTTAATCATTGTATATGAAGGGACAGGGTCTTTCAATGATCTCTGGAGTTGTGACTTCCACAGGACGTCCAGAGCGAGGCTCATTACTAGTACTCGTACGTCCCATTTTAAAGTCTACAGCCCACCTTTTAATCATTGTATATGAAGGGACAGAGTCTTTCAATGGTCTCTGGAGTTGTGACTTCCACAGGACTTACAGAGCGAGGCTCATCACTAGTACTCGTACGTCACATTTTAAACTCTACAACCCACCTTTTAATCCTTGTATATGAAGGGACAGGGTCTTTCAATGATCTCTGGAGTTGTGACTTCCACAGGACGTCCAGAGCGAGGCTCATCACTAGTACTCGTACGTCACATTTTAAACTCTACAACCAACCATTTAATCATTGTATATGAAGAGACAGAGTCTTTCAAGGATCTCTGGAGTTGTGACTTCCACAGTACGTCCAGAGCGAGGCTCATCACTAGTACTCGTACGTCCCATTTTACACTCTACAACCCACCTTTTAATCATTGTATATGAAGGGACAGAGTCTTTCAATGATCTCTGGAGTTGTGACTTCCACAGGACGTCCAGAGCGAGGCTCATCACTAGTACTCGTACGTCACATTTTAAACTCTACAAACAACCATTTAATCATTGTATATGAAGGGACAGAGTCTTTCAATGATCTCTGGAGTTGTGACTTCCACAGGACGTCCAGAGCGAGGCTGATCACTAGTACTCGTACGTCCCATTTTAAACTCTACAACCCACCTTTTAATCATTGTATATGAAGAGACAGAGTCTTTCAATGATCTCTGTAGTTGTGACTTCCACAGGACGTGTACAGCGTGAAACCTTCACACTTTTCCATTTTCCTGAAACCTCTACACTTGTCTTGTTTAAGATGCTGTCATTCTATAACTTAACTAGCTATTGACCTGTAACAATTGATACAAGCGAGTCTATAGTTAGTCTATATGATTCTATCCGTCATACTTGCCAGTGGCTCCATATCAATATAAGGAACAGTTCTTCTCAGCCGATCCTTATATTTCTTCGCATTTTTGTTGTAATCATGTTCTCTCGTTTTACAAATATGTGTCCACTGATAGAAAGCAGAGAGATGGGATTCTATATTTTACTCAGTGTTCGGAAACTTTGACACTTTCTCAATGTGATGAACCTTAAGATCTGCCAAGAATATTTGTTGTTAAATAACAATTGAACCAATCACACAGCCAATCGGACTGTGCACCAAACTTGGAGGACTGAGCGGAGAGTTTAGGCAAGTCACCTGTTCTGACAGATGTTAAAGAATCATTTGTGTGAACATTGGGGAATGCTTCTTCCCCTGTTTGAAGTAGCCGGTACACTTTCTGGAGGAAATGATGAAGTGAAGGAACCGTGGAAGTCCATTTACTCGGTAAATAAAATTAAATAAATTTAGACTTTAAGGTCTAAATTGCAACGCGGATACCCGGAGGTACTTAGACGCTTCCTTACCCAAAGGGGCTTGGTCTGTTACACCACCACCACCAGCTGTGACGAGGTGGTATGTTCTTCCGCTTGGTGGCACGTTCACCATAGCAAGCACCCAGGTTCAATCGATAGGAACTATTATGCAATCGCTTATCCCAAATGATAATATAGGTCATCCAATTCTACTACGAGAAATGCAAAAACATAGCTACTTTGAGGAAGTCTGTATTTTATAAAATCGGCTAAAAAGTTTTGTAAAAATCATATGTAATTAAGATATTGTCGTAGGAAATGAAACGTAAGCCTTAAATTTTAGAACAGTTTCCTCACAAGAATTGTTCATTCTAGTTGATCTTTGTATAATGGTAAACCGTAAGAGATACACAAAATATTACTTAACAACAAAATGATTACCTCATTGAAACTTACAATTTATAACAGTTATGCAGTGAATTGATGTGTAGAGCATACACAGAGCTAAGAGTTACCAGACGTTCACCTTTCAGGATAACGGAAAACCTCCAACGTTAAGTCATACTGAACGATGAATGAAATGATGTTCAAATGAGTGCAGGGTACATAGAGCTTATAGTTACCAGATATTCATATTTCAGGACAAGAGAAAACTTCCAACGTTAAATCATATCGGACGATGAATAAAATGATGTTCAAATAGGTACAGGGTACATAGAGCTTAGAGTTACCAGACATTCATCTTTCAGGATAAGGAAAAACCTCCAACGTTAAGTCATATCGGACGATGAATAAAATGATGTTCAAATAATTACAGGGTACATAGAGCTTAGGGTTACCAGACATTCATCTTTCAGGATAAGAGAAAACCTCCAACGTTAAATCGTATCGGACGATGAATGAAATGATGTTCAAATGAGTATAGGGTACATAGACCTTATCTTTCAGGATAAGGGAAAACCTCTAACGTTAAGTCATACTGGACGATGAATGAAATGATGATCAAATGAGTGCAGGGTACATAGAGCTTATAGATACCAGATATTCATATGTCAGGACAAGAGAAAACTTCCAACGTTAAATCATATCGGACGATGAATAAAATTATGTTCAAATAGGTACAGGGTACATAGAGCTTAGAGTTACCAGACATTCATCTTTCAGGATAAGGAAAAACCTCCAACGTTAAGTCATATCGGACGATGAATAAAATGATGTTCAAATAATTACAGGGAACATAGAGCTTAGGGTTACCAGACATTCATCTTTCAGGATAAGAGAAAACCTCCAACGTTAAGTCATATCGGACGATGAATGAAATGATGTTCAAATGAGTATAGGGTACATAGAGCTAAGACTTACCAGACATTCATCTTTCAGGATAAGGGAAAACCTCTAACGTTAACTCATACCGGACGATGAATGAAATGATGTTCAAATGAATACAGGGTACATAGAGCTTAGAGTTACCAGACATTCATCTTTCAGAATAAGGGAAAACCTCGAAAGTTCAGTCATAACAGTCTGCGAATGAATTGATGTTCAAATTAGTACGGGGAACATAGAGCTCAGGTTTGCCAGACATTCGTCTTTCGGGATAAGGGAAAACCTCCATCGTTGAGACATATCAGACGATGCATCAAAAATGTTCAGATGAATATAGGGTACATAGCGCTCAGAGTTAGAAGACATTTTGAATAAGGGCGAACCGCGAAAAAAATCTACTGGCCTTGACCCAGTTTCGCAACACTGGCGGGGAATGCCACCACATACATTACGGAGATGATCACTGGAGCCACGTGCAACGTTTGATTGCCATAATGCACCAATTGCTTATGTAAGTAAAGAAATACTTTTGCAATGTACCTTAAAAATTTGCGCATTGCTTCCATATACCGACATGTATAGAAGTAGAGGTACAGTTGACTAATACGAAGGCCTCTGTCAACTGGTGACAAAACAGCACTTTTGAAACATTTCATGTTTGGGAACACACAGGACTCGGGATTTTAATTCAAAAATGAAATTCAAAAGAGAATAATTATTCATTGTTGAGTGGAAACAAGTCATTTGCTACTTGTTATAGCTAGCTAATTTTGAAAATAATAAGACATTGTAAACATGCACCATTTCCCATAACTATCATAATAAATTGGGGCAAAGTCTACGTTTACTATAGAATTCCTTCACAATGCTCCTGACGGAAAGTGAAGTGAGGACCGCGTGACGGTGTATTAATGTCGGGGTCGGCGCTGTTCCTCCCTGGTGTATGTGATGTCACGCACTAAACATAAATCTCTATGTCATCCTATGCCACAATACCTGGACCACAGTATTAATGAGTACACAAGCAACATCAGCTCCTCTAACGTCTTACAATAGGCACCTTTCTTGCACCAAGGCCACCACGAGAAATTCCAGGTTTACTACTAGAAATTCTGTTGTATACACTGCCTAACATAAACATTTGTTCCTCTATTTCAACATATATTATTTATCATTGTAGTTACAAGAGAATAGAGTATACTAAGTGATAGTCAAATGTTTTATATACACGACTTTCTATACACTTGTACAAACACCTATTGCTCTAATTATTTCAAGATTAACTTTATCTTATTGTTGATACAAGGGAATACAGTAGACTTTAACAGATAGTCAAATGTTTTATATACATGACTTTCTCTACTCTTGTACAAACACTTACTGCTCTATCTACTTAGAGATAAACATTATCTTATTGCAGTTACAAAGGAATACAGTAGACTTTAAGTGATAGTTAAATGCTCTTTATATGCATGACTTTCTCTACTCTTGTACAGACACTTGTTGCTCTATCTGCTTCAAGATAAACATTATCTTATTGCAGTTACAAAGGAATACAGTAGACTTTAATTGATAGTTAAATGCTTTATATATGACTTTCTCTACTATTGTACAAACAATTATTGCTCTATCTACTTCAAGATAAACATTATCTTATTGTAGTTACAAAGTAATACAGTAGACTTTAAATGATAGTTAAATGCTTTATATATGACTTTCTCTACTCTTGTACAGACACTTGTTGCTCTATCTACTTCAAGATAAACATTATCCTATTGTAGATACAATGGAATACAGTGAATTTAAGTGATAGTCAAATGATTTATATACATGAGCTTCTCTACTCTTCTACAAACACTTATTGCTCTATGTACTTCAAGATAAATATTATCTTATTGTAGTTACAACAGAATACAGTAGACTTTAAGCGATAGTTAAATGCTTTATATACTTTACTTTCTCTACTCTTGTACAAGCACTTATCGCTCTATCTACTTCAAGATAAATAATATATTATTGTAGTTACAAGGGAATGCTGTAGACTTTAAATCATAGTCAAATGTTTTTAGATGTTTTGATCATCGTTGAGTATATCTCTACCCACATCATCAATAAATATACTAGGAATGGAAAATACGACTTGTAGGATTATTGACTAGGAGGCTGTAAGAAAGTTCTGTGCTTATGCTTGGATCAAGAGGCCGCGCCGTGGCTCAGTGCTTAGACCGCATGGCTCTCACCAAGGTGGCCTGGGTTCGATCCCCGGCGATCGCAAAATGAGATTTGTGGTGGACAACACGGCGCTGGGGCGGATTTTCTCCGTGATCTCAGGTTTCCCCTGCCATCTCATTCCACCGGTGCTCCATCTTCATCTCATGTATCATCAGTGTCATCGCCTGCGGTGCCATATGTAGTAAAAGCGGGCGTTAAACACCACATTTACACATTCAAGAAATCCGAACCCATATTTTGGTGGGTACACAGATGCACACAGATGGAAGCATTTTTGAAAACATTGCCACTGAAAGCTTGCGACACACCGAAAAAAATTCTGAGACTCGATCCTGTAACTGAAAAATGACAAAGATTGGATGCACTTTATAAATGAACTTACTAACAAGGAAAATCTGCAAATAAGAACAGAAAATGTATGTAGCCTAAAATTAGAAGTGAGCTTTAAAGAATTCTGGACTGCCACTGTTTACGAAGTATAGAAAAGTTGAAATGTGTTCAGAAAATTCTATATGTACCTTTTACGTATTAGGAAAACGTTACTGAAAAATGTTATTTTAATAAAATTGTGGCAGATAGACAGAACACACCTTTTGGGTCCGTATAAAGGCGAGTAGATCTGCAAGTCTAACAGTAGAGGATGTGTAATTGCCTTTGATTTATCTCAGAGATTGACTCCAGTTTGTAAAAGTTCACTAAATCGCCCTCCTTCTCGAAGGTTGCCCAAGAAATTATTGCTATCTCTCTCAGTGGTGTCCCACCTGGGGCGTACGAACCCCTGCGGGCACACCGGGGGTATGTGCGATGTATAATTCATTATTAACTGTGCTATTTTTAGCTGCACGAAAAGTTAAGCCTTGATGTTTGATTACCACACGTTCCCTCTCTCTAATGTCTTGACTTTCTATAATAATTGTACCTTTGCACTTTCATGGATTTCCCTACTCTTGTACAAACTATTCTTAGAAACACTTGTTCCTCTATATATTTCAAGATAAACATTATCTTATTGTTGTTACAAGAGAATACAGTAGACTTTAAGTGATAGTCGAATGTTTTAAAACTTGTTGTCTACGTAACAACATTCTCTTTGTATATCTGTGGTAGAAATATTGAATAACGTCCCAACTCTTGAGAAAGTATAACTTTTCAAAAATTAGGGATAAAGACAAAAAATATCTGGCAAGTGCTTCACGCGTCAAAGAACCTATAAAATGTAAATTCCATGTTTTAACGAACTGTGCCTTTTTCTGCATATATAATGTTTCTTTATCTCCTGCATTTTCTCAGATATAAAACGAATAAAGAGGAAAAACTTCTAATATTAGAACTCTGTGATTCGGTGTCATATATTAAATGAAAGCACCATTTTTCATTTTTCTGTAAGATACACTTTGTTAATTAAATAATTGAACACAACGTGTGTTACATATCTTCTGGAATTACTTATCGCCCTATTCTATATTGTCTTAAATTAATAAAACATATTTTCTTAACATTAAAATGCAGTAAATTTATGTAATGGATTATCTAAGAAACAGTGGAGCTCGAAAAATGTAGTATTCCAAAACAAAAATTGTCATTGAAGTTGTGGAATCTTTCTATGTGAAGTGTTTCTGCATAATGAGAATGGAGATTAGGTTTTATGTTCTTAAATAAATAAGAGACTGGATCAAAGAGGAAGGGTGGAAACCATGGATGAGGGGAAAACTAGTAAGAAAGAAATAGAAAAATAGAAATTAAAAAGAGCAAAAGAGTGCAAATGAGGGGAGAAATAGAGAAATTAAGGAAGTAAGGGAAAGGGAGAGAAAGGAAAAAAGAACGAAAGAAAGGAGAAAAACAGAGAAAAGGAGAAAAATGAATGAAAAAGAACATAAAAGGAAGGAAATAAATCAAAAAAGAAAGAAAGGAAGAAAGAAAGAAAGAAAGAAAGAAACAGAGAAATAAATAAATAAACAGGCAAGCAAACAAACAAATAAATAAATAAAAGAAGTTAGGAAGTTAGAAAGATAGAACGATAGAAGAACGAAAGAAAGACAGACAGAAAGACAGAAACAAAGAGAGAAAGAAGGAAAGAAAGAAATAAGTAATGAAGGAAAGAAAGATAAGAAAGGGAAAGAAAAAGAGAGAAAGAAGGAAAGAAGGGGAGAAAGAAGGAAAGAAATAAGGAATGAACGTACGAAAGAAAGAAGGAAAGAAGGAACGAAAGAAAGAATTAAGGAAAGAACGAACGAAAGAAAGAAGGAAGGAATGAAAGAAAGGAAGAAAGAAAGAAATAAACAAAGAAGAGAGAGGAAGGAAGAAGGAATGAGGGACAGAAAGAACGAAAGAAAGAGAAGGAAAGAAGGAAAGAAAGTAGAAATAAATGAAAGAAAGAAAGAAACAGAAAAAGAGAGAGGAAGAAAGAAGGAATGAGGGACAGAAAGAACGAAAGAAAGAAACAGAAGGAAAGAAAAAAGGATACAATAAATGAAAGAAAGAAAGAAAGAAAGAAAGTAAGAAAGAAAGAGATAAAGAGAGTGGAAGAAGGAAGGAATGAGGGAAAGAAAGAAGGAAAGAAAGAAAGAAAGAAAGAAAGAAAGAAAGAAAGAAAGAAAGAAAGAAAGAAAGAAAGAAAGAAAGAAAGAAAGAGAAGGAAAGACAGAAAGAAGAAATGAAATAAGGAAGAAAAGAAGAAATGAAAGAAAGGAAGGAAGAAAGAAAGTAAAAGAAAATGGGAGAGAAAGAAGCAAAAATGAAGAGGAAGAAAGAAAGAGAGAAAGAAAGAGAGAAAGAAAGAAAGAGAGAAAGAAAGAAAGAGAGAAAGAAAGAAAGAGAGAAAGAAAGAAAGAAAGAAAGAAAGAAAGAAAGAAAGAAAGAAAGAAAGAAAGAAAGAAAGAAAGAAAGAAAGAAAGAGAGAAAGAGAGAAAGAGAGAAAGAGAGAAAGAGAGAAAGAGAGAAAGAGAGAAGGAGAGAAGGAGAGAAGGAGAGAAGGAGAGAAGGAGAGAAAGAGGGAAAGAGAGAAAGAGAGAAAGAGAGAAAGAGAGAAAGTGAAAGAGAGAAAGAGAGAAAGAGAGAAAGAGAGAAAGAGAGAAAGAGAGAAAGAGAGAAAGAGAGAAAGAGAGAAAAAGAGAAAGAGAGAAAGAGAGAAAGAGAGAAAGAGAGAAAGAGAGAAAGAGAGAAAGAAAGAAAGAAAGAAAGAAAGAAAGAAAGAAAGAAAGAAAGAAAGAAAGAAAGAAAGAAAGAAAGAAAGAAAGAAAGAAAGAAAGAAAGAAAGAAAGAAAGAAAGAAAGAAAGAAAGAAAGAAAGAAAGAAAGAAAGAAAGAAAGAAAGAAAGAAAGAAAGAAAGAAAGAAAGAAAGAAAGAAAGAAAGAAAGAAAGAAAGAAAGAAAGAAAGAAAGAAAGAAAGAAAGAAAGAAAGAAAGAAAGAAAGAAAGAAAGAAAGAAAGAAAGAAAGAAAGAAAGAAAGAAAGAAAGAAAGAAAGAAAGAAAGAAAGAAAGAAAGAAAGAAAGAAAGAAAGAAAGAAAGAAAGAAAGAAAGAAAAAAGAAAGAGAGGAAGAAAGAGAGAATGAAAAATAGAAGGTAGAAAGATAGAAAGAAGGAAGGAAAGAAAGAGAGAGACGGAAAGAAGGTAAGAAGGCAGGAAAGAAGGAAGTAAAGAAAGAAAGAAACAAAGGAAGGAAGGAAGGAAGAAGGAAGGAAAGAAGGAAAGGGGCTGTTCAAAATTAAAATTAAATGCATGGAATGAAATCTTTGGAATTCTTGGGATTCCTTTGGACCGAAGTCATTGTTTTATCAGCCTTCTTCAGACATCCCTTCTTTTGAATATGTAGTACCTGGGCGGGTATTTGTGGTTGCCATGGTGCCGAAATACTCTTAAATACGTTATTTTCACCTTTAACTCTCGGTTAAACTTACAATCACTTAAGTTATTTTGGCGAGGAGCTACCCTGTGTGGCAAGGCAGATCTTCCCGCAAGCCGTCTCGATTTTGTCATCTATTTATATACGTATCAAGTATTCATTTACTTAAAACTTCCATTTTAATCTGCTACTTACGAATTTAATTTTCGAAAATCAATTGTAACCATAACAACGAATGACTCGCCTGATATCCGCCAAGATCGCTTACAAACAAAGTAGTGACGTTTAAGTGGTTCACGGGGAAAGAAATGCAAACCGCGTCAGAAATATTTTGCAGCGAAAATACCGCACACATTACAGTGGAATTTTGCGGGTATTAATTTATGAATTCTGCACAGAGTTGAAGTCGTTCTTTACATCGTTTGATCCGATATTAAGTTTACATGCTTCGGCTGGAACCTGATTAATTAGAACGCTAAAACAAAACACACACAGTGACCTCAGAGACAAATGCCGCATTACATTCATCTCTCATAACAATGGCCAGGTGTACGTATGCCCGCAGATGGTGGACAATTGGTTAGCGCTGGATTAATGTCGGAAATGCGGGTCGGTTACGTAATTACCCGGTAGTCTTCTGTTTTAACTTATCGCCATAAATTTCGTTAATTTATAAGCTTACTGGACGCTTTTGTACGGGGTTTCTACAAACGTCTAAACTGTCAGAATGGTTCCTCCTTACACTTGATTTTCGGCCAATTTCTTTGCGCAAATTATTAAATATTTACGGTATCTGTTAATTTGACGTAACGAAAGAATGTTAATGTTATTAATTTATGTTAAGTAAAACGGCACTTTGTATTGTGACACCTTTTTCAACTTTGTAAAGTCATGCTCTAAAGATGTCTATAAAATTAATGTAAAAATAATATATTTCAAAAATGTCTAGGAGCTTTTTAAGAAATCATTCCTGAAGTTTAGCTGAAAATTAGAAAATAATTCGTTAAATATTTTAACTCTTGGAAAATTTCAAGTAACAGAAAACAATCGAAACTATATTTTGATAAAAAAACACATAAAAGTGTAATTTATTTCCAAGTATGTTCTCAGGAGTGATAAATAATATCGACATTAGTATATTAAAGGTACAATAACAAAATATACAGAACAAAAACAATCCCATTAATTTCAATTCTAGTATTCTTCAGCCCTGTAAAATATTTCTTAAACCTTTGACAAATATTTCGTTTATTATCCTAGACCATAAGTACCACTTTAAGTGGAGAATAAAAATACACCGATATTAAATTGCTTAATACTCAAGTGTGCTCAAATCATTCATAAGATTCATGTAGACTAACCAATGATATATTTAAAGTAAGTTGCATAATTCGAAAACAATCAATAACTTTACGTAATAACAATGATAAGTGTGAAGCAGAGAATTCTCTTTTAAGGTCTGTATAACCTGATCACAGTAAAAAACTTCTGTTTAAATGTACATACAATTGGTTACCAAATGTAACCCATGAACTCGTAGAGATTACAAATGAATATTAATCCATTTGTCTGTTTGTAATCACAAAGCAATCAAATAAATAGTTATCTATTACTTAAAGTCTACCGAATTGCCTTGTAACTACAATAAGATAATATTTATCTTGATGTAGATAAAGCAATAAGTGTTTGCAAAAGAGTAGAGAAAGTCATGTATATAAAACATTTGACTATTACTTAAAGTCTACTGTATTCCCTTGTAACTACTTTAAGTTAATGTTTATATTGAAGTAGATAGAGCAGTAAGTGTGTGTACAAGAGTAGAGAAAGTCATGTATATAAAATATTTGACTATCACTTAAAGTCTACTGTATTCCCTTGTAACTACAATAAGATAATGTTTATTTTGAAGTAGATAGAGCAATAAGTGTTTGTACAAGAGTAGAGAAAGTCAGGCATATAAAACATTTGAATACCACTTAAAGTCTACTGTATTCCCTTGTAACTACAATAAGATAATGTTTATCTTGAAGTAGATAGAGCAATAAGTGTTTGTACAAGAGTAGAGAAAGTCATGCATATAAAATATTTGATATCACTTAAAGTCTACAGTTTTATCTTGTAACTACAATAAGATAATGTGTATCTTGAAATATTTATTTACTTATTATCCAATTTTTTATTCCTATTTTACCCAAAGGTATATTAGAAATATAGGTTTACAAATTTATGAATTTAATACAATTTACAAAAACATAACAAATTTGATATCAAGCTGACAGACAGTAAACATCAAGACGAATCATTTAGCTTAAGAAATATTTTGTTTAAGAAAGCCATGAAATATTCATAAGTTTTGTAATTCATCAGAATATGTGTAAGTGGTTTTGAGAAAGTGTAACCTAAGGATTGAAGCAATAATTCAAGTTCGTATCTTTCAAAACAGAAAAACGGACAACCAAATAAAATGTGAGGGACATCTTGAAGATGATTTCCACAAATACAATCAGATGTGGATTTGATTTTGAATCGAAATAAGTAAGCTGAAAATTTGCCATGTCCAGTTAAGAATTGAGTGAGAACATAGTTAGGATTAACGAATTTACATTTATGTCTGTCAGAAACTGTTGGGAAATATAAATCCTTAGTCAAAGCACCACAATCACTTTTTAACCAGTATTCACTCCAGTCGTTGATGATAATCTCCTTTAATGTTTGCCTCACATAAGAAATGGGGCATAGAGAGTATGACTCTGGAAGATCTGAAGTCGCAGCTCTCTCTGCACGTTCATTTCGGGCAATCCCTACGTGTCCTCTGACCCATTTAATACGCAGATGAGAACTACATAATAATTGACTTCTTATTTCAGCTGAATCTTGAAGTAGATAGAGCAATAAGTGTTTGTACAAGAGTAGAGAAAGTCATGTATATAAAACATTTGACTATCACTTAAAGGATGCTGTATTCCATTGTATCTACAATATGATAATGTTAATCTTCAAGTGCATAGAGCAATAAATGTTTGTAAATTTACAATAATAGTCGGTACAAGTATGTCGGTACAACACGTCATATTTATGATCGGCCTCCTGTACAGGGTTGCCATCACCTACTAAATTACTAGGTAAACAAACTGGTCCTATACACACTTCCTCTTTGGCAGCTAAAAAACCCCCGGCGTGTTTTGAGAACGGGGCTAGGGGCAATAAGAGGATTAGCACCTCATTATCCCCAGGACCCCTGTTGACCTTTCTTTCGCTTCTTCATCCTCAAACCGGTAAGGGCGTACGATAAAAGAGAATAGCTGTCACCATCTTGTGAGTTTACACTTGACACCCGAAACAACACTATCTAAATAAGTACTTTCAGAGAGATCTTTTAATAATTATTTTGATTCTGTTGAAATTATTATATTATGTAACAAGTATAAGTTAAACATTTTCAACACTTACGAAGGATATCGCTCTCGTAAGTAATGGAACGAAAATAACAAATCGCTTTTTATAATTTCACACCAGACTACTATTAAACTGTAAACTTTAATGCCTTAACATAAATGATAAGTTGTTTCAAACTTTCGAAGTATTGGTGCTATGTTTAGTAGAGTATGTTTAAAATAAGATACAAAATGCTTTGCAACAAGTACGTGGGCGGAGTAAAAACTCCGAAGTCCCGTGACAGACAACAAAGGGTCCACTACAATTGAGGCCAATGTGACAGTGGCTGTAATAGCCGCAAATCTAAACATTAATCATGACATGACACAATATGCCTAAGTTTCACAAAGTATCTACAAACTCTGCTCGCATCACATGTTTCAAGCAAAGTGGTGATGGGACGACAGAAGGTTCGTTCAGATGACATGATGAACTTAGGAACTAGAGCTGCAAGTACAAACGTGACTATTTTGTTTACAATGGTTTATCTAAATTCAGAGTATTTATATTACACATTCAATAAAGCTTATTTACTTCTGAAACACAGTTATGTTCAGCAATTTTGAATGTTAGTTTCAAATGCGAATTTAAAATAAAAATGATGGAATAAGGAGATTTTCACGTATCTTCCTGGAAAAGTTTTAAAAACAGTAACAAACTGCAACTCATGATATACAAGTGGTTGTATGAAAAGTTTCCGAAATCAAAATGAAGATGGCAGCACTCGTAAATAAAAGCTATGAATTACGCTATTCATCTGCTGACAATTACTAAAGATTCAACCATTTTGGACTGTCGGTTATGTAGCAGTCGTTTGAGTGAGTTAATGTGAACGTTTTTATGAAAATGGACAAAATGGGGTATCAAGTTGTCATTTAATTTTTTAATTTTTAAAGGCAATACACCTACGCAAATCAAAGATAAGTTGGATTATGTGTATGGGAACTCTGCACCATAATTAGTCACAGGGAAGCTTTGGGCAGCTGAATTTGAACGTGGCCGTAAAAGCTTAGGAGAGGTGAACGTTCGGGACGTTCGAAAGCTACAACTACCGACGAAATCATCGTCAAAATTTACCAAATGGTGCAAGACGACCGCCGAATTAAAGTTAGAGGGATAGCAGAGGCTATGAACATATCAAAAGAACGTGTTTGTCACATTTTAAATCAATATTTAGTCTTGAGAAAGCTCTCCGCACCTTGGGTGCCACGTTTGCTCACGTTAGAATGAAAACGTGTTTGAATGAACGTTTCCAACGCTCTGTAAGCGCTGTTTAGGCAAAATAAATCCGATTTTTGTAGCCGATTAATTTCTGTAAATCAAACTTGGATACGCCATTATACACCCAAAACAAAAATATAGTCCAGGCAGTGGATTACAAAGGCGAAACTGGCTCAAAAGAGAGCTCCTGGAGTTATTTAAATGGATTATCTTCAAAAAAGAAAAACCATTACAGAAGCATGCTACGCAACATTACTTGAAAAGCTGAAGGCAGAACTTGCGTAGATACGGCCACAGTTGCAGAAAAAGTAAATTTTGTTTTACTAACACAGCGCACCATCTCACAATTCAGCGGTTGCAATGCCGAAAATCCACGAATTAGGGTTTCAACTGCTGGACTCACTAGATCTAGCCCCAAGCGATTTCTTTTTGTTCCCTCACATGAAAATTGAAGATGGAATCACCTTTCCGAACAATTATCTTACAGAACAAAACGCCGAGTACTATTTGGACGGGTTACAGAGATGCGAACATCGCTGGGGGAAGTGTGTAGAGTTACAAGGAGACTATGTTGAAAAACACCGAGTACTATTTGGACGTGTTACAGAGATAGGAACATCGCTGGGAGAAGTGTGTAGAGTTACAAGGAGACTATGCTGAAAAACGACGAGTACTATTTGGACGGGTTACAGAGATGCGAACATCGCTGGGAGAAGTGTGTAGAGTTACAAGGAGACTATGTTGAAAAACGCCGAGTACTATTTGGGCGGGTTACAGAGATGAGAGCATCGCTGAGAGAAGTGTGTAGAGTTACAATGAGACTATGTTGAAAAACGCCGAGTACTATTTGGACGGGTTACAGAGATGGGAGCATCGCTGAGAGAAGTGTGTAGAGGTAGAAGGAGACTATGTTGGAAAACGCCGAGTACTATTTGGGCGGGTTACAGAGATGGGAGCATCGCTGTGAGAAGTGTGTAGAGTTACAAGGAGACTATGTTGAAAAACGCCGAGTACTATATGGACGGGTTACAGAGATGGGAACATCGCTGCGAGAAGTATGTAGAGCTACAAGAAGACTATGTTGAAAAACGCCGAGTACTATTTGGACGGGTTACAGAGATGGGAGCATTGCTGAGAGAAGTATGTAGAGCTACAAGGAGACTATGTTGAAAAACGCCGAGTACTATTTGGATGGGCTACAGAGATGAGAGCATCGCTGAGAGAAGTGTTTAGAGTTACAAGGAGACTATGTTGAAAAAGGCCGATTACTATTTGGACGGGTTATAGAGATGGAACTTCGCTGGGAGAAGTGTGTAGAGTTACAAGGAGACTATGTTGAAAAACGCCGAGTACTATTTGGACGGGTTACAGAGATGAGAGCATCGCTGGGAGAAGTGTGTACAGTTACAAGGAGACTATGTTGAAAAACGCCGAGTACTATTTGGACGGGTTACAGAGATGAGAGCATCGCTGGGAGAAGTGTGTAGAGTTACAAGGATACTATGTTGAAAGATGCCGAGTACTATTTGGACGGGTTACATAGATAGGAACATCGCTGGGAGAAGTGTGAAGAATTACAAGTAGACTATGCTGAAAATCGTCGAGTACTATTTGCACGGGTTACAGAGATGGGAACATCTCTGGAAGAAGTGAGTAGGCCTACAAGGAGACTATGCTGGAAAAAAAATCTATAAGAAATATCTGGTATCTTTATTAGGTCGGAAACTTTTCAGACCATTGACGTACTTCCAGAAAAGTCAAGGAAGTCCTATATATCTATACTTCTGTTCGAAGCGTAATTATCATTAAATGCACACTTATCGTTTTGTGGAACCTGTATTTCGTGTTTATTGTGTTTTTTCTTCTTTTTAGAATATGCAGCATCTGTTCTGTTGCCGGGTAACTACATAAAGCGTTGTATCCAATCTTAGCATTAAAATACGTAAAAGTAATAAATTTGCTAAACGTCAAATATATTGCACCAGAGATGTGTGACGTAATACGATTTTTTAGAAACCGTTTCATTTGTTTCAAGATAAAGGTATTTAGAACCTGGTTTATATTCCGATTGAGCAAAGGTAAAATCGCTGACAGACTTACCAACTCCAAAAACATCAAACAATGAGCTGATTCTTGTGTTTTTAGTGTTGCTTTAGCATTTACAATTTCATGTCTTTGCAGGTAGCTTATTGCTGTGTCGGTGAAGGCTTTGATGCTACCATGGTAACTAAACCTAATTCCAGAAGTGTTTATCTAATTATCATACAGCAGATGCATGAATAAAATTTTCTATTAGTTTCTACAACTATGATTAGACAGGGTAATATAAACGGAACACAATATTTTGTGTATAAGTTATTCACTCATTTCGTCAGAGGTTTCAAGTGTTTTATGTGTTTAGCGATAGCAGATTGACACGGTGAGTTTGACTTACACGGGGTAGGTAGATTTTATCCGATTACATTCCAAATGTTTGCCTCCACGTGTTATTTTCCGACTACAACTAATCTACCAGAGCGAACTTTTTGTTGCTGATGCCGCTGTCAATATTTGGAGCATATTCTGCATTTCGATGAAATGATATCGGCGCTAAAAGCGTTCAGTATGCATCAATAAATCTCTACAAACACTCACCTGGTTTACAAAATAACGTTTTCTATTCACTAAGCAAAAATATTAAAACAATTTATGTGTTGCAGCCACATGACTTTCTCTACACTTCTACAAACAGACATTCCCCTATATACATCAAGATAAATATTTTCTTAGTGTAATTACAAGAGAATACAGTAGACTTTAAGTGATAGTCAAATGTTTTATATACATAACTTTCTCTATTCGTGTACACACACTTATTGCTCTTCATCAAGAGAAACATTAGCTTATTGTAGTTACAATGGAATACAGTAGACTTTAAGTGATAGTAAAATGTTTTAGATACATGACTTTCTCAACTGTTGTGCAAACACTTATTGCTCTATCTACTTCAAGAGAAACATTATCTTATTGTAGTTACAAGGGAATACAACAGACTTTAAGTGATAGCCAAATGTTTTAAATACACGACTTTCTCTACTCTTGTGCAAACACCTATTGCTCTATCTACTTCAAGATAAACATTATCTTATTGTAGTTACTTAGGAATACAGTAGGCTTTAAGTGATAGTCATATGTTTTAAAATTGGTTGTCTAGGTGCGGACATTGTAACTACAACTTCTTTTTATAGACAGCAAGTAAATAAAATCAACTTACGGTTTCAGATCGCAAAACTCGGAAAAATACAACAAAAAATCCTGTAAATGATACGGTCCATGAAAAAAAGATGTTATAAATTTGGCGACCTTTATTATTTTCAATACCCCTAAACTTAATTTATAGTTCGAGTTTGATATTTTAAGTGTTTTAAGAAATGAATTCATTGGAAATTATTAACATAGTTACTGATATGTGAGGAGATTAAGAAACAATTGAAGGTAAACTTTGTAACAGCTGTTTTGATTTACATTTTAGAAAAGGTTTTGACAAATCTATAAATTTATAAAAGACAAGCAATGAAACTGTGTAAAAATATATGTAATTTTGTGGTTGGTCGTTGTAATAATTATATTACGTAATGTATTGACGTAGCAGTAAATCGGTCAATAATATAAATGTAATTAATGGGTAGCGATAGTAAGGAAGGATTAAATAATCTTGGTGTTGAAACCGAAAAAAATTGTCTTTCCTTCTGGAACGCCGAAGGGATCGGACGCTTTTTAAATTGCTCGAAAATATTTAAGTTTTAGTTCAATTTGAAGTATGACATTGATGCCAATCAGAACATAAGGTTTTGTGATAAGAATTTTAATGTGTTTGGTGTTAAAAGAGATAAACAAAAGATTCATTTCTGATATAAATTCAAATTAAAAATCTTAATGATTTCTTCACTCGTTACCATCCGTGTAACTTAGAGCTTTCATTGCTTGTAAGTAAAAATATAACTGAAGAATATTAAAAGCTAACCGTGGCATAATGAAGGATTTTCCTGATAACTTCGGGGAACATCTTCATAAAGTCATATTATTTTGGACGAAGTAAGATCGACGAAAGTAAGACCAACGATGGTAAACGAGATACCAGCACGAATCTTGCTATATATGTTGCCACAACTTTGGGGCAGCGAAATCCACAACAACGGAGGAGTCCTGCTAAACTTCTGATTCAATAGGTAGAAACGAAGGAAAAATAATTCTATTAATACGTTTAAGGACGATAATGTGATAAAATATATAAATTAATAGCCCATAACATTTTTTGTTGTAATTTACGCCCTCCAACGTTGTCATATCGGAGGGTGAGTGAATTGGGTGAAATTATGCTCAAATGAGTCCAGGGTCTACGGAGCTTGGAGTTACCCGACATTCATCTTGAAGGATAAGGGAAAACCCCGGAAAAAACTTATCCAGGTAACTTGGCCTGACCGTCACTAAAGGGGGACGTACGAGAAAATGTTCAAAAAATCTAATTGTTTTATTGTTTTGTAAAATAGTATATAGTGTTAGCTATCAAACACCAAAATATTATGACTGTACGTGGTCTGTATGCACCTTTAAAAATTAAATGCCCTAGTGTTGCATAGTAGCCACACATAGTCTTCCATCAGCTCTCTTGGAATTTCTAAAGCCCACCTACCAATTCTTAGCACACCCAGACTTGCTTAAAGATGTCTCTATGGAGAGACACAAAACCCAAATGAAAGCCTCAACAGTTTGATATGGGAAAGGTGTCCCAAAACATTTGATGCTGCAATAGTGTTAAATAATGGGAATGTTGGCAGAAAGGAAGTTATGCACCAGTTAGGGTTTCAGCCTGGTGTGTTTATGGAAACAATTTTGCAGAGTATCGACAACATTCTCATTGCTGGTGCAGAAAGAGCTATGAAATTAATGCAGAAAGAAGCAAGACCGAAGAGGAATTTAAAAAGAAGGGCTTAAGAAGACCAGAATGAGGATACAGAGTATGGATATGGGAAGTTCTGATCAGAAATTATTTTAAGTTTTAAACGATGCATATTATTAACACCTTTTTAAACTCTATACAGCTTCAATAAGAAATCTAAATCCAACAAATTCATTTTAGTGTGTTTTAAAATAACATACAAAATTTCAGAAAGATGGCATATGTGAATTTTGAAAAAAAATGGGCTTAGTTTGTAAATATCTCTGCAGAGAAAAAAATATGTGGTATTAGTTATAAACAGTGGAAAATTATGAAACAAATTGTGCATATTAACTGACTTAGCTTAAATGAGTATACTTAGTTTCACTTCTCAAACTTGTAAACTTTGGATGTTATGGCTATTTATGTAAGATCCTGAATATTTGCCCCACCCATTGGTGGGGCCAGCTCGTCCGTTTCTTACAGGGCAAGCAAATGCCAGTACATAATTATAAAAATATTATGTGAATCTTAAATTGTTTAATTATTAGTTAAACAAAGTATTATGTGAATTACCAAATATGGTAAGGAAAAGTGGTTTACTGAAAGTGTCGTGAACCAATGAGAAATTAATGAACTACCATAGCAACGGCATATTCCATAATTTTAGACTAGCCACAGATAGCGCCTTCTGTGTATTGACGTTGGTTAAGCATACGTGTTCGTTTACATTTTGCTTTTCTCTTAATATCCACTAAAATTGAGGAGAAAAATGTGGAAAAATATAAATGTCCAACTGCCTTTTTGCTTTAAATATACTTTATATTTCCATTTTGCCTTGCTAATATCCTTCTATTTGTAGCACTTCTGAACACACTGTACTATACTGAGTACTGTAAAGTGCATTTTACTTTTAAATGTTATTTTTGCTAATTTTTTATATTTTTATTGCTTAAAATGTTCAAATGCTAAATTATTTGGCGAACAAACTTATAAATATCTTCTGAACTCATCATTATGAGGACGTTTCAAATGAACGTTGTGGGTTTTTAAGCTTCCCAAGGTTCATTTGTTCGAATGCAAACAAAACACAAAGGCCAACTTGTGATCGAGTATGGAACGTTTCCATAGCAACGTCTTTATCGTTTTCCCGTTCTTGGTATGTCATTAATATTAACAATAGCTCACTCACAAGTTTGTCTTCCTTTGTTACGGAGAAACGGACTGAAAACGTACAGCAGTATTGTTATTCTTATGATGATGATTATTATTATTTGGTGCATGAAAACACTGGCAAAGAGAGATACCATCGGAATATTGATGTCAAGGAGAAGAGGAAATGTATAACAATATCGTTAGATTCTCGCTAATGAGGCTCCTGCCTACGACTTTGAAGATAACAGCGCCAGTCGGGGGCGAGGAAATGAACTAAGAACAATGTGGCTGTACTTGTTGCTCGAAAAAGCAACGCTCTAAGAATTTTGTAAATAACTTATAGTGAGATGGAAAAATAATTGTGAAAAACTTTTTCCTTACGTTGAAAGCAATACCAGTGGCCTGTTCTGCTTGAATGTAATAATTGCGGTGAGTGTGGAGTAAAGAAATGACTAACATTTGGTCAGAGTGACGACAGAGTTTGTTGACTCCATTTCATTATGTTTTATGGCTGAGTATCCATATTAAGCCTAAAATAATACTTAGCTATGAAACGATTTAAATGATGTTTTAAATTATTTAATAATTTAAATAGGTAAAAAGAATTATTTAGAATATTGAATAATGGTATGAGAAAGATATATAAAATTTATGAAGAAATGTATAAAAATTGAATGACTTAGATTTGTCGTGATGGCAACAGCAAAAAGACTATATAAGCACCTAGACTGGAGGTGATTCCTTCTTCTTTGTTTGACTTCCATGGTGAAAGGACGTGTGAGTAAGTCAGAAAATAGACGCTCATGTGCAAAGGCAATTTAGGTGTGTAAGAATATATGTATCAGTATATTTTACTTGGTGTAACAGAGAAGTTATTGGTGAACAGTTAAAAGGATTGCACCAGAGAATATTGATATCGATTGATTTATTTCGAAAAAAGTTTCATCCTTAATAAATCTCAGAGTTTGGATATTCCTTGAGGGAAATTATAAATAATCTTTTATTTAAAACATTATTCTTACGTATCCGCGACCACCCCTGAAAAGAAGAGTCCATGCAGATACCAGAGCAGCCGAGGAACGACTAGACCGAACCCCGAGAACTTCGAAGAAGTCCATCCTCACCCAAGTTCTTTCTACACTCCACATATTTTTTGTTTCAACTAAGGATATACAGACGACACCGAACGATCATAGCTGTTTCGTAGTTTATAGCTCACCTAGTCTGAATTTCAGTGTTGCAGCTTCGAAGTTCTGTTAGGTCTAATTTTATGCAGCATTAAATATTACATGAGTTTGTGATTAGACAGCGCAGGAACCACTGGTGTACGAACCTCTAAACTTATTATTGGGACGCACGGGCTACTAAAACAAAAGCATTACTCGTTGCTTTTTATCAGTCGCCCATGCCTAGCTTTCAGGTAATGAGGCAAGGGGCCGCTAGTTACTTGTGAAAAAGCCGAATAATGACTCGACAGTTGAAAAGCTGGTCTTTTAACTATGATCTTAAATTGTACAATACTTTCAAACAGTTACTGTAAAATCAACAGTTTCCTTTTCAGTTAAAAATGCTTTACATATTATTATTAAACAAGCGAAATAACATGATTGTCCCATTATATAAGCCATTTAGTTTTGGTGAACTTTATCCACAATTCTTTGATATTGTTTTCTGTTATGTTGATCATTTAATGCTTCCAAACCAACCTCATTAACACTAACTTCCCTCTAGAAGGTGTAAGTTGCATACGTCTACCAGCTTATTTGCCGTCATGGACTGCTATATGTTGGTCTAAGAGAATGAATGAATATATATATTGTGACTTTGTGGGTTCGTGAAATGAAAAGTCCAATTACACAAACTCAACAATGTTCTTTATTTCCACCGACTTACAGTTTAACACTTGCCAATTACACAGAATTACGTACTGCACACAATTACGGTTCACCAGTTCGTCCGTTAAAGTTACACTTGCACTCGCGATTACGTAAACTCCGATGCACATACACAGTCTTCTCGTCCTTACACTAGCACTGAACTCTTACGCTGATTGCCAAGAACTCTGACTCACTCCTCTTGCATGACGTGTTGCTTATATAGGGTCCGCTTGCCGATCTGGAAGGTTCTCCATTAGATGAAATATCCCGTAAGTTCGAGAACACAGGTGGAACAGAAAGAGACGGCGCAGTGATGTTTTCTTGTCCCAGCCATCCCTTCTTAACGCTATAAGACAAACGAGGGGGCGGGGCGAACGTCGACCCTTCTCCTGCTTGCCAACTCTATAGGGTGTTCCGACGCTCGGGTGACAATATATATGTTAACATGTAACTGTATAACTAAATATTTTGAACTGAAGCCAAGATCAAAAAACGAAAGGAAAACATAACTCGTAATTTTTAAATTTCATTCTGAATACTTACAATAAGTAGACAGAAAAATTAAAGTTTCTATTTAAGATTTAAAAAACAATAATCCCCTCTCCTAAAATACTGAAGATATTGCCAGATTTTGATTTCCTTAGAACTGCGGAACATTTTGATTAAAACGGTACATATATATGTTTAAGGCAGGTTAATAAAAATTATAATTATCTTCTGAAAAGTTGTACTTCTTGTCAAAATATATAATTTATATCAAGTACTCTCTTTGACTTGACAGTTTCCGAGTTACCCCTTTTTATTTTCAGGAATTTTCCAAACCATACGTTTTTGGATAGCACGTCGTTATTAATTTTTATATCTCTCCAACATGCAAAGAGTATGTAATTGCAATGTCGTCACCTAGACAACCAATTTCCATACATCCGAATATCACTTTAAATCTACTGCATTCCCTAGTAACTACAATAAGATAATGTTTATCGTTAAGTAGATAGAGCAATAAGTGTTTGTACAGGAGTAGAGAAAGTCATGTATAATATATAATATTTTCTTGAGAAGACAGAGAAACAAATGTTTGTACAAGAGTAGACTGAGAAAGTCATGTCAGTGAAACATTTTCTGTTACATATCCGTTAAGAGGTAAATAAACCTGTAATCATAATTGTACGTCATTGGCTATCTTGATGTAATAGAGCTTGTTACTATTTATAAAAAAATGCGGTTCACTAAAGCTCTATTCAGGCTTTTAGGAAACCAATCGTTATTCGATGGGATTCAAATGCTACTGTTGCTTGACCAGGAGAAACAACGAATATCTATTTCCTACTAGAAAATGCATAATTATTAGAAAATTTAGAACAAAAGCAAGCAATACCTTGGAAATGCTTAAGATGACAGTCTTTAATTACACCAATCAATCAAAATGCTTGGACAGCTACATGCGGTGATTCAACTTACCCCCTGGTACCATGTGATGTCTCGTGGTTCAGGTTGAGGGTTGGCTCTCACCTCACACAGTAAGCGAACGGTGTCTCCCTCTCTGAGAGTTCCCAGATTCAAACTGGGCTCCAGCTGAACGGAGACTATCGGCGGATCTGAAAATACATGTGTGTCAGTGAACTAGGACAATCTCATGTTACAAGTTACAAGGGAATATAGTAGACTAAGTGATGGTCAAAAATGTTTGAGTGTCCACTACCAGCATCTATACATGATACGACTGTAGTTTATATGCGCATCTTCTAGATATTTGTGGAACAGCTGGATGATATCAAATTGCGAAAGGTTAATTCCAGCAAGATGGAGCAACGTGTCATACCCTTTATACCACCATGGAGCTTGTAATCATTCCTTTAATAATCGAATAATCTCAAAAGGTCTGTGGTTCCCCAGATAACCTGACCTAAACTCACCGGAATTTTTCTTTTGGGGGTATCCAAGAAATAGAGTGTACAAGATTTGGCCACGGACAATTGATGTTCTCGAGGAATTCATTCGAACCGAAATAATAACATTGGCCAGGATACACTTCGAAAAACTTCAGAGAATATGGTGAGACTGGTTCAAACATGTATACATGCTGCTGGAGGACACTTCCAACACTTTCTCTCAGATGTAAATAGTGTAATGTAATCCCCTAATTATGTATTATATTCTCCCAAAGTTGCACTGTGTTCTATTACTGGTTCAAATGTTATGGCCTGCTGAAGTGGTTCAGCTTTATATGGGTCGCACTGTAGCTATGGCCCCAAGTAGAGTACTGTGTGAAAATAGTGATGAAATTTGAGTTTGTAGATATCACTTTGTAAAGGAAAGACACTTATGGATTAAGCCTTTCCTAATTTTTTGTTTTTATATTACCACAATAAATATCTAACATGTCGAAAATATGCTCACTCTGTTCTCGGGAAGCGACAAGGAATCGAACGTTTCGGGGTTGTGCATCTCTCCCATCATCAGGATGTTTGGCGAGAATTCTGCGTATTCTGCCGGATAGATTGCCGTAAACGAGATGTAGGCTATAGCGGTAGGCTTATCTGACGCTTGCTGTATTACAGGTTTCCCTTTCCTAGCTCTGGTGATCGAGGCTGCTGATTCTGCCGGATAGATTGTCGGTAAACGAGATGTAGGCAGTAACGGTAGGCTTATCTGACGCTTGTTGTATTACAGGTTTCCCTTTCCTAGCTCTGCTGATCGAGGCTGCTGATTCTGCCGGATAGATTGCCGGTAAACGAGATGTAGGCTGTAGCTGTAGGCTTATCTGACGCTTGTTGTATTACAGGTTTCCCTTTCCTAGCTCTGGTGATCGAGGCTGCTGATTCTGCTGGATAGATTGCGGGAAAAAGGGGTTGTAGGCTGTAGCGGTAGGCTTATCTGACGCTTGTTGTATTACAGGTTTCCCTTTCCTAGCTCTGGTGATCGAGGCTGCTGATTCTGTCTGGTAGATTGTCGGTAAACGGGATGTAGGCTGTAGCGGTAGGCTTATCTGACGCTTGTTGTATTACAGGTTTCCCTTTCCTAGCTCTGGTGATCGAGGCTGCTGATTCTGCCGGATAGATTGTCGGTAAACGGGATGTAGGCTGTAGCGGTAGGCTTATCTGACGCTTGCTGTATTACAGGTGTCCCTTTCCTAGCTCTGGTGATCGAGGCTACTGATTCTACCGGATAGGTTGCCGGTAAACGGGATGCAGGCTGTAGCGGTAGGCTTCTCTGACGCTTGCTGTATTACAGGTTTCCCTTTCCTAGCTCTGGTGATCGAGGCTGCTGATTCTGCCGTATAGGTTGCCGGTAAACGGGATGTAGGCTGTAGCGGTAGGCTTATCTGACGCTTGTTGTATTACAGGTTTCCCTTTCCTAGCTCTGGTCATCGAGGCTACTGATTCTGCCGGATAGGTTGCCGGTAAACTGTATGCAGGCTGTAGCGTTAGGCTTATCTGACGCTTGCTGTATTACAGGTTTCCCTTTCCTAGCTCTGGTGATCGAGGCTGCTGATTCTGCTGGATAGATTGCGGGTAAACGGGTTGTAGGCTGTAGCGGTAGGCTTATCTGACGCTTGTTGTATTACAGGTTTCCCTTTCCTAGCTCTGGTGATCGAGGCTGCTGATTCTGCTGGATAGATTGCGGGTAAACGGGATGTAGGCTGTAGCGGTAGGTTTATCTGACGCTTGTTGTATTACAGGTTTCCCTTTCCTAGCTCTGGTGATCGAGGCTGCTGATTCTGCCGGATAGATTGTCGGTAAACGGGATGTAGGCTGTAACGGTAGGCTTATCTGACGCTTGCTGTATTACAGGTGTCCCTTTCCTAGCTCTGGTGATCGAGGCTACTGATTCTACCGGATAGGTTGCCGGTAAACGGGATGCAGGCTGTAGCGGTAGGCTTATCTGACGCTTGCTGTATTACAGGTTTCCCTTTCCTAGCTCTGGTGATCGAGGCTGCTGATTCTGCCGTATAGGTTGCCGGTAAACGGGATGTAGGCTGTAGCGGTAGGCTTAACTGACGCTTGTTGTATTACAGGTTTCCCTTTCCTAGCTCTGGTCATCGAGGCTACTGATTCTGCCGGATAGGTTGCCGGTAAACTGTATGCAGGCTGTAGCGTTAGGCTTATCTGACGCTTGCTGTATTACAGGTTTCCCTTTCCTAGCTCTGGTGATCGAGGCTGCTGATTCTGCTGGATAGATTGCGGGTAAACGGGTTGTAGGCTGTAGCGGTAGGCTTATCTGACGCTTGTTGTATTACAGGTTTCCCTTTCCTAGCTCTGGTGATCGAGGCTGCTGATTCTGCTGGATAGATTGCGGGTAAACGGGATGTAGGCTGTAGCGGTAGGTTTATCTGACGCTTGTTGTATTACAGGTTTCCCTTTCCTAGCTCTGGTGATCGAGGCTGCTGATTCTGCTGGATAGATTGCGGGTAAACGGGTTGTAGGCTGTAGCGGTAGGCTTATCTGACGCTTGTTGTATTACAGGTTTCCCTTTCCTAGCTCTGGTGACTGAGGCTGCTGATTCTGCTGGATAGATTGCGGGTAAACGGGTTGTAGGCTGTAGCGGTAGGCTTATCTGACGCTTGTTGTATTACAGGTTTCCCTTTCCTAGCTCTGGTGATCGAGGCTGCTGATTCTGCTGGATAGATTGCGGGTAAACGGGTTGTAGGCTGTAGCGGTAGGCTTATCTGACGCTTGTTGTATTACAGGTTTCCCTTTCCTAGCTCTGGTGATCGAGGCTGCTGATTCTGCCGGATAGATTGTCGGTAAACGGGATGTAGGCTGTAGCGGTAGGCTTATCTGACGCTTGCTGTATTACAGGTTTCCCTTTCCTAGCTCTGGTGATCGAGGCTGCTGATTCTGCCAGATAGGTTGCCGGTAAACGGGATGTAGGCTGTAGTGATAGGCTTATCTGACGCTTGCTGTATTACAGGTTTCCCTTTCCTAGCTCTGGTGATCGAGGTTACTGATTCTGTCGGATAGATTGTCGGTAAACGAGATGTAGGCTGTAGCGGTAGGCTTATCTGACGCTTGCTGTATTACAGGTTTCCCCTTCCTAGCTCTTTTGATCGAGGCTACTGATTCTGTCGGATAGGTTGCTGGTTAACGGGATTTAGGCTATAGCGGTAGGCTTATCTGACACTTGCTGTATTACAGGTTTCCCCTTCCTAGCTCTTTTGATCGAGGCTACTGATTCTGTCGGATAGATTGCCGGTAAACGGGATGTAGGCTATAGAGGTGGGCTTATCTGACACTTGCTGTATTACAGGTTTCCCCTTCCTAGCTCTGGTGATCGAGGCTACCGATTCTGTCGGATAGATTGACGGTAAACGAGATGTAGGCTGTAGCGGTAGGCTTATCTGACACTTGCTGTATTACAGGTTTTCCCTTCCTAGCTCTGGTGATCGAGGTTACTGATTCTGTCGGATAGATTGTCGGTAAACGAGATGTAGGCTGTAGCGGTAGGCTTATCTGACACTTGCTGTATTACAGGTTTCCCCTTCCTAGCTCTGGTGATCGAGGCTACCGATTCTGTCGGATAGGTTGCCGGTTAACGGGATGTAGGCTATAGCGGTAGGCTTATCTGACACTTGCTGTATTACAGGTTTCCCCTTCCTAGCTCTGGTGATCGAGGTTACTGATTCTGTCGGATAGATTGTCGGTAAACGAGATGTAGGCTGTAGCGGTAGGCTTATCTGACGCTTGCTGTATTACAGGTTTCCCCTTCCTAGCTCTTTTGATCGAGGCTACTGATTCTGTCGGATAGGTTGCCGGTTACCGGGATGTAGGCTATAGCGGTAGGCTTATCTGACACTTGCTGTATTACAGGTTTCCCCTTCCTAGCTCTTTTGATCGAGGCTACTGATTCTGTCGGATAGGTTGCCGGTAAGCGGGATGTAGGCTATAGAGGTGGGCTTATCTGACACTTGCTGTATTACAGGTTTCCCCTTCCTAGCTCTGGTGATCGAGGCTACCGATTCTGTCGGATAGATTGACGGTAAACGAGATGTAGGCTGTAGCGGTAGGCTTATCTGACACTTGCTGTATTACAGGTTTTCCCTTCCTAGCTCTGGTGATCGAGGTTACTGATTCTGTCGGATAGATTGTCGGTAAACGAGATGTAGGCTGTAGCGGTAGGCTTATCTGACACTTGCTGTATTACAGGTTTCCCCTTCCTAGCTCTGGTGATCGAGGCTACCGATTCTGTCGGATAGGTTGCCGGTTAACGGGATGTAGGCTATAGCGGTAGGCTTATCTGACACTTGCTGTATTACAGGTTTCCCCTTCCTAGCTCTGGTGATCGAGGTTACTGATTCTGTCGGATAGATTGTCGGTAAACGAGATGTAGGCTGTAGCGGTAGGCTTATCTGACGCTTGCTGTATTACAGGTTTCCCTTTCCTAGCTCTGGTGATCGAGGCTGCTGATTCTGCCAGATAGGTTGCCGGTAAACGGGATGTAGGCTGTAGTGATAGGCTTATCTGACGCTTGCTGTATTACAGGTTTCCCTTTCCTAGCTCTGGTGATCGAGGTTACTGATTCTGTCGGATAGATTGTCGGTAAACGAGATGTAGGCTGTAGCGGTAGGCTTATCTGACGCTTGCTGTATTACAGGTTTCCCCTTCCTAGCTCTTTTGATCGAGGCTACTGATTCTGTCGGATAGGTTGCCGGTTAACGGGATTTAGGCTATAGCGGTAGGCTTATCTGACACTTGCTGTATTACAGGTTTCCCCTTCCTAGCTCTTTTGATCGAGGCTACTGATTCTGTCGGATAGATTGCCGGTAAACGGGATGTAGGCTATAGAGGTGGGCTTATCTGACACTTGCTGTATTACAGGTTTCCCCTTCCTAGCTCTGGTGATCGAGGCTACCGATTCTGTCGGATAGATTGACGGTAAACGAGATGTAGGCTGTAGCGGTAGGCTTATCTGACACTTGCTGTATTACAGGTTTTCCCTTCCTAGCTCTGGTGATCGAGGTTACTGATTCTGTCGGATAGATTGTCGGTAAACGAGATGTAGGCTGTAGCGGTAGGCTTATCTGACACTTGCTGTATTACAGGTTTCCCCTTCCTAGCTCTGGTGATCGAGGCTACCGATTCTGTCGGATAGGTTGCCGGTTAACGGGATGTAGGCTATAGCGGTAGGCTTATCTGACACTTGCTGTATTACAGGTTTCCCCTTCCTAGCTCTGGTGATCGAGGTTACTGATTCTGTCGGATAGATTGTCGGTAAACGAGATGTAGGCTGTAGCGGTAGGCTTATCTGACGCTTGCTGTATTACAGGTTTCCCCTTCCTAGCTCTTTTGATCGAGGCTACTGATTCTGTCGGATAGGTTGCCGGTTACCGGGATGTAGGCTATAGCGGTAGGCTTATCTGACACTTGCTGTATTACAGGTTTCCCCTTCCTAGCTCTTTTGATCGAGGCTACTGATTCTGTCGGATAGGTTGCCGGTAAGCGGGATGTAGGCTATAGCGGTAGGCTTATCTGACACTTGCTGTATTACAGGTTTTCCTTTCCTAGCTCTGGTGATCGAGGTTACTGATTCTGTCGGATAGGTAGCCGGTTAACGGGATGTAGGCTATAGCGGTAGGCTTATCTGACGCTTGCTGTATTACAGGTTTCCCTTTCCTAGCTCAGGTGATCGAGGTTACTGATTCTGTCGGATAGATTGCCGGTAAACGGGATGTAGGCTATAGCGGTAGGCTTATCTGACGCTTGCTGTATTACAGGTTTCCCTTTCCTAGCTCTGGTGATCGAGGTTACTGATTCTGTCGGATAGATTGCCGGTAAACGGGATGTAGGCTATAGCGGTAGGCTTATCTGACGCTTGCTGTATTACAGGTTTCCCTTTCCTAGCTCAGGTGATCGAGGCTTCTGATTCTGCCGGACAGGTTGCCGGTAAACGGGATGTAGGGTATAGCGGTAGGCTTATCTGATGCTTGCTGTATTACGGGTTTCCTTTCCTTGCTCAGGTGATCGAGGCTGCTGATTCTGCCTGATAGGTTGCCGGTAAACGGGATGTAGGCTGTAGCTGTAGGCTTACCTGACGCTTGCTGTATTACAGGTTTCCTTTTCCTAGCTCTGTTGATCGAGGCTTCAACGTCATATTCGGAGAACATCTAGACCATCTACAAGCCACCTCCGAAGATTAAGCGTCTGTTGAGACTGGTGAAAGACAAACTGGACTTCGAAGATCCGGGATTGTACCACATTGCCTGCGAAAGTGGGCACCGTATTTAGCACAAACCACAAGGACCATCGCTACCAGAATAATCGAACATGAACGGAGCATTCGTTTAATGCAACCTGAGTTGTGTGGGCTGGCAGAGCATTGTTTTGATAACGACCATAGAACCATCTTTCTGGAGACGAGCATCTTGGCAAAATGCAACAGTTTACTGGGAGCGGAGAATTAAGGAGGCTTCGGCCATTTCCTTCGAGGGGAGCTCGCTTAATCGTGATGCTGGATTTCAGTTCAGCTCCTCGTGGAAACCAGCCTTAAAAATTAAGATCCCTTGATATGACAAAACTAGATCAATACAGTTAGATAATCAAGTTCAGTATTTCCGTTTCTTTGAACCAATTACTTTTCTATACACACGCCTGGCATTTAATTTACTGAAAACAGTCTCTTCTTCAGTAACTCGAATTTTGATAGTGTTTTGTCTTTGTTTATATTGTCACGAATCCATTATTGCGAATGACGGAGTACGCGCTAAAAGGGTTCGCGGGAGGGATACCACAAGGATAGTGTATCACGGCGATAAAGATCCTGCATAAAGAGATAAACATAGCGCGGGGATAAAACAAAACAAAACAAACTGAGATAAATGGAAATTTCTAGTGACATCTTGATTGATAGATATTTTTCCGTTTCACATTCGGTGTTCCAACAACTTTTTGCCGAACTACTGAGCCGTTACACTAATTATGTTCCGGTCTTTACAGGCGGTTCTCAGTTAGGTAGCACTACGGGTTGCGCGTTCTTCATTAACGGTGAGACTCATAAGTTTCGTCTTCTGGACTCCATTTCAGTTTTCTCCGCAGAGCTGTACGCCATCTTCTATTTGCTCCTTTTTATTTGCAAGTTAGCTCCTTTCTCTTTTATTGTCTGCACTGACTCTCTAAGTGCTCTTCAGGCCTTGTAACAGCACACTGCCGCTCACAACCTTGTTTAAAAAATACAGGCCCAGATCTCGCAAATGCTCAGTCGCGGATACAATTTTGTTTTCACTTGGACCCCAGGCCATGTTGGGATTTTCGGGAACGAGGAGGCGGGCGCGGCTACTAAGTCCGCTTGCCTTTTGCCCCGGAGTTTAACAACTACGGTGCCATACCAGGATGTGCAACGTTTTTTCCGTCGCCAACTCCTATCTGCTTGGCAGCAATCCTGGACAGCTTTGGAAGGCACACAAGTCCGGGCAATAAAGGAGAGCGTACAACCCTGGCCAACTTCCTGCAGGGATAACCGGCGAGCCGAGGTGATACTCACCCCGCTGAGAATTGGGCACACACGTGCGACTCATGGCCATCTGTTAAGAGGGGAACCGGCCCCTGTGTGTCCTCCGTGTGCAGTACGCCTCACTGTGCGGCGCAGTACACCCGCGTCCACCAGTCTTTGGGCCTAAGAACAAACTTGCTCGATATTTTAGGGGGCGACCCAGTGGCCGTGGATAAGGCTCTGCGGTTTGTTTTTAAAATCGGTTTTAATAAACAAGTGTGACTTGTATTTTATATTTATCAATTTTACAGATTTTAAATTTTTAGTACTGGGATGGGTTTTTTATGTGCTTTTAATAGTTGAGTGTTTATATTTTATCTTACTTTTTAACTTTGTGTAGCTTTTAGTTTTTAGTGTTGACTTCGGGCCCAAATGACCTTGTTGTCGACGGGCCCTAAAACACTACACACTCACTCACTCACTCACTCACTCACTCACTCACTCACTCACTCACTCACTCACTCACTCACTCACTCACTCACTCACTCACTAACTCCTTTGTTTTATAACAGTCTAGACATTATCAATGGGGGTACGTATAAGAGATTGTGACACGCCAGTGAGTAATCGTAAACAGGAGTTGTGGCAAGGGTGTTGTAAACAGTGAAAGTTGAGTAAGCTCTTAAGTTCTTTGTTGTGGTCAATGACCTTGGTAGAATGTAATTGTGTGTTACGTCATGCTGCTGGTGAACAGACTGCACTTGTACGCAAATAGAGAACATTTAGAATCCCTGCAATTTGGACTTTAAAATCTTTGAACCCACAAAGTCACAATATTGGTATTATATCCAGTGATGCATTTGTGTTTATAACGTTTAATAAATATCCCGATGATGGGAGAGATGCACACTCCCGGAACGTTGATTTTTATTCGTCTTTTCACCTGGATTGGTTCCCGAGAACAACTTGAGAATATTCGTCGCCAGGAACGCTTAGTGTTTTATGTAGATCACATGTTTGTAATAAATGAAACTCTAAAATAAATAATTAAATTGATTAAATACATTTTTTAACTTATCTAAAAACTTACTGTTGGCACTTAGATGCTTTAGAAGGTTAGCCCTCCAATTTTTGCAATACCTTACATATTTCTGTCTTTAGTTATGTTTACAGGGGTCTTACTGTGTCTTGGTAGTATTTTCAGTTATCTTTAAATAAACTCAAGGCTATTGGGCTAATGCAAAGTGAATGTAACAATAAACTGTAGCATTTTATTGTCTATGTGGCTAATGCAAACTTCTTGACGTTTTGTTAAACGTTTTTGACGCGGCACTTCGCCATTAACCTCAAGACCAACACGAAATTGTAAAAGTTGAAGAGTAGAACGTTTTAGCCGAGAGTATAAAGCACTTAAGGGCTCCAGGAGCAGATGTTTACCGTCACACGTAACTCTGTCCGGGTAATATCATCCTGTAATAACACAAGAAAGTCTGTTCTCACGTAGACTATAATTAAATTTGGAGCGCGCCGAGCTTTGTTGTTATTGTAGGTAAAAGCAACTTTGAATTTGGACATCTGTGGCGAAGGTAATTCAGATTCCTGCAGCTACTCTTGAGTTCCAAACTCAGCAGCTAGCTTCCTTTGAACAAACTTGCCAAACTTCTGTTTTCTTCCACAACATTTACGTCATAGACGAATCATTTTCTCTATAACAAACATATGACGTGCTGCAGTCACGTGGCTTTCTCTATTCAACTTCGAAGAGAATATCTCAAACTCGCATAGTCAATTAAAAATCTCATAGCACAGGAATTCCTCCTAAAGTTTATTTATTTAGACCTACTTAAAAACAAGGCAAATGGTATGCTACACTACCACTCAAATGTTTTCGATTACACAAGCAACAATGAAAATGTTTCGGGCTTAAAAATAGTGAATTTACATCTACTTTCATCTGCTGAATTAAAAATCACCACAAAATGATAGATTGACACTTGTTTTGAAGATAAAGTGACATTTCATTCTTTTAGAGTAAAGATTTTAAATTTGGGGGAATATTTTGGGAGTTGGCACACCTATCAAATAACGAAACACAATCAGAGAGACATTTTTTAAATTAAGTGAAGCAAAAGTTAAGGACCACAAATAAGAGAACTTGTAAAGGATCCTGCAGTTGACTAAACTTTGGAGGGGAGAGAAAAGGAAGCCTGGGAGGCCTTCTAGGGTGTTGTTCATTGATTTTTAGGCAACAAAAGAGATACCAACTACAAGCATTTGGTGAAAGTGCTCCTAAATACCGTAACCTTGGATGCAACATGTCCCTTAAGATCCATTTTCTCTACTCCCCCCTAGACTTTTCCCTCCTAGTTGTGGAGCTGTTGGTGATGAACATGGGGAGAGATTCCATCAGGACATTTCTGTTATGGAACAAAGATATCAGGACCGTTGGAATGAATAAATGCTTGCGGATTACTGGTGGTCTTTGTATAGGGATTCTGCGAAACTCCATCACAAGAGGTAAGCTAAAAGACGACGAAGTCAATAGGCCACCACACGATTCTCTCCAAAAACGACTATCTGCGAAGTATTTTTCCAGCAATTTAGAACTCTTAGCAAGTAATTACCAGCTAAAAAGTTCAAATGCACTTTCGTTGTTGTTAGCTTGTATGTAATTAAAATGCATCCTTTTCTCTCAATACTTTCAACTTGTGCATATCATAGAAAATAGAGCTAATAAAAGCGTTCCATTGCCTTATTTGTTTTTCTCAACCCAAAATTAGTAGGAAATGCTTCATAAAGTGCTCGAAACATTAAAAAATTATTTTTTGTTGTCCAGTGTTATCTATGAAAAATGATAAATAATATACAGGGTGTTTATAAATGAATATTGGGGTTTCAACTTTTTATAATATTTATTACATTAAACTTAGTTATAAATGATATGTCAAATGAAAAAGCAACTCAAAATGTTTTGTTTGTTGGCAACAGTGCGCATGTGCATGCAATGTTTCTGCCGCAATCTGCTACACAGGCGTAGTAGCAAAGATGGCGACTAGTAAACAGAAAGCGTTTTGTGTCTTTGCAGTTTTAAAGACCAAATCTGTAGTTACTGTACAACGTGTGTTCCACATAAACTTCGGTTGTGATCCTCGTAGTGATAATAACATACGTAGATTTGAAGATACCGGCTGCCTTTGTAAAGGGCAGAGCACGGGACGACCAAGAATAAGTGAAGAAACTGTTGAGCGAGTGAGAGAGTCGTTCACTCATAGCCCAAACAAACCAGTCCGGAAGGCTAGTCGTGAATTACAAGTTCGTGTGTCGACTGTTTGGAAAGTTGTAAGAAAACGCTTACGGCTACGTCCTTACTGTTTACAGTTACTACAGGCTCTAAAGCCGACAGATCACGGATTACCTGCCAACTTCGTAAATGACATGTTGTTTCATGACGATGACGATTTTATGGATCATGTTGTCTTCAGTGATGAATCGACCTTTCACCTTAGTGGACATTTTAACACTCATAATGTGCGCATCTGGGTTCCAGAAAAACCTCACGAGATGGTACAAATGCAACGAGATTCCTCTAAAGTGAATGTTTTTTGAGCCGAAAACCGGCGAAAATTTTATGGGGCTTTCCTTTTGGTGAACCTACTGTATCTCACACTTCTTACCTTGATAAACTAGAGCAATGGCTCTTCCCTAAGTTGGAAGAAAATTATCTAGCGAAATTCTTTTTACAGCAAGATGGTGCGCCATCTCACTGGCATAACGAAGTAAGCCAGTTGAAGAGATGATTAGAAATCGACGTTTCTGGAGAGAAAATCTCTCCTATCATCAGGATATAGACTAAATGTTAAAACCAAAAATGAATCACTGGATATAACACAAGTATAACCAAAGACAAAATACTATCAAAATTCGCATTACTGAACAAAGGACTTTTCAGTAATTAAATGCCAGGTCAGGAGGTGGCGTGAGTATACAAAATTAATTGGGTCAAAGAAAGGTAACTATTGAACTTGATTATCAAGCTGTATAGATCTGTGCTTCTTAAGCCGACGGATTTCCATTTATAAGGCCAGTTTCCAAGAGGAGCATAGAGTGAGACTAAAAAATTCAATGCCAAAGCCGGGATTTGAATCACGGATCTTCTGGTTGCCGTCCAGCCGCTTTAACCCTTGAGCTACTATGGCCAACGTGCAAACATGACATTAAATTATCCCACTGACTATCTTTCCATTCTTTAGCCTACACACGGCCAGTGTGACAGAACAATTAATTTCCATTAATTGTACCTAATAGTGGTCCGAACTATAAAGCCCGGGCCTTAAAGTACTTACAGCATAGTAAGTCGCCATTAAGGTAGTTGTCTCATGTGTTTATGAGAACTCCTAGTGGTTTACCGGGAAAAACACGAGTCAGTTGTACCTAATAGTGGTCCGAACTATAAAGCCCGGGCCTTAAAGTACTTACAGCATAGTAAGTCGCCATTAAGGTAGTTGTCTCATGTGTTTATGAGAACTCCTAGTGGTTTATCGGGAAAAAACACGAGTCAGTTGTACCTAATAGTGGTCCGAACTATAAAGCCCGGGCCTTAAAGTACTCACAGCATAGTTAGTCGCCATTAAGGTAGTTGTCTCATGTGTTTATGAGAACTCCTAGTGGTTTACAGGGAAAAACACGAGTCAGTTGTACCTAATAGTGGTCCGAACTATAAAGCCTGGACTTTAAAGTACTTACAGCATAGTAAGTCGTCATTAAGGTAGCTGTCTCATGTGTTTATGAGAAATCCTAGTGGTGTACCGGGAAAAGCACGAGTTAGTTGGAGAATTTAATGTCATGTCGGCACGTTGGCCATTGTAGCTCATGGGTTAGAGCGGCTAGACGGAGACCAGAAGATCCGTGGTACAAATCCCATCTATGGCATTGAATTTTTCAGTCTGACTAACTTTCCACACTTTAGCTCACACAGTGCCAGTGTGAAAGAACAATTAATTTCCACTGAGAGTACCAAAGTTGCATCCCCTTCCTGGGAGTCACTTCTTGAATTGTGTAAAGGGAAACTGGTTACTGGAAGACTGACCAGAGTTGTAGGATGGATGGTAAACTCCTTGATACGTAGTTTTGCAAGAATCTTCTGTACTTGTGCAACTGAAGATGTGGGAACCTCATTATAATCGGATTTCCGTACCCGATCAGTATTTTTAGGCTAAATTTTAAAATAACTTCGTCTAGAATATATACCAAAATCTAATGATACATTCCCAAAGAACATAAAATTCCTTTGATGGGACTAAGCTTTCCTGCAGTAATACTTGTCCCTGGTTAGAGCTTCCATATGCTAAAGTGCTAACCAACACGTCAATAGAGCATGAAGGTGAAAGACAAACCACAGCTACTCTGCTGATTAGAGTATCGGAGAACGCTAGAGTGGACCCCAAGAGGTAATAGCCAGGTTCAAGTGATACCAACCACTTGCTTCTAATTAATACCTTATACAGCACGACCAGAAACTTACTCGCAAAACTTCACAATCTACGTTTTCGTATAAGGAAAAAACCATACACAGAAGTTTAAGTCAACCGCTTAGTAATAACATGTGAATAAATGTAATTAATAAATAATGTACTGTTCAGTCACACACCATCTGAAAATAACAGATTTAATGCATGAAAATATGAGGCCCGTTCACTAAACAATCATAATTCTTTCAGTCATAATTTTTACACTAAATTTAAATCTTATACTATGTTAGCTTAATGTGAAAGAAACATGCCATAGTTGTTTCATTGTTGGTACTCCTTGTTCCCGCCTGTGAGAACCATGCAAGTTCAGGCATGTTTACTATCGCCTACCACTGCAGTGGAAGTAACACGCGAGGAACAATATGCGGCTTTGAAATTCTGCCTTCATCTCAATAAATCTTCAGTTGAGGCTTATACAATGATACAGGAGGCCTATGGAGAGTTTTTTCTACCCTAAGGTGCTTAATAGTGTCACCCAATTATCGGAAAGCACGACCAACTGACAGCTAGTAGGGGATCGGAGGCATTCGGCCCACGCCCATCCATTTTCTCGGTCACTAACTGAGAGGACGATTAGGGAAGTGTCACTGGTCGCTGGCCGCCTCTTTCCGCTCCCCCTACCGTCTCGAACCTTCGTGATGATTCACTGAAACGAGAGATTTACAGAAGCACTGATATTCCTATAAAAAGGGACTGCAGTGGCGAGTGAGTTCAGTTCTTGGTGAGCAGCGTAGGAGCGCCGTGCTAGTGTACGGACGAGAAGACTGTGTACGTGCATCGGAGGATTGTACGTAATTGCGAGAAGCAAAGTAACGGACGAACTGGTGAATCGTAATTGTGTGCATTACGTAATTCTGTGTAACTGCCAAGTGTTCAACTGTAAGTCGGTGGAAATAAAGAACATTTTGAGTTTGTACAATTGGACTTTTAATTTCACGAACCCACAAAGTCACAATATGTACAAAGAGGGGAGATAATCAATTTCAAAGGAAGGTGGATCCGGTGCTCTACTTGTTGCTCTTACGGAAGAAAACATTAATACTGCTGCTGCCATTGTGAGAGAGGATCGACGAATTACCTTAAGATCACTTTCTGAGATGCTGAACATTTCATTGGGTGCCACCCACACGTTGGTGACCGAAATATTACACATGAGACGTGTTTGTGTACGATGGGTTCCAAGACTGTTGATTGCCGAACAAAATGACATTCGCACACAGGTCTGCATGCAGTTAAATCCCTGCTGATTAAACTTGGCTGCATCATCTTGATCCTGAGAGCAAACAGCAAAGCTCAGTGTGGAAATCTCCTTCATCACCAACCCCCCAAAAAGCAAAAGTGGTTCCTTCTGCTCGGAAAGTTATGATCATCTCATTCATCTCATTCTTTGTTATTCATGAAATGGTTTATCAGCATGTTCTACCAACACACACATCCGTAACTGGACAATACTACTGAAAACATTGCAAGTCCATATCAGGCGCGAAAGACCACATTTACGTGAAGAAGGCTGGATGCTGCACCACGATAATGCGCGGCCGCATATTGCCAATGTTGCAGAATATCTTGGAAAAATTAACGTGAAGTGCATACCTCACCCTCCCTATAGTCAGGATTTAGCCCCAGGTGACTGTTTTCTATTCCCTAACTGAAAGAAACGCCTTCGTGGGAGACATTATCCCTCATCAGACGCAGTGGTGAAGGCTGCGGAGACAATTTTGAAGGATCTCTCAAAAATGGTTTCCAGCATGTCTTTGAAGACTGACAGAAACACTGGGACAAGTGCATCGCATTCAGGGGAGACTATTTTGAGAGACACCGTCAAAATTATAAGAATGAGTAAAGGTATATTGTCAAAAGAAATGGTTATCATTCTTTATTGAACAGCTGTCGTACAAAGCCACACCATTGATATTCTCTATTCTTGTAAAACCATTCCTACAAGAACCTTTTGCCACTACGTAGATCAGGATAAACATTATCTTAATGTAAATAATACCCGAAACTTTCCAGGTGACGAATATGCTCAAGTTATTAGGAAGCAAGCGAGCTGAAAAGACGATTACAAATGGAAGCTTCTGGAGTGTGCATCTCTACCAGCAGCAGGATATTTATTAAATGTTATAACTACAAATGTGTGTGTGTGTGTGTGTGTGTGTGTGTGTAGTGTTTAACGCCCGCTTTTACTACCTACGGCACCGCAGGCGGTGACATTGATGATACATGAGATGAAGATAGGGTATCGGTGGAATGAGATGGCGGGGGAAACCGGAGGTCCCGGAGAAAACCCGCCCCAGCGCCGTGTTGTCCACTACAAATCTCACCTTGCGGTCGCCTGGGATCGAACCCGGGCCGCCTTGGTGTGAGCCAAGCGGTCTAACCACTGAGCCACGGCACGGCCTGCCTACAAATGAATAACTGATATAACACAAATATAAACAAAAACAAAACACTATCAAAATTCGTAATACTGAACAAAAGACTGTTTACAGTAAATGAAATGTCAGGTCAGGAGTTGGCATGAGAATAGGAAGTTAATTGGGTTAAAGAAACGTAACTTCTGAACTTGGTTATCAAGCTGTATGGATCTGTGCTTCTTAAGTCGACGGATTTCCATTTTTAAGGCCCGCTTCCAAGAGGAGCTGAACTGAAATCCAGCATCACGACTAAGCGTGCTCCTCTCGAAGGAAATGGTCAAAGCCTCTTTAATTCTCCACTTCCCGTAACTGTTGTATCTCCCGAAAGTTGGCTCTATGGTCGTTATCAAAACAATGCTCTGCCAGCCCAGACTTCTCAGGTTTCCTCCGAGAGGTGCACGAAGTAGAAGTTAAAGCTACACTAGCTTTACCAACCAGGGAAATCCAGGAAAGATTCGTACTGTCAGTTGCAACAGAACTTGTAGTCCAGCAGTTATCAAACAAAGGACAAAATGAGGAGGGGGATGTTTCGAGGGTCCAACCCCAGGCCGACGACCCCTCGCAACGCGTTTTACACCCCGTAGCGAACGTGTGTCTGTAATTACCTTTACCGTAAACTTGGGCAGCGAAAAATTAAAGCTAAATTAACTTAAAATTGAAAAATAAAACATCGGCCATTAAAAGGTCATCTGGAAGGAGGAGCAGCGCACACAATTGTGCGTGCGGTTTTTATAAACAAACGTATTATCGTGCGGCATTTGTCTCTGGCACTTCTGATATGTTAGCATTGCTACCAACTTAAATGTGTTTCGCCTGATCATCTTTATGTTTTTTAATCCAGCACAACGTGGCTAAGCAATAAACTTTTCTAAAACAATTAAATGCATGTAATTGCAGAACACAATTGTGAAACAAATAATCAATGTATAAACCCAGCAACGCTTCCAGCTGAAATAGGGGAAAAACTCATGTACAGTACCCGCATAACTTTCTTAACACTTGTACAAACACTTGTTCCTCTATCTACTTCAAGATAAACATTAGGTTATTGTAGTTATAAGAGAATACAGTAGAGTTTAAGTCATAGTCAAATGTTTTAAAAGTAAATATTAAAAGCAGAAGCATTATTAACAGTGAAGTATTCTTCATATTTAAGTTTGAATTCAAAAAATGGCTAACCCAGACTACAACGGATCCCAGAGAAATAGATGACATTATCAATCTTACAGATTTATGCATAAGGAATAATTACTTTATGTTTAACAAAAAATTCTACAGACAGTCAAAAGGATTAGCAATGGGGAGCCCACTTTCGCCTATTTTAGCAGACCTATACATGAGCTATTTTGAAACACACATAGTAAAGGCCTTCCCACAGATTTATAAATTTTGGCAGAGATATCTTGATTATGTTTTTGCTATCATTCCGGAAAAACTTAGAGAAGATTCTATAAAGTTACTAAACCTGCAAGATAATCACATCCAATTTACTATGGAAGTAGAAAGAGACAACACGCTACCCTTTTTGGACCTCGTGATAACTAGGAATCGTCATGGTGTAGATTTTGGAATATACCGGATGCCCACACACATAGATAATTACATAAAAAATGAATACAACCCAGTTTCACATCAACTAGCCGCCTTTAGAAGTCTAATTCACCGGCTATACAACGTCCCACTGAGTAAGGATGAATTTTTGAAAGAACAACAACACATAAAAGACATAGCGGTACTAAATGGATTCAACCCAGCCATCATAAGGAACATGATGAAGAGGAAAGAAAAGATAAGATCAAAAAATACCACTCTGACGCCACTTAATAACACAAATTGGCAATATAGAAAATTCACCTACCATCCATGGGCTTTTAGAAAATTTGAACGAATCTTCAAAAGACTGAACTTAAAACTAGCACCCCAAAACAAATTCAGTCTGAGGAACCTGCTAAATAAACCACTGAAAAACACAATCCCCAACAATTTGAAATCAGGAATTTATCAGATTAATTGTGAAACCTGTGAAAAAAGCTACACAGGAAAAACTAAGAGAAACTTGTTAACCAGGCAAAAAGAACACCAGAGGAACATTAAGTTGAAACAAACAGAAAAATCTGCAGTTTCACACCATTTTTGGACAGAAAACTACAACATTGGCCACAACATTAAACAGTTAAAATCTTTAAGTACACCCATAGAATTGGATATTTGGGAAAAATATTCATAAACAAATACCGTGATAAAGTTATAAATTTTGAAATCCCGGCATTAAATGAAGTATTAAAACTTAGTGCCCCTAACACCAGATGGCAGAGTGATCGGAGCTCCGTAGTAGTGGAAGAAGAGGAAGGTTCATTTAGTCACCAAACAGCTGAGGATGAGATCGAATGATCTTGAAAACGTTTCAATTATACAACAACAGGTAAGTGAAGTTTGAGTGTAAACATAGTGACTCATAAATCAAACTTAAAAAGTTTTAAAAGTAGTTGTCTGGTTCCGGACATTCTCTTGGTATGTCCAAGAGATAAAAAGTGAATAACAACTTGCCACTTGGGAAAGGTATAAGTACTTCAAAATAACCAGGAATACCTGGGATATGATTAATACTACAGGTTTGATTAAACTTAAACTACGCTGGGGAGACTGTGGCAAGTTGACGATTTTAGTAGCTAATAATTTTTAATTCTTTTTAAGGTAATTTAATTTGCTTTGCGTGCATCACTAGATTTGTCATTATGGTGCTACATCAATTTGGATATAACTTTATTTTAATTTTATCAGTATTATTTTCCCAGTTTTGAATAGGCATGCAAAAATGTCATTTTACCCCGGTGTGTCTCATTTACTGCTTTCATCTGAACCAACAATTCGTCCATAGCTGAGCTTGTTAAGAGGCTTGCACATTGCCTGTTACTCTTGCAAACTTCACTGATACGCATTATGCAATGCCGATGAACGTATTACGCATGTAGTATGAAAATCACAAAGGTAAATGGAACAACGGTATTAAAACAAAAAAAGAACGTCTCGTCGGCTTGCCCAGGTCTCACCTGTCTATTTTATAGAAATCCATATTTTTGTAAGTTTTAGTCTATCTTCTACAGTTTACTATGAGAGCTGTTCAATAAAGAATGATCATTATTTTCCAAGATCATAATTTTTCGCAATAAAATTCAACCTTATTATATTCTGTTATTATTATGTGAAACAAACACGCCGTAGTATTTACATTGTTGGTACTCATGGTTTCCACCTGTGAAAACCAAGCAAGTTCAGACATGTTCAGTATCGCCTACCGCTGCAATGGAGGTAACAAGCGAGGAACAATATGCGGCTTTGAAATTCTGCTTTCGTCTCAACAAACTTTTACTTGAGGCTTATACAATGTTACAGGAAGCATCTGGAGGGTCTGTTCTTCCCTACAGCACAGCTCGAAGGTGATTTAAAATGTTTAAAGAGAGGAGACAATCAATTTCAAAGGAAGGTGGACCCGGTGCTCCAGTTACTGCTCATACGGAAGAACACATCAACACTGCTGCTGCCATTGTGGGAAAGGATTGACGAATTACCTTAAGATCACTTTCTGAAATACTGAACACTTCATTGGGTGCCACGAACACGTTGGTGACAAAAACATTGCACATGAGATGCATTTGTGTGCGATGAGTTCCAAGACTGTTGACTCCCGAAAGAAAAAGGACATTCGCATGCAGGTCTGCATGTAGTTAAAGTTGAAGTTAGAGGAAGATCCGGTGTTTCTTTCAAACGTCATCACTGCTGATGAAACTTGGCTACATCATTTTGATCCTGAGAGCAAACAGCAAAGCTCAGTGTGGAAATCTCCTTCATCACCAATCCCCAAAATAGCAATCATTCTTTTTTCTACTGGGAAAGTTATGGTAAGCTCACCCCTTGATATTCATGGAATGGTTTATCAGCATGTTGTACCTTCACACACATCAGTAACTGGACAATACTACAGGGATGTCCTGAAAACATTGGAAGCCCATATCAGGCGCAAAATACCACATTTCCGTGAAGCAGGCTGTATGCTGCACCACGATAATGCACGGCCGCATATGCCAATGCGGTTGCTGCATATCTTGTAAACATCAACGTGAAGTGCATCCCTCACCTTCCCTATGGTCCGGATTTAGCTCCATGTGACATTTTTCTATTACCTAACTTGAAGAAACGCCTTTGTGGGAGGCATTATCCATCATCAGAAGCAGTGTTGAAGGCTGCGGGGGTGATTTTGAAGGATCTCTCAAAAATGGTTTCCGGTATGTGTTTGAAGAATGGTAGAAACGCTGCGACAAGTGCGTCTCATTCAGGGGAGGCTATTTGGTGAAGGGCCACCATAATTATAAGGATGAGTAAAGCTACGTTGTCAAAAAATATTGTCATCATTCTTTATTGAACAGACTTCGTACTTACAAAACTCACTCAGAATGACATGAGCTTCTGAGGACATTCCCAAGTAATTTAAATCAGGCATGTTCTATTTTTATAAAAATATACCAAATATATGTATTTGATCGAAGTCGTTAGTGCCATTTCTGAGGAAATCAAAGTGTTCGTACGGAGTTCCATGAAAGGCGAAGTTTTGGGTTTCTGTTGAAGTGAAGTGCCAAGTTAGGGAACCGAACTACATTTTGTTTTTGAGTATTGGATAATACTAACGTTTTAGGGTTGATTTCTTCTGTAAGAAACACTAATAAGGTAAATGCATGTTAAGTTGAAAGGGAAAAAAAATGAATAAAGGTGTTAGCCCTTCAATTATTTTATATAATACTGATATAGATATAGTTGTGTATATTGCTAGAATAATTGAGATATTTATATGCAGTGAGGCGGTCCGTCCTTTGGCGAACCACGTCGAGCTCGCCCTTGTGCTCAGTGCCTCACAAAAAAGAATTGGTGACGTGTGGAGATTCAGGATAGGAAGACTGGTTCCGGTTCGAGGTGCCTTGTGATGTAGCTCTTGCGTAAGCACTCTTCTGATCTTCAGGGAGTGGGTGCGTGCTGATTTGGTCTGGGTTGAATAAAGAAGCTTCGATTTTGTGGTTTAACGTATATGGTTGTCCTTAGATTCCTTGGCTCGCCACCGGGTAGTTGTCGTGCGCGTGTTTGCCTCTGTTCTGTGTCACTATATCCCGCGTCAGTACTGCGATGTGATGTGTAGGAATAGCGCGGCGTAGCTGACCATAAATATATCGCATCCCTTATATACTGTCCGGAAAATAAGGTCTCCAATGTTATTTAATTCAGAAAACATTTTTACGGTCAATGAATGTTACATTGATGGAAATGCGGAACTTGCAACGCAATCACCATTGTTATCGATGCACTTTTGCATGTGCTGTGGCAGTTTTTGTATACCCTTGTCATAGCACTCTCCCGCCAAGTAGCGCTCAACCTCGTTTTTGAAATCATCGTCGGTCAGGAAATGTTTTCCACCCAGGTGTGACTTCAACTTGGGAAACAGATGATAATCACTGCGTGCTTAGTCTGGACTGTAGGGGCGATGGATGAGGATGTCCCATCCATTTACGGTCTTCGGTGAGCATTTTGGGGACACACCTCACACACACCTTGCGATAATGCAAGTGTTCGGTCAAAAATTTGTCAATCGTGTCTTACTGACTTCAGGGATAAGTTTGCACAGCTCGCGAACTGTCACACGCCGATCTTTAAGTATTTCTTGCTCCACTTTTGCAATTGTTTCGGCTGAAACCCAAGGCTGACCAGAACGCTGTACATCATGGACGTCTGTACGTCTGTCTTTGAACTCTCTGACCCATTTTCGCACGTTTTTGACGTTAAAAAAAATGTGGCCTATAGACTTCGCATAACTGACGATGAATTTTAGTGGGGGTAGTGCCCTTGGCACTCAAAAAAACGGAATACTACACGCAATTCGCCCTTGGTGGCGGAAGTGATAGGAAGCTCCAACGCAAACGGCTGCCCAGCCAAGGCTAAATGCTGCAACGGGTTCGTTGTGGTGGGGATTTGAAGGGGTGAATCCAAGCTACACTCCAGTGTTGCCGGATCTCAGGTGGTAGCGTTCCTCACGGCTCCAGCGCCTTGGAGACCTTATTTTACGGACAGGCCTCGTACTCACCATTGCACTAATTCTCACTGGAAAGTCTGCTACGTGCTGTACTTTGTCTTTGGCATGGATATGGATTAGTCGGACGACGCCCATTACGCGTCCATTTCATGTAGATCAGAGGACCGAAGTGTTCTTAGGAGAAAACACTTACTTTCAGCCATTACTTTGAATTTCCCCCACTCTAGGTATTTTTTGGAGTTTGAAAAATCACGTGAACTAATATTAATTTTACATTGACTGACACCTATCCCCACCTACGATCAATGTTCAAATATTTGAACCTAATATAAAAGTAGCTTTCTGTTTTCTCACGGTTAGATAAATTAGGCTGGTTCAGGTTTTCAAAGGCCTAGTCTTTTGTGATTATTACATTCGCGAATTCTAAGGAAGAACATTGACTCGAAAGTACGGTGCGTCGCACTGCTTTTGCGCTAAGCCAAACGATAGGTAAAGTTTCTGGTCATGTTTGGGTATGGGGACCAGAGTGTCCAACAATGTTCAGAGACTTTAGATTGAGAAAATACGAGGCATGTTTTTTAAGTGAGTACCGTATAGCGATTCCGCCGCCGCAGCGCTACGGTCGGCATTCCCCGCATGCACGCTCGTTACCTACATCTCTTGTCTACGCACGGACGCCATTACAGTCTGATTCTTCACTGTGTACGTTGGTTACTGAGTGTTTACCATACCTCCGACAATCGTGAGTCCCGCCGATTGTGAAGTACGGGCTGTTATAGGATTTCTTAGTGCTAAAGGCGTAAAATCGATCGATATTCATCGTGAGATCTGTGAAGTTTACGGACAAAACATTATGAGTGATGGAATGGTAAGGAAATGGGTGAGAGCATTTAAAGATGGCCGCACAAATGTGCATGATGAACAAACGAGTGGGCGTCCTTCAGCCGTTACCGAAGATTTGGTGCAGAAAGTGGACGAGAAGGTGAGAGAAAGCACACGCTTTACAATTTCATCATTGTGCGATCATTTTCCTCAATATTCTCGTAGTGTTTTGTATCACATTGTGACCGAGAACTTGAAGTACCGGAAATTGTGTTCACGTTGGGTTCCGAAAATGTTGACGGATTTGCACAAAAACCAACGTTTAGGCAGTGCATTGACTTTCCTTGAGCGGTACCACAATGAAGGTGAAGATTTTTTAAACCAAATTGTTACTGGTGATGAAAAATGGGTGGCCTACGTCACACCAGAATCGAAACAACAATCCATGGAATGGCCACATTCATCATCACCCACAAAAGTTTAAGCAAACAATTTCTGCCCGGAGTATTGCTATTGGAGTTTCTGCCTCGTAATGAGACAATCAATGCAGCGTTCTATTGTGGCACATTGAACAATCTCCGCCTTGCAATCCAGAACAAAAGACGTGGCAAGTTGAGTAAGGGTATCGCTTTGCTGCATGACAATGCCCGTCCACATGTGGCTAATCGGACCAAATATCTCATCAAATCTTTTCAATGGGAAACTAGATCATCCTCCATACAGCCCTGATCTGGCGCCCAGCGACTACAATTTGTTCCTGCACTTGAAGAAACATCTGGGCGGTCAGCGTCTTCAAGACGATATCCAAGTCAAAACAGTTGTGATACAGTGGTTAACACGTCAGGCGGCAGAATTTTATGAGGAGGGAATTCAAAAACTGGTGCCACGTTATGACAAGTGCCTCAATATTCACGTAAATTATGTATAAAAGTAGATTAAGGTACAGGCTTTCATGTAAAAATAAAATTATTGCGATATCTACGCGCGTCTTTTTTAAATTCCAAAAACGGTACTGACTTAAAAACATGCCTCGTATTTATGTTACATGAGTACTGATGTTGAGGCGGTACTTGCCCGTTAATTACCTCGTTGATCTCACCAAGCACTCAACACCTCATATGACAGGATATGTGTGACGGGTGAGGGCTACGGATGGGAGGTTTACAACAGCTCGGGGTATTTCTCAGGGTAGGTCTGCATGGATCCTCTCTTTTGAGTGTCAGGGAGTGGGTACGTCCTGACAGTGTATGGGTATTATCACATAGATAACACCACGACCGTTGAATTTCACGGTTATTTAGACAAGACTCTCTCTCCACTCGTCACTCTTGTGTTGATGTTATCCGCACATTAGGCGCGATGTTTAGGATTTGCCCGTTGCTGTGTGCGTGACATGACGGTTAGTCTGAATCACAGTCACGAGTGAACTTGTATATTACTAGAACGCGCCTAGTGGTGTATGTAACTGTGTACGCGTTGTCATTCCTGGACTTCGAGAGCATTTCTTCGCACAGTAGAGTATTTCAGGAGGATTATTCAGCAACAGAGTTTGGTAAAATCTTAATGAAGTTGTAATGTGTGCAGTTTCTCTCACTCACCGAAACAGAGTGTTGCTCCGTCCATTCGCGAATACGGACTTTGATGAACTTTCAGTACTTGTTGTCCCCTACACTCGCCAAAATAGATTGTTTTTCCTAGCACACCTCAAACGTTGCCATTGCACAAATATCCCCTTCCTTTCGCCGAATTTTGGACACTTTAGAGGTCATGTGACCTGTTACTTGTTCCTTATAGGTTGTGTGCCATTCCTACTCTTAAATGTCTTCGAAATTTATAGTTTTTGAGGCATGTATTCCACGCAACTTTCACTTCCCCACGGTCTAGGTAATTAATGCAGAAGCACGTCTGAATATGTGTATCTTAAATCACCGGTGTCGATTCTCTCATCACGTATCATGTGCAGATCAGTGCATAGCCAGGTGACTCACTGTCGCTTGGGTTTACCCCTCTACCGCTCTCGAACAATGCCCCCTTTGTCGGCTCAATTTGATTTGATGGTGATTTAGGGCGCTCAACAGCGCGGTCATCAGTGCCCTTAAAAGCAAAGCCTTCTAAAAATAGTCTGAAAGTAGTCTAAAACTGTCATTTACAATAAAATCTTCACCAAAATTTACGAACAAGTACCTAAGTCAAGGTATAAAAATGATAAAAGGTTAAAAGGTTAAAATGGATCTCTGGCTATGTGATAAAATCAACTTTGGCTACCGCTTGCTGGTCGTTCGCCAATACGTCTTTCAAGCTGGCCGGCAGCTCAAGAGACCAGAGAAGACGTTCCAGGTTTGGACACACTAAAATAACGTGGCGGACTGACAGCGTAGCGCCTTATAGCGGGCAAATTGGCGCAGGGCTCCTGTTTAAAAGATAACTATGGCTAAAAACGCAGTGGCCAATGCGTAACCGAGCAAGAATGACTTCCTCTCAGCGAGAGGCACGGGAGGAAGTCGCCCAGGGAATCGGAAGCGCCTTTATCTTTCTAAGTTTGTTTCTGCGGAGAACAGACCAATCGTCCTGCCAGCACGACTGTACTGCCCTCCGCATGACGCACCTGAAGTTTTCCGAGGTTACATAGGGGACCTTTACCCTGGGCTCAGTGGTCGCCGCCTTAGCTGCCGAGTCCGCCAGTTCATTCCCACGCAGGCCTTCGTGTCCAGGAACTCACGTACACACCATGCTGACGCCAATGGCGTGTAGAACGTGGAGGGCGTCCTGGATGCTCTGTACAAGCGGATGGAAATTGTACAGCTCGCGAAGGCTCTGAAGAGCGCTGAGGGTCACTGAGGACAAGACAATCACGCACCCTTCTTGCGGCGAACATGCAGAATGGCTCGGTATATCGCATAAAGCTCTAGTGGCGTTGTAGATGGAGGTGCTGCCATGGAGACCGAATGTATAGGGTTTGGCCCCATGGACATAGGCACATCCAACGCCACTAGAGCTTTTGGATCCATCTGTATAAATGAAGTTAAAATCTTCATAGCCAGATAAAAATTCTAAAAATAAACGGCGGAGAGTACTTGAGGGAGTCACTGCTTTCCGGTACTCCGTCATCCCAAGATCGAGGGGGGATGCTGCACGCAACCATGGAGGATACATTCGTTCACACCTAGGAAATATCCTAGGCATCTCGAGTGCATGCCTCCTAAGAAGGTCCCGGAAGCGAAAACTGGGCAGCTTAGGACTCAGTCGGTTGTTCGTATACTGGACGTCAAAAGAGGTTTCAACAAATGGTGCAAATGTAGGATGCGAAGGCATACTGTTTAACCCACAGCCATAATTTGCTAGTGATATCTCCCGCCGATGTTGCAGAGGAGGTTCTGCCGTTTCGGCGTAGAGACTTACGACTGGGCTGGTTGGAAATGCCCCAAAAGCTATACGTCGGCTCAACACAAGGAGCATTACTGTGATGGTAAGTGTTCATTTCCCGGCTCTCTTTACACGTTGGGTTTACGTGCTTGCCATAAAATATATGTATTGGGATTGCCTGTTTAGTTTCTGCACTTGTATATTTAATCAGTATCCTCTGTATTTGTTATAATTTAGCTTAATTCATATTGTGGTATCTATACGGCCTTAATTATGCATTTAATATGACTTTCGTGGTTATTATGGCAATGTTATGCCTAACAGGGGCTCTATCAAGGTATTACTTATATATCTAAATATGATTCTTGCTTATAGCCTGAATGTCCCTGTGGGTTGTTATTATTATGTCAATTGTTAATTCTTTATTATTACTATTATTATTACTATTATTATTACTATTACTATTACTATTACTATTACTATTACTATTACTATTACTATTACTATTACTATTACTATTACTATTACTATTACTATTACTATTACTATTACTATTACTATTACTATTACTATTACTATTACTATTACTACTATTACTATTATTACTATTACTATTATTACTATTATTACTATTATTACTATTACTATTATTACTATTATTACTATTATTATTATTACTATTATTATTATTATTATTATTATTATTATTATTATTATTATTATTATTATTATTATTATTATTATTATTATTATTATTATTATTATTATTATTATTATTATTATTATTATTATTATTATTATTATTATTATTATTATTATTATTATTATTATTATTATTATTATTATTATTATTATTATTATTATTATTATTATTATTATTATTATTATTATTATTATTATTATTATTATTATTATTATTATTATTATTATTATTATTATTATTATTATTATTATTATTATTATTATTATTATTATTATTATTATTATTATTATTATTATTATTATTATTATTATTATTATTATTATTATTATTATTATTATTATTATTATTATTATTATTATTATTATTATTATTATTATTATTATTATTATTATTATTATTATTATTATTATTATTATTATTATTATTATTATTATTATTATTATTATTATTATTATTATTATTATTATTATTATTATTATTATTATTATTATTATTATTATTATTATTATTATTATTATTATTATTATTATTATTATTATTATTATTATTATTATTATTATTATTATTATTATTATTATTATTATTATTATTATTATTATTATTATTATTAATTATTACTATTGGTCCTGCACTACACTGACCGCGTCAGCAGCCAATATGATTGGCTAAGAAAAATTGAAGGACTTTTCGTCAATACATTTTATTAAGGCTGTAATTTTTAAATAAATTAAATCGATTGCTGTTTTTTATTTTGGGTTTTACTTAGTGTTATAACACGTCAAGCTTTTTTCTAAAAATGTATAGCAATACTTCTATGATGTCTGCCGTTTCACGTTGATCACCCTGTGCTCCTTTGACAGTGACTGCAGCAGAACAAATAAGTGAAGTTGGAAAGTTTTACTTACAAGCCACGTCGAGTCGACGCCGGTCCTCGAGAATGCCGCCGGGGAATCTCTTGTTCTCTGCACGACAGGCGAGAAGCTTGCCGTCGTCTGCAGCTCGAGGTCTGAACGTCAGTACGCTCGTCGTGGTATTGGACGTCTCAGACACCTGGTGTACAAAAGTTAAACATCAGGTTACTTTTACATAAATCTAGTGGATGTACCAGATTTTGTGTAACCAAGGACGGTACAGAGATTGTTTAACTGAAAGAAATATATAGTACTGTAATGTAAGCTCTGCAAACATAGAAACATGAAAAAGCGGAACAATAGAAAAGGTTATGCAATAACAAGTGAACCATGACTAACTGACATTTCTGTTACGTATTGTAAGTCTGTCAAATAAAGTGAAAATATATATATTTTACAAATACACACTTGTAGTGGACCGTGTTTGCACTTGGGTCAGGAAGCTTAGGAATTAAGTTTCGGATATACGAGGTTAGTTTGAAAAGTTTCCCATCTAATAAAGATAAAAGACATTTTTTCATAATAATTTCTGCAAAATAATTGTTCACGAAGATGATTGCCTCTTCTTTTGACAAAAATCTCTGTCCTTCGAGCGCAATTTTCCGATAAGGGAACAAAAAGAAGTCGCTTAGGGCTAGATCTGGTGAGTCAAGCAGTTCAAACCGTAATTCATGGATTTTCGCCATTGCAACCGCTGAGGTGTGAGACGGTGCGTTGTCTTGGTGAAGCAGGATTTCCTTTTTCTGCAAATGTGGCCGTTTTCCCGCAATTTCTGCCTCCAGCTTTTCAAGTAATGATGCGTAGTATGTTCCTGTAATGGATTCTGCTTTTTGAAGATAATGTGTTAAAATAAAAGCACGACTATCCCAAAAACACAGTCGCATCTCTTTCCCAGCCGAAAATGAAAAGAGTTATTGCTTTTTCTGGAGTAGATTCCACCTTTGCACTCCACTTTTTGGACTGCACTTTTGTTTCGGGCGTATAATGGTATATCCAAGTTCCATCTACAGTAATTAATCGACGCTAAAACTCAGAGTTATTGTGCCTAAACTGCACCAAGAGAAAGTGGTAAATGTTCATTCGAACAAGTTTTTGCTCTAACGTGATCAAACGTGGTACCCAACGCGCGGACAGCTTTCTCATGTCTAAATGTTGATCTAATATGTGACAAACGCGTACTTTTGACATGTTCATGGCCTCTGATATCTCTCTCTCTCTCACTTAACTTCAGCGGTCGTCTAGCACCATTTGGTCATCTTTGCGGATGTTTTCGGTGGTAGTTGCAGTTTTTGGGCTTCCCGAAAGTTCATGGCCTCCCAAGCTCTTAACGACCTCGTTTAAATTCAGCTGCCCACAATTTCACCGTGGTCAATGATGGTGCAGAGTCCCCATACATAGAATCCAACTCATATTTCATTTGTGTAGGCATATTGGCTTTCAAAAACAAATATTTATTGAGAGTTCGATACTCGGTTTTATCCACTTTCATGAAAACACTCACATCAACTCACTCAAACGACTGAAATGAAACAAATGAGGGTCCAAAGTGGCTGAAACTTTTGTGAGTAACTGTCAACAGTCGAAGAACGAAATTCCCTGCACAAACTTTATTTAGGAGTGCTGCCATCTTCATGTTGAGGTCGTAAACTTTCAGACCACACTGGTATTTCAGGATGTGTTTCTTGTTGAATTAAATACTTTTCTTCTTCCTAGGCAGAATCATATGCCTTTTTAAAATCGATGAAGGAAATTGAGTATGTCTTAGCTCTTGATTTTTGATGTAATATTTTTGAGTTTGAACATTTGTTCAGTACATGATCCACCCTTTCGGAAACCTTCCTGGAATCCAAAATGCTGTATGCAAGGGAGATCTGGGGGGGGGGGGGGGGGCGAGGTAAACAACACGGTGGACCAAAACTACAGAAGGTTTTGTAAAGAGCTACTAGGCTTAACCAAGATCAGCACCTAGGGAAGTAGCTTTAGTAGAATTAGGAAAGACAAGAAGAAATGGAATAATAATGGAAAGAATAATAAACATTTGTGAAATAAGTTTGGCAAAAGAAGCAGGAGCAATTATGAAATTATGCATGAGACGGCCAAAAAGATAGAAAACTGAAATAGCTGATGGGAAGAAATAGGAACAATTACAGAAAAAATAGGAATGGGTGATATATGGAGATTAGAGGAAAGGAATATTGGAAAAATTGGAAAAATTCAGAACAGAAGATATAGAAAGACAGAAAATATGGGGAAGTCTAGAAAATATTAAATCATTACAATTTTACAAGCAAATAAAAATAAACTGGCTACAAGAAGGAGATGTAGATTACTGCAATAGGCAAGAGAGAGAAGGGTTAGCTTAGATGAGAACAGTAACAATATTTCTAAGAGGGATAAGAGGTAGGGAAAAGGGAATTTGTGAATTGTGTGGGGGGAAAGAAAGTATAGAACACTATGTAACAGAATGGGAGGAGGTTGTAATATGGGGCAAAAAGAATTGGGAGGACACATAAATGTAAAGAATATAAGAAAGGAAGATAATGGGCAAGAAAGGGATTATTAAGTAACAAGGATAGATGGAAGTTAAGAGCTACCTGGCAGTGCAGAAGACCAGGGTGTCATGTAAGTCAAGGTAGCAGCAAGGTAAAGACAAATAAATGTAAAGAATATAAGAAAGGAAGATGAGGTGGAAGAAAGGGACTAATTAAGTAACAAGGAGGCATGGAGGTTAAGAGCTACCTGGCAGAGCAGAAGACCAGGGTGTCATGTAATCCAAGATAACAACAAAGTAAAGAAAAATTAATGTAAAGAATATAAGAAAGAAAGATGAGTGGGAGAAAGGGACGAATTAAGTAACAAGGAAGCATGGAGGTTAAGAGCTACCTGACAGAGCAGAAGACAAGGGTGTCATGTAAGCCAAGGAAACAACAAGGTATATACAAATAAATGTAAAGAATATAATAAAGGAAGATAAGGTGGAAGAAAGGGACTAATTAAGTATCAAGCAGGCAAGGAGGTTAAGAGCTACCTGGCAGAGCAGAAGACCAAGGTATCATGAGGTGAAATAACAACAAGGTAAAGACAAATAAATGTAAAGAATATAAGACAGGAAGATGAAGGAAGAAAGGGACTAATTAGGTAACAAGGATGCATGGAGGTTAAGAGCTAGCTGGCAGAGCAGAAGACCTGTGTGTCATGAGGTGAAAGTAACAACAAGGTAAAGACAAATACATGTAAAGAATATAAGAAAGGAAGATGAGGGAAGAAAGGGACTAATTATGTAACAAGGAGGCATGGAGGTTAAGAGTTACCTGGCAGAGCAGAAGATCTGTGCGTCATGAGGTGAAAATAACAACAAGGTAAAGACAAATAAATGTAAAAAATATAAGAAAGGAAGATGAGGGAAGAAATTGACAAGGAGGCAACAAGGAGGCATGGAGGTTAAGAGCTACCTGGCAGTGCAGAAGACCAGGGTGTCATGTAAGTCAAGGTAGCAGCAAGGTAAAGACAAATAAATGTAAAGAATATAAGAAAGGAAGATGAGGTGGAAGAAAGGGACTAATTAAATAACAAGGAGGCATGGAGGTTAAGAGCTACCTGGCAGAGCAGAAGACCAGGGTGTTATGTAATCCAAGATAACAACAAAGTAAAGAAAAATTAATGTAAAGAATATAAGAAAGAAAGATGAGTGGGAGAAAGGGACGAATTAAGTAACAAGGAAGCATGGAGGTTAAGAGCTACCTGACAGAGCAGAAGACAAGGGTGTCATGTAAGCCAAGGAAACAACAAGGTATATACAAATAAATGTAAAGAATATAATAAAGGAAGATAAGGTGGAAGAAAGGGACTAATTAAGTATCAAGCAGGCAAGGAGGTTAAGAGCTACCTGGCAGAGCAGAAGACCAAGGTGTCATGAGGTGAAATAACAACAAGGTAAAGACAAATAAATGTAAAGAATATAAGACAGGAAGATGAAGGAAGAAAGGGACTAATTAGGTAACAAGGATGCATGGAGGTTAAGAGCTAGCAGGCAGAGCAGAAGACCTGTGTGTCATGAGGTGAAAGTAACAACAAGGTAAAGACAAATACATGTAAAGAATATAAGAAAGGAAGATGAGGGAAGAAAGGGACTAATTATGTAACAAGGAGGCATGGAGGTTAAGAGCTACCTGGCAGAGCAGAAGATCTGTGCGTCATGAGGTGAAAATAACAACAAGGTAAAGACAAATAAATGTAAAAAATATAAGAAAGGAAGATGAGGGAAGAAATTGACAAGGAGGCAACAAGGAGGCATGGAGGTTAAGAGCTAGCTGGCAGAGCAAAAGACCTGGGTGTCATGTAGGTCAAGGTAACAACAAGGTAAAGACAAATAAATGTAAAGAATATAAGAAAGGAAGATGAGGGGGAAGAAAGGTGCTAATTAACTAACAAGGTGGCATGGAGTTTAAGAGCTACCTGACAGAGCAGAAGAACAGGGTGTCATACAAGCAACAAGGTAAAGACAAATAAATGTAAAGAACATAAGAAAGGAAGGTGAGGGTTAAAAAAGGGACTAATTAAGCAACGAGGGGGCATGGAGGTTAAGAGCTACCTGGCAGAGCAGAAGACCAAGGTGTCATGTAATTGAAGATAGCAACAAGTTAAAGACAAATAAATGTAGCCAAAAGCTGTAAATTGTTAAATGTTGGAATATGCACAGTGAGTAATTAATTACTTCAAAGGAAAAAAAACCTATTCTATAATTACAAATGGTTCGCTTTTCTAGGCCGGGGTTTGAACATGCGACCCTGCGATCAGTAAATCTGTGTCTAACAAACAGATCGAACAATGTTGAGAGGATGGCTTCAAGGACCTCAAAACATGGAAACAAAATAAACCCAAGGAAATGTTTGTACGTGAGAAGCATGTAAGTACAGCACATCAGTAATTCCGCAGCCAGGCTGATAAAACTTTGAAGCAACGGTTAATATTTTAAGCTGCTTCTTGCAACTTGTTTGATGAACATTCATATCACTTATTAACATGCTCGTTCACCCAACTTTGGAAAGCCACAAGACTGAAAACTATTTGCAGATGTACTGCTAATCATCAACAATTAATGACATTAGCCTTTGATGAAGTAGAGTGCCCCAAGTTACCAAACTTTGTCGAGGAAAACTCTTAGCTACGCAGGTAAATACTTCATCTTCTCTAGCCCACATCTTTAACCTTATCCACGCTTTAAATTACCACGTCAAAATAATACGCTTAAATAAAACGCATTATTTATACCGCTATATTTCCTAGAGTTAACCTTTCCCGAGATATTCTGTTTAGAATCCAAAAATATATACATTTTCTCAAATGGGAAATGGATATGCGAGGGTGGTATGTAAAGTTTCCGAACTCAAAATGAAGATGGCAGTGAATGAAAGATAGTGAATTTTGCTTTCCTTCTCTAGAGAGATTTTCACCAAAGTTTCAGCCATTTTGGACGCTCAGTTGTTAAGTAACAGTCGTCTGGGTGAGTTGAGGTTAGTGCTTTTATGTAATGGAAAAATTCGTGTATCGAACTGTCATTAAATATTTGCTTTTGAAAAGCAATACGCCTACGCAAATCGGAGATGAGATGGATTCTGTGTATGTATGTATGTATGTATGTATGTATGTATGTATGTATGTATGTATGTATGTATGTATGTATGTATGTATGTATGTATGTATGTATGTATGTATGTATGTATGTATGTATGTATGTATGTATGTATGTATGCATGCATGCATGCATGCATGCATGCATGCATGCATGCATGCATGCATGCATGTATGTATGTATGTATGTATGTATGTATGTATGTATGTATGTATGTATGTATGTATGTATGTATGTATGTATGTATGTATGTATGTATGTATGTATGTATGTATGTATGTATGCATGCATGTATATATGTATGTATGTATGTATGTATGTATGTATGTATGTATGTATGTATGTATGTATGTATGTATGTATGTATGTATGTATGTATGTATGTATGTATGTATGTATGTATGTATGTATGTATGTATGTATGTATGTATGTATGTATGTATGTATGTATGTATGTATGTATGTATGTATGTATGTATGTATGTATGTATGTATGTATGTATGTATGTATGTATGTATGTATGTATGTATGTATGTATGTATGTATGTATGTATGTATGTATGTATGTATGTATGTATGTATGTATGTATGTATGTATGTATGTATGTATGTATGTATGTATGTATGTATGTATGTATGTATGTATGTATGTATGTATGTATGTATGTATGTATGTATGTATGTATGTATGTATGTATGTATGTATGTATGTATGTATGTATGTATGTATGTATGTATGTATGTATGTATGTATGTATGTATGTATGTATGTATGTATGTATGTATGTATGTATGTATGTATGTATGTATGTATGTATGTATGTATGTATGTATGTATGTATGTATGTGTGTATGTATGTATTAATGTATGTATTTATTCACTGCAATTGGGTACTACCCGGTGGCAGAGTTAAAAATACAGATCAAATTACAAATACTAGATTTACAACAATAACACAATAAACAATACAAACATGATATTATTTTACTTTAGTCACTTAAAACATATCTAATTACTTCTCTATTTACATATTATATACCATTATACTTCAAAACTTAAACTATAAACCATCTAGAATTTTTTCTAAATTTCTTCAGCGACAGGGGACAGCCCTGAAAGACTGCTACAGGCAATTCATTCCATTCTTCAATGGTTCTATTAACAAAAGAAAATTTTCCTACGTCGGTTCTGTACCTTCTACCCTTAATTTTATACCTATGATCGTTTCGACCATAATAATCCGGATTATCTAACCTTACACTAACGTCCACCCATGCCTTTACACCAGTATTAGCTTTCAATAATGCTACCAACCTATGTTTTTTACGCCTAATTCTTAATTCCTCCCATTTAGTCTCATCTCCTTTTATAGGCCCAAAATACTTGCCTCTTTTTATGAATTTTATTGCCCTCTTCTGTATTTTTTCTAATGGATCGATTTGGTTAGCTCTATACGGTTCCTAGCATGCTACTCCATATTCCATAACCGGCCGCACTAAGGCCTTGTAGGTAATTTCCCTAGACTTAGCGCTCCCCCTTTTCAATATTCTCATTACGAAATGTAATGCCTTTCACGCATTCCTAGAAATGGGGACTCTCAGCCACCATTTACAACAGTGAAATTTTGGACAGCTGAATATAAACTTGGCTGTAAGGGCTTGGGAGCCGATGAACGTTCGGGACGTCCAAAAACTGCAGCTATCGACGAAGACATCGCTAAGTTCACCAAATGCTGCTAGACGACCAACCAATTAAAGTTGGAGAGATATCAGAGGTTGTGGACATGTCAAGAAAACGTGTTTGTCACATATTAAATCCACATTTAGACATGAGGAAGATTTCCGCGCGTTGGGTGCAGCGTTTGTTCACGTTAGACCAAAAAACTTTTCGAATGAACATTTCCAACGCTCCGTTACACCATTATGTGCCCGAAACAAAAATTTAAACCAAATAGTGAACTGCAAAGGGGGAAACGGCTTCAAAAACAGCAAAAACTGTTTTTTCGGCTCTAAAAGTGATGGTGACTGTTTTTTGGAATAGTCATGGAGTTATTTTAATCGATTATCTTAAAAAAAGAAAAGGAATTACAGAAGCATACCACGCATCATTACTTCATAAGCTGAAGGCAGAACTTGCTGAATAGCAGCCCTATTTGCAGAAAAAGGAAATCCTGTTTCACCAAGACACTGTACCGTCTCACACCTCAGCGGTTGCAATGGCGAAATTCCACGAATTACGGGTTGTACTACCTGATTCACCAGATCTAGCCCCAAGAGAATTCTTTTTCTTCCCTCATCTGAAAATTGTGCTCGGAGGACAGACTTTCGTGAAATGAAGGGGCAAATAAATTTCGTGAACAATTATTTTGTAAATAAAAACGCTGAGTACTATTTAGACGGGTTACAGTGATGGGAGCATCGCTGAGAGAAGTGTGTAGAGTTACTAGGAGGCTATGTTGAAACAAAAAATTAAAAAAACTGAAAATATGTCTCTCATATTCATTAGATTATAAACTTTTCTGGCCACCCAGGTACAAAAAATACAAACTTTTAATGGTATCACCTAGTAATGTTGGTTAAAACATTTGCAAAGCGGCTAAAGTCTACCCAAGTTATTATGAAGTAGACAGAAGGATGACGGTTCGTGAGAACAGCGTCTAGTTTCCCGTTATAGCTATGCTGTGATCTTACCGAAGTTGCAGCTTCCCGATAAAAGGTTTCCCCGTCCAAGAGCCACGTGATCCGGGCCGGAGGGACGGATCCGGAGGTCTCACACACCAGCTGATGAGCTTTGCCAGCAGAGAGTAGACCCTCCGCAGATATTATCTTCACTGAACGGGGTTTCACTGAAACAGACAAAACACCAATACTTTTTTTTTTTTTCACAAAGCATTCCACCATAGTTGGAACGTCTGGGTACACCTTAAAGACACTCTAAACGTAACTGAAATAGGTATTTTGAGGCTCTAGGAAGCATTTATAGAAACATGCCAGGGCTGTAAGGTAAATCACAGTAATACACTTCTTATCATACACATTTTATAAATACACGTTCAACCTCAACCAAAGTTACTACATTAAACGTGTTATTGACATTTTGTTTATTTGATGGAAATTAATCACTTCAACACACTAGCCGTAAATAGGCTAAGGTATTGATAGATAGAGTCAATATAAAAAATTCAATGCCATGGCAGGGATTTGAACCACGGATCTCCACGTTTCCGTCCAGTCACTCTAACCTATGCCGTCAGGACATTAACTTCCAGACCCGGCAGACCACTAGGGGCTCTCGCATTCGAGATCCACCGTTTGTGGCGACTTACTATCGTAAGTACTTAAGTCCCAGGCTTCATCATTTAACTCTTATTATTTTAGTTAATTGATGGAAATTAATAGTTGACATTGACATCTCAAACATATTGTGATGTTTCTGACAGGGTACCCGTGTGATAGATGACTGTTGTAGAATAATAAATGATGTACTTGAAGTATGCTATATAATTAAACTGTAGCTATTGAAGTATTAATAATTACAACGAGCAGAGCTACAAGTTCCTTTTTTCGTAGAGTTAACTCTTTACAATATAATGGTTGTTATTTGATTGAGTTATACAATAATTAAACTTTCCTCAAGTATAAAATTTCCTATTCATTTCCTTTTTTTTTACCTTTTGGACTTTCCAAGGGAATATGGTCTGCTAGACAATCACTTTTAAAACATCTGACTAACATTTAAAGTCTGATGTATTCCCTTGTAACTACAATAAGATAATATTTATCTCGAAGCAGATAGAGCAATAAGTGTTTGTACAAGAGTAGACAAACTCATATATATAAAAAACATTTTATCACTTAAAGTCTACTGCATTCCCTTGTAACTAAAATAAGATAATGTTTATCTTGAAGTAGATAGAGCAATAATTGTTTTTAAAAAGGAGAAGAAAGTCATGTAATTAGAACTTCTGATTATCTCTTAAGGTCTACTGCATTCCCTTGTAACTATAAGATCATGTTTATCCTGAAGTAGATAGAGGCGTAAGTGTTTGTACAAGAATAGATAAAGTCATGTATATAATATATTTGACTATCACATAAACACTACTGTATTCCCTTGAAACTACACTAGCCCGCCTCTGTCACGTAGATCGTAGCATGTCTGTCTCACGTTCAAGACGTCCCTAGTTCAAACCTCGGTTAGGGTGAGTTACTTAGATAAGGTTATTTCCGGGGTTTTCCCTTATCCATCAAGATGAATTTCGGGTAAATCTAAGCTCCATGGACCCTGGACTCATTCGAGCATCATTTCACCCAATTCATTCACCGTCCGATATAACTTAACGTTGGGGCGGACGTAAATAAAAAAAAAAAAAACGTTAAAGTTTATCTTAAAGTAGATAGAGGATTAAATATTATACAAGAGTAGATAAAGTCATGCATATAATACATTTGACTATTACTTAAAGTCTACTGTATTCCCTTGTAACTACAATGAGATAATGTTTATCTTGAAGTAGATACAGTAATAAGTGCTTTAACAGGAGTAGAGAAATATGCATTAAATATTATTGGGTAGGGAGACATGTGAATGCAGCGCATCTTGTGGCTATAATATGCCAAATAATTTTCATATTTTAATAGTACCGTTTCGTTTTATTTGAAGCAGAAATATAAACGCAACACATTAGACGTAATATTGGGAAGAGAATGAAGCACCAAGATCTGGCACAGGTTTCGGGCTCAGATCGAGTGAAAAATAAACATTATAGAGAGCGCTGCAAGCTGATGGGTACAGATTATATAGAGCGTAAACAATTTCAAGACAAGGTAAATGGAATGGAAGAAGATCGGCCAGCAAGGATTGTACCGAAAAAACACAAAAATAGACCTGGCGTCTTGCCCAAATGTTCATTAAATGGAACTTCCTGCTTCCCACTGACACATACGGATGTCCGACTTAACACAATCCTAAATACTCTTGTACAGATGCTTGTTCTTCTATCTACTTCATGATAAACATTATCTTATTGTAGTTACAAGGGAATACGGTAGACTTTAAGTGATAGTCAAATGTTTTATATACGTGACTTCCTCTACTCCTGCACAAAAACTTGTTGCTCTATGTTCTTCAAGATAAACATTATCTTATTTTAATTACAAGGGAATACAGTAGGCTTTAAGAGATAGTCAGATGTTTTATATACACGACTTGCTCTACTCCTGCTCAAATACCTGTTGCTCTATCTACTTCAATGTATATAATTGTAGTTGCCAGCGAATACTGCAGTAAGTGATTATGAAAATTTTATATACATGACTTTCTCTACCGTTATACACCTTTTCTCTATCTACTTCACGATAAACATTATCGTATTGTACTTACAAGGGAATACGGTAGACTTTAAAACATAACTTTAGTTTTTCTCCATTCTTTTACAAATACAAGTTCCTCTATCTACTTCATGATAACCATTATACTCTTGTAGTTAGAAGGGAATACAGTAGATAGATAGGCTAGATAGGATAGACTGCCCGTGAGAAGAAATGAATAGTTTCTATCAATTAGTTTAAGAATACAGTAGATTTAAAGTGATGGGCAAATGTTTTGAAACAGTTTGCCTAGGTGACTACATTGTCTGTGTATGTCCAAGGGTTAAAATATGAATAAGGATCTTCTGTTAGAGATTAGTGTTTGTTTTGGAAATTTGGAACTGATAACAAGAATATCTCGGAAACCGCTTACTCTAACAAAAATTGCATTTTATTTAAATTGTGTTTTAGTTACACAGTTTGTACTGTATGAAAGGGGTCTTAAAATATCTTGGGTTGATAATAGAAAACGACTATTCATGATTTCAAAGTCTGAATTCCCTTGTAACTACAGTAAGATAATGTTTATCTTGAAGCAGGTAGAGGAACAAGTGTTTGTACAAGAGTAGAGAAAGTCATGTATATAAAACATTTGACTATCACTTAAAATCTACTGTATTCCCTTGTAACTACAGTAAGATAATGTTTATGTTGAAGTAGATGGAGCAATAAGTGTTTGTACAAGAGTAGAGAAAGTCATGTATATAAAACATTTGACTATCACTTAAAATCTACTGTATTCCCTTGTAACTAAAATAAGATAATGTTTATCTTGAAGTAGATATTGTGACTTTGTGGGCTCGTGGAATAAAAAGTCCAATTACACCACTCAACAATGTTCTTTATTTCTACCGACTTACAGTTTAACACTTGCCAATTACACAAAATTACTTGCTGCACACAGTTACAATTTACCAGTTCGTCCGTTACAACTTCACTAGTACTCGCGATTACATAAACTCCGATGCACGCACAGTCTTGTCATTCACAATCCTTTCGTTCATTAACACGTCACTGACTAACTCTTCTTACACCAAGAACTGTCCTCATTCACTAACCAACTGATTGACCAACTCAAACCAACGACTGACTGACTACACCAAAACCAACTCAACAACTGACTGACTGCGTCTGTCTGTAACCCTCTTTATATCGGAATATCGCCGGTTTCTAGTGACCAGGAGAATGTTCCAGACTCCGTAATTTCTGGAACCAGGTGGGCAGAAACGGACGGCCCACTGATGTTTTTCCTCCCAACCACTGCCTGTCAAATACTACAAGACAAACGAGGGGAAGGTGTGGCTAATGCGGTCCTCCCCCCTGCATTCCGTTCCCAGCTGGTTACAGGGTGCTCCAATGCTCCCGTTACACTGCTCCCTCCTCAAAGCTGTTCGCCCACGAACAGCCACATCGTAGCGTGCGAGGCGGTCCAGGTGTACCACCAGGATCTGCTCGGAGTCTCAGCCAGAAGTAGCGCTGCCGTAGTTTGTGAATCATTCGGTTCGCTCCCAGGTGTCCTCCTGAAGTACCGGCGTGCACTTCCTCCAAGATTTCCGGGACCTTACTCCGGGGAAGTACCAACTGTCCTCTCTGCGCCTTCCCATCGGGTGACTCCCATACCCGGAACAGCACGCCCACTCCGGTCTTCAACGAGTCCCATTGGGCCCAGTGCGACTTGTAGGTGGCGCTCCTCGGTGCGATGTCCTCCCAGGTCGGTCTCGTCCCTGCGTCCACTTCCCTCAAGAGTGGCCCCAAGTCTGCGTCCGCCAGCTGCTCCCTCCTCAGGCCTGCGCTATCCCAGCCTTCAGCAGGCACTGCCACAACTACTCGGACTGCTGCGGCACGCTCCTCCTCTTCCACTCTTGTGCGCTCGTGGCCGTCCTGGATCTGCGATAGGACACCTCCAATGCAATGGTCGCTGGCGTCGGTGTCCACAATGAAGGCGCCACCCGGTTGTGGGAAACCCAAAATAGGAGCACTGCACAGGGTCCCCTTCGGGTGCTGGAAAGCGTCTTCGGCGTCCTCCGTCCACACATAAGGCCGGTTTTCCTCCGTCAGGCGGGTGAGGGGTTTTGCGATGTTGTCGGCCTTTTCCTCTAAATCATTAAGGCGGTCGTCTACTTGACCCTTCCGCTCGCCCAGTTCCGTCACGTCATCCCTCACGCCGGCCAACTGTTCTTCAAACTTGGCGACGAGAGCCTCGTTCGCCACCTTCATTTCGGTAGCCGGACCGTCATTCGCTGCTCTCATTTCCGTGGTTAACTCGGCCTTCACTTGTTCCATCTTCTCGGCGATGTTGTTTGCCGTCTTCATTTGTTTCAACTCTGCGGCGATGTTCTCCCTAGCCGTCCTGATTAGTTTCAGTTCCGCGGCCAGGTTATTTCTAGTCTCCAGCGTCTCTGTTAATTCGGCCCGCATTTCTTCCATCTTCCTGATGATGTTGTCTTTAGCCGTCTTCATTTCTTTCAGTTCCGCTAAAATCTTTTCTAATGCTGCCTCCATTGTTGTAATGTTCGGTGATGTTGTTATCCCACTTCTGACACCAGTGTGACTTTGTGGGCTCGTGGAATAAAAAGTTCAATTACACCACTCAACAATGTTCTTTATTTCTACCGACTTACAGTTTAACACTTGCCAATTACACAAAATTACTTGCTGCACACAGTTACAATTTACCAGTTCGTCCGTTACAACTTCACTAGTACTCGCGATTACATAAACTCCGATGCACGCACAGTCTTGTCATTCACAATCCTTTCGTTCATTAACACGTCACTGACTAACTCTTCTTACACCAAGAACTGTCCTCATTCACTAACCAACTGATTGACCAACTCAAACCAACGACTGACTGACTACACCAAAACCAACTCAACAACTGACTGACTGCGTCTGTCTGTAACCCTCTTTATATCGGAATATCGCCGGTTTCTAGTGACCAGGAGAATGTTCCAGACTCCGTAATTTCTGGAACCAGGTGGGCAGAAACGGACGGCCCACTGATGTTTTTCCTCCCAACCACTGCCTGTCAAATACTACAAGACAAACGAGGGGAAGGTGTGGCTAATGCGGTCCTCCCCCCTGCATTCCGTTCCCAGCTGGTTACTTTAGTTACACAGTTTGTACTGTATGAAAGGGGTCTTAAAATATCTTGGGTTGATAATAGAAAACGACTATTCATGATTTCAAAGTCTGAATTCCCTTGTAACTACAGTAAGATAATGTTTATCTTGAAGCAGGTAGAGGAACAAGTGTTTGTACAAGAGTAGAGAAAGTCATGTATATAAAACATTTGACTATCACTTAAAATCTACTGTATTCCCTTGTAACTACAGTAAGATAATGTTTATGTTGAAGTAGATGGAGCAATAAGTGTTTGTACAAGAGTAGAGAAAGTCATGTATATAAAACATTTGACTATCACTTAAAATCTACTGTATTCCCTTGTAACTAAAATAAGATAATGTTTATCTTGAAGTAGATATAGAAACAAGTTTTGTACAAGAGTAGAGAAAGTCACGTGAATGCTGAACATGAGGTTTTCTGAAGAGCTGTATAGATCCGCCTCAGCCAAGGAGTTGAAAGATGTTTTAATTACGTCACATTTTATGGCCCTGGGGCCCTTCCTCTTTTGTTATGATAATACTTTGCCTCTTGGCCCCGCGATAAGACAATTAGCGGTGAGTGACAAAGTAACTAAACGGGATGGAAGACGAAAGCAGCGTGAGCTGGATAAGACATTGATTATTCCTGCTCTCGAAAATGTGGATCAAATCTGTGGCGGAAAATTGCCTAAAGAGGGGCACGTTATGGAAAAGGAAAATACATTCCGAGGGTGCGTAACAATGTCTGGGCGTAGGTGGGAAATTAAACCACTTTTTGCATTCCTATGTACTTTTACCTTGTGCGACATTTTTGTTTCAGATTACAAATGATTGTAAGTCATTTAACTCTACTCCAAATACATGGGTTACTCAAAAACTAGTGGCAACTCTACCTGCATTTGGCCCTATCAGTGCAAATTATATAATCTGATAACAGTGAAAAGTAAGAGAATCTAATGTTTGTTATGATACCGAAATTAAAGGATTGAAATAAGTAAAGAATCACGCTGGATAGCAAAGGAATGTTGTTTCTTTGTTACAACACGTACAGGAGTAGTTGAGTCAAATAGCAGTTGGGTTGAATAGTTGTTTTAACAAAACAAATGTAAGAGACAGTGTCCGTGGCATCTGACTTTGTTTGAATAGGGTATTCTTCATACCATTCATAATGGCATGACAAAATAATCACAAAGGGAATCTTTAGTTGAATAAAGGGCTTTGAGAAAGTGAAAGTCACGCACACCCACACGCAGCTGTGGTCAGTCAGTCCTCGGCGTAAAGCCGATTACGGCAGTCCTCTTCTGTTCTCTTGTTCAAAGGAGACCAGAAGCGATGAGAGAAGATATTTGTCGTTTCATATATATACTCCTGGAAATGGAAATAAGAACACATTGACGCCGGTGTATCAGATCCACCATACTTGCTCCGGACATTGCGAGAGGGCTGTACAAGCAATGATCACACGCACGGCACAGCAGACACACCAGAACCGCGGTGTTGGCCGTCGAATGGCGCTAGCTGCGCAGCGTTTGGGCACCGCCGCCGTCAGTGTCAGCCAGTTTTCCGTGGCATACGTAGTTCCATCGCAGTCTTTAACACTGATAGCATGCCGCGACAGCGTGGACGTGAACCGTATGTGCAATTGACGGACTTTGAGCGAGGCCGTATAGTGGGCATGCGGGAGGCCGGGTGGACGTACCACCGAATTGCTCAACACTTTGGGCGTGAGGTCTCCACAGTACATCGATGTTGTCGCTAGTGGTCGGCGGAAGGTGCACGTGCCCGTCGACCTGGCACCGGACCGCAGAGACGCACGGATGCACGCCAAGACCGTCGGATCCTACGCAGTGCCGTAGGGGACCGCACCGCCACTTCCCAGCAAATTAGGGACATTGTTGCTCCTGGGGTATCGGCGAGGACCATTCGCAACCGTCTCCATGAAGCTGGGCTACGGTCTCGCGCACTGTTAGGCCATCTTCCGCTCACGCCCCAACATCGTGCAGCCTGCCTCCAGTGGTGTCACGACAGGCGTGAATGGAGGGACGAATGGAGACGTGTCATCTTCAGCGATGAGAGTCGCTTCTGCCTTGGTGCCAATGATGGTCGTATGCGTGTTTGGCGCCGTGCAGGTGAGCACCACTATCAGGACTGCATACAACCGAGGCACACAGGGCCAACACCCGGCATCATGGTGTGGGGAGCGATCACCTACACTGGCCGTACACCTCTGGTGATCGTCGAGGGGACACTGAATAGTGTATGGTACATCCAAACCGTCATCAAACCCATCGTTCTACCATTCCTAGACCAGCAAGGGAACTTGCTGTTTCAACAAGACAATGCACGTCCGCATGTATCCCGTGCCACCCAACGTGCTCTAGAAGGTGTAAGTCAACTACCCTGGCCAGCATGATCTCCGGATCTGTCCCCCATTGAGCATGTTTGGGACTAGATGAAACGTCGCCTCACGCGGTCTGCACGTCCAGCACGAACGCTGGTCCAACTGAGGCGCCAGCTGGAAATGGCATGGCAAGCCGTTCCACAGGACTACATCCAGCATCTCTACGATCGTCTCCATGGGAGAATAGCAGCCTGCATTGCTGCGAAAGGTGGATATACACGGTACTAGTGCCGACATTGTGCATGCTCTGTTGCCTGTGTCTATGTGCCTATGGTTCTGTCAGTGTGGTCATGTGATGTATCTGACCCCAGCAATGTGTCAATAAAGTTTCCCCTTCCTGGGACAATAAATTCACGGTGATCTTATTTCAATTTCCAGGAGTGACATATATACGTGAAGAAAGAATTAAGTTTTATCGAGTAATAAGCATTTCACATATAGTAACTCTAAACAGCAATATTGGTAACCCTTGGTCGGCAAATTCGAGTTTAATGTAATGATGAAACGAAGCAGTCATTAAATCAGTTTGAAACGGGCATTCCAGTGTCATTAAACCCATCCTTATCATACATACCCACGCATACCCCGGGAGAAACGTCATTGCTCAACCCTGAGCTACCCATACTACTGTATCAACCTGTAGCGGAAAGTGGAACTGTGCGCCACCCATTATAAATTTTATCTGATAGCTGTGAATTTGAAGACAATAATTTTATTTAATAAGACATTTTTATTAAGTTTACTTTAAGGCTGTTATCTATTGTGCTCTAATTATGTTTATTAAATCCAAAGAAATATGCTTCATTAAAGGTCAGGTTGTAAGAGGTATTAATGCTCGACAATGTCATACAGAATTATTGGAAGCTTGTGATAGACAGACTTTACAATATCGTACCGTGGCTAGGTAGAGGAAGGGAAGAGGATTATCATAAACGTGCAGCTGGTAGAGTACAATCAGCAAGTGATGTGGAGTTGCTCCAGGAACGATTCTGTAAATACTTAAGAAGAAGTTAAAGGTGAAGAAAATCTGTGCTGGATGGGTTCCGCACAATGCTACAGAGCAACCAATGTGGCAGAGGATGGACAAAGCAAAATCACACTTAGAACGGTATGAACATAAAGGCGGGCGTTTTCTTCGACGTATCTTAATATTAAATAAAACCTGATTCGATGCTTCTTTCTTCTTTCTCCTTCATTCCAAGGGCTAGGCAATGCTGCCTGTTCCGGCTTGAAACATGTCTGACCGTCGTTTTCATGGTCTTCCCGGATGTCTCTTTCCTCTAGGTTTATAGTTGATAACTCTTCTTGGGCATTCTCTCAATATGCTCTCTCCATTCATTTCTATAATTTATTATTTCTTTCTTCTAAAGAATTTATTTCTAAATCTTCTCTTATTGTTTCATTAGGAACTTTATCTAAAAGAGTAAATCCCTTTACTGCTCTTAAAAATCTCATTTCGGCAGACTGTATCTTGTTTTTGTCTGCTTTTGTTAATGCCCATGTTTCAGATCCAAAAAGGAAAGCAGGCACAGCCATTACTTTATAAAACTTCATCCTTGTTTCTTTTCTGGTTTTAGTTTTTATGCTTCTATTTATTATGCCGCATATTTGCAGAAACTTTGGTAATTTATTTTTAAAATCATTTTCATATTTATAACTGACATATGTTACCAAATATTTAAAACACATAATTTGCTCTAAGATATTATCATCAATTACTATTTAGGTGTCTTTACCTCAAAACGCCATTGTTTTTGTTTTAATTGTGGAAACTTTGAAATTATAATTCTCACATAACTTCTGTAAAATATACACTGCTCTTTGCAGCTCGTCTTCAGTTTTACTTATAATTATTTGTCATCCGCAAATAGCTTCGTCTTAAGAATAAAATTTGGTGCAAGATGAATGCCTCCGTTAATCTTAAACATGAACTCTCTAATCAGATCATCTATATAAATTATGAATAAGATAGGAGACAAACTGCAACCCTGTCTTACATCTTCATTTGTATGTATCCATTTACTATACATTCCATTTCCAATATGTATGCTGATTGTTGTATCCTTATATATAGATTTTAGAACTTTAATTAGATGATTTGGGTAGCCTCTTCGAGTCATGATTTCCCACAATTGTTTCCTATTTACACGATCAAGCGCTTTTTCATAATCAATAAAAGCTATATGTGTTTCCAGATTAAATTCTCTTCTTTTTTATATTATCTACTGAACTGTAAATGTAGCATCTGTACAGTATCATCCTTTTCTAAAACCACTTTGTTCTTCTAAAAGTAGAACATCTGTAATTGTTTGTGGTTCGATGCTACCAAGCAAAATTAAAATTACAATCAAATAAGTGGCAGCACATTGATTCACCACGGCTAAAAATGTATCGACAAGAACATGATTCACTTAAAGTTATGTTCATAGCTGCTTATGATTTTGACGGTGTTCTTATCCCGCTTTCTCCTCCTCAAGGAACTCGTGCCAATGGTGTATATTACGTCACTCTTTGGAACACCATTTACTAGCAGCTATGCGTCGTAAACGTCCAAATCTACTGAATTCTCGACCTACTGTGTTACATGATGGTGCTCACTCTCAAACGTCTGTCACTGTTGTTAATTTACTTTGCAAATATATTCTGTAGCATCCTCCATACTCCCCAGATATGAGCCCATGTAATTTCAACCTTTTTGCCAAAATGAATTTACCACTTTAGAACCATTCAGCCAATTATAGCAGCAGTATAGCAGTCTGTAGGAATATTTGGACAACAAGACCCTGTGGATGGCATCTGTCGTCTCATTGATGTGTGGAGATGGGTTCATGTTAGAGGGGATTACTTCTTAGCATTGCAATAGTGTGATTTCTCTATAAGTGTTTCATTTGTTGTTATTTCAAATGTCGGCACAACCTATTAAATTAAATACGTATTATAGTATATATTATGTTTTAAAGGAAAGAACCTAGAAGTTTTAAGGTACCTGAACTATTAAGTATGGATAAACTGTGTTCGGCGACATCTGTACATGATCTTGTTCTTTCTAGTAGGTCCTCCCAAAGAAGGTGTCTCTAATAACATTTTTCAAAGATGGAAACTTATAAAAATGACACCTTAGAAGTTTCTAGACTCCCAAAGCAGGAGGATTATTCAGAATGCTTTCCAGCTCCTTATGGAGGAAAAGCAAAGCAGTCTAAACATCCTCCTGGAAAGAACAGAGCTCCGAGTTGGTGTCGAAAGTTTTGATTATCCAGTAGTTTTTATGCTAGAGTAATGAAAATGTTATCACTGATCTCTCGTGAGATAATATTGGTAGATTCATTGACTTGTGCCCTATTGTTTTTGTACAGTGAGTGCCAGGAGCTACTGAAGTGTAAGATGGAGAAAATTGAGGCTCCAAGTATGATAAAGTTCCTCCTTATAAAGGACAAAACTGCCCGGGAAATCCATGACGAGATGACGGCTGTTTATGAAAATAATTGCCCATCGTATGACACTATTTTAAGGTGGAAAAGGAATCTTCCACCATGTCTCTGACAGATGAGGCAAGAGTTGGTAGACCGTCAGCTGTCACATTGAAGAAAGTGGAGTGCTTAATATTGGAAGACAGACGAGCAACCATCCAAATGATCATGAATTAGACACATCTTAGTTATGGTAGTGTGTGGAAAATGATTCATGACGAACTGCACATGTCTAAGGTGTCTGCACGGTGGGTTCCACGTTTGCTAACCTCTTTCCAAAAGCGAACACGGCGTGACGTTTCAGGACAGATGTTGATGCCCATGGAACAGGATGAAGATGATTTTTGTGATCGTCTGGTAACCACGGATGAATCCTGGATCTATCAGTATGATCCAAAAATAAAAACCATGATCATGGAATAGAAACATGCCGAATCCACCCCTCCCAAAAGGGCAAAGTTGTAAAAGTCAGCTGGGAAAGTCATGCTTTCAGTTTTCTGGGTCTGCCGTGGAGTCATTCTTACAGATTATCCTTCCAAGGGTCAAACCATCACTGTCAAATACCACTACAATCTTCTGGACACGTTACGAGCAGCTCTGATTAAGAAACGGCGCGCTATGCTCTCCAAAGTTGTTCGTCTTCTGGCTGACAATGCACCAGCTCATTCATCTCAAGTTGCAGTTGACAAAACAAGGGAAAGTGGGTTTGAGACGTTACAGCATCCACTGTATTCGCCCAAACTGGCACCAAGTAAATCTTTCTTATTCCCAGAAATGAAGAATCTGTTGCTTGGTCGCCGATTTGAGAACACAAATGACGTCATTAATGAAGTGGAAAGATAGGTTTAAAGATAATTTTGCAGACTTCAGGTATAAAGGTATTCGGAAAATCAAGAAACGCTGGGAGAAATGTGTAAATTGTAACTACTTATAGAAGAACCAACAAGTACATATCAACAGAAAGACTATCACATTTTTAGAGGGTGATAATTGAAACTTTAACACGCCCCATCGTTGAGCGGCTATGGCAGTAAGAAAAAGGGACACAGCAGCAAAAAGGATCCTTAAAAAATTTGAAAAAGCTAATGTTTCAGATACACGAGTTCCTACTGCAGGAAAACAATTTAAGAAGTTTCAGATGCTCGAAAACTACGTCTTTGGCTGAACCTTTCAGATTCTTTTGAAGTGGCACAGAAATTCTAAAAGTGAAGTAATTATTTTATGCAGCAAATGAGAAAATTAATTTCATGGTGGATGGAAAACATTTTAGTAAATATTATAGGAAATATCAATTTCTTTTAAAGAATGTTGGAACATGTTACAATTTTAGTGGAACGCCAGGATATAGATTGATGCTTTATCACCGCGATTTAAACTCCATTGAACTGCCATGGGATGTCCTGAAGCAGACACAAGAAGCAGGACACTAAAGAGGTTATTTAAAAATGCGTCCTGCAAATTTATACCCATAGACTAAACAATCGAACACGAACGTTACCAATGCGTGTCATAGAGGATAGCGACTGTGCCATTCTGTTCGGTTTTCTCAGCTCTTAGTGTTCCTTCCCATCACCCTTCCCTCTCAGAACATAGGCATAAAGACATTACTATTCGAGCTGCTAGTCACATTTAAAGACCACCTGTTTTGAATCTGCAGTCTTCGAATCAGTAGACAACATTAACCAAAGAGTATTTCATGTAGATTCGGCAATGTAGTCGTTATTGCGAACTAGCTACAGGAAGCTGCACGTGCTGTTGGTATCCCAGTTTTGTAAGAACAAGTGCAGGAGGCGGGCGTCGGGCCACCTGGGAGATACAGAGACGCTTCTGGACTCTGCCCCAAGAAATCGAGTTAGCGGATGTCGTTATTCAACTCGCCCGCCACTACCGCCACCAGGGAATAAGCTAATAATGCGCTGACACGGCCACTTCCAGCTACTACTACTTGCATATACCGCTCTGCGATGCTATTTTGTTTCATACGTCTCCCCCAAAACGTACCGTCCTAGGCACTCGCAATCGATTATACAATTTTACCTAGCAGGCACAGAAACCTCTTTATATGAAAAATGAAACCAAAAAGACTTATCCTCATAAAAACCGCTTTCTTCTAGTTGATCTAGATAACTTTATCTTAATTTAGCTACAAGAGAGTGCAGCAGTCTTTAAGTGATAGTCAATTGTTTTTATATACACGACTACCTTTACTATTGTACAACCACTTATTGCTCTATCTAATTCAAGATAAACACTATCTTATTGTAGTTACACGGGAATACAGTAGACTTTAAGTGATAGTCAAGTGTTATATATATATATATATATATATATATATATATATATATATATATATATATATATATATATATATATATATATATGACTTTCTCTACTCTTGTAGAAATACTTATTACTGTATCTACTTCAAGATAAACATTTATCTTATTGTAGTTACAAGGGAATACACTAGATACCCATATAAACTTCAGTGTCTACAGTCGTATCAAAGAAAATGGGAATAACGATCCTGGAAGCTCACACCACGCACCATACTCCAACCTTTTCATCATGCAGAGGGGTTTCGTAGATCATTTGGGTGTTTAAAGCAGCCCAATATCTGGTGTTTTGTGTGTTTATGTAGCCTGACAGAGGAAAGAACGCCTCATCTGTAAACCACGTTATGGAGAGAATGTCTGGACGTGGAATAAGAGGCTGTAGAAGCACACTTCCAATAGTTTATTATGTTCTCCAGAAGATGCACGTACGTGCTATTACCGGTTTAAATGTTATGGCTTATTGAAATGGTTGAGGTTTAAATGGATCAAACTATATATGTGTTACTTCGATGTTCCTGGCTGACAGGAACAGCCTGTGACTACATAAGTCACTTATGAATGAAAACCTCACAGATATTCCTGAATAGTCAACATACACGTTTTGTTGTCTTTGAACTTCATGCATATTGTCACCCGGGCGTTGGAACACCCTATGGAAGCAGCTGAAAGCGGAAGAAAGAGGAGGTCCGTGTAAGCCACGCCTCCCCCTCGTCCGTCTTATAGTGGTGACAGGGATGGCTGGGGGAAAAAACATGATTGTGCGGTCTGTTTCTCTTCTACCTGTGTTCTGGAAATTACGGGATCTTTCATCTACTGGAACCTTCCTGTGGAAACCAGAGACTTCTAGAAGAACAGTGACATTCCTATAAAAAGGGTTTCAGAGGGTCAGTTAGTTAGTCAGTGAGTGAGGAGACAGACACAGTTCTTGGTGGAAGTGTTAGTCAGTGACGTGTTAATGAACGAGAAGATTGTGCAACGGAAGACTGTACGTAACTGTGTATGAGCATCGGAGTTGACGTAATCGCGAGTAAAAGTGAAGTTGTAACGGACGAACTGGTGAATCGTAATTGTGTGCATTACGTAATATTATGTAATCGGCAAGTGTTTAACTGTAAGTCGGTGGAAATAAAGAACATTTTTGAGTGGTGAAATTGGACTTTTCATTTCACGAACCCACAAAGTCACACTGGTGTCAGGAAGCGGGAAGATAACATCACCGAACATTACAACCATGGACGCGCCATTGGAAAATTTTTTGGAGAAGATGGTGGAAATGAAGGCCGAATTAATAACGAAAATAGAAGCGGCAAATAACAACCTGGCCGCAAAGCTGGAAGAAATGAAGATGGCCAACGACAACATCACCGCGGAACTGAAACAAATGAAGACGGCCAACGACAACATCACCGAGAAGATGGAAGAAATGAAGGCCGAGTTAACCACAGAAATGAGAGCGGCGAACGGCAGTCTGGCCACGGAAATGAAGGCGGCGAACGAGGCTCTCGCCGCAAAGTTTGAGGAACGGTTGGCCGGCGTGAGGGATGACGTCACGAATCTGGGCAAGCGGAAGGGTCAAGTAGACGACCGCCTTAATGATTTAGAGGAAAAGGCCGACAACATCGCAAAACCCCTCACCCGCCTGACGGAGAAAAACCGGCCTTATGTGTGGACGGAGGACGCCGAAGACGCTTTCCAGCACCCGAAGGAGACCCTGTGCAGTGCTCCAATTTTGGGTTTCCCACAACCGGGTGGCGCCTTCATTGTGGACACCGACGCTAGCGACCATTACATTGGAGGTGTCCTATCGCAGATCCAGGACGGCCATGAGCGGGTGATAGCCTACTACAGCAAGACACTATCCAAGGCAGAGAAGAACTACTGCGTCACCCGACGAGAATTATTGGCGGTAGTAAAGACCTTGGAGCACTTCCACAAGTACCTGTACGGTCAGCCATTCCACCTGAGGACTGACCATTCCGCCCTAACCTGGCTATTGAGCTTTAAGAAACTGGAAGGCCAGACGGCACGTTGGGTCCAGAGGCTGCAGGAGTACGACTTCACCTCGGAACATCGTAGAGGGAAGAGCCACGGTAACGCTGACGCCATTTCCAGGAGACCCTGTCCAGAAGAGTGCGGCCAGTGCACAAGAGTGGAAGAGAAGGAGCGTGCCGCAGCAGTCCGAGTAGTTGTGGCAGTGCCTGCTGAAGGCTGGGATAGCGCAGGCCTGAGGAGGGAGCAGCTGGCGGACGCAGGCTTGGGGCCACTCTTGAGGGAAGTGGAGGCAGGGACGAGACTAACCTGGGAGGACATCGCACCGAGGAGCGCCACCTACAGGTCGTACTGGGCCCAATGGGACTCGTTGAAGACCAGAGAGGGCGTGCTGTTCCGGGTATGGGAACCACCCGATGGGAAGACGCAGAGAGAACAGTTGGTACTTCCCCGGAGTAAGGTCCCGGAAGTCTTGGAAGAAGTGCACGCTGGTACTTCAGGAGGACACCTGGGAGCGAACCGAACGATTCACAAACTACGGCAGCGCTACTTCTGGCTCAGACTCCGGCAGATGCTGGTGGTACACCTGGACCGCCTGGCACGCTACGATGGTGCTGTTCGGGGCGAACAGCTTTGAGGAGGGAGCAGTGTCACCCGGGCGTTGGAACACCCTATGGAAGCAGCTGAGAGCGGAAGACAGGGGAGATACGTGTTAGCCACGCCTCCTCCTCGTCCGTCTTATAGTGGTGACAGGGATGGCTGGGGGAAAAAACATGATTGTGCGGTCTGTTTCTCTTCTACCTGTGTTCTGGAAATTACGGGATCTTTCATCTACTGGAACCTTCCTGTGGAAACCAGAGACTTCTAGAAGAACAGTGACATTCCTATAAAAAGGGTTTCAGAGGGTCAGTTAGTTAGTCAGTGAGTGAGGAGACAGACACAGTTCTTGGTGGAAGTGTTAGTCAGTGACGTGTTAATGAACGAGAAGATTGTGCAACGGAAGACTGTACGTAACTGTGTATGAGCATTGGAGTTGACGTAATCGCTAGTACAAGTGAAGTTGTAACGGACGAACTGGTGAATCGTAATTGTGTGCATTACGTAATATTATGTAATCGGCAAGTGTTTAACTGTAAGTCGGTGGAAATAAAGAACATTTTTGAGTGGTGAAATTGGACTTTTCATTTCACGAACCCACAAAGTCACAATATGTAAATTTCAAAGCAATCATTAGTCGTTTTTTTTTTTTTTTAAACAACTATAGTATTCGAAAAATGTTACATAACGGGACGTTGCGGTCGGTGAATCCTCATTTCAAGAGGTGCGGTCATTTTCGAATTGCATCTTTGGAAGTTGACAACTATGTTTGGCTTTCTTCGCAAAAAGGATTTTTTGATTTAAGTGCCTTTTCTGCAAAATTATGATGTACTAATTTATTATTTTAACAAGGGAAATAAAAGATACAAAAAGATGAAGGTCATTTGCAGTTTCGCAGATTTATAAAGTATGTTTACGATATTCTTATATTAAAATATAGTTTTACTAGTTCATTACAATACAGGAGGTAATCTCTCCCATTTTCTTCAGTTATCCTCTCTCACAACCGCACAACTCCACCTTCCATTTATTCTTCATGTGGTGGTCTGCACTTATCTCGGTGCTGTCACCCCCCTTACTATCATCACCACCCTGTATATTAAAATGTTTGACAGCGGTAATCAAACAGCCAATCAGGCACGTATGTCCCTTTAGGGGATGGTCCGCTACTTCATCAAGAGCCAATGCCACTTGATCTGTCACAAAGCCTTTGTGTGCGGCCCAGAGCTTTGCCACGCTGCAATTCGATTTCCTTGAGTACACCATTATCCATCGACAAGACAGTAAACAAGAGCAATTTGAATTCCATTTCTGTGTCAGCTTTGGGGTTATAGTCCACTGTGACATAGTTGCACAGCAGCTACACGTCACTGTATCACGTGACGTCAATAGTACAACAATGATACAAACACTTGTTTCTCTATCTCCTTCAAGATGAACATTATCTTACTGTAGTTACAAGCAAATACAGTAGACTTTAAGTGATAGTCAAATGTTTTAAATACATGACTTTCTCTACTCTTGTACAAACACTTATTGCTCTATCTACTTCAAGATAAACATTATCTTATTGTAGTTACAAAGGAATAGAGTAGACTTTAAGTGATAGTCAAATTTTTTATATACACGACATTCTCTACTCTTGTACATACGTTTGTTGTTCTATCTACTTCAAGATAAGCATTATCTTATTGTAGTTACAAGGGAATACAGTAGACTTTAAGTGATAGTCAAATTTTTTATATACATGACTTTCTCTACTCTTATACCAACACTTAATGCTCTATCTACTTCAAGATAAACATTATCTTATTGTAGTTACAAGGGAATACAGTAGACTTTAAGTGATAGTCAAATGTTTTATATACATGACTTTCTCTACTCTTGTACAAACACTTATTGCTCTATCTACTTCAAGATAAACATTATCTTATTGTAGTTACAAGGGAATACAGTAGACTTTAAGTGATAGTCAAATGTTTTAAAACTGATTGGCTAGGTATCGCCTCTGAAGCTACATTCTCTTGCTATGTCCAAGAGATAAAAAATGAATAAATACCTACCATTTGAGAAAAGTATGTGTAACAAAGCCACTGAATATTTCGTAAGTGTTTAATTTGTCATAAAATATTTATCTGAGAAATATTTGTGTTTTAACGAACTCTACATTTTGGCGTAGGTAGGCAGTTAGGCCTCCTCTGGCACATAAGCTTTACGAACTCTAGAAAAATCTTTCATGAAAACGACTTCTTAGGACATTCCCAGAAAACTCAAGATGAACATTATTTTGACAGAAAGTTGTTTTAAAAAATTTGGATGGGAAAAAATTCTGGTGTGTAAGATATTCTTGAAGATCTTTGTGACTGATATTGGGAAAATCTTGAATTCAAATAAAAAGTCGTGTATTTACGTGAGTTTAATCAGCTTCGTCCGCTGTTTCAGTAATTATCTTTGCCCGTTGGCAGCACTGAGTAAGTAACCATCATAACAACAAGGACTTTCTTACTCTAAAAGCTTCAGGAGAAATTTCAATCAACATTCGTTGGAAATCTATCTAAGCGAACTAAAAAGGTAATAAACTGCCCGAAATAGAACATTACATCCCTTCATTCCGTAAAAGAAGCTCGATTTGTCGCTTAGACGAAACAAAACACAATCGTATTGTACAGTCAACTGTCTCAGGTAGTTAACATCTTCATTCCAACACAACACACTAACGTGTCCTAAGAAGTATATTCTGAAAACGTGTTAAAATTTCAAGTGATTTTGTTTCAAGTTGTTGGTTTTAAAGTTTCTTTTAATATTTAGTTATACATCGTAAATAATAGTGTGAAGAGAAAATTACAGTGCGATCCATGTAAAGCTGAACCGTTGCAATAGGCCATAATTTCGCTTTGAAAGCTCGTAGAATGTAGAAATGGAGAATTGACAACACTGACAAAATTGTTCTGTTGACAGTCTTAAATGTGCAGTCATAAGAACAACATGCAGTACTCACTACGAGAGCTTGTTTACATTCTGAAAACATATTGGAAGACAAATTCCTTAGTGATAACACCACGGCAATTTCGAAGATAATTTAATGTACGCGATGTTCCGACAAAGGCAAGTAGCTGTAGACAACTGGTATACTCATTAGTGAGATTGGAAAACATAGACCGTCATCTGTTACAGATGTTCGCAGAAGGCTATTGAATTCTCCAAACAAATCGTTGTGTCGATTGAGGCAGGAATCAGGGTATTCATATGGAACATGTCAAAGAGCTGCCATCTTACAGAGTGCATATGGTGCAACAACTGAAAGAAGCAGATTATGATAAACGAATCAGTTACTGTCGATTGTTTCAGTGTACTCTTATTCCACGTTCAGACATTCTCTCCATAACGTGGTTTACAGATCAGGCATGGTTTCAACTGTCAGGCTACATAAACACACAAAACACCAGATACTGGGCTGCTGTAAACCCCCAAGTAATCCACGAAACTCCACTTCTTAATGAAAAGGTTGGAGTACGGTGTGTGGTGTGAGCTTCCAGGATCGTTGGTCCCTGTTCTTTGGTACGACTGTAGACGCTGAAGTTTATATGGGTATCTTCAATACATTAATGGAGCAGCTGGATGATATCGAGTTTAGAGAAGGTTATTTCCAGCAAGATGGAGAAACTGCCGTACATCTAATGACACCATGGAACTTGTAACCAGTTTCTTTGATAACAATGGGTAACATCAAAATAATTTTTGAATGCTTCGAGCACTTCATCAGGCAATTCTTACTAATTTTGGGTTGAGAAAAACAACTATCACACTGAAAAATGTTTATTAGCTCTATTTTCTATGATATACACAAGGTGGAAGTATTACATATTAACGGACTGAGAGAAAAGGATACATTTTAATTACATACATGCTAACAACAATGATAGTGCATTTGATTTTTTTAACAGGTAATTACATGCTAAGAGTTCTAAATTGCTGGTAAAATATTTCGCAGATAGTCGTGTCTGAAGAGAATCATGTGGTGGCCTATTGACTTCGTCGTCTTTTAGCTTGCCTCTTGTGATGGAGTTCCGCAGAATCCCTATACAAAGACCAACAGTAATCCGCAAGCATTACTTCATTCCAACGACCCTGATATCTTTGTTCCATAACAGAAATGTCCTGATGGAATCTCTCCCCATGTTCATCACTAACAGCTCCACAACTAGGAGGGAAAAAGTCTAGGTGGGAGTGGAGAAAATGGATCTTAAGGGACATGTTGCATCCAATGTTACGGTATTTTTGTAGGAGCACTGTCACCAAATGCTTGTAGTTGTCATCTCTTTTGTTGCCTAAAAATACATGAACAACACCCTTGAAGGCTTCACAAGCTGCCTTTTTTTCCCTACAAAATTTGTTGAAATGCAGGAACCTATACAAGTTTTCCTAAGTGTTGTCCGAGAAAAATACCTTCCTTAACTTTTGCATCACTTAATTTCCAAAACGTCTCTCTGACTGTGTTTTGTTATTTGACAGGTGTGCCAACTCCCAAAGAAAATTCCCCCAAATTTAAAATCTTCACACTAAAAATTAAGTGTCACTTTATCTTCAAAACAAGAGTTAATCCGTGATTTTTGAATTGAGCAGATGGAAATACATGTAAATTCACTATTTTTAAGCCTGAACAATTTTCATTGTGCCCCAGTGTAATCGAATAATCTCAAAAGTTCTGTGGTTCCCCAGATCCCCTGAACCAACTGCATCGGATTTTTTCTTGTGGGGATATCTAAACATAGAGTGTCCAAGAATGGACCACGGACAATTAATGTCCTCTAGGAATCCAAATAAGTAACATTGGCAAGAATAATCTCCGTAAAACTTCAGAAAATATTGTGACTTTGTGGCTTCGTAGAATTAAAAGTCAAATTTTCCAAAATTCTAAATGTTCTTTATTTCCGTGGAGATACGCTGTTCAATTCTCACGTAACAACATTACATCACCAGTACAACACAATCTTCCAAGGCCGATAACAATAACAAACAGTGACATCAGATTACATCTCTAGCTCTCGTTACACACCTGGCTGTCTCTCATTTCACAACACTGTTTCACAACTAACTTTGCGAGCCTCCTCCTCCTCCTCCTCCTCCTCCTCCTTCACTTCGTGGCATAGGTAATCAAGTGCCTGTTCCGCCTTCGAAGTCCTCCAGCCGTCGTTTCCTGGGTCAGCCCACCGATCTCCTACCTTTAGGATGATACTGTAATCGATAGAGTCAACATGAAAAATTCAGTGCCATGGCCGGGATTTGAACCACGGATCTCCTGGTTTCCATCCAGTCGCTCTTAACCTTTGAGCTACCATGGCCAACGTGTCCTCCTGACATTAAATTCTCCAGTAGACTCGTGTATTTCCCCGGTAGACCACTAGGGGCTCTCGCATCCGAGATACACCGTTTGTGGCGACTTACTATTGTAAGTACTAAGTCCCAGGCTTCATCATTTAACTCTTATTATTTTAGTTAATTGATGGAAATTAATCATTTATCCACACTAGCCGTATATAGGCTAAGGTTTTGATGGATAGAGTCAACATGAATAATTCAATGCCATGGCCAGGATTTGAATCACGGATCTCCTGGAGAATTTAATGTCAGGACGGCACGTTAGTCATGGTAGCTCAAAGGTTACCAGCGACTGGGCGGAAACCAGGAGATCTGTGGTTCAAATCCGGCCATGGCATTGCATTTTTCATGTTGACTCTATCCATCAAATATCTTAGCCTATATACGGCTAGTGTGGATAAATGATTAATTTCCATCAATTAACTAAAATGATACTGTAATGTTTGTTTTGTAAGTTTATTATCTGGCATTCTTTCAACACGTGCCTGCCATTTTTGTTTGAGATCTTTTAATCTATAATTCATACTAAAAATATCCAGTCCTTTTATATTTTCATTTCTTATTGAGTCCCTCTTTGTGCATCTTTTCACACTTCAAGAATTTCATTTCTGAAGCCTGTCATTTATTCCAATTCGTTTATCCTTTACTCGCTGTGGTCGTCTTACATTAAATCCGTCCGGCTGATTTCTTCTAAGGTTTTGAGTAAGTAAATTTCTCCATTACGGGTTACCAACCCGTAGATGAGTAAGTCATGGGAAGGGTTTGCCTTCTCACGGCTCATGACTTCCGAAAATGTTTAATCAAGGTTGTCTTCCTTTAACCCATGACATTCCAAAACCTAACTACAGGGCAGTAGCACCGAAGATGACTTCTCCGCCTCTTCAGCCATTGAGGTTCTAGATCTTCTTCTGCCGTTAGAGCCGTTTGACATCTTCTAAGAGGTCTCCAGCCGCCCAATCTGGGTACAGTGGTCAGATCCCTCGTTGCGGACTATCCTTGGTTCTCCTCCCCTCTTACCAACCAGCAAGCTAGCAAAGGTAGAATTTCCCAGATGGTCGTTGGGTTCATTGGATGCTATGCACCCCCCCCCCACCGCGACAAGGTGATAGCCCCCGGGGAGGGGGTCCTTAAATACCTAATTCGTAAATTCGAGATATTTTCCTAACACAGTTATACCCAATTCTCAAATCCACCATGCCAACGCATCTCAAACTACGCCTGTATCGGGCGATTATACCGCCCCTGATTCTGTACGGCTGCGAAGTCTGGGGATAAGCGGTTCCCACCACTATTCGCAGACTCCAGCGCGTCCAGAACAGGGCACTGCGCATGATCTACGATACCGGGCGTAGATTCCCGTCCAACATCCTACACACATACTCTGGGATCCCGTATGTCGTGGACGTGGTGCGGGAGAGATCCCACACATTCTACGATAAGCTGGACTCCCATCCGAACATACTGGTGAACACCCTTGGCCGTTACGACCACAGGGTTCCTCGCCGCCGACCGAGCTACCGGTTACCCAAAGATGCCTTGGGTAACTAGTACTGAACAGGGCCACATTCCCCTGACTCCAACCTCCTAAGCCCAGAAATGGGCTTGGCAAACTCAATACCTTAACACTGTTCCTTTCCCTCTAGCCTGTTAAGCGGACTGTGCTCAGATGCCTCCCAGGCAGGCGGAAGAGCGCAGCCAGCACTGGCGCATCCCCCCCCCCCACGGGGCGACAGCGCGCACAAGGCTAGATATGTCCACTGCCGAAAACAACCGCCTGAGACAAATGATGACTCTTTTATACTGCCCAGATAAAGACGCAATAAGCGGCTAGGTGCTGGGCAGCAAACGCTCCGTCCAGGTAAACCTGGACGACTCGACCCTTCTGCTGGTCTGCTGGTCGAGATATTTCCGAAAAAATAAAGATTGATTGATTGATTAATTAGTGGTGTTTTAGGGTCCGTCGACAACTAGGTCATTTGGGCCCAGAAACAATAAAGAAAAACTTTTTTCTGTCAACTGAGGCATCACTAGAACATTCCAAATACTGAAACCCTACCTGGGCCGACAACTCCTTTACCTCAGTTACCTTTGCTTGCCGGCGCTTGTTTACAATAGCCGCGCTAACATTAACTGCTTAGCAAGGTTCTTTATTTCAACACTTTCCGCCTATCAGTTCCTTTGTGTGCGGAAGTCGCCTTATCACGATCGGTTTCAGTATGGTGAGACAAGTGCAGGCATGTATAGATGCTGGTGGACGACACATTCAACATTTTCTTTGAGATGTAAATGGTTTAATGTAATCTCCCAATTGTGTATTATATTCTCCAAAAGTTGCACATATGTATTATTATTCACTTCAAAGTTATGACCTTTAAAGTGGTTCACCTTTATATGGATCGCGCTGTATAAAAATAAACAAAATTTTGTAGAGAATGTAAGGGACAATTTTCTCTCTAATTAGATACACTTACGGCTTATATAAAAGTTAAATGAAGTGAAATAATGAACGAAGTAAAGTTTTGTTGGTATAACATATGCCCAGGGTGTCGGATGGTCGGGTACGTGATGTGCAAGTCGATACAACCCTCCTGCAAGGGGTTGATAATTGCATTTACTGTACCGCCTTCCTCGGCACAGTCTATGATGTTGCATAGATACAAGTTCCCTGGAGGAAGGTGTCGTAAATGGAGACGTAATTAAATCGTCACAACGAGGGACTTCTTGCGACGAACAATGTCCGTTTAGCACAGTCCTGACCAAAAAAGTGCAGTAAACCCTCGTTACAGTGCAACACATGTCAAGGGAATAGCAAGTTAAGTAAAAATCATTAATCCCAGTAACTAATGCATGAATTGTTCACATTAAATCACTAACACTACAACACTAATGAAAAGAAATTAAAAAGCTGAATAAGAATGAAAGGAAAAAGTCAGAAGAGTACAAAAAGCTTAAATAATTAAAAATAGAATCCCATATCTGTTGTTTTTCATCTAATTCCGAGATATGTTTAGCACTTCAAACCACTTCAGAAGATATTTCCGAAAACTTCAAGACATAACTCCCATTTGTCACGAAAATTCACTGAAGTATGACATTGTAACGAGACACATTGGGGAAACTATAAATTTTAAACAATTAAATATATAAATACTTCGTTTTAAAATTCAAACAGATAATAAGAAATACCACTGAAATTATTAGCACTAATTATTTTCATTTCATATAAACTGTGTACGCTATGTAGTATAAGACTTTGTTACAATTTATCAGTTATACTAAGGTATTCAAACTTAAGTATAACTGGTAAACTTTAAGAAATGAAATGTGTAGTGTTTAACGTCCGCTTTTACAACATACGTCACCGCACGCGATGACACTGATGATACATGAGATGAAGATGGAGCACCGGTGGAATGAGATGGCAGGGGAAACCGGAGATCCCTGAGAAAATCCGCCCCAGCGCCGTGCTGTCCACCACAAATCTCACTTTGCGGTCGCCGGGGATAGAACACGGGCCGCCTTGGTGAGTGCCAAGCGGTCTATCCACTGAGCAATGGCGCGGCCTAAACTTCAAGAGATACATAAAATCTAACTATACAAAATGTAGATTTTACTAAATCATACAATTTTTACCAAATATACATTTTTGTGTAATTAACTACTTTCGAGAAAATACTTGTGCCTTGACTGAATTCCCAATACCTATAATTTTCTCAAACAGCAAGTACATATTCATATTTATATCAATTGGACGTCCAAAAAATTTTAAGAAAAGGACCGTCATATGGACACTCAGTTGTAACACATTTGACTATGACTTAGTCTACTGTATTATCTTTTAACAATAACATAATGATAATCCTAAAGTAAATAGAGCAATAAGTGTTTGTACAAGATTAGAGAAAGTCATGTATATAAAACATTTGACTATCACTTAAAGTCTACTGTATTCCCTTGTAACTACAATAAGATAATGTTTATCTTGAAGTAGATAGAGCAATAAGTGTTAGTACACGAGTAGAGAAAGTCATGTATATAAAACATTTGACTATCACTTAAAGTCTACTGTATTCCCTTGTAACTACAATAAGATAATGTTTATCTTGAAGTAAATAGAGCAATAAGTGTTTGTATAAGATTAGAGAAAGTTATGTATATAAAACATTTGACTATCACTTTAAGTCTACTGTATTCCCTTGTAACTACAATAAGATAATGTTTATCTTGAAGTAAATAGAGCAATAAGTGTTTGTACAAGAGTAGAGAAAGTCTTGTATATAAAACATTTGACTATCACTTAAAGTCTACTGTATTCCCTTGTAACTACAATAAGATAATGTTTATATTGAAGTAGATATAGCAATAAGTGTTTGTACAAGAGTAGAGAAAGTCATGTATATAAAACATTTGACTATCACTTAAAGTCTACTGTATTCCCTTGTAACTACAATAAGATAATGTTTATATTGAAGTAGATATAGCAATAAGTGTTTGTACAAGAGTAGAGAAAGTCATGTATATAAAACATTTGACTATCACTTAAAGTCTACTGTATTCCCTTATAACTACAATAAGATAATGTTTATCTTGAAGTAAATAGAGCAATAAGTGTTTGTACAAGATTAGAGAAAGTCATGTATATAAAACATTTGACTATCACTTAAAGTCTACTGTATTCCCTTGTAACTACAATAAGATAATGTTTATATTGAAGTAGATAGAGCAATAAGTGTTTGTACAAGATTAGAGAAAGTCATGTATATAAAACATTTGACTATCACTTAAAGTCTACTCTATTCCCTTATAACTACAATAAGATAATGTTTATCTTGAAGTAAATAGAGCAATAAGTGTTTGTACAAGATTAGAGAAAGTCATGTATATAAAACATTTGACTATCACTTAAAGTCTACTGTATTCCCTTGTAACTACAACAAGATAATGTTTATATTGAAGTAGATAGAGCAATAAGTGTTTGTACAAGAGTAGAGAAAGTCATGTATACAAAGCATTTGACTGTCACTTAAAGTTGACTCTTATATTTCCCCGGTTGACCACTAGATGCTCTCGCATCCGAGATACACCGTTTGTGGCGACTTACTCTCCTAAGTACTTAATTTCCAGGCTTCATCATTTAACTCTTATTATTTTTCTTAATTGATGGAAGTTAATCATTTTTTCACACTAGCCTTATATAGGCTAAGGTTATTGATAGATAGAGTCGATATGAAAAATTCAATGCCATGGCCAGGATTTGAACCACGGATCCCCTTGATTCCGTCCAGTCACTCTTAGCCTTTGAGCTACCATGGCCAACGAGTCATCCTGACATTAAATTCTCTCGTTGAGGATATATTTTCCCGGTAGACCAGTAGGGTCTCTCGCATCCGAGGTTCAAAAGTTAAGAGCGACTGGACGGCATCCATGGGATGCGTGGTTCAGATCCCGGCAATGGCATTGGATTTTTCATGTCGACTATCTATCATAACCTTAGCCCATATGCGGCTAGTGTTGAGAAATGATTATTTTCCATCAATTAACCAAAATAATAAGAGTTAAATGATGAGTAGAAAAAGTCATGTGGGTGCCTCGCGTCATGTTTGTTCGTACTATTAATTCTGTCTTTATTTATTAGTCAATAATGTCGCATTTACTGCACGCTGCTATGGAGTATATTTTGTAATGGAGTTTTGTTAAACCCTGTAGTTAAAATCCTGCATATGTTCTAAACTCTGGTTATTGCAGACGACTTTCGTGACCTTAAACCACAGGAAGAGAGGAAGAAAAGAAAGCCCCAAGGGAGAGATTTGTCTCCAGGAACTTCTGACGGACTCTTCTCGTTTGTTTACAATCTTGTGAGACAAACAGAGCTGTCGCGTTCTGCTGTTTGTGTTTCTAAAAGAATAGACTTGAAGTAAGGTTTACCAACAATAACTTTGATTTTCATATCGTAATATATGTGTGATCATCTGGAATGTCTAGTTTGTTTATTGAGCTGGGTCAGTAAGCACCATCCCGACCCTCGCGTTTTTAGAAGCTTTCTGCTGGGCTTGAAAGGATATTACATCCTCCGTGTCTTCTGTCAGTTGGTTGTTTCATTGTTGACTCGGGCGCTGCATGGCAGTGTGACATCTCCTATCTGAAGAAATACAGAGGAATGCGCGTTTACCTACGAAAGTTCCGCTGAGTAAATTTAATAGCTTTTTAAAAATATTTTGTTTATTAGTGATGCTGTGGAGTGATAAGAATCTAGAGTGTCTGAGGTTTAACTTGGCGTATTCTCTACTGTCCTTGTCTAAGACAGAATGATGTCGTTGTCTAGTACACGTGGGTGGATCAGCAACCCTGCTTTGTAGTGATTCGTGGAATGTAGACGCTCGCAACCCCAATTCCGTTGTGTGTTGTTTGAAGGGTGTCAGTGACGTATGAGCTATAGAACTGTGAATTTATTGTTTTGTGGATTTACACGTTACACAAAATATTTTCAACGTTGCAACATATGGATATAATGTTGAATTATTTTCTTGTAGGTTTGGCTGTTTTTGTATTGCTTCAAGTTGGATCCCGAGGGAAAGTTCTAAAATCAGATTCTAGGGAAATTGTAGTCAACGTTCACAGTTTCTTCAGTGATGAATGTGAAGCTTTAAAATGTGAAAAGCCAACTATTTCAGTGACGATCATCGTTGAGAGAACTGCTGCTGCTACAGGTATTTCTTCTCGTTCTGTCCAACGAATTTTAAAAGAACACAAACATGCAGAAGCTAGCGGCGGTAGACTGCAAACACCAGGCAAAAAGCGTCGTAATAGAAGACCGCGAAAAACAGAAATTGATTCATTTACAGTTGCTGCTATTATGCGAACAATATATTCGCTGTATCGTACAGACTTTCTGCCTAGTTTGCTGGACATATATGAGGCTTTAAGAGCTAAAGACTTACTTAAAGGAAGCGTGTGGTCCTTAAGAAAAATTCTTAAAAAGCTTGATTTAAGTTACAGTAAAAATTCGCAAGGAAGACGCTTTTTAATGGAACGAATGGATATTGTTTCTAAAAGATTTAAATTTTTAAGACGAATGAAAGAACTCAGATCTACAGGTAGGCCTATAGTGTACCTTGACGAAACGTGGGTAAATATAAACCATACGAGAAATAAGGTGTGGAAGTGCATCGCCGATGAAAATGAAAGTGATTTCCCTCTTAAAACACCAATCGGAAAAGGACAGCGATTTATAGTTGTACATGCTGGATGTTCTACAGGATTTATTCCTAATGCCTTGCTAACTTTTAAGTCAAATTCAACCAAAGAATACCATGAAGAAATGGATAGTAACATTTTCAAGGATTGGTTTGTTAATACATTACTACCTAACACCCCGTCTAGTGATGTCATCATTATGGACAATGCCTCTTATCATTCCATAGAAATTAATAAAGCACCCACGTCATCTTCACTCAAATCCCATATGCAGGAATGGCTTCATAATAGGAATATTGAGTTTGATCCACGAGCAACAAAACCAGTGATATACGAATTAATTAAACTGAAAAAAGATAATTTCAAAGTGTATGAAATAGATAGTCTCGCAGAGGTACACGGTCATACCGTAGTACGATTGCCACCCTATCATTGCGATTTTAATGCTATAGAACTTATTTGGGCACAAGTGAAGAATGATGATGCCATTTAAGAGTGTCGATGTAAGAGCCTTGTTTCATAATGCGATTAGAAAAGTGACCCCAGAAAACTGGAAAAGGGCGTGTGAGCATGTACAAAACACTGAACAGTTTTACTGGGAGAAAGATGGTCTAATAGATGAAATTACAGATAGGTTAGTTATAAATTTACAAGACTCGGACTCGGAAGAAGAAAACGAAGATTCGTTTGAAATTTCTGACTGTGAACCGGGGGATGAGCAACAATCGGACCAAGAGGAGAAGGGGCGCTCGGCCACTGATGCATGCTCGGCTGGGGTGTCTGCTTTGCCTGTCATAGAGTGAGACGGTGAGTATTCCTTTCTCTTTCTAAAATGCACACGACTTGTTAAACCTCACAGATTATAATAGCGCCGCCGGTGTATTGTAAGTTTGTCCCGCAGAAATTTTTGCGTCTAAATCTACTGTCACATTTAAATACCCTTAGCCCGTAACCGTGGGATCAGTAGAGGGGCATCTAACCAACTAAAGCACGCAGACCGACAACGGAGGCCGGCGAGCTGCAGTCGGGAAAAGTTAGGGAGCCAGGTCTCCGTTCCATAATACTTCTTTCAGAAATGAGGTAAGAATTTCACCTTTCAAGGGCACTTGTACCATTAAATAGACGCAACACATCATAAAGTATAGTTCTGAACGTCAGAAACCGAAATATTTTCTTGGAATCCAGCATAAAAGATAAATCTTTTATCGTATATAACATTTTAAGGGCACTTAGTAGTGATTTTGGATGGAAATATATATTTTTTTTTTCATTTATCTTATAAGAAATGATTATAATTCGTATAAATGCTCCGGTATCACGATTTCATGTATATTCATACGCATCTTCCGCCGTTTTGCAGACCAGCAGAAGAGTCGAGTCGCCTAGGTTTATCTGGACGGAGTGTTTGCTGCCCAGCACCTAGCCCCTTATTGCGTCTTTATCTGGGCAGTATAAACGAGTCATCTTTGTCTCAGGCGGTTGTCTTCGGCAGGGGTATATCTAGCCTTATGCGCGCTGTCACCCCTTGGGGGGTTATGAGCCCAGTGCTGGCTGTGCTCTTCCGCCTGCCTGGGAGGCATCTGAGCACAGTCCGCTTAACAGGCTAGAGAGATAGGAACAATGTTTAGGAATTGGACATACCAAGCCCATTTTTGGGCTTGGGGGGTTGAAGTCAGGGGAATGTGACCCTGTTCAGTTCTGGTTACCCAAAGCATATTTGGGCAACCGGTAGCTCGGTCGGCGGCGAGGTGTCCTGTGGGCGTAATGGGCAAGGGTGTTCACCAGGATGTTGGGATGGGAGTCCAGCTTATCGTAGATGGTGCGGGACCTCTCCAGCACCACGTCTACGATGTAAGGGACTCCGGAGTAGGTGTGAAGAATGTGAGACGGGAATCCACGCCCGGTACCGTAGATCATGCGCAGTGCCCTGTTCTGGACGCGCTGTAGTCTGCGGATAGTGGAGCCGCTGATCCCCAGACTTCGCAGCCGTACAGAATCAGGGGCGGTATAATCGCCCGATACAGGCGTTGTTTGAGGTGCGTTGGCATGGTGGATTTAAGAATTGGGTATAACTGCGTTAGCGCTGCATGCCCTTGTCCGGCTTTGACCCGGACGTGAGGTGCGTAAGTGAGACCGCTATCGAGGTGGACGCCAAGGTATTTGGCGGTGGGAACCCAAGGGATTTGCCTGTCTCAACCTCAGCGACCAATCCGGTCGCCGAGCTCGGACCTTAGCCAGGAGAAGAGCTGAGCTAACGGCCATCCTTCACTTCTCACTCCAACGGCCAATGGCTCGGAGCTGGCGCTGCAGCGGAGGATGACAATATCATAGGTTTTTGTTACGTGCCATTATGAGGACGTCGTCAGCATATTGCCACGTAACTGTCTGTGGTTCTAAGGGGAAATCAGACATTTAGGCTGCAAAGAGTAACGGGGACAGTGCCCGCCTCGGTACCGTAGATGTTAGCGTGTCTGCCTCACGTTAAAAAGGACGCGAGTTCGAATTTTGGTCAGGGTGAGTTATCTGGATAAGGTTTTTCCGGGGTTTTCCATTATCATAAAAGACGAATGTCAGGGAACTCTAAGCTCCATGGAGCCTGGGCTCGTTTGAGAATCATTTCACCCAATTTATTCACCGTCCGATGTAACTTAACTTTGGAGCGGACATAAATTAAAAAAAATGACAAACCAGTCTTTTTTCCCCTGTTTCATACCTTTAAAAGATGGCACTTCCCATGGAGAATCCAATGACATGCCATACTCAATTTGAGAAAAAATGTGATTTGCCTGGTTTTTTCCTGGACCCTTTATTTGTAAAGATAATAATTAAAACTACGGTCAGCCAACAATTCAACACGTCAAGTGTTTTTCTAAGTCTAACCCAAGTAACTTTTATAGGTATAGGCAGCTTTATTAAATTGTGAATGCAGCATTATGAATGAAGTAGAAAAACTAATGAGTTATACTCGGTAGCGAATGTAGCATGTGTGAACACTAATGCCCTATTTCACCAACAGATGTTAAAATCGACGTTAACAAACGTAACGTAACAATTGTCAAAGCACCAAAACTAATGTTAAATTTCTTGCATTTCACCAACCTGTTTTCCTAAAATGTTAACAAACCTGTGTTAACGCCAAGAAATTTGTATCACAGCTATAGATGATTTTCTGAACGTACTCCGATGCATTTTTGTTTTCATTTTCGTCTACACAAATGGCGGATGAAAAATATCATAAATAAAGCCGAAAGACAAATTTCTCATCGAAGGAGAAAGAATAGTTAATTCAAATGGTGTCAAAGTGTAAGGATATCGTCGAAAATAAGAGGACGGATGCAGTGAATGTAAAAGAGAAAGATGTCGGGGCGAAAATATTGGAAACGAATTTAATTCAAATGCATGTGTCACTACTACAAGCACCAAACAACTTGTCAGTATTACGTGAACTTAAAACGATGTGCGAAGAACAAGTGAATTAAACGTTTCAAGACGGCAGGTGGACAGTGTATTATCCACATAATTCAGTGAGTTATAAAATCGCAAGGTTATTAATACCTGAAGCTAAGGCGAGATCGGCATATTCCTTTCGATGCATCCTAACTCAGCTTTACGTAAATTTAAAACGAGGAGCCAAGAAGGGCAAGTGACTTGAACGTTTCAACACGGCAGGTGGCCAGTGTATTATCCACATAATTCAGTGAATTATAACATCGCAAGGTTATTAATACTTGAAGCTAAGGCGAGATAGTCATATTCCCTTCGATGTATATTCTAACTCATTATTACGTAAATTTAAAACTAGGTGCGAGGAAGGAAAATTACTTGAACGTTTCAAGACGCCAGCTGGACAATGTATTATCCACATAATTCAGTGAAATATAAAATCGCAAAGTTATTAATACTTGAAGCAAAGGCGAGATCGGCATATTCCTTTCTATGCATATTCTAACTCATTATTACGTAAATTTAAAACGAGGAGCGAAGAAGGGCAAGTGACTTGAACGTTTCAAGAGGGAAGGTGGACAGTGTATTATCTACATAATTCAGTGAATTATAAAATAGCAAAGTTATTAATACCTGAAGCAAAGCCGAGATCGGCATATTCCTTTCGATGTATCTTCTAACTCATTATTACGTAAATTTAAAACGAGGAGCGAAGAAGGACAGGTGACGAGTGACTTGAACGTTTTAAGACGGGAGGTGAACAGTGTGTTATCTACATAATTCAGTGAATTATAAAATCGCAAAGTTACTAATACTTGAAGCTAAGGCGAGATCGGCATATTCCTTTCGATGAATGTTCTAACTCAGTTTTACGTAAATTTAAAACGAGGAGCGAAGAAGGAAAAGTGATGAGTGACTTGAACGTTTCAAGACGGGAGGTGAAAAATGTATTACCCACATAAATCAGTGAGTTATAACATCTCAAGGTTATTAATACCTGAAGCTAAGGCGAGATCGGCATATTCCTTTCGATGCATGTTCCAACTCAGTTTTACGTAAATTTAAAACGAGGAGCAATGAAGGGCACGTGACTTGAACGTTTCAAGATGGGAGGTGGACATTGTAATATTCACATAATTCAGTGAATTATAAAATCGCAAGGTTATTGATACTTGAAGCTAAGGCGAGATCGGCATATTCCCTTCGATGTATATTCTAACTCATTATTACGTAAATTTAAAACGAGGAGCGAAGAAAGGCAAGTGACTTGAACGTTTCAAGACGGGAGGTGGACAGTGTATTATCCACATAATTCAGTAAATTATAAAATCTCAAGTTCATTAATATCTGAAGCTAAGGCGAGATAGTCATATTCCTTTCGATGCATGTTCTAACTCATTATTACGTAAATTTAAAACGAGGTGCGAAAAAGGGCAAGTGACTTGAACGTTTCAAGACGGGAGGTGGACAATGTATTATCCACATAATTCAGTGAATTATAAAATCGCAAGGTCACTAATACTTGAAGCTAAGGCGAGATAGTCATATTCCTTTCGATGCATGTTCTAACTCATTATTGCGTAAATTTAAAACGAGGTGCGAAAAAGGGCAAGTGACTTGAACGTTTCAAGACGGGAGGTGGACAATGTATTATCCACATAATTCAGTGAATTATAAAATCGCAAGGCTATTGATGCTTGAAGCAAAGGCGAGATCGCCATATTCCTTTCGATGCATGTTCTAACCTCTCTTGTACTTCCGCAGTAACCTTCATAGCAAAATGTTTCCACAGTCTATACCTCCGTAAAACAATTTTCTTCGGATAGTTTCTCAAAATCATTTCTCCTCATAGGCCGTACTCTATTACGAATGCCATTTAGACGGTCTTAAATATAGCAAATCGACATCAACAGCTGAGTTCATGCTCGCCATCTTGACTATTTACAATTGTTAAGGACTTAAAATTAGAAATTTGGCTTATTAGTTTAACACGAGATTTAACACTTGTGTCATGCTAACACTTGTTGGTGAAATGTAAATTTTGTTTTAACTATTGCTAAACTCGTGTTAAGTCTTAACATTTATTGGTGAAATCGGGCATAACACTTTCTCCGTACTGTATACCATTACGTCAAGCCGTGATACTGTTACCACCTTCCATTTAGTAGCAGCAGATGTGTAACTGTCCTGATTTCTGTAGCAAATGAAGTCCTATAACAAATGAATGTAGTACATCTGATTTTCTATAAAATACTTCGGAAAATATTTGATGACAAATACACAATTTAACCGGCAGCGTGAAGAATTCAAAAACCAAAAATTATAGAAATGCATTTTGCACAATAAACAAGATCACACTGGAATTTCTCATGTCCATGTGACGTAATGCAGAGCGGGTAAGAGAAAAAGCGTCGTGGGTGGGGGGGATTGGTTATCTTGGCCCTACGCTATTGAAATTCTGTGTGGCGCGCCCCTAGCGGCGGGTGCCGAAGAGAGATTACCTACGTGGTGCGGTGGAAATTTCTTGCAGCCGATATACGCGGTGATAGATAGCAGCACTGAGGAAGGAAAATCGTTTGGTACCTGCTTCAAGGTGCAGAGAAAACGATCCAGATTGCCTTCTCTTTACTTTATACCACGTCAAACAACAAATTCCGGGGATTCTAACTTCTCTATCGGGTGGTCCATTCTCCTAGATCCAATAATGACGTCCTTCGATAACGTAGAGCAGATCGTCTATTCTTGTTAGAATATTCCTCTATGTACTTCAAAATGAAATTCATCTTATTGTAGTTACAAGGGAATACAGTAGACTTTAAGTGATGGTCAAATGTTTTATACACAAGACTTTCTCTACTCTTGTACAAACACTTATTGCTCTACCTACTTCAAGATAAACATTATCTTATTGTAGTTACAAGGGAATACAGTAGACTTTAAGTGATAGTCAAATGTTTTATATACATGGCTTTCTCTACTCTTGTACAAAAACTTATTGCTCTATCTACTTCAAGATAAACATTATCTTATTGTAGTTACAAGGGAATACAGTATACTTTAAGTGATAGTCAAATATTTTATATACATGACTTTCTCTACTCTTGTACAAACACTTATTGCTCTATCTACTTCAAGATAAACATTATCTTATTGTAGCTATAAGGGAATACAGTAGACTTTAAGTGATAGTCAAATGTTTTATATTCATGAGTTTCTCTACTCTTCTACAAAAACTTATCGCATTATCTACTTCAAAATAATTATAATGAATAATTTTCAGGTTACTTATTTCGATTCAAAATCAAATCCATATCTGATTGTGTAGGTGGAAATTATCTTCAAGAGGACCCTCAGATTTTATTTGATTGAACTTTTTTGTGTTTTGAAAGATACGAACTTGAATTATTGCTTGAACCCTTAGGTTGCACCTTTAAAAATCCAGTTACGCATATTCTGATGAATTACAAAGCTTATCAATATTCCAGGGCTTTCTTAAACAAAATATTCCTTAAGCTAAAGGATTTATCTTCATGTTTACTGTTAGTCAGCTGAATTTTGTTATGTTTTTGTAAATTGTAACAAATTCATAAATTTGTGAACCATATTTATAAAATACCTTTCGGGAAAATAGGTATGAAAAAATGGACTATAAATAAATAAATGAATGAATAAAAATAAATAAGTAGATAAGTAGATGAGTGAGTGAGTAAGTGAGTGAGAAAGTAAGTGAGTGAGTAGGTAAGTGAGTAGGTAAGTAAGTAGGTAAGTAAGTAGGTAGGTAAGTAAGTAGGCAAGTAAATAAATGGATACATGGATGGATCGACGGACCGACAGACAGACAGACAGACAGACAGACAGACAGACAGACAGACAGACAGACAGACAGACAGACAGACAGACAGACAGACAGACCGACAGACCGACAGACCGACCGACAGACAGACCGACAGACAGACCGACCGACAGACCGACCGACAGACCGACCGACAGACAGACCGACAGACCGACAGACCGACAGACCGACAGACCGACAGACCGACAGACCGACAGACCGACAGACCGACAGACCGACAGACCGACAGACCGACAGACCGACAGACCGACAGACCGACAGAGCGGCAGAGCGACAGACCGACAGACCGGCCGGCCGGCCGGCCGGCAGGCAGGCAGCCAGACAGACAGACAGACAGACAGACAGACAGACAGACAGACAGACAGACAGACAGACAGACAGACAGACAGACAGACAGACAGACAGACAGACAGACAGACAGACAGACAGACAGACAGACAGACAGACAGACAGACAGACAGACAGACAGACAGACAGACAGACAGACAGACAGACAGACAGACAGACAGACAGACAGACAGACAGACAGACAGACAGACAGACAGACAGACAGACAGACAGACAGACAGACAGACAGACAGACAGACAGACAGACAGACAGACAGACAGACAGACAGACAGACAGACAGACAGACAGACAGACAGACAGACAGACAGACAGACAGACAGACAGACAGACAGACAGACAGACAGATAGATAGATAGATAGATAGATAGATAGATAGATAGATAGATAGATAGATAGATAGATAGATAGATAGATAGATAGATAGATAGATAGATAAATAAATAAATACTTCAAGATAAACATTATCTTATTGTAATTATAAGTGAATACAGTAGACGAAGTGATAGTCAAATGCTTTAAAACTGGTTGTCTACGTGACATCTTCGTAATTACATCCTGCTTGTGTCTCTACGAGATAAAAAATTGAATGAAGTTTCTCTAGAGGAAAATAATATAAGTAGAGGAAACTTTTAACAAATAAAAAAAAATAGCAAGGAGTATCTAGGAAATAGTTAAATTCAAGAAAATGTGTTTTTTAACAGGATGTACTGTTTTGTAGTCAGATTTGGTGCGTGACTTACAGTTTCCTAATTAGCAAATGTCATCCACAACAAAGGCAAGCTGTGGTGCTTAGAGACAAGGCCGTCCAGGACCGTTAGTAATATGACTAACAAATTTTTTGTATTGTTACACTTACGATAGATATCCAGAGGGACTTCTCGAATGTGTGGCGGGGATAGATCCGATGAACGGGCTCTACACGTGAGGCGGGAACCCATAAGTGATCTGGATACTCCCTTCAGCAGGAGCCTGTTTACAGTCAGACGGTCTGTCGAACTCTCAATGTCGCGATCGAGGAGCTGACCGCTACGCCACCATGTCACCTCTGGTCTGGGCCGACCTGTAATTACAAAATAACATCATAACTGCCAGGTCAATTCAATTTTGTAGTTTCATTACTTGTTAATAGACAAATTCAACCTTCTATATAATAGCTGTAGTGTTTTGCAGCAAATGCAACCCTCGTGAACACGTAAAGAGCATTAAATTTCCTTTAAGTGAAGTAATTGTAGAAAGGGAACTCCAGGGTGGAATGTAAGCACCATCAGTTGTGATTAATTGTTTTACACAGCACGCCTATAGTCTCAACTATGGCACAAGAAACCGAGAGATATATCGCGACTTCCCTTTCTACTTGTAGAACATTGTTGTTACATTCCTGTCAAGTTATAGACGGTGTTGCATTCCGTCCAAAGGCTCAATACAGGGATTTCGTGGAACATATATTACTAAAATAAACAGAACTAATTAATGTATAACATTCACATGTTTTTTCTACCCATGATTCAACAATATTGTTCTATCTATACCTGTGGTCATTGTGACTTTGTGGGTTAGTAGAATTAAAACTCCGAGTTGCAGAAATTCAAATCGGTCCTTATTTGCGTAGAAAAATTCACAGCAGAAGTATTACGTCACATACACAATTACAAGCTTCCAAGGTCGTTGACCACATAAACTCGAGGTTATCTACCGGGGAGGATCCTCACAGAGTGAAAACTGACCCCGCTCTGACGACGAAAGGGCGCCGGGCGCCTCCGTGGGGCTTTCCATAGGTAAGACCTAGAGACTAACAAGGCGCCCCCCCCCCCATCTGGTCCTATGGACTCAAGACGGGATGGAAGTCGATACGCCACTTACGCGCACCAACTCCAAAATGGCAAGGCTACCGATATGACCTTGGTGGTGCCGCCTGGTGATCTAGCACACCTTCTACTAGCTATGCAGGCTAGTACGCGGCTTCCCTCAAATTACTTTTGTAATTTTGACTCCTTCTGTTTCCTAAGAAGTTGTTTACAACATCTTTGTAGCTCTGCCAGGCACGCTTCTATGTTTGATTCAATTTATTTTGAAAATTGAGGTCACACATTAATTTTCTGATCTGTGGTGTTGTAAAAGCACCTGCATTCAGCTTATCTAGGGTTATTCTATTATAAGTACTACATATATGCTTAAAACTCACCATACAATACCTTAGCAATAGAAACTTCCCACTCCCTACTAGTAGATTTTATGAAATAGGAATTCTATAGTTTCTAAAAAAAACCTAACATGATAGAAAAACACGGATTGCGCAACTGAACTGTGGGCAAAAATTCCTCTTAGGAACACTCAATGATTGGAAAACATCATTTTTGCTGCAGAGCAGTGTAATTTTATAATAATGCTATACTTCAAAATATTTATATCATAAATGTGATGTTCTACAAAATAGAAATTAATTGTTCTTTCACACTAGGCTTGTGTAGGACGCACTATGAAAGACCAGATTCAGACTTAAAATTTCAATGTCATAGCCGGGATTTTAACTATAGATCTTCCAGTCTTTTGTGAACACTACAACTGAAAATGAAAACTAAATTGAGATAAGGAGCTTTCAAGGCTGCGATGTGAATATTTTGAGAAATATCCACCCCAAAGAACTGACGTTTATACTGAACATTTATGAAGCTTTTATTATTTTCAAAAATGTTTGAAGTTACTTTAATTAAAATTCCTATATTAGAGAAATTTTCGTTACAAATTAAATGTATATAAAATAGCACTTCGTTATTCTGTTTTATCTCTTGGACATGCAAAGAGAATGTCGTCATCTAGACAATCACGTTTGAAACATTTGACTATCACTTAAAAGCTACTGTATTACCTTGTAACTGCAATAAGATAATGTTTATCTTCAAGTAGATAGAGGAACAAGTATTTTTCAAGAGTTGAGAGACACAGATTTCTTTGTGTAGTTTTTCTAATGCTTTTGTTAATGTGAGAAAATGAAACTTACCTCCCGTGACGTGACAGGACAGAATGAGATCGTATCCTTCGAGAAATGGACCAGCGATTCCTGTAACCTCTTTTCCTTTGTCATCGTAGATCATCGGTTCTGATGGGGGAACTGAAACACACAACGTTCTGCATTAAATTATCGTCATATGTATGTATGTATGTATGTATTTATTAACTGCAATTGGGTACTACCCGGTGGCAGAGTTAAGAATAGAGATCAAATTACATATACTAGATTTACAACAATAATACAGTAAACAATACAAACATGATATTATTTTACTTTAGTCACTTAAAACTTATCTAATTACTTCTCTATTTACATATTATATACCATTATAATTCAAAAGTTAAACTATAAACCATTTAGATTTTTTCTAAATTTCTTCAACGACAGGGGACAGCCCTGAAAGACTGCTACAGGCAATTCATTCCATTCTTCAATGGTTCTATTAACAAAAGAAAATTTTCCTACGTCGGTTCTGTATCTTCTACCCTTAATTTTATACCTATGATCGTTTCGTCCATAATAATCCGGATTATCTAACCTTACATTAACGTCCACCCATGCCTTTACACCAGCATTAGCTTTGAATAACGCTACCAACCTATGTTTTTTACGCCTAATTCTTAATTCCTCCCATTTAGTCTCATCTCCTTTTATAGGCCCAAAATACTTGCCTCTTTTTATGAATTTTATTGCCCTCTTCTGTATTTTTTCTAATGGATCGATTTGGTTAGCTCTATACGGGTCCCAGCATGCTACTCCATATTCCATAACCGGCCGCACTAAGGCCTTGTAGGCAATTTCCCTGGATCTAGCGCTCCCCTTTTTCAATATTCTCATTACGAAATGTAATGCCTTCCACGCATTCCTAGTTGTGGAATTTACTTGTTCGTCCCATCCAGCATTACTTGCCAGGTACACTCCCAAGTATTTGCAGCTGTCCACCTGTGGAATTTGCACCCCTCCCATGTGATAGTTAACAATAATTTTGCCCTTAGTTCTACTAAAAACAATCGACTTACTTTTCTTGGCATTAATTAACATTTTGTTAGCCGCAGCCCAATTACAGATTTCATTTAAATCATCCTGAAGAGCGGTTTCATGCACTGTATTCCGAATTTTATTATAAATGATACAATCGTCTGCAAACAACCTTATCTGGCAGTTAATATTAACAGCAATGTCATTAACAAAAATGAGAAACAGTAAAGGCCCTAGTACTGAGCCTTGTGGCACACCCGAACTAACAGTTCCACTATCAGACAGCTCTTTACCTACTTTAACTTTTTGCGTTCTCCCTTTCAAAAAATGTTTAGCCCATAATACTACGCGTTTGTCAATTCCTGTATTAGCTAGCTTACAAATAAGTAAACTATGTGGCACTACATCAAAAGCTTTAGAAAAGTCAATTACCACTGCATCAGTTCTTCCCCCTGCATCTACCTCATCTGCCAAATCTTGAAATAATGAAGTAATTTGACTTTCGCACGAATACCCAGGTCTAAATCCATGTTGCGCTTCATTAAACCACTTTTTATTTTCTAACTCCTCTCGTATATATTCTGCAATTAAATGCTCCATTAATTTACATACTACTGAAGTTAGACTAACTGGCCGATAATTATTTATTTCTGTTTTATTACCCCCTTTATAAATCGGAACTATAATAGCTGTTTTCCAGTCTTCCGGTAAGGCACAGTTGTTAATTGACATGTTGAACAAGAGCATTAGATAGGGAATCATGGCTTCACCCCCAAGCTTTAATATTTCAGTAGGTATATTATCTGGTCCCCTTGATTTTCGGTTTTGCAGCATCTTAATCCTTTTTCGTAATTTGGGCGCCATTATTTGAAAAATCGTTTCTCCACTCTCCCCAATTTCCTGTTCGGAAGTATCGTCGGATTTAAGAAAAACCGATACAAAATGCGAATTTAATATATTAGCTTTGTCCCTATCACTTAATACATCTATCCCATTAACGTTAAAATCTGGTATGCTCTCTTTATTTCCCCTGCGTCTTTTTACATAATTGTAAAATGATCTCCAACAATTATTTGTCCCGCTAAAAACGTTATCTAAGAATCGTTCCTGCGCTTGCAACTTTTCGTCTTGTAATTGTTTAGCTAATTCTTTAAATTTGTTAAGATGCCATTCTGATATCTTCCTTTTATTGTAAGCGTGCCTAGTCTTTCTTTTAAGTTTCCTAATACATTTTGTATAAAATTCTGGATCCGCTTTATGTTTAATAACTTTAAAAGGTACGTGTTCTCTAATTGTTTCCAGGATAAGTGTTTTGAAATTAACCCATGCTTCATTTACACTAGTGGCAGATTTTACAAATATCCCATATTTTTCCCGGAGAAATGTTTGGATAGCCTCCCCGTTCGCCCTATGGAAATCCCAACTAATTGCTTGTTCCGTTTCAAACCGGTTTGTCTGCCCTTTCCAATTTATGTCTAATTGCACACACTGATGGTCACTTATACCTGGCAAGACATCGCATGCAGAAAACAATGACTCAGGTTTGCATAAAAATACGTCCAGTAATGCTGTTTGTCGAGTAACAGTTTTCACTACTTGAAATAACCCCAGCTCCCAAACCAGAAAGTTAACGAGCTTTTGAGCTTCACCTCCTATTAACTGTCCGTCCCAGTTTACATTTGGCAGATTTAGATCCCCTGCTAATATAACATTTTTTTCCCCTTCGGAAGAGATTTTCTCCACTAGTTTATGAAGTGTAGCATAATCAGTTTCTCCAGGTGGTCTATAGCAAGCTATTATTGTTAAATTATTTCCTTTGTTTGCTTGATCAATAATTTCGATTGCCATAATCTCAACCTCTTCTTCTACCCATAGTGCTTTGCTGTTTAGCTCTGATTTAGCGCAAATAAAGATTCCCCCTCCCCTTCCATCCCTGTCCCTCCTAAACACCCTGTAATCTGTTCTGAATACTTCTGAATCATTAATGTCAATATTCAGCCATGATTCCGTACCTATAATGACACTTGGATTGCATATTTCTACTAAATTCCAAAACTCAACCATTTTATTCATAATACTACGGCAATTTACCTGTAGCAGCCTTAAGGAATCAGCCCCTACCTGAAAGTCTACGTTTTCCTGAAGTTGGTGTCATTGCTGCCCTTGATGCTCGTTGCCGTCAGCCCACTTCGTCACCCTCGCGAACAAAGAATTCTCACCTTATTTACTGTTGGTCTGTGTTGCGTAGAGTTAGTGAACTAGTGGTGAACTACTCATGCACCAATTACTTACTGCATACTTCTCACGTGTTTTGTTTAAAGCCTTAAAGATACTGTAATAGGTAATTCCAAGTCACAAATTTTCTGGATAATCTCTGTGGAGTTAGTACGAATTATTTTATACCTTTTTAGGTAGCTGCAAAGGTGTTGGGCATTAAAATTTTAAACTTCCTATTTAAAAAATTGAAACTGTTTGTCAGTTTGTTTGAATTTAATACGTTTGGAATATTAGTAAGTCACTGCAAATATTTTTACATATAAAGAGTATTTTACAGTAGCAGATTTACTCGAAAGCTAGTTCATATTAAACAGTAAAGCCTCTCTAAAGTGGAACGCGATCGCTCCGGCATTATTTTACGTTTACACAGGTTTCGGTCTTGCAGAGAAGTGGACAACAATACAAAGCAATTACAGAAGCTATGGCCGCACACGTTTATACTTTCAGAGTGATAATAGGATACACGTACACCTTTGGGAGAATAATAATACAAAACTGGGAGATTACATTACAGTATTTACATCTCAGACAAAATGTTGTGAGGTGTACTCCAACAGCATTTATATATCGTTGGATCTTTGATACGACTTTAGACACTAAACCTTATATGGGTATGTTCAATATATTTGTGGAGCAGCTGGATGATATCGAATTGACTGAAGGTTATTTCCAGCAAGATGGAGCAACTTGCCATACATTTAATGACACCAAGGAACTTATAACCACATTCTTTGATAATCGAATAATCTCAAAAGGTCTGCGGCATCCCAGATCCCCTGACCTAACCTCACTGGATTTTTTCTTGTGGAGGTATATAGAAATAAAGTGTACAAGAACAGACCACGGACAATTGTGTTCTCAAGGAATCCATTCGTACCGAAATAAGTAACATTGGCGAGGATACTCTCCGTAAAACTTCAGAGAATATGGTGGGACAGTTGAGTCCAGAGGGTCTACTCTCATCAGTCCTGGACCCGTAGGACCTAGACCCGGGCCTCTTAAAACCAGGGAATATCCGAGCTGCCCCAAAGGGCGCTTGGAGTCTTCCGTAGGGCCTTCCATAGGGCAAGATCTGGGTTACTAACAAGCTCCCCCCCATCTGGTCCAAGGACACAAGACGGGATGGAAGTGGATACGCCACTTACGCGCGCCAACACCAAAGGTGAAGGCTACCGATATATCTCGGTGGGGCCGGCTGGCTATCTAGCACACCTTCTAGCTTTGCAGGCTAGTACCCGGGATAATTAATGGCTTTCCTCAACCCTGTCCTTAGACGTACCCGATTCCCACGGGTATCGGGAACACACTGCCCCCTCAAGACCAACCCAATCCGAATAATAGCTTGAATGTTCGGTCCGAGGTTCCTCTAGTAACGTCAGAGGCACCACGTGGGCTAGGGGTCCGCAGCGCCCGCACCACGGCAGCTGAAGGGGACGGATCCCTCCCCTACACAGACAAGTGTAAACATGTACAGATGCTTGTGGAGGACACTTCTAGAATTCTCATAACAGAAATAAAGGTGTTCGCACAAATATGTCGAACCAAAGATGCACAATGTCGGTGCAGCAAGTGAATACAACCTCGGAGGTAAAGTTTGGGGACCTTCTTGTAAAACTTAGCCAAGTCTTTTACGTGTGTATATTTTTCCTTGAAGAAATCGTCACATTGTACATTTAACACTTCCGTTAGGTACGTAGCAGCTACATTGTCGTCATCGAATGCACTACACCTGACTGAACCCTCAGATGCTCTACTCACAGCGCCATTTATATAGGCAACATGATATTACGCGGCCACGCATGCAGACCTCGTTCCCGGCTAAAATACGGGAACGTCTTCCTCTAGAATTAGAGTATAATGTTACATGGGAAATAGCTCGGTTCGAAGCTTCTTTTCCGTTTTTGCAAGTGTCTGACACATTCGTTATACGCAGGCTTTACTGTATTATCATCTAGTTCTGAGCTATGTTTGAAATTTTAAGTTTCTACCTAATCGTGAAGTTAGTTTAAACATTTCCCTCTATTAAGAGAGGTTTGAGGTAGTTGGATTTTCTTGACAGTGAGTTATATTGCAATCACCTCCAGAGCTATGTTTAAAGAGACAGCAAGGATATAGATACTTACCGACAATGGTGAGGTTGACACGGAAGTTCCTGGTAGGAGAGTTGAGGAAGTCGACTCTACACCTGAAGACGCCTTCGTCTTGAAGTGTGACGCGATGTACCCGAAGTCGAGCAGGAGAGACGCCGCTGGTCTGGAAGTAGGTCCTCGCCCCCAGGTCGTTACTGATGGCCCAGTGGTTTGCTTGGTCCAGATCTCCACCTCTCGCATCCAAACTGTCATACAGAAAATATCTGATGACATTCTCTAACCATTACATTTTTAAAAGTGCTTATTCCTATGTATGAGTGAATGGATATGTCAACTTGATCCCTGTAGAACCAGGGCAACTTATGGAATGTGCATATACCAGGTATAGGGGCAATTGTCGACCCTCTTTGAAACCTATTCTATCACTTGCAAACTCTTGTCTTACAGTATATTCATACACCTAAAATATCATAATATGTTGCATTCATTTGTCTTTACGTTGTTGCTACCTTGGCTTCCATGACACCTTGGTCTTCTGCTCTGCCAGGTAACTCTTATACTCCATACCTCCATGTTACCTAATTAGTCCCTTTCTTCCCCCTCATCTTCGTTTCCTATATGCTTTACGTTTATTCGTCTTTACCTTGTTGCTACCTTGGCTTACATGACTCCATGGTCTTCTGCTCTGTCAGGTAGCTCTTATACTCCATTCCTCCATGTTACCTAATTAGTCCCTTTCTTTCCCCTCATCCTCCTTTCTGATATTCTTTACATTTATTTGTCTTTACCCTGTTGGTACCTTGGCTTACATGACACCCTGGTCTTCTGCTCTGTCAGGTAGCTCTTAACCTCCATATCTCCTTGATTACTTAACTAGTACCATTCTTCCCCCTCATCTTCCTTTCTTATATTCTTTACATTTATTTGTATTCACCTTATTGCTACCTTGGCTTACATGACACCCTGGTCTTCTGCTTTGTCAGGTAGCTCTTAACCTCCATGCCTCCTTGTTACTTAATTAGTCCCATTCTTCCCCCCTCATCTTCCTTTCTCATATCCTTTACATCTATTTGTCTTTATCTTGTTGCTACCTTGGCTTACACGACACCCTGGTCTTCTGCTCTGCCAGAGAGCTCTTAGCATCCATACTTCCTTGTCCTTAATTATTCCATTTCTTCCCCCTCGTCTCTCTTTCTTATACTCTACAAATTTCTTGCCAATTTTTCTTTTACTTTCTGCAAGAACTCACCAATACTTCTTACCTTCTTTTTTCTCCCTGCCCGTTAACATTTTTATTGCTACTATCCTCTTCTCTACTTTCTCCCATTTTCTTCCCAAACCTTTTTTCTCCATATTGCAACCTCCTCGCATTCTTTTACATAGTGTTCTATGCTTTCTGTTCCCCCACAAAATTCACAAATTCCCTTTTCCCTACCTCTTATCCCTCTCAGAACTATTATTCCTGCTCTCATCCAAGCTAACCCTACTCTCTCTTGTCTATTGCAGTAATCTACATATGCTTCTCGTCCCCAATTTATTTTTATTTGCTTGCAAATTTGTAATGACTTCATATTTTCTAAACTTCCCCATATTTGCTGTCTTTTTATATCTTTTATTCTGCATTTTACTAATTTACCCACATCGCTTGTATTCCTTTTCTCTAATCTCTATATATCTCCTACAAATGTGGTACACCACTTTGTGTCATTTTACAGGCAAAATTTAAAAACAGCTGAAAGTGCAAACGGACCTTAAGAACATGTGAATCAACAGTTTTGAAAATTGGATTACAAAGACGAGATTCAAACAGTGCCTTTATTGTTCTATTACGTTGTCCAGCCAACGTGGAAGTGATATAAAAACGCATACGCTGAGATTTGATAAGATATATCGCAAAAATTGGCATTTATTTTCATGACCTTAAAACTATTTAGCATCAATAAAATCAATTTGCTTACCATTCTTAATAAAGCTAAGCAATTTCGCAGTGTAGATTAAAACTTCAGAACTTAGTTCATTTTAAAATTTGAGCTTTTTGGTAAAATATTTTATTTTCACATTGAAGGTACTTTTATAAAATCTCCATACGATGCTGTTACAATTAAAATTTCTGTAGAGGGAATCCGGCACCGAAACCTGAATGGTATGTCGTACCTAAGCCCCAAGTGTGTTATTCCGGGAGGAAGGATGAGGCGGTAAAAGACAGGGTGGCTTATCCCAGGAGTCACGACAGTGTAAAAGGCAACGTCACCACATTTTACCAGTTTGCACCTCCCCCGGCAGACCTCATTCCACCCGTCCTGGTCTGAAGACTGCCTACGAGTTCAGCCAGGAGACCGTAAACCGTCCTACCCAAGGAGGAAATGTCATCCTGCCATGCCACGCCGAGGCTCTCGCTGGTACTTGAGAGATGTGAAATGATAATGGAGATGAAATGGAGGGACAGGAAATCCGAAGGGGGGGGTGTAATTAACCTATCCAGCATTCACCTAGTGAAAAACCAGGGAAAACCCCCAAAAATCCCTTGGGTTAGGTAGGTGGGCCAGGGGAATCAATCCCACCCTCCAGAATGCGGATCACTTTGTTAAGATGCAGTTCACATGCAATTCTTCTTGAGGGGATCCGTACCCTTTAGCTACCGTGGTGCGGGCGCTGCGGACTCCTAGCACTCGTGATACCTCTGACGTTACTAGAGGAACCTCGGGTCGAACATTCCAGCCCCTCCCTGATTTGAATTATTAGGATTGGGTTGGACTCGAGGTGGCAGTGGTTCCCGATACCCGTGGGAGATCGGGTACGTCTCCGGACGGGTTTGAGGGAAGCCATTAATATTCCCGCGTACTAGACAGCATAGCTAGTAGAAGGTGTGCTATATCACCAGGCGGCCCTACCGCGACATATCGGTAGCCTTCCCATTTTGGAGTTGGTGCGTAAATGGCGTATCCACTTCCATCCAGTCTTGAGTCCACTGGACCTAATGGGGGGAGCCTAGTTAGTCTCTAGGTCTTGCCCTATGGAAAGTGTCACGGCGGCGCGGGCGCCCTTCGGTACAACTCGGTAACTCCCTGGTAGAAGGACGCCCGGTTCATTGGTCCTAGGGTCCAGGACTAATGGGTGTAGAACCTCTAGCATTAACTAAGTCGTCAGATACATCCTCCCCACAAAGGAATGAAATATGTAGTGTTTAACGCCCGCTTTTACTACATACGGCGGTGACACTGTGTGTACATGAGATAAAGATTGAGCGCCGGTGGAATGAGATGGCGGGGAAACCGGAGGTCCTGGAGAAAACCCGCCCCAGCGCCTTGTTGTCCACCACAAATCTCACTTTGCGGTCACCTGGGATCGAACCCGGGCCGCCCCCCCCTCCACAAAGAAGCAATTACATGTGTAAGTAGTCATATATTTTCTACAATCTATTTGAACTTAGTTTAATCCTGCTATAAATATCTGGGTGAGAAGAGAGACAGAGACAGGGATAATGCTACAGAAAACGGTTAAGCTGTTGATTGGTTTAGCGAAGTTAATACACGTTTTCTTTTATTTGCATGTGTACGTAAACTCCTCCTTTAAGTACAGTACTGTAAGTAGTTTTCTGATCACTGCTCTGTGCGAGCTAATTTCGGAGAGAGAAAAGTGTTCAAATGTTTCGATTCTTATAAACGTAATAGTCAATTGTTTTATCTTTCTGCTTCACATACCACATAGATGTGCTCTGTATACTACATATACAGATTAGACAGAAGACAGGTGAAATTATACACACTATTAACTTATTATGTTAAATTAAGCTGCATTTTATTACAATTGCCAAAGGACACTGCTATTTTATAATATTTTTGTATTCCTATACCAGGCAGCTCTCTCACAACGAGGTCTGTATCGAGTTGAATGCTGATTAAGATGTTATTGTTTATAGTGTGTAGTTACTTCTGATACTTAACACTGTATTTCCTGTACATCTCGTGTACCTCACAAGCCCAAGAACACTTATGTGTATGCAGTTTAAATTTCAGTAAGCTTTACATCATGGAGCAGGCCAGTGTTTCAGCAGAAATAAAACACAATCGAGGCAAACCTTGAAAAAGTAGCGAGGGGCTAGTGATCGCACATTGTTTCGCGTGCTTAATGAAAGAAACCCGAAATCGTCTATAAAAACATTGGGAAAGAAACTAATGATCTACTAGGTGTTTTCGTAAGTATTGTAATGTTAGAATGTAACAGCAAGCATCCGGAACTCTAAGAACACCGGAAAAGTGCTATACGTAGTAAAGCTCATGATTAATTTTTCAACTCATAGATTTAATAAGTTAATGTGTAACCCAGCTCTATATATTTATTGTCTAGAAGTTAGTGCTGACATATATACTGTAGTGTTGCAAAACTTATGTGCGTGCATGTGGCAAGTTGAGTCAGCTCCGCCGTGTTGTTTAAAACAGCATTTACCTAATCCTTGTTTCACGTAAGCTTGCCCCGTATCTCTTAACGGTCACGTGACCTTATTGGCTGCTGTTGTGGTGCAGACTGTTGTGCGGTACAAATTAGTTCGTTATCTAACATGGTGATATGTCTTTATATGTTGGAAGAGAATTGTCAAATTTATATTTTCGTAACTGTTTTAATGAAATATATTACGCAACAGAGTTGATTTATCTGAAATGCATGTTAATTCTTAAACGAAGTAAAGAGGAGGTTCCTTTGCTCACAAGCACATGGCACGATAGCACGTGATTTAGCGGTAGTGATGACATATTTGTTTATATGACTTTTATCACTGACCTTGTCTGAACTGGATTAGTCATATATCGCCATTCCAAGGTGTGCTATGCCGAGTGCGAGAGCTAAATTATTTTACTGATCGCTTATTGCGCGTGTACTTATTATACGGATAATAGCAGTGTCTACCGTCAGTTTACGCTGAAACATCGCAAGAGAAAAAAGAGAAAACGGCGAAAAAAGAATTGTGGTGCATGTGTTTAATGCACTCACAGAGAAGAATCCATCTTTGTCAGTGAGAGAAGTCGAACAGCTGTGCTCCGAACTCACACCACTCCAGGGGTAAATATTGCTTTGTGGCGAAGACGCTATTTAAGGACAGTCAGTCTGTTCCGAGATACATGTCACAAAATATACTACCGTGACGAGACTTGGGTGAATGAAAAACACACGACAAGTATGGCGTGACTCGACTTTTAAGACTGAAAGACGAGGATTTTTGCAAGGTATGTGTGCAGGTTTAAAAATCCCAATGGTAAAAGCCGAAGGCCTTTCATTATAAACTTGTTTCAGTTTCATTGCTCATTCATTCAGTTTCAACTTGCTCAGTTTCATTATAAACTTCATTATTTTTGCATGCCTTCATATTCTTATTTGTATGATTTTATCAATCTTCCTGACAATTATGACGTTTACTGCAGGTTTAAATGTGATGGGAAGGCACCGCCTATGGCTTATGGCGCGAAAGCATTAGCCAATTAGGCTGAGGGGGAAGTTAGTTGCACGCGGAGTGATACATGTCAGCGGGGCAAGGTTATATGAAACAGAAATTAGCCTGAGTATATCGAACGATTTTTGAATGATTAATTCTTATATGTATGTAAAAATTAAAAAACCGCAGAAAGTTCATGTGACAGAATTTGATAACTATTTTATTTTGAAATAAGGGTAGGAAAATCTCATCATGCAACATTTCTGTGGGCTGTAAGATAAATGGCATGTATTTAGAAAGCAAATTTGCACGAGGTGTGTATTCTACATCTGCCATCAGCTAGCCTAGCTCACTGTTACTAACCGACAGTCGAATGTTTTAAAGTGTTTGCCAGGTAATGGCTTTGTCATTCCGTTGTCTTTGTATGACCGGCACTAAAACAGTGAAATTTTCATTTGAAACTCTATGGAAGTTAGTTTCAACTTCACTGGAAAATCGGTATAGAACAGACAGAGAGGAAATTGCATTAATAAAGTGGTATTAAAGGTGATTTAAACTTGTTCTGTGTGCATTATTTCTTACTTCATCGTGACAACCCTTCTTCATATTTAATTTTCGCCTGTAAATATCTGATAATATTTTAAAGCTACCTGCGCGTTTTAATGTCACTTTTCTGAAGTTGGAATTATCTCGACAGTGCTTCCTGGAGTAAGACATTTTGACAGTAAAGCACTTTGCAGTCCTGTAACGCGACAGGCAGATGTTTCGTGAGTGGACGGCAGTCGCAACAAGAAGTGATAAAGGTATTGAACAGGTACAAGAGGAAGACGGAGTAGAAAAATTCGAAACTACCAACCAACAAACACACAATGCTGTGCTTATTGAAACAATTTCCTCTCTAATTGTTGATGTTCGTTGTAATACTGTATCCTGAGTCAGACTTTTGAAAACCAGATTGCTAAGTGAAGCCTTCAAAATCCCATGTTTTCTGCATTAACAGACAAAAAAAGTCACTTCCAAAGAGGATACTAATTTATATATTTCTTATTAGTCAAATAGGTAACATAGGAGAGGACACTACACATTTGTCACATACGAGAGTATGTCTGAAAAGTTTCCGACCTCAACATGAAGATGGTAGCACTCGTAAATAAAAGCTGGTGTATTTCGTTGTTCATCTGCTACTCCCCAAAGTTTCAGCCATTTTGGCCGTTCAGTTATGATGTAACATCGCTCGAGTGACTTGATGTGAGTGCTTTTATGAAAATGGAGAAAATCGAGTATCGAGCTGTCATTGAAAATATTTGTTTTCGAAAGACAATACGCCTACGAAATCAACGATGAGTTGAAGTCTGTATGGGAACCATGTAATATAATTTACCACAGTGAAAGTTTGGGCAGCTGAATTTAAACGTGGCCGTAAGAACTTGGGAGATAATGAAGGTTCGGAACGTCCAAAAACTGCAACTCTTTACGAAAACATCGCCCAAACTCACCAGATGGTGCTAGACGACCAACGAAATAAAGCAGGGGCTATGAACATGTCAAAAGAATGTGTTTGTCACATATTAAATCAACATTTAGACATGAGAAAGCTGTCTGCGCGTTGGGTGCCGCGTTTGCTCACGTTAGACCAAAATCGTGTTCGAATGAACATTTCAAACACTCTGTTGGCGCCGTTTAGGCGCAATAAATCCGAGGTTGGAGCAGTTTGTTTGCTGTAGATGAAACTTGGATACAATTATACGCCTGCAATAAAAATACAGTCCAAACAATGGACTGCAAAGAGGGAACAGTCTCCAAAAATAGCAAATCTGTTTGTTTTTCGAAAGGGATGGCGACTGCTTTTGGGATAGTCATGGACCATACTACGCATGATCACTTGACAAGCTGAAGGCAGAACTTGCGCAAAAACCGCAACATTTGCAGAAAAAAAATCCCGTTTCACCAAGACAACTCACAGTCTCACACCTAAACGGTTGAAATGGTGAAAAGCCACGAATTACGGTTTGAACTGCTTGATCATTCAGCTTACTCACTGGATCTAGACCCAAGCGACTTCTGTTTGCTCCCTCATCTGAAAATTTCGCTCGGAGGACACAGATTTTCGTCAAATGAAGAGGCAATCGCCTTCGTGAACAATTACTTTGCAGAGAAAAACGTCGAGTACTATTTGGACGGGTTAAAGAGATGGGAGCATCGCTGGTAGAAGTGTGTAGAGTTACAAGGAGACTATGTTGAAAAGCGTCGAGTACTATTTGGACGGGTTACAGAGATGAGAACCTCGCTGGGAGAAGTGTGTAGAGTTACAAGAGGACTATGTTGAAAAACGCTGAGTACCACTTGGACGGATTACAGAGATGGGAGCATCGCTGGGAGAAAAGTGTAGAGTTACACGGAGACTATGTTGAAAAACGCCGAGCACTATTTGGACGGGTTACAGAGATGAGAGCATCGCTGGGAGAAATGTGTAGAGTTACAAGGAGACTATGTTGAAAAACGCCGAGTACTATTTGGACGGATTACAGAGATGGCAGTATCGCTGGGAGGATGTTGTAGAGTTACAAGGAGACTATGTTGAAAACCGCCGATTACTATTCGGATGTGTTACAGAGATGGGAACATAGCTGGGAGAAGTGTGTAGAGTTTCAAGGAGACTATGTTGAGAAAGGCCGGGTACTATTTGGACGGGTTACAGAGATGGGAGCATCGCTGGAAGAAATGTGTAGAGTTACAAGGAGACTATGTTGAAAAACGCTGAGTACTCTTTGGACGAGTTACAGAGATGGGAGCATCGCTGGGAGACGTGTGTAGAGATACAAGGAGACTATGTTGAAAAAAAAGAAGATCTGAAAAAATGTCTTGTATCTTAGATCGTGCTCTTTTCAGATCACCCTCGTACGTTGTCCATATTGGGAGGGTTGTACAAATTGTGGGTCCAGGTAGTCAGGTTGGTGCTCCTGAATGCGGGTAGGATGTGCTACCGCACTCGATTCTGAGAGAAATATCGCGTCCTTCTCTACCTTATCATTCATTTGTTTACAGCTTCTAGCAAATAATCTTTTGAAATAGGAAACTTAAAACAGACTGAAAACAGAGTAACAAAGCCAGGATTTGAACCATGGTTTTTCCGATGACCATGTTGCTGCCCTAGCCAGATGAGTGGCCATGTCAACATGCGGGTGCTATAAAAATACCATAATTATTTATCTACAACGAATAAATTGTTCTAATCAATAATTCCGTATTAAAATTTCTATTCAAATACATAATTTAAAAATACATAAAAAGCACGTGACGAAAGGTTGTGCGATTCTTTCTGTGAAACATAGTATTGTCACGGCGGCAGCGAATGTCTACTGGAAATGGATTAAGTTTGATTTCTGATATAAATGTGTTGACACTAGCAACTTGACTTTCTTTTCTGCATCGCTGTCAGATGCAAGAAAAGAGTCATCTGAAACATATCGATCTTTTGGACAAGCAGTTATATAATTTTTATACTTCATGCCATAGAAGATATGAGGAACTATATTATTTGACCTAAATCGAAATTGATTTTGTAAGCTTCATTGTGTTCAAGAAGTGTAGCCATCAAATATATGATGTATTTCAGAAATATGATTCCAGCATTGTATTTTATATACAAAAGGGAGCTAGCTATGGTGAATTTTACTATGGAATTTTGGACAGATAATTTTCGTTCTGCTCTAGTGTGCATCCATAACTCTAACTTATTAGAATTACTATTGCGGTCCACTATAATTTTCTGGTAACATAATATTTTTTTTCTTGTTCCATTTGTACTCCACCTTTAACTACATGAGTCATATCGGCGGCTGTTCTCCTTTGGAACATCTCGAAAGTTTTAACTCGTTTTCGTTAGCTTTTTATCATTAGATCACGCACACATTCGCACTGTCACACTTTTGGACTCTGGGAAAGATGAGGAATTATCTTATTCGGAGAAAAATCCCCAAACCCACCTCCGGCAATCGAACTGGGACCCCTAGCACTATAATTATTTAGCTTGAAGTAATAAATGCCATACATTTCTGTATGATGTTTAGTGCATTAAACAATAATTTTACACTTATCTCTGCTGCGTATTGCACAGATATATAAAATAAACTGTAAAGTGGCTGTCTGTGTTGCCTTAGCTTCAAACTTTTGAATACATTATGAACTAAATAACCAAACAAGCCATATATGAGGCATCCACGTTGTGACTTTCAGGTTACAAATGTCCACAATGGAAAAAATGTCATCACAGAATAACAAAAGAGCGTTTAAAATCGTTATTGTCCATAGGGGGTTAAGATTTGAGTTATTTTCGTGATAAATGAAATGTGTACCTTAAATTTTCTGTAAATAACCTGAAGTCCACTTCATTCTAGATGACTTTCTAAATGGAAAAAGTCTTTTCACATCACAATTTATTTCAAATTCGTTTATTTTGTAGACTTATCCATTTCTAAAATATTCTCTGTTGCTGACCTAAAAGAAACAAAGCCGTCATATCGAGACGTACTGTTGAAACATTTGACGATCACTTAAAAGTTTATTTTGTTCTCATATTTTAGTTGCAAGGAGATATCTAATAAAGCTATTTTCTGGAAAATGAGTATAGATCTCCATGTGGATGTGACATCTTAGAATACTCTTTATGGCAGGAGCAAGTTTGGGCCTTTTTTCTTGAGATATCAAATGAAGGAGCGTGAAGTACGTGTGTAACCTTAATTGCCCGTGGTCGAAGCAGCTCTGTTATCGGCCGTGTCCGCGCCGTTGGTCATGAAACTGGCGATAACATTCAGAAGTTTGTGCAAGCAAGGAGCCAATGGGATTAGCGATATAATCCTGGAGAGGAAGCATTCATCTGCGGTCGCAACTTGCGTAACGGCTACCGAATACTTTGTGGTGATGCTCCGAACTTGGTTATTGACCTTACATGTGCACCGGAAATCAGACCTCGCTCTGCAGTATTTCAACCGCGTTCAGGGTACTGTAGTATATGCTGCATATTTAGTTAAATGTACTTACAGCGAAAACGATTTCTTTTGAGAAAAATTAACGTAGATTTTGGAATAAGAAAATGTTAAATACACATATAATGTTGTTATGCCCTGCAACTTTGGATTCTAGTGAGCGAAAATGATTATTTTTACGATTCATCGGGAAGCATGCTAAAAGCCGTCCAAGATTCAACTTCTGCGAGAGTGTTCTGAAAAGCTCTCACCCTGACACAGAGATCGTGGCATTACTTGCATAATTTTCTTCCCTTGCTTCGGTAAACATGTTAGTGGATCCTATGTAAAATTACAAGACATTCCAGGCAAAAGTTGACTATAGGCAATTATTTGAAGCAATGCGCATTTCCATTGCTTTAAAAATGGTGAAATTGGAGTAACATATGATAAAATTCTTCGTAGAAAAAGGTTTGACACCTACAAAAATTCATTTGCGGATTGTAAATATGTATGGTAACTCTTCACCTTCAGTTCCCACTGTGAAGCAATGGGTGGCCTATTTTAAATGTGACCATAAGAGCGTTTAAGGTGATTCACGCGAAGGACGCCCAAAAACTGTAACCATACCGAAAATAATTGAAAAGGAGCATGGCATGTTTTTGAAGATGGAGGTACAAAGGTGCTTGAAACTTTAATTCTCTTGGAATTTGAAAGGAATGAATTGGTCACATCTTGCATCAGGAATTAAACATGAAAAAGCTTTGCGCAAGATGGCTGCCGCGTATCCTTCCTGTGAGTGCCAGGGTTACGTAGAATCTAGAGTCTGGTTTGCAGAAATTTAGAACACTTTTTATTGAAGTAAAAAGAAGACAATCAACTGTCTTCAAGGTCGACTAGACGCTTCTGCGCACGTAAACAAATGAAAGAAATCATTTCGGTACACTTCAAATCACGACTATTTTCAACAACCATAACACAGCTAGGTCTTCCAACACTTTGATGGTATTTATACCTCCAGTCATTGTTTCTTTAATGCCGTAGATCTTCCGAGAACACTCGCGCGGCAGGAGAAAAGCAGAAAATTCGGGAGCCTCCCTCTTGTCTCTTCTTTCTCTTGGCATGCGTCCAGCTCTCCAACCCAAGCACCCGATTCCCGCTTGTCGCAGCAGCACAACAATGCCACAGGTGACTCTGGCCCCTCCTCAAAGTTGGTTGTACCGAACAGCAGCATCGTAACGGGTCAGACACTCCAGGTGTAGAGTCTGTCTGGTCAACGCGAGTACAGTTGCGTCTCAAAGGAAACGGACCCTACCGCCCACTTATGGCCGTCATAAATCCATCTCCACACTTCATAAATGGAACACTGTCGTTGAGGACCAATAGCAACGCTGATTTTGAGGAAATGACAATCGCATGCTTTAGCCACATGGAGTCTCAGTTGCCAAAGTTCCAATTTACAGTTTATCGGTTTCATTACGTGCAGAAATTCGTTGTGTGTCACGATGTGGAGACCGTGGGAAGGAAATGAAGTAGTAGATAACTTTCAGTCAAGTGAAAATAATAAAAGTGATGACAATAGTGTGAATAACTGGACCGAGTTATGTTACTGGAAAAGCCTCAAAAAACAAAGTTATAACGGGAACTGTTTCTAAGCAAATTCAAGCGCTTGGTTTGAACACATATAAATATGTGCTGAAAAATAATCTTGGTAAGGGGTCATGCAATGAACCTGAAACATTCTGGGTATTCACAAAAATACACTAAGAAATATTGTGACGAAAGGAATACCAAAGACGCCGATCAAGTGTGAAAATTAAAGGAAACGTTTATCTAAAGTGGATAATTTCACGTGCGATTTAATTCGCCAATAAATTTATAAATTCTATGCAAAAGGGAGAGCGCTCACCTCAGATGAATTGGTTGAACATTTGCAAGATATTTGTGAATTTCCTTAGGTGCACTGCACTTTGCGCGGCCTCCTAAGGGAGCTGGGTTTCAAATACCGCACTTTGAATAAGATAAGGGTTATTATGGAATCCAATAGAATTATATCTTTCAACACCAAGGAAGTTTTGCAGTACAATATATATCTATTTATCAAAACTGAGGAAGTTTCGCAGTAATGGACATAAGATACGATACCCATGACGTTTGAGAAAGGTGGCATCCTTGCAGAAAGAACAGGAAGGAGGGTCACTGTTGAAAGGCGATTATAAGGGTTCGTCAAAGGAGGCGGCCGAACTACACTGGTGTTGACTAGACAGACTTTATCACCAACATCTTTCTTCGGGACACCATGTGGATGCGGTAGACCACATCGATAACGCGCGGTAAGGGGAAGGAGTCCCTCCTGGTGACAGCTCTCAGCTTCCTGTAGTTCACGCAGAAGCGCAGCTCGCCGTCCTTCTTCACCAGGACTGCAGCGGAACACCAGGATCTCAATGCTCTGGATCTCATGTCCCCCAGTATGTCCCGTATCGCCGCTTATTTTGCTAATAGAACGCGTCTGAGTGGTTGCCGAATAGGCTGGGTGCCTCCGATGTCCATGTGGTAGAACACTTGGTCCGTGCGGCCGTAGTCGTTGTTACCATGGATGAAGACGCGCTGGTATCGTCTCAGCAATTGTCGAACCCTCTCTTGCTGTTCTACGGTCAGGTGGTTGGCGGCCCACTTCAGCAAGCCTTCTAGCCGCGGATCCAGGTGTTGCGTTGGCACCGGCTCCTTGGTCTCGGCGATTGGAAATACGCTAAAAACGGGCTCGCACGTCCCCAATTCCGTCCCGACCTGGATGGCGGGATCGGTGTCTGTTGGGTTTAGCAGCCTCACCGGCACCTCTTCTCGGCACGGCAACAATGTCCTGGCTACAGAGAGTTCGTGCACAGGTGTCATCCAGTCCAGCATCAGGTTCTTCGTCCACAGGCCTTGAAATCGAGCCCTCAGCATACCTGGCTTCTCGCGGGGACAACCTTGTCTTCTCTTAGAATAAGGCCGCGCCGTGGCTCAGTGGTTAGACCACTTGGTTCTCACCAAGGCGGCCCGGGTTCGATCCCAGGCGACCGCAAAGTGCGATTTGTGGTGAACAACACGGCGCTGGGGCTGGTTTTCTCCGGGAGCTCCAGTTTGTCCCGCCATCTCATTTCACCGGTGCTCCATCTTCATCTCATGTATCATCAGTGTCACCACCTGCGGTGCCGTATGTAGTAAAAGCAAGCGATAAACACTACATATTTCACTTCATTCTCAGAATAACCCTACAGATTCCAAGGTGTTCTTCGGGGTGGTGAGCATCATCTCTTCTCCCTTGAGCTGCAGAACCTCCCTGCTGACGTCAACCGTCGCCTTGTGGCTCCTGAGGGCATCCAGTCCCAGTATCATCTCGTCTGCCACCTTCGCGACGAAACCCCACAGGCGCAAGGCACTCCGCCCCAAGGTCAACTGCAGGAGGGCCTCTCTCCACAGGCAAGGTGTAGCCCGATGCCGTCATTAGCAGGTACGGTCAGCTCGGTTTTCTCGGTGGCAAAACCCTGGTTACGTCAGGTCTCATGACGGTCATGGCTGCCCTGGTGTCCAACAGCACGCTTCACGGCCTCCTTTTCACTCAACCGTCCGCGATGAGGCTGTCACCCGTGCGTCGACTGACGGAGCGCAGTCACTCGAGGATATGTTGGCAATGGCGCTCACGTGTCTTTCGCCACGACGACCCTTACTCATCTTTACGTAACCTCTTCTTGGTGCCGGCAGTCTCTCCTCAGGAGTTACAAGCGAGTACAGTAGACTATAAGTGATAGTCAAATGTTTTATATACATGACTTTGTCTACTTCTGTACATAATCTTATTCCTCTATCTACTTCAAGATAAACATCTTATGGTTACAAGGAAACATAATACACTTTAAGTGATAGTCAAATGTTTTAAACCTGGTTACTTTGGTGACGTCTTTATAATTACATTCTCCTTGTGTGTCAAAAGGTTAGAAAGCCTATATGTTTTCATTGTAGCGGCAGCAAAATATGCAGGAAGTCATTTGTAAATGTTTGTCTGATTTATGTAATAGAGAGTGATTTGTACAAAAGTAGAAAAGGTCACGTGAGAGCCCCGCATTAGATTTTTAAAGCTAGTTATGTAACCACTATCAAAATCACAGTTCTGAAATCCTTAACACTGTGGGAGTGGAGTTGAAAATTCTCTCGCTTTGTTTTCTTTCGCGACCGGCAAATTTCTATCTCGCAATTCAGCAGTATCGATTATTCCTCTCGCGGTTTCCAAGGGCAACAGAGCAGAAACGAAAGGAATTAACTTTAATTAGTCCGGGAAGCTTCAAAGCTTTTAACTGTCAAATTTCTGTCGAGAGCAAAAAACCCGGTCATCCTTTCTCGTTAAAAATGAGAAACAAAAAATGTGATATATGGGGAAGGAAGGTGTTGAGGAAAAGTGCAAAATTGTACACCTCTGTCTTAACAAGAGACATGGGACATGACAGTGCTCTCTGAAAATTCAGAGAAACGACATCTCCAATGTGTAACAGTCACGCGATGATGGAGAGGATTTGAGGTAATATAAGCAAATTAAAGACAATGAAGAAAACTTAGGTTAAGAAAAGTTTAAAACCAGAAAGGAGAATTTAAAAGACATAACAGTAGTTAAAAGATGAGAGAGTTGGCCTAAGTAGGAAAAATGATTTGAAAATTAAGATAATGTGGTAAAATGAAGAAAACATAAATGGAAAAGAAACGTAGAAGAGAAGATTGGGAAATGTGTGCGCAGTGTTTAACGCCCGCTTTTACTACATACGGCACCGCAGGTGGTGACACTGATGATATATGAGATGAAGATGGAGCACCGGTGGAATGAGATGGTGGGGTAAACCGGAGGTCCCGGAAAAAAACCGCCCAAGCGTTGTATTGTCCACTACAAATCTCACTTGGCGGTCGCCTGGGATCGAACCCGCGCCCCCTTGGTGAGAGCCAAGCGGTCTAACCACGGAGCCACGCGCGGGATTGGGAAAAATACTATGGGATGGAATAAGGGAGCGAAAAGGAAAGAAAGAGAAGACTGAAATTTGGTTTAAAAAAAAAAAAAAAAAAAAAAAAACATATGAAAAGTAAAGAAAATAAGGTTGAAGTGAAAGAAAATAGGAAAACAGTAGAAAAACAATGACAAGCAGTACCAAGAGAAATGACTTCAATAGCACAAAAGAATAAAGATTGGGAACAAAGATGTAAAATTAGGTTAATAAAGAGAAGGGTAAAAGTAAACGAAGTGAAGAGAAGCAAAATATAGAAAGCACGTTAAAAAGGTACAAAGCAAAAGGAATGAAGTGAGACTAAAAATGAACGAAAATAATGGAATAAGGGACGAAAAGTAAACTATAAAATTGGACAATTGAAGTGCTCAGATTCAGAAGTTGTTAAGTCAATGTTTTTGAGAAATCTTGCTAAACACGCAATAGACACTCTGAGTACCAGTTCTGTAACAGTGCTAAAAGATTTTAGGATCAGAAGATGTTAGGTGGAACATATTATGACCCTGACATGTTGAATGAGCATCAGTTTCAGAAATAAAAGTTATTAAGTCAGCCTTTTCGAGTTAGATGTTGTTAAGTCAAGTAGTTGCCGCATCAGTCGTTTGGTCTTGCCACACAAGTTCTTTGATATCAGCTGTTGATACATTTTAGATTAGACATTCAGACATTAGACAGTTTTAGACATTCAAGTGCACTTTCAGAAAGTTTATATGTATTTCACAATACCAGGGAAATCTTCCATGTCTATTGACAGAATTTTTGGAAATATTGAGAAAAAGAAATGATGAATGGATAAAGACTTAGTCCCTTCCACATGGATGTTTGATCGAAGATTCACTACAGAAGAAGCCCATGACGTTGTTCATGACAAACGTTCACTGACCGACAACGAGGAACATGATGGCACTTCAGTTGAAGTTTTCTACTTCAAAGATTCCCTGGCCAATGTCTTTGTAAGAAGTATTCCTGAATTAACTTTAATCCTGGGTGTGAACTTCCGAAGAGTATGTGTACCAAATGTTCGTCACACAATGTCTTCCTCACTTTATCGTCCCCAGTCCCATTTGAGGAGAGTAGTGAGGTTACAAGTCTTACACAAGGCATGTGATAATGCGAAAAATACATCAGATAGCCTTCGGAAGATTAAGAAGACAAAAAATTACGATGTTCGTTCACTACTGGAACATGTCACTCTGTCAGAAGGTATCACATTTTATGACACAATGACATATGGAAGTGATGTAGTAGTGGTGGAGTGATGTTTTGATGACAATGTTGCATGTCAATCCATGAAGTGCATAGCGGATTAGTCCATAGTAGAGATGTATTGGTGAAAATACAGTAATAGTGTATCCATGGCTACATATTATAATATTCTGTAATGGAAAAACTGTAACATTATGAAACAGAAGCTGTTAAGTCAAGCAACCTAACTTTTCATCCATTTTAGATTAAAATAATAATATGAAAGTAAAGGACAGAAATAACTAAAATTTCAGCCATATCGGACGATGAATGGAATGGGTGAAATGATGCTCTAATGAGCTCAGGGTCCATGGAGCTTAGGATAAGGGAAAACCGCGGAGAAAACCTTATTCAAGTAACTCACCCTAAACGATATTCGAACTCGAGACCTCTTGAACGTGAGACAGATACTCTACCACCACGCTACCGAGGCGGGACATTCAAGCCAAGAAAATAAAAATGAAGTATAGCCAAACAAAAATGAAGAAATAGGACGGAAGGAGAAAAACACAAGAGGAGAGAAGAAACAACAAAAATAAAAGAAAGTAGACGGTGCAATTATACAGAAATTAAGAGAACATAATCAGAGAAAAATGGATACTATATTTAGAAATAATAGAGTAACTAGAATAATAAACAAAGAAGGGAATCAAGAGTGAAGATAATAATACAAAACGAAAGATGTTGAAGAACATTTCCTTAAAGAAAACAGAAAAACAAAGTAGATGAAGTCAAAGAAGGGAAAGAGCACAGAAAAGTAACAAAAATGTAAGAAAAGCAGAATACACAAGGTTACTTGAAGAAAAAGATTTGTGGTTTAAGATACGGGAGAAAAAGAGGAACAGAATATCGAGAAAATCATAACAAAGATTACAATGAAAGAGGGAGAGAAAGCAAAGATAAATGTAGAGAAACAAAGAGAAGACCATTCTGCCACATACATTTCGAAAAAAGCAAACCTAATTTTTTATATCGACGCCGTTTGTGTCACGAACAAGGATAAAAAAAGTGATGTCCAATGCGAATCTGTCAGAATTTAAAGTACAGATTACAGCAAAAAGGATTCCTCTATTCAAAACGTCACATCCATCACATTACTCCACGCGTGGAGAGCAAAACGTAAGAGAAGGGAGGCTCCACGAAAACAAGAGAGGAACGATTTAAGGAGGTCTCGCAATAATCATAACTTGCAGACAACTGACTGACGATCGGCTCCATTCCCAATTCTCTTAGCTAAATTAAGTTCGGAGTGTATTAGAAGAAAGAAAACTCACAATAGTCTGTAACTATGACGAAGTTCAACGAGGCGTTCTCAGAAAGAAGGGTGAGGTCAGAGGATTTAAGAGTGGTTGGACTAAAGAAAAGTAATAGCAAAGAATAGGATTCCTAAATATTACAGGTTAGGTTTCATATACCTTTAAACATTTATAAACCGAAATGCTTCCCAAAGAAACGACATTAAATGACAAATTAACTGTTTATTTTCGAAATACGAATAACAAATTTAGTGTTACAATATGTGCTCAATATTATCGCGTGGCGCTTATGATGCGGAGAGAGAGAAGCGTAGAGTGAAAGAGACAGATAGCGTTAAAGCCACGCCTAGGCCCATCCACAGAGCTAATGACGTGCCTAGGAGAGACGGGGTGGAATGAGGAAGAGTCCGAGAAAGGTCTGGACAATTCCTTCGCTATCGCAAGGGTACGTGAAGCTTCGGAAAGCTTCGCCAGCCTTCGTGAAACAGCTAAATCATGTATAAATGATGAGCTAGAACTGCTAGCAGTCCAGTACGCCAGGGGCCGAGTTGCAGTGTGGACCTGCGGCAGACGGACTTGAAGATTGCGTATGTGTGTGTGTGAGTCTCTGTGTGTGTGTGTGTGTGTGTGTAGCGGCATTTTGCTACTGCTTTATTTCTACGTAAATAAACAACGTTTTGAATTTCTGCAAGTTGGGCTTTTAATTCTACAACCCACAAAGCCACAATATTGAAAAAAAAGGAATATTGTAGAAATAGAATTTCAAAAAGCTTCAAATTTAAACATTAGAAGATAGTTTTGACAATTGTTTATCTAAAACGAGGATAACAGGAAAAGTTTTCGATCTAATAAAGATACAATAAAACTTTTCCTATTTTTATCAACAGTCTCCTTGTAACACTACACACTTCTCCCAGCGATGCTCTCATCTCTGCAACCCGTCCAAATAGTACTCGGCGTCTATCAACATAGTCTCCCTGTAACTTAGCACACTTCTCCCAGCGATGTTCCCATCTCTGTAACACGTCCAAATACTACTCGGCGTTTTTCAACATAGTCTCCCTGTAACTTAGCACACTTCTCCCAGCGATGTTCCCATCTCTGTAACACGTCCAAATAGTACTCGACGTTTTTCAACATAGTATCCTTGTAACTCTACACACTTCTCCCAACGATGTTCTCATCTCTGTAACCGGGGCCCAAATGACCTTGTTGTCGACGGGCCCTTAAACACCACACACTCACTCACTCTCTCTAACCCGTCCAAATAGTACTCGGCGTTTTTCAACATAGTCTCCTTGTAACTCCACACAGTTTTCCCAGCGATGCTCCCATCTCTGTAACCCGTCCAAATAGTACTCGGCGTTTTTCAACATTGTCTCCTTGTAACTCTACACACTTCTCCCAGCGATGCTCCCATCTCTGTAACACGTCCAAATAGTACTCGGTGTTTTTCAACATAGTCTCCTTGTAACTCTATACATTTCTCCCAGCGATGTTCCCATCTCTGTAACACGACCAAATAGTACTCGGCGTTTTTCAACATAGTTTCCTTGTAATTATACACACTTCTCCCAGCGATGCTCCCATCTCTGTAACACGTCCAAATAGTACTCGGCGTTTTTCAACATAGTCTCCTTGTAACTCTATACATTTCTCCCAGTGATGTTCCCATCTCTGTAACACGTCCAAATAGTACTCGACGTTTTTCAACATAGTCTCCTTGTAACTCTATACATTTCTCCCAGCGACGTTCCCATCTCTGTAACCCGTCCAAATAGTACTCGGCGTTTTTCAACATAGTCTCCTTGTAACTCTATACATTTCTCCCAGTGATGTTCCCATCTCTGTAACACGTCCTAATAGTACTCGACGTTTTTCAACATAGTCTCCTTGTAACTCTATACATTTCTCCCAGCGACGTTCCCATCTCTGTAACCCGTCCAAATAGTACTCGGCGTTTTCAACATAGTCTCCTTGTAACTCTACACTCTTCTCCCAGCGATGTTCCCATTTCTGTAAACCGTCCAAATAGTACTCGGCGTTTTTCAACATTGTCTTCTTGCAACCTTACACACTTCTTCCAGCGATGCTCCCATCTATGTAACCCGTCCAAATAGTACTCGGCACTTTTCTCTGTAAAAAAAATTGTTCACAAAGGTGATTGCCTCTTCATTTGGCGAAAATCTCTGTCCGAGCGCAATTTTCAGACGACGGAACACAACGAAGGCACTTGGGGCTCGATCTGGTAAGTCAAGCAGTTCAAACCGTAATTAGTGGATTTTCGCCATTGCAGCCGCTGAGGCGCGACACTGTGCGTTGTCTTAGTGAAACAGGATTTCCATTTTCTGCAAATGTAGTCATTTTCTCGCAAGTTCTGCCTTCATGTTCTCCATGTTCTCAATTAATGATGCGTAGTACGCTGCTGTAATGAGTTTTGCATTTTGAGGATAATCTATTATAATGACTCCATGACTATCCCAAAAAACAATCGCCATCACTTTCCCAGCCGGAAAAAAAAACAGTTTTGCTTTCCTTGGAGACGGTTACCCTTTTGCGTCCGAGTTTGGACTGTATTTCTGTTTCGGGCCTGTAATGGTGTTACCAAGTTTCATATACAGTAACTAATTGGCGCCAAAACTCGGATTTATTCCGCATAAACTGCGCCAACAGAGCATTAGAAATGTTCATTTGAGCACGTTTTTAGTCTAAGGTTGAGCAAACGCGGCACCCCACGCGCGGACAGCTTTCTCATATCTAAAGTTTGAAACTATTTACTCTGGAAATGTTTCAGTGTAGTTACTTAACATCCTATATATAACCGAGGAATATCCCTCCGCGTTGGAAATATAGTTTCAAAAAGCTTCCAATTTAAAAATGAAAATCTCTTTCTTTATTTTAAAACTGGTTTATTAAATGTAGATATTTATAAATGTAACTGAGAAACATCCCTCCGTGGCAAAGCTTCAGTCTTGTATTCAGAAGCTCCTAGATACCAAGCCAGTAGCCACCAATTCTGACGTAGTAATGGAAGCTAAAGACAACCGAGCCTTAAAAAAAAAAAAAAAAAAAAAAAAAAAAAAAAAAAATGAACGGCGTACCAATTTCAGGTTTCAAACCAATATCAAAGACAGTTTCACAAACAGATGTCAACGCTCACGGAGTCAAGGAAATATTTGTCACAATGGAAATATTGAATACAATTATAATAAATAATATAAATGTAAATAAGGAATCAAGTAAATATTTAAATGATAAATAGTAAACATTTGGAATACATTGCTTTTAAACAAAGTAACACACAACAGTCGAATGTTGCTCTACCATTGCACTGAAGTTTGGGACGTGGTTAATACCGATTGCGTCTTTGTTTATTTACATCCTCCGTTAGCGCATATCGGACGATGAATGAAATGATGTTCAAATGAGTACAGGGTACATAGAGCTTAGAGCTGCAATTCATGTTTTAGGATAAGAGAAAACTTACAACATTAAGTCATATTGGACGATGAATGCAATCATGTTCAAATGAGTGCAGGATAAGTCGAGCTTAAGGTTACCTGACATTCATCTTTCATGATAAGACAAAATTTCCAACAGTAAGTCTGATCAGAGGACGAAGGAAATGATGTTCAAATGAGTAAAGGTTTCATAGAACTTACAGTTATCTGATATTCATCTTTGAGAATAAAAGAAAACCTCCAACGTTAGGTCATATCGGACGATGAATCATACGATGTTCTAATGAGTACAGGGTACATAGAGCTTAGTTACGAGACATTATATCTGTCAGTATAAGGGGACACTTCCAACGTTAAGTCTTATCGGACGATGAACGAAATAATGTTCAAATGAGTACAGGATACATCGAGCTTAAAGTTACCAGACATTCATCTTTCATGTTAAAGGAAAACCTCTAACGTTAAGTCATATCGGACGATGAATTAAATGTTTAAATGAGTGCAGGGTACATACAGCTTAGGGTTCACAGACATACATCTTTTTGGATAAAACCTTAAAAGTGCTGACCAAGATTAGAATTGGGGTCTCTTGAACGTGAGGCAGACACGCCTCCGAGACGGAACCTGCACCGGTACTTCCACCAATATCTCAATTGGCCCTCCAGGGACATTAGGTGTCTGAGTGCAACGTCCCGGAGCATTTCTGTGAAACTCTGCATGACGGTGTCAAGAATCGAACTAAGGCCTGCCTGTGCCAGTGCTAAGAAAACGACCAATTGGAGTAAGTAGGAGTAAAAGTGTGATTTAATATCTCAGGAAGCTGTATGTATTCTTAGAAGAAGTTCTTAGTTTCTCGAAACTGACAGCGCGATATCCTATTAGATTACGTTCTGGACATTCGTTCTCCTTTGAAGACAAAGCAACAGCGGAATATGCTCGACTGTGTAACTCCCTGGAGAAGATATTATTATTGCTCTCTTCGACTAAATATGATTTTCTGGTCGGTGGAGTTTCTGACTACCAAACAAGCAACACTACTACCAACTTAATAATTGAGCGAAAGGCTCACAGAAACTTTCACACTCGCTCCTCCAGACGCGACAAGATTAGGAACCAACTCAAGCATTCGGCTTCAGGGGTGTACAAACCGAGCTCTGTTCTCTCCGCTTTTTCGCTACTCCAGGGTGAGCAGATGGTTCAGTGTTGGAACTTCCCGGCTCTGCCTGACTGTGGCCATGGAGCCTCCGTACCTGGCTCGTCTTTTCCCTGGGAGCTATGAACCCCGGACACATTTGAGCATCATTTCACCCATTTCATTCATCGTCCGATTAAACTTAAGGGGGCAGGTATGCAAATATTCAGGGTCTTACATAAATAGCCACGACATCCAAAGTTTTCGAGTAAGAAAAGTGAAACTTAGTATTCTCATTTAAGATAATACAGTTAATATGCACAAAGTTTTTCAGAATTTGCCATTGTTTATAACTAATGCTATATTTCTTTTCTATATGCAGAGACATTTACAAATTTAAGACCCTTTTTTTCAAAACTCACATATGCTATCTTTCTGACATTTTGTATGTTATTACAAAATACACTAAAAATGAATTTGTTGGATTTAGATTCCTTATTGAAGCGGTATAGATTTAAAAAATGTTAATACTATGCATCCTTTACATATTAAAATAATTTCATATATTTTGTATCATCACATTCCATCTGGAGCTTAATCTTAAATTCTAGAAACAACAACATGTTCATTGGCATAAGACAACTGTGTGCTAAATTGCATCACAGTAGATGAAGTAGTTTGACAGAAAAATGGGTTTAAGTTGTAGAAAATGCAAGTTAAGGGAAAAGGCAATTAAAAATACAATAATTATTATTCAGTTTGCCTTTTAATTTTAAGTCAGAACTGCCCATATTCATAGTCTGTATCCTCATTCTGGTCTTCTTCAGCAATTTTTTTAAATTCCTCTTCTGTCTTGCTTCTTTCTGCATTAATTTCATAGCTCTTTCTGCACCAGCGATGCGAATGTTATCGATACTCTGCAAAATTGTTTACATAAACACACCAGGTTGATACACTAACTGATGCATAACTTTCTTTCTGCCTACATTCCCATCATTAAACACTATTGCAGCATCAAATTTAGCAATTGTCACCACTATGGAAGACACAAATGATGTTTTGGGACACCTTTTCCATATCAAACTGTTGAGGCTTTCATTTGGGTTTTGTGTCTCTCCATAGAGACATTTTTAGCAAGTCTGGGTGTGCTAAGAATTGATAGGTGGGCTTTATAGATTCCAAGACAGCTGATGGAAGACTATGTGTTGCTACTTTGCTACTATGCAACACTAGGGCATTTATGTTTTTAAAGGTACATACACACCACGTGCAGTCATAATACTTTGGTGTTTGATAGCTAACACTATATACTATTTTACAAAACAATAAAAAAGTTAGATTTTTTGAACATTTTCTCGTACGTCCCCTTACAGTTGGAGGACGTAAAATTACAAAAAAAAAGTAGGCGGTTTTGTGCCAGCCGAACTGCTGCAAATATTAATTAATTCCAAATACTTTTGCACTGTTTGGCAGTAATTGGAGGTCATTTATACCTCTTTTTGAAGTGAATTCATTATGTATTACAACAAAGCACCACAATATAAAGGTATTGTATTGGTTTAAATTCCATGTGCTGTAATACGTCCAGTTCAAATAAGAATCCACCTGTAAGTTCCGAGACCAAAAGACAAAAGCAAATAAAATGCTATTAAAAAGTTCATGCCCTATTCTTAACTATGGTAATATAAGAACTTGGAAAGATAAAGTCATGCTGAAAAATTCAATGCCATAGACGGGATTTGAACCACGGATCTTCTGGTTGCCCTCAAGCCGCTCTAACCCTTGAGTTACTATGGTCAACGTGCCGATATGGCATTAAATTCTCCAACTGACTCGTGTTTTTCCCGGTAAACCACTTAGGAGTTCTCATAAACATATGAGACAACTACCTTAATGGCGACTTACCATGCTGTAAGTACTTTAAGGCCCGGGCTTTATAGTTCGGACCACTATTAGGTACAACTGACTCGTGTTTTTCCCGGTAAACCACTAGGAGTTCTAATAAACACATGAGACAACTACCTTAGTGGCGACTTACTATGCTGTAAGTACTTTAAGGCCCGGGCTTCATAGTTCGGACCACTATTAGGTACAACTGACTCGTGTTTCTCCCGGTAAATCACTAGGAGTTCTCATAAACACATGAGACAACTACCTTAATGGCGACTTACTATGCTGTAAGTACTTTAAGGCCCGGACTTTATAGTTCGTACCACTATTAGGTACAACTGACTCGTGTTTTTTCCGGTTAACCACTAGGAGTTCTCATAAACACATGAGACAACTACCTTAATGACGACTTATTATGCTGTAAGTACTTTAAGGACCGGGCTTTATAGTTCGGACCACTATTAGGTACAACTGACTCGTGTTTTTCCCGGTAAACCACTAGGAGTTGTCATAAACACATGAGACAACTACTTAATGACGACTTACTATGCTGTAAGTACTTTAAGGCCCGGGCTTTATAGTTCGGACCACTATTAGATACAACTGACTCGTGTTTTTCCCGGTAAACCACTAGGAGTTCTCATAAACACATGAGACAACTACCTTAATGACGACTTACTATGCTGTAAGTGCTTTAAGGCCCGCGCTTTATAGTTCGGACCACTATTAGGTACAACTGACTCGTGTTTTTTCCAGTAAACCACTAGGAGCTGTCATGAACACATGAGACAACTACCCTAATGGCAACTTACTATGCTGTAAGTACTTTAAGGCCCGGGCTTAATAGTTCGGACCACTATTTTGTACAACTGACTCGTGCATTTCCCAGTAAACCACTAGGAGTTGTCATAAACACATGAGACAACTACCTTAATGATGACTTACTATGCTGTAAGTACTTTAAGGCCCGGGCTTTATTGATCGGAGCACTATTAGGTACAACTGACTCGTGTTTTTCCCGGTAAACCACTAGGAGTTCTCATAAACACATGAGACAACTACCTTAATGACGACTTACTATGCTGTAAGTACTTTAAGGCCCGGACTTTATAGTTCGGACCACTGTTAGGTACAACTGACTCGTGTTTTTCCCGGTAAACCACTAGGAGTTCTCATAAACACATAAGACAACTACCTTAATGACGACTTACTATGCTGTAAGTACTTTATGGCCCGGACTTTATAGTTCGGACCACTATTAGGTACAATTGACTCGTGTTTTTTCCGGTAAACCACTTAGGAGTTCTCATAAACACATGAGACAACTACCTTAATGGCGATTTTCAACATGTAAGTACCTTAAGGCCTGGGTTTTGTAGTTAACCATTATTAGGTCAATTAATAGAAATTAATTGTTGTATCATACTCTCCGTGTGTAGGCTAATTTATGGAAAGGTAGTGTCAGGTGGTTGTCCCATGTGTTTATGAGAACTCCTAGGTTGTTTACCGGGAGAAACACGAGTCAGTTGGAGAATTTAATGTCATGTCGGCAGGCTGGCCATAGTAGCTCAAGGTTTAGAGCGGCTGGACGGCAACCAGAAGATCCGTGGTTCAAATACCGGCTCTGGCATTGCATATTTCTATCTGACTCTACCTTTCCATAATTTAGCTTACACACGGCAAGTGAAAAAGATCCATTAATTTCCAATATAAAAACACGTTGATATCTTGAAGTTTTCTTAAAGAATATCACTTCAAAAACCTACAGATACTCCAAAAAGTATACGTCTAATCATAGTACATAGAATACAACAAACACAATCAGAAAAACATAGATAAGAAAACAACAATATTTCCTTGCATTGGTTGCAATCTATATTTAAAAATAAAACACAATCTGGGTTCATATGTTGCTCAATTAGTGAACAGCTGTAACCATGTCCCATTTGATGTGAAACAAGTATTTCTCTAGTAAACAAGATCCCAGGTAAGGTGTTTCGCTGTCAAACACCCCTTCCATTTTCTTATACAGTTGTGTTTCTTCCAATGTTGCTGCCAGTTCCATCTGTTTTCAAAGCCGTTGACTGATATTTAAGTAATATGGGTCGGAAACGTCGTGAAAGACAAATGAAGAGAGACAAATTTACATCAGATTATTTAACAAAGGAACATCTATTCAAGAAATTGGAGAAACCGTTCCAGGTCTTACCAGTACGGTGAAAACTGTTATATACAGATTTGATCGAAGCAAATCTTACGAAAATCAATCAAGAAGCGGTCGTCCTGAGTTCTATCTCAGATGGAGAAACGGCAACTACTTAGACAAGTCAAGAAAAATCCTAAAGTAAGTGCTCCAAAACTTAATATTGCAGTTCAAACTCACACAGGAAAGTCCGTTTTAGCACGAACTACAAGAAACATGCGTCATGCAGCTGAGTATGGAGGCCGAACAACCCCTAGAAAACCATACATTAGTAAAATCAATAGAAAGAAGGGAGTTGCATCTGCAAAAGAACATAAATACGATGAGTTTGATTTCTGGAAGAACGTTGTATTTACTGAGAGTCAATTTGAGCTCTTTAAGTCAAAAGGGCGAGTAATAGTGTGGAGAAAAAAGAGTTGCGAGCTTGATGAGAAAAATATAACAACTTCAGTTAAACATGGAGGCGGTTCAGTACCTGTCTGGAGTTGCAGGAGTGCAAATGGTGTGGGGGATTTGTGTTTTAATGATGTAATTATGAACCATAAGGTTTATATCAACATCCTAAACAGATATCTCCTCAGAACTGTGAATAATGTAGGTATTTTTGAGGATTATACAAGGGCTCTTAAATAAGGAATGGTCATAAATTTTTACGGTCATATCCTTTGCACTAAAATTCAATCTTATTTTATTCTCTTAGCTTAATGTGAAACAAACACGCCGTAGTAGTTTCATTGTTAGTACTCCTGGTTCCCGCCTGTGAGAACAAGGCAAGTTTAGACATGTTCAGTATCGTCTACCGCTACAATGGAGGTAACACGCGAGGAACAATATGCGGCTTTGAAATTCTGCTTTCGTCTCAACAAATCTGCAGCTGAGGCGTATACAATGTTACAGGAGGCCCATGAAGAGTCTGTTCTTCCCTACAGCACAGGTCGAAGGTGGTTTAAAATGTTTAAAGGGGGGAAATAATCAATTCTATAGGAAGGGGGTCCTGGTGCTCCAGTTACTGCTCTTACGGAACAAAACATAACACTGCCGCTGCCATTATGAGAGAGGATCGACGAATTACCTTAAGATCACTTTCTGAAATACTGAACCTTTTATTGGTTGCCACCCACACGTTGGTGACAGAAACATTACACATGAGACGTGTTTGTGCGCGATGAGTTCCAAGACTGTTGATTCACGAACAAAATGACATTCGCATGCAGTTAAAGTTGATGTTACAGGAAGAACCAGAGCTTCTCTCTAATGAAATCACTACTGATGAAACTTGGCTACATCATTTTGACCATGAGAGAAAACAGCAAAGCTCAGTGTGGAAATCTCCATTATCAAATAACAAAAGTCCTTGCTTCTGCTGGGAAAGTTGCGGCCATCTCATTCTTTGATATTCATGGAATGATTTATCTGCATGTTGTGCCTGCAAACACACCAATAACTGGACAATACTACAGGGATGTCCTGAAAATATTGCAGGTCCATATCAGGTGCAAAATACCAAATTTCCGAGAATCAGACTGAATGCTGCACCACGATAGTGAGTGGCCGCATATTTTCATTGTTATTGCTGAATATCTTCCAAAAAACAACGTGAAGTTCATCCCTCAACCTCCCTATAGTCCGGATCTAGCCCCAGGTGACCTAACTTGAAGAAACGCCTTCGTGCGAGACATTATCCATCATCAGAAGCAGTGGTGAAGGCTGCGGAGGCAATTTTGAAGGATCTCTGAACAAATGGTTTCCGGCATGTCTTTGAAGACTGGCAGAAACGCTGGGATAAGTGCATCGTATTCAGGGGAGACTATTTTGAGAAGGACCGTCAAAATTATGAGGATGAGTAAACTAAAAAAAAAAAAAAAAAAAAACGTACGGTAAAAAAATGAGGTCATTGTTTATTGAACAGCCCTCATCTTTTCACACAAGTTAATCATCCAAAACACACAGCTCTAGATGCAAGGCTATGTTTGTTGTATAATACTTCACGATGAATGCAGACACCAATGCAATCAAGAGACATGAATCCAATAGAGAATTTGTGGAGTATACTGGACAAAAATATTAGGAATTATCAGATATCTAATATAAAGAATCTAAAGGATGCTCTACTGGAGGAATGACGTAAAATCACAGTAGAGACAACACAATCTTTGGCGAAAGCCATGGCAAGGAGAATGCAAGAGATTATAAAGAGGAATGGAGGGCCTACTAAGTACTAACCATGCCATTCTACAACATTTTCGGTTTGCAAATACTTATTTTGCATCCTATATTGCATATCTTTACTTTAGCAGGGGCGGTTCCTCCATAGGGTTGCAGGTTTGCGCTACACCCACTGATTCTGAAGATACAACAGGTGTATTTTGCACATTAAAGCTGTGCTTGTTTGCATTGTTTTGTATACAAACATGTTTCAATTACGCTTATCGTCTGTAGCTGCCCATGACCGCAGAAGTCGAAATAAACAGTGATTAGCTGTAGGAGCCGCAGGTTTGCAGTGAAGAGCTAACCTTAGATTTCGCCCAAATGTAGGCTCTCTGAGGGGGTTGCGGGAAGGTGAAGAGATGGCACGGGCTTCTTATACACTGCTTAAATGGAGGTTTATAAACCTAGCTCCTCCTACTCTTAGCAACGGCTATAGCGTGAGCTTCATGCTTAGCTTCTGTGTGCTCTGCTTTTCGAACACAGGGAGAATATAATTAAATGCATGGAGGTTATTCAGAAGAGAGCTCTGTTAAACAACAACACCACACTTGTTCAGGATTCTGGGTTTATGGCCACTTTGAAAGATTATAATTTTGTATTCTGGCTGTCTTTCTTTTACAAGATCATGCCACATGTGGACATTTTGTACAATCAGCTGCAGAAACGAGACTGCAATGCAACGTTTGCCATCGCCCAGCTAAACGTATTTAAAAAGGAAGTGCAAAAGGTAAGAAATAGCATGGATATCGAGGAACACGAAGAAACTGCAATTAAGGGGAGAAGAATAGAAGATCATGATGTGAAAAGAAGAGAAGCTCTTGAAGGATGTGACATTCTTAGAGAAGCGAAGGACAGATTTAGCTTCACGGGGCATTTGGTAGCCTCAACTTTGTTTCATTAAGAAAATTTTTAAGACATTTCCAGAGGATTCACTTAGAGAAACAATAAGGTTCTATCCTTTTATCATTGGAACAAAAATTTGTAGAGAACTAACTGTAATTTACAGTCGAGAGGAATTTCGTGGAATGTTCGGCGTTTTGTGCTTGATGGACTACAATAAGGAAAACAATTTATGTGCTACATTCAGCGATTATGTCAAACTCCTCCGAGTACTGTTAACTATGCCAATGTCTACCGATGAAGCAGAATGCTGTTTCTCAACTTTAAAAAGAGTAAAAACTTTCCTTAGGAACACAATGTCACAGGACCGATTGTCAGCATTAGCAATGCTTTCAATTGAGAGAGATTTTGTTATGATGATCAGCGACATCAACGCAAAAGTTATCGATAGATTCGCCAGGTCTAAGGAAAGTAGAGCAGAGAATCTGTATAAATAGGTGAGTCATTACTACTCTGTATTTTATTTTTCATTTGTGCACCACCAATAATTTAACCCTCAGCCGCCACTGACAGAGGGACAAACTAACATTTTTCCTACAATTTTCTTGTATACTCTAAACATGATTTGCGGTGGAACAGGTCCCTCACGTTGTTCTAACTGATCCTGACATCACACTGCGGTAATTTGGCGCCATAACAGGAACAGCGGATGCTGTTCTCACCAGAACTAACCAACCAGTTCTAAGCTGAGGTCTTTATTAGTGCTATATGCTAATGCTCTAATCCCTGTAAGTGAATTAGTGCAGTGGTCAGCACCAGGGACCACACAGCAAACACTTCCGGAACACGACGAATTTTGAAAGGTAACAGGATTTGCTGCGAGTTACCTGTCCGTTGTACGAATCACATCAATTTCAGGTGCGTTCGTGCCTCAGTGGACACCAACGTTCAGGAATGACACATTTTTATTTCTTCGGCCTGTAACCTCGCTGTTTTTAAGACGCTCTCTTTAAAAATAACACTTCCAGAAATTTAAAGCTGATATTGCACATTGGTCTGTAAATATATTTTAAAATTCCTTATATGGACATATAAAGTAAACATGGCCATCTGAAATGCAATGTAATTCAATAACCAAGCAGGACGTGTAGATGATGCAACGAATACTTAGGGTTTTTTTTTTTGGTGTAATTTACGTCCACCCCAACGTTAAGTTATATCGGACGGTGAATGAATTGGGTGAAATGATGCTCAAATGAGTCCAAGGTCCATGGAGCTTAGAGTTACCCGACATTCGTCTTGAAGGATAAGGGAAAACCCCGGATAAACCTTCTCCAGGTAACTCAACCTGACCGAGATTCGAACTTGGGACCTCTTGAACGTGAAGCAGACATGGTACCATCTACGCTACCGAGACCGGCGAATGTTTAGGTTTATTAAAATCCCAAATTCAGAAAATTCTGGAAAATAAATAAATCTACACAAATTGTGACGTCGGACCAATCAAAATTTAGTATTTCGGTAACCTAGCAACGAAACAGAGAAATCACGCCTCGGTAACGTAGATGGTAGCATGTCTGCCTCACGTTCAAGAGGTCCCGGGTTCGAATCTCGGTCAGGGTGAGTTACCTGGGCAAGGTTTTTCCGGGGTTTCCCTTATCCTAAAAGATGAATGTCGGGTAACTGTAAGTCCCATCGATCCTGGAATCATTTGAGCATCATTTCAGCCAATTCATTCACCGTCCGATATGACTTTAGCGCTGGAGGATGCACATTACAAAATAACAAAACAATAAAAAAAGAACAGAGATAAGAACCACTAACTTTATACTTAAATTTACTTCACCTTCTTGATTGCACTCTCAAAGCGTGTAGACGTGTTTTTGGGTAAAGGCTCTTGAAAATTACAGGAAGTTAGTGGAGTTCACCGTTCATTAACGTGTAATAAACGATTAAAATATACGCTGAATACGCGACCCGACGAGAAATAACATAAGTGAAAAACCGTTGCATCATTCGCAAAGCAAAGGAGAAAATTCAAAGTTAGGAAAGTGCTATACCAGTGAAATAGTCGCTCGTGAAACAAAAGACGTCGAGAAATAAATACATGTAGAGTGAAACGGTGTTCATAATTTCATTTCATAGTTGCCCAAACGAAAAATCCCTTTTGAGTAGATACCACGACATTGAGGTTACACATCTTATCGCTCGCCGCAGCTACCATAAGGAAAATTTACAGAAATCTTCGAGACCATCGTCTTCACGGCCTCGAGACAGGAGAGTTCATCGCTTCTACATGGAGGTAAGGTTTCGCTTCTCCACGCGTCGCTACACCGAGGGAAGCGCAAAATTTTTCGCGCGTGCGGGGCGTGGACCCTTACGACAACGAACCCTACTTCAAATACGTCGCCGCGCCGTGTGGCATAAATCTACCTTAACCAATATAACCACTTTAAATTACTTCCAATACTTTTGTACGAAAACCACAACTAAAAGCCCCAGAGCTTATTGAATTTCAAGGTTGGCATTCAGATAAAAAAAATTCTAGAAAATGTCCCAACCCAGACTATCGATAATATGGAACATGAAACTTTATTTTCTCAAGTAAGTCTCCAATAAATTTCATTAGATTACCTTTAACCTCAAGGTATTTTCATGACAAATAAATGTAAAACATTATTTTTCTGGGGAAAATCATCAAAAGATATCTTAAATATGAATGACTTTTGTATACCTGGTTAACTGTAAGAAACAAAACAAAACAAAAAATTGTAAGGTTGTGTGTTCGTCAGAACTAAAAGTCTAATTTGCAAAAGTTCAAAATGTTCTGTTTTTTATGGTAATTTACTTCCTCCAACCTTAAGTCTTATCGGACGATGAATGAATTGGGTGAAATGATGCTCAAATGAGTCCAGGGTCCATGGAGCTTAGAGTTACTCAACATTCATCTTGAAGGATGAGAAAAACCCCCGGAAAGACTTATCCAGGTAACTCACCCTGACACAGATTCGAACTCGGGACCTCTTGAACGTGAGACAAACATGCTAAATGCTCTGTATTTCAAGTAAAAATATATTCTGTTCAACCCTGCCTGCAGCAAAATAACATAAACACACACAACGCAGTACTGAAGCTCATCTGCACATGTCCACACAGCTCGATTAACATCTGCGATTCAGAACTCGCACCTGACTTGTTCTAACAGATGCAGCGCTCTTATACCTTCACTAAATGTTCTCGAAAGCTGCCGACCTTTCAAGACCTTTCACGGCGGCAAGAGAAGGAAAGAGTTATCCAGACATCACTCTGTCTCTTTCTCTCCCCGCTTCTGTCCCTCACACTTGGCGCTTGCCTAGGCGTGGACCGGCAGCAGCACAACAATGCCTGGAAACACTATTACCTATTAAAACACAATTTATGTGCGATACACTTTATGTAGAATTAACTATTTCTGACATATTCCTTGTTATTTGAGTATTCCAACTCCTATACTTCCATCTATCATAAAGTCGATATTGATTTTAACTGTTGTACCTAGAGAATGTAATTTACAAGGACGCCATCTAGACAATAGATATTAAAATATTTGACTATCACTTAAAGCCTAATGTATTCCTTGTAACTACAATAAGATAAGGTTTATCTTGAAGTAGATAGAGCAATAAGTGTTTGTACAAGAGTAGAGAAAGTCATGTATATAAAACATTTGACTATCACTTAGTCTACTGTATTCCCTTGTAACTACAATAAGATAATGTTTATCTTGAAGTAGATAGAGTAATAAGTGTTTGTACAAGAGTAGAGAAAGTCATGTATATAAAACATTTGACCATCACTTAAAGTCTACTGTATTCCCTTGTAACTACAATAAGATAATGTTTATCTTGAAGTAGATAGAGCAATAAGTGTTTGTACAAGAGTAGAGAAAGTCATGTATATAAAACATTTGACTATCACTTAGTCTACTGTATTCCCTTGTAACTACAATAAGATAATGTTTATCTTGAAGTAGATAGAGCAATAAGTGTTTGTACAAGAGTAGAGAAAGTCATGCATATAAAACATTTGACCATCACTTAAAGTCTACTGCATTCCTTGTAACTACAATAAGATAATGTTTATCTTGAAGTAGATAGAGCAATAAGTGTTTGTACAAGATTAGAGAAAGTCATGTATATAAAACATTTGACTATCACTTAAAGTCTGCTGTATTCCCTTGTAACTACAATAGAATAATGTTTATCCTGAAGTAGATAGAGCAATAAGTGTTTGTACAAGAGTAGAGAAAGTCATGTATATAAAGCATTTGACTATCACTTAAAGTCTACTGTATTCCCTTGTAACTACAATAAGATAATGTTTATCTTGAAGTAGATAGAGCAGGAAGTGTTTGTACAAGAGTAGAGAAAGTCATGTATATAAAGCATTTGACTATCACTTAAAGTCCACTGTATTCCCTTGTAACTACAATAAGATAATGTTTATCTTGAAGTAGATAGAGCAATAAGTGTTTGTACAAGGGTAGAGAAAGTCATGTATATAAAACATTTGACTATCACTTAAAGTCTACTGTATTCCCTTGTAACTACAATAAGATAATGTTTATCTTGAAGTAGATAGAGCAGGAAGTGTTTGTACAAGAGTAGAGAAAGTCATGTATATAAAGCATTTGACTATCACTTAAAGTCCACTGTATTCCCTTGTAACTACAATAAGATAATGTTTATCTTGAAGTAAATAGAGCAATAAGTGTTTGTACAAGATTAGAGAAAGTCATGTATATAAAACATTTGACTATCACTTAAAGTCTACTGTATTCCCTTGTAACTACAATAAGATAATGTTTATCTTGAAGTAGATAGAGCAATAAGTGTTTGTACAAGAGTAGAGAAAGTCATGTATATAAAACATTTGACTATCACTTAAAGTCTGCTGTATTCCCTTGTAACTACAATAGAATAATGTTTATCCTGAAGTAGATAGAGCAATAAGTGTTTGTACAAGAGTAGAGAAAGTCATGTATATAAAGCATTTGACTATCACTTAAAGTCTACTGTATTCCCTTGTAACTACAATAAGATAATGTTTATCTTGAAGTAGATAGAGCAATAAGTGTTTGTACAAGAGTAGAGAAAGTCATGTACATAAAACATTTGACCATCACTTAAAGTCCACTGTATTCTCCTCTAACAATAAGATAATGATATTGAAGTGGATATGGGAACACGTTTTAAAGGAATACATTTTACAGAACTGTAGAGACGCTCAGATTTTTTACATAAGATTTCAGATTCCTCATATTCTGGTAGCTTTACAGGAAATATTTAAAAGTGCTGCTCTGAGTAGATGAGCCTTCTTGGTTGAACAAACAAGAGCCAGGTCCTTGTAAACGAATTCAGCAGAGGGAAGCAAATAGGGAGACATTGCGATGCAGATACGGGGGAGGTTTGTTCGCCTAGCCGTAAGATTGCAGCACCGTCTAATGCGATGTCTGCCCTCCGCCGTTCCATTTGACGCTACGAGCCTAATGAAAGTGGAGGCGACCATTTACTTTCCCCCAGTAACGTCTTAAATAGAACGTCCATGGAGAAGGTCCTGGCATGCCACTTTTCAAAGTAGCGTCATCTCTTGTAGAGCAGCTGCACCATTTTCCTTCCAATAATGTAATGTACTGTCTGTTTTACAACAATCCACCTCACGGCACCGTAGACTTAGAATGTGGACCAACAAGTAATCAGTTTCACCAACCTTCAGTTAAAATTATGCAGAGGAACAGCGGATTCACGTATGTCACACGAATTATAATAATGATGATGATAATGATACTATTACTACAAATAATAACAATAAAATAATATAACACTAACACTAACAATATTAACACTAATAAACAACAATTACCATAGTATAATGATAATAATAATGATGATAATAATGATGATAAAAATGACGATGATGATAAAAATGACGATGATGGTAAAAATGACGATGATGGTAAAAATGACGATGATGGTAAAAATGACGATGATGGTAAAAATGACGATGATGGTAAAAATGACGATGATGGTAAAAATGACGATGATGGTAAAAATGACGATGATGGTAAAAATGACGATGATGGTAAAAATGACCATTATGGTAAAAATGACGATGATGGTAAAAATGACAATAATAACAATAATAACAACAATAACAATAACAACAATAACAATAACAATAATAACAATAACAATAACAATAACAATAATAACAATAACAATAACAATAACAATAATAACAATAACAATAACAATAACAATAATAACAATAACAATAACAATAATAACAATAACAATAACAATAACAATAATAACAATAATAACAATAACAATAATAACAATAACAATAATAACAATAACAATAACAATAATAACAATAACAATAACAATAATAACAACAATAATAACAATAACAACAATAATAACAATAACAACAACAACAACAACAACAACAACAACAATAATAACAATAACAACAACAACAACAACAATAATAACAATAACAACAACAACAACAACAATAATAACAATAACAACAACAACAACAACAATAACAACAACAATAACAACAATAACAATAACAACAACAATAACAACAATAACAATAATAACAATAACAACAATAACAATAATAACAATAACAACAACAACAATAATAACAACAACAACAATAATAACGACGATGACGATGACGATGACGATGACGATGACGATGACGATGACGATGACGATGACGATGACGATGACGATGACGATGACGATGACGATGACGATAACGATAACGATAACGATAATCATAATAATAATAATAATAATAATAATAATAATAATAATAATAATAATAATAATAATAATAATAATAATAATAATAATAATAATAATAATAATAATAATAATAATAATAATAATAATAATAATAATAATAATAATAATAATAATAATAATAATAATAATAATAATAATAATAATAATAATAATAATAATAATAATAATAATAATAATAATAATAATAATAATAATAATAATAATAATAATAATAATAATAATAATAATAATAATAATAATAATAATAATAATAATAATAATAATAATAATAATAATAATAATAATAATAATAATAATAATAATAATAATAATAATAATAATAATAATAATAATAATAATAATAATAATAATAATAATAATAATAATAATAATAATAATAATAATAATAATAATAATAATAATAATAATAATAATAATAATAATAATAATAATAATAATAATAATAATAATAATAATAATAATAATAATAATAATAATAATAATAATAATCATAATCATAATCATCATCATCATCATAATAATAATAATAACAATAATAATAACAATAATAATAATAATAATAATAATAATAATAATAATAATAATAATAATAATAATAATAATAATAATAATAATAATAATAATAATAATAATAATAATAATAATAATAATAATAATAATAATAATAAAAGTACAGTATCAAAATTATTTATTTCCGCAAATCTGTCCATTAAGAAAATTACACAAAAAATCTGATCTTACTGAAGTGCATTCCTCGTTCCCTATAGTCCCATGTGACTTTTTTCTATTCCCTAACTTGAAGAAACGCCTTCGTGGGAGGCGTTATCCATCATCAGAAGCAGTGGTGAAGGCTGCGGTGGCGATTTTGAAGGATCTCTCAAAAATGGTTCCCAGCATGTCTTTGAACACTGGCAGAAACTCTGGGACAAGTGCATAGCATTCAGGGGAGAGTTTTTTGAGAAGGACATTCAACATTTTGAGGATGTGTTAAGGTATGTTGTGACAAAAAACGTAATCATTCTTTATTGAACAGCCCTCGTAACTGTTATTGGGTATCTTACCTAATTCTGAAAGCGTTAACAGGTGTCACAGCTAAGGCGATGTATGAACCTGTTTAGAGGGCAGCGTTTCTAGATGCTGGTGTACCGACCATTAAATTAGTGCGAGTCTCACCAGGTGGCAAAGCGACCTAAGCAAATGTGGTATCAAACAAAAGACAACCGTGGCACATTAACGAACACCGCCGTTTTTAATGAAAGACTCCGTGTGCTCACTTTGAAATAATGTTTTTTTTTAAACCACCGGCGCTCACGTGGGCTCTTTTAAATCCACTCTTTCTTCCCTAAAATAAAAAGGGAAAGTTGTGAATCTGGGGCACGTAATCCTGAGAGCGAACCGAGTGCACGTTTAAAAGGGAAATAATGGTCCGCGATTTCTCTGCTCTGGATATAAACTAAGAAATGAAGTGTAGAAACCTCACTCCTCGGGTTAAGTGCTCCGAGGTCCCCAGTTCGATTACAGCAGGCCATTTCGTGCTCTCCCCAAGCTGTGCAGAAGTTCTATCCTTTACAAAGACTTTCTTTACCAACTGAAACACACATATATATCTCGTGGAAGGGTTAAGGGGGTACATTGATGATGATGATGATATCATCAAAACAAACTGACTGTAAAATAAATAAGCCCACACACAATTAAAGCTATAATTTCCCATAAAACACCAAAAGACATAAAACATACTACTTTCAGTAGAAAATTGCCATGACAAGAGCTACCTGCCCAGTGCTGGTCGAACCAATTTGTTCCTTTTCTTTGTGGCAGGGCCAGCACTTTCTGCAGGTTTTTCCTGTCGTTTTTTAACAGACGTCCTCCTAATAAGGTCCAGATATTCCTGCTCCATTTCTTCTACGGATGAGGATCCTTTGTCGATTGAATACTTCGGTTCAAGCACCCCAAACCGGTTGGACACCGAGAACAACGAGGATGACAGTCCTCGATCAGAGTCTTCGCCAGAAGAAACCTCAGAGGAGGAACTTGGGGATGCCGAGGACTTGTCTTCTGCCTGGTGGTACGGCTAGTGTCCTTGAAAAAAATCAGACCTCAAGTATGTGATCTTGAAAGTTTTGGGCGGTGCATCGTATACGATGGGCTTGCTAGGCTTGTCGGTTGAAGTGGATGGTGTTGTAGGTGACAGTGACGAGGTGTTGGATTCCGTTTTCCTTTTGGGCGATTGAGATGCCGTCGTTAGTTTTGGTTTTGCTGGATTTCGTACCTGTGTTGGCACAAGGAGTTTGTCAGAGATCGTAGGCGCACTGGAATCGCTGGTCTGGGTTGCGATTTCCCTTCTCGGTACTGGTTTAGATACGACAGAGCTGTACGTACCGGACCTGAAGGCAAAAGGCTGGCGAGTGCGAAGGAGTTTCCGGGCATCAGATACAGATGCGTTCCCTTAACTCGGATCTCCTGAATGGCCTTTTGTTCCGCAAAGCGTGGACAATCTCTGGAACTGGAGGGGTGTTCCCCTGCACAATTGACACATTTTAGATATGCGGAGCATGCTCCATCGTCCACTGATAAGCTACAGTTCACACATGTTGGCATACCGTTACAGAGCTCGCTCGTGTGACCAAACCGCTGACACTTATAACACCGTAAAGGGTTTGGTATATACGGCCTAACTTCAATACTCTCAAACCCTGCCCTTATCCTCTGCGGGAGATCTACCCGATCGAAGGTCAGGAACAGGGTACGGGTAGGCACCAATTCCCCTCGCTCTCTGCGCTGAACTCGGTAAACATCGGTAGCACCTTGTTCTTTAAGGTTCTGCTGAATGTCTTCGTTGGACATTGCGTCCAACGCACGGCTGGTGACCACTCCACGTGAGGAGTTCAGGGTCTTAAGAACGGTAACGGTCACGGGATAACTGCCCAACATGTTTGCCTTCAAGATAGCAGCGGCCTGGGAGAAGGAAGGCGCTTCCACCAGGAGCGTGCCATTGCGTGACCTTGTGTGCATTTTGACAGGACCAGCGATTCTATCTGAATCCTTTTGGATGACAAAGAGATTTCCAGTAGAGAACTTTTGGCCTTGTTCGGTTCTTCTGGTCACTAAGTAGCGAGGACCAACGGACTCAACTACTTCCGTTACATTAGTCTTTCCGTTTTTGGTATTTTTAGTTGTGGGTGTAGCCATAAAAAGCAGTAATAAATTTCACCCCGCAGTGCTCCCCACCCACCACGGAGTCCTACAAGGGGTCATCCCACTGGAATGACAGGGCTACACACGGATATAGCGGGCTCGCCGTCCCACTCACCTTGGATTTCGGTACAACACCTAGTCCTGGCCGATTGATTAGGGGTGGGTTAGTCCCTAACCTCCCGTTTAGGCGAAGCAGAGCGCACTCTCCCCAAAGTCCACTGGAAAGAGCTCAGATGCGCATCCCTCAACCACTGGGACAAACCTTTCCACCGTCACGGGTCTCCACGCACGGTCTACACGTGGGTGGTCGTGTTGACTGTCTCCCTCAACCACGAGGAGAAGCCCACACGAGGGAGACTGTTGGGTCGAGACCCCGGGATCACCAATTCCCGTACCTACCGCAGTAGGCCCCTGGGGGTTAAGGGGGTACAGATGTGCTGTTTTAGCTATTTTCATGAAAATAATAGATTTTGGGGTTTTTGTTGCAAAATATGCACCATAATTTAATTTACTTCTTTACAAACTTTCATGCCCGTAGGGCGAACGCAACTCTTGTTTTGGACGACATTTTTAAAACTCTATGCTAGTTTAATACCTCTCCATGCTTTAAATGGCATGCCCACATGTTTGAATGCAGAGAACTTAAGAAGGATTTGATTTTGAAATACACATTAAAATAGCATTAAGCCACCGTAGCCTATTTTAACAAGTTTTAATATAAATCCCCTAGATGGCAGTGAATTTTACGGATGCTTTTAGTCGTGTTCTTGATATACTTCCTCTGTAATGTCGCGAAACGTTTGTTTTATGTTTCCTTTTGTTGTTTCAGTGTTTTTAAAAGTGATACTTGGCGTTTAACGTTATTATTTTCAGGTTTTCGCCTCTTTGTAATATATTTATTATATTCCACTGTCCATTTCGGCCTAAAATCACACCATAAGCTGTGGTACAAGTTTATTTCAGTTAATATGCCTAGAACAATTATGTATTGTGAAATAAAAGAGGTTAAGGTACATATATTCTTTTATAAGGTATTGCATTATTTTACTGTTTTAGAATGCAAAAGATAAAGGATAGTAGAGCCGTTTTGTGTAAATTAATAAATAAGAGCATAAGGGGGAAGACAGATTCTTCAGGTGAAGTAAATCAGGAAGTAATTGAGCCTGTAGCACTGTAAGAGAAAAGCATAAGTCTTTCTAAATTGGAGGTGCAATGCAGTACCTATATACCATATGAGGATGTAGGTGAGAGCAAATATATTATTCTAGATTTTGTCCAGTTGACAGAACTGATGAAAGTTTTATCATGCCCACATTGTTTACACAAACGTCTTAACCTGGAGATGCTTCAAACCTCTGGTTTTGCTCCTCAATTAGATGTGGAATTTGAAAATAGACTACTATTTCAGTAAAGAGATATAAAACTTAAGGATCAAGAAGCTATTAGGAGGGAAGAAGGTGTAAGTTACACTGCTGGAGCTTTCTAATATAAAGAAAGTATATATATTTTTATGTAAACAGCATGCAAAAGTTGAAAGCCATTTTCCCATGTTCTTTTTTTTTCCTTGTTTTCAAATGTATTCTTCACAGGTTAGAAGATGTTCTTCAGTCATTTCTTCTTCTTTGTTGTAAAATGCTAGGCTTTTGCAATGAGGCCATTGGCTCTCTTCTCTCCAATATTTCTGTGTAGTGGATCCAGCTGGTACGACTTCACAGGTTAAAAGATGTTCCTCAGTCATTTCCTCTTCTTTGTTGTAAAATGCTAGGCTTTTGCAATGAAGCAATTGGCTCTCTTGCTCTCCAATATTTCTGTGTAGTGGATCCAGCAGGTAGGGCTTCACAGGATAGAAGATATTCTTCACTCATTTCCTCTTCTTTGTTGTCAAATGCTAGGCTTTGGCAATGAAGCCATTGGCTCACTTGCTCTCCAATATTTCTGTGTAGTGAATCCGGCAGGTAGGGCTTCACAGGTTAAAATATGTTCTTCAGTCATCTCCTCTTCTTTGTTGTCAAACACTAGGCTTTGGCAATAAAGCCATTAGCTCTCTTGCTCTCCAATATTTCTGTGTAGTGGATCCGGCAGGTAGGGCTTCACAGGTTAGAAGATGTTCTTCAGTCATTTCCACTTCTTTGTTGTCAAATGCTAGGCTTTGAAATGAAGCCATTAGCTCTCTCGCTCTCCAATATTTCTGTGTAGTGGATCCGGCAGGTAGGGCTTCACAGGTTAGAAGATGTTCTTCAGTCATTTCCTCTTCTTTGTTGTCAAATGCTAGGCTTTGGCAATGAAGCCATTAGCTCTCTTGCTCTCCAATATTTCTGTGTAGTGGGTCCGGCAGGTAGGGCTTCACAGGTTAGAAGATGTTCTTCAGTCATTTCCTCTTCTTTGTTGTCAAATGCTAGGTTTTGGCAATGAAGCCATTAGCTCTCTTGCTCTCCAATATTTCTGTGTAGTGAATCCGGCAGGTAGGGCTTCACAGGTTAAAAGATGTTCTTCAGTCATTTCCTCTTCTTTGTTGTCAAATGCTAGGCTTTGGCATTGAAGCCATTAGCTCTCTTGCTCTCCAATATTTCTGTGTAGCGGGTCCGGCAGGTAGGACTTCACAGGTTAAAGGATGTTCTTCAGTCATGTCCTCTTCTTTGTTGTCAAATGCTAGGCTTTGGCAATGAAGCCATTAGCTCTCTTGCTCTCCAATATTTCTGTGTAGTGGGTCCGGCAGGTAGGACTTCACAGGTTAGAAGATGTTCTTCAGTCATTTCCTCTTCTTTGTTGTCAAATGCTAGGCTTTGGCAATGAAGCCATTAGCTCTCTTGCTCTCCAATATTTCTGAGTAGTGTGTCCGGCAGGTAGGGCTTCACAGGTTAGAAGATGCTCTTCAGTCATTTCATCTTCTTTGTTGTCAAATGCTAGGCTTTGGCAATGAAGCCATTAGCTCCCTTGCTCTCCAATATTTCTGTGTAGTGGGTCCGGCAGGTAGGACTTCACAGGTTAAAAGATGTTCTTCAGTCATTTCCTCTTCTTTGTTGCACAGAGGACAATTTGGCTTGTATAAATTCCTATTCTGTGTAAGTGTTTGACCAAATACTCATGTTCCGTAAGTAATCTAAAATTTGCTACTGCAGCTTTACGTGGGATTTCTGGAATAGTTTCTGGATTTTTAATTAAAATGTTCCATTTTTAATCTTTGGCTTTGTTAGATATTAATTGGGTTTGTTTTTATACTTTCTTTTGATTAATATTTTTATGGTTATAAAGGGTAAGTTTGTACTTTTGTTCTGAATTAAATTTGCACCTTTTTGGCAAGGAAATCAGCTGATTCAATTCCAGCAATTCCACAATGTGCAGGTATCCAGAAGTATAATTCTTTTCCGTAGTTTTTGAAGTTGTTGGATAATTTTGTGACATTCTTTAATTTGGATTGACCTTTGATTGAATTTAGATGTTCTGTACACAAGGTGTTGGAGTGAAATACGAATATCCGTTACTTCTGCATCAAAATTTGTTGTGTGGTGTCCCGCTGGTTGATAGAATGAGAACATTGCACACATAACTCCTGCTCCTGAGTTGTTGTCCAAGTTAGATCCATCCGTGTAGATATGTAACCATTCTTCTGGTGGGTATCTATTGTTCACATTTTTTATGCTAGTGCTTTTAGTACAGGTTTGGAAGTTTCAGATTTTGTAACTATTTGTTCTAAATCTAATTGAATATTAATTGTTTGAAAAGTTAGTGGGATTTCACTGATTAAAAGAAAAATTAATTAAAATTAATTATTTTCCATATTCAAAATCCATTTTCTCCCACAATATTACAGCTAGAGCTCTGAAAATGGTGCACAATACACTCCATAAGCTGTGCAACAAACTGATATATGGGAGTTTTGATTTTGGTAATAGTTTAATTTTTAAAAAAATTACTATAAGTAAGCACTGATTTTGGAGTTTTTCCGCCTTGACACATAAATAATTTTTTAAAACATAACTCTGCAGATATTAAGAAATCCCATCTGTTAATTTGTTATCAAAGAATTAAGGAATTTAATTGTAACAAATCACATATATTGTTCAATATCTGTCAAAGAGGATAGATTTTGATTTTAAGTACTAAAATTGTATAAATTAATTCATATATCAAGAATGCAGTTACATATTGGAATGAAAACTGGTACACACATTTCTTTAGTTATTTCTGTATGATTTACCTCTTCCAACGTTAAGTTATATCGGACGATGAATGGAATGGGAGAAATGATGCTCATACGAGCCCTGGGTCCATAGAGCTTAGAGTGACCCAATATTCGTCTATCAGGATAAGGGAAAACCCCGGTAAAAACCTTATCCAGGTAACTCATCCTACCGAGATTCGAACTCGGAACCAATTGAGCCTGAGGCAGACACGCTACAACAACGCTACCGAGGCAGGCATTAATATCTGTACAAACAATTGAGGCTCTAGCAATAGTAGTTAAGACAATCACTTTCAGGACTTCGGTCCTCAAACGCACCTATATAACTCGTGGAAGTGCTTAAACACCCAAGATTTTTGAATACCTAATAAATGTGCTCAAGTTCCTGTCGGGAAGCAAGCCAAGGTAAAAGACGATTAGAAACCGACGTTTCGGGGATGTGCATCTCTTCCATCATTAGGATATTTATTACATGTGATACCGAAATTATGGTTTGCAGGAGCCAAGAATAATGATAGACGTCGAAGGAATGTTGGTTCTTTGTTACGACAACGGGCAAGGCCAGTCCATTGGGGAAAGTGTTTATAACAAAGCCATGAAAGACGCAGTGTCCTTAGAAGGTTTCTAAAGGAATTGTCACTTGTATATGAATAGAGAATTCTTCAGATCGTTTACAATGGCGACCAAAACAGCCACAAAAGGGTCTTTGGTTTGAAAAAGGAATTTCGAGAGTGAAAGTTATATAAAGATACACACGCGCGCAGATGTGGTCAGAGCACTCTTCGGCGTTCGCCGATGGAGACGTGTCGCGGCTAGAAAGACATTATAAACATTTATCGGCGTGTAGCCGAGATAAAAGGGAAGAGTCAGACGTGAAGCCTATTAGGGTGGTCAACTTGTTCGGTCTTGAATATTTGTCAGGTCATCAAAATTTATCGAGAAATATAATTAGCATTCAGTCACTATAAACCGTGATTTGTAACCCTCGGTCGGCAGCTTCCATTTCGAGGTTTGAGATAAGAAGCAGTGAATAAATAATTTGGAAACGGGCATTCCAGTGTTGTAAAACTTCCTTCTCACACCCATCCACGCATACCCTGAGAGAAACCTCATTGCTCACTATAATATTTGCTTCAAACTGGTGCACAACGTAGAGCAGTGGCAACCTGTGATCGCCACCATCATATTTGGTATCACATGTTATATACATAAATGTACCACTGGATATAACACTAGTATAAACAAAGACAAAACACTATGAAAATTTGCATTACTGAACAAAAGACTGCTTTCAGTAAATTAAATGCCACAGCAGGAGATGGTGTGCGAATATAAAATTAATTGGGTCAAGGAAACGTAACTACCTAACTTGATTATCTAATCGTCTTTTCAACTGGCTTGCTTCCCAAGAATAACTTAAGAATATTCGTCTCCATAGGAAAGCGTCAGGTCTTATTTTACCTAATAAATGTGTTTGACATACATTTTACATTTTAAGAAGATTTTAATTTTTATGTAGTAATACTTTGTCTATCTTTGACTGCTTACCCGTTATACAAAGTTCATACAAAATGAGGTGAACTTCAGAGGACATTCCTAAAAAAGTTAATACATACGACGGTCGGCTTAAAAGTCCCCGGCCTCATACACATGGCGCCACTGGACCAGATGAACGGATAGCATCATATAGCTTAACTCCGGACTAGCTAGTGTACATAGTTACAGGTCAATATCTTGTTTAGTTTTTGAATGTCAGCATTTTAAACAAGTGTAGAGGTCTGAAAACCTGAGTATTTGTAAGAACCTGCATTTGAAAGGCTTACACCTAAAGAAATCAACGAGGATATCGACAGTATATTGAAACGGAAGGAAAACGAAAAAAAGAAATTCTATGATTTTCAATATTTTCGGTGCATTTTCAGAGTAGTCTTGCCTTAAAGAATGTTTAATATGTTGAAGGTCAAGTGCAAAGATCGGAAACCAAAATATTTCGGTTATTTTTACCATACCTATCACGTACATATATTGACAGCAAAGTTATGATCAAATTGGAAGCGAAAATATTTCGTTTCAGATTTTTCATATAATAATTTTAATTAATGCAGTTCTTAATTTCATTTAATTTTACTCCAAATCGCTACATTATGCTTTCAGTAAATCTGTAATAACGGAAACAAATCAAAAACCGACGTTCTGCACTTCAACTGTTCACGCTTTAGACTGGAGGTAGGTATTAATGAGATAATAACAGGCATGAACAAATGCTACCAAAAACATATTTCAACAATAGCTGTGTTTCATTATCTGTAACAAATGACAAACTACAATCGATCAAAAATAGAGAATAATAACGTTTTATGGTTTCTGAAACAAAGGCTCAATACATGGAGTCCATACTAAGTTCTTGAAAGCAATTAGCTGTATACAAAACCGTGCAAACAAACACACGAATGGAGCAAATTCCCAGGGGCAACAAAACCTCACCTTGTTCACAATCGTTTTCCGTGCAAGTGAACCCCGCACACGCCATAACGGAGATTAGACTGCTGATTAGTTCAGTCAAGCGCGTTACTTGGCGCGTTTCCTGCGCTTACCTAAGCTTTGTTCGGGTAGCGTGGCGTCTTCAACCTGCCCACAGATAACACAAACTTGGCAACAACGCCTCGCATAGAAAACTGAGGTTGCAATGCGAAAACGTGAAAAATTACATTCAGTGCCTGTAGAGTTGTTAAACTGTAGAACCCCGATTACACGAAACAAACGGCCACAGTCGATTCCGCTAACATTCTCTTTTCGAATAGTTGGTAGACAATCTAATACCCGTTGTGTACACTTGCACGATTTTCTCTACTCTTGTACCAACACTTATTGCTACAAATACTTCAAGATAATGTTTATCCTAGTGTAGTCACAAGAGAATATAGTAGACTTTAAGTGACAGTCAAATGTTTTATCTACATGACTTTCTCTGACTTTGTACAAGCACTTATTGCACTATCTACTCCAAGATTAACATTATCTTATTGTAGCTACAAGGGAATACAGTAGACTTTAAATGACAGTCAGATGTTTTATATACATGAATTTCTCTACGCTTCTACAAACACTTGTTCCTCTATCTTCTTCAAGATAAATATTATCATATTGTAGTTACAAGGGAATACAGTAAACTTTAAGTGACAGTCAAATGTTTTATATACATGACTTGCTCTACTCTTGTGCAAACATATATTGCTCTATCTACTTCAGCATAAACATTACCTTTTTGTAGTTACAAGGGAATAAATTAGGCTTTAAGTGACAGTCAAATGTTTTATATACATGACTTTCTCTACCCTTGTACAAACACTTATTGATCTATCTACTTCAAGATAAACATTATCTCATTGTAGTTACAAGGGAATACAGTAGACTTTAAGTGATAGTCAAATGGTTTATATACATGACTTTCTCTACTCTTGTACAAACACTTATTGATCTATCTACTTCAAGATAAACACTATCTCATTGTAGTTACAAGGGAATACAGTAGACTTTAAGTGATAGTCAAATATTTTTAAATTTGTTGTCCAGGCTACAAAACTCTCTTTGCACGTCCAAGAATGTCGACCCTCTAGTTGAGAAAGCAAATGTAAACCAATAACAGAAATACCTCTGATATGGTTAACTAAAAAGAAAGTTCTCGAAATAAATTCTGAATTTAAAAATTTTGTGATATATCCTCCTGTTACCCATTTATACAAAGGCTATAGATATTGTAGAAAATCAACAAACATTTCAGAAAATCTAGTTCTTCAAATAAGTATCTTAAATATGTCATGTTTTAACCTAAGTTGTATGAGCCAGTTATTACAATTTCAGATTTTCTCCAGCTTTCCAGGCAAGGTATACTTTAAAATTGTATTTTTCCGTTGGTAGCACATTCTAGAAAGATGCCAATAATTAAGTTACAACATGGTTAAGTTATTTTCAAAATAAAGGAATTGCGTATATCGATTATTATACTAGATACGGTACCGTTCATTTTAGATGACCTGTACTTAAGTGGTAAGCCACAAGACACAAAATAGTATTTCATAAACATATAGATGAACTAAGACACTAGAACTTCTCAATTTTTTTTTTGTGCAGTGAACAATTTCCGAAGTATTTTTATATTTGCTTTAATGTTCCAATAACTATATTTTCTGAGATATGAATTCGTTATTCATCTTCATATCCTTTGAATATCCGACAAGAGTATAGTCACCTAGACAACCAGTTTAAAAACATTTGACTATCAATTAGAGTCTACTGTATTCCCGCGTAACTACAATAAGATAATATTTAACTTGAAGTACGAGGGCTGTTTAATAAAGAACGATCATAGTTTCTTTTCTTTCTTTTTTACGGACATAAATCTTTCGCACTGAATTTCAATCTTATTATATTCTGTTAGCTTAATGTAAAACAAACACGCCGTAGAGGTTTCATTGTTGGTACTCCTGGTTCCTGCCTGTGAGAACCAGGCAAGATCAGACTTGTTCAGTATCACCTACCGCTACAATGGAAGTAACCGCGAAGAACAATATGCGGCTTTAAAATTCTGCTTTCGTCTCAAATCTTCAGTTGAGTCCTAAACAATGTTACAGGAGGTCTGTGGAGAGTCTGTTCTTCCCTACAGCACAGCTGGAAGATGGTTTAAAATGTTTAAAGAGGGATGACAATCAATTTCAAAGGAAGGTGGATCCGGTGCTCTACTTGCTGCTCTTACGGAAGAGAACATTAATACTGCTGCTACCATTGTGAGATAGGATCGAAGAATTAGCTTAAGATCACTTTCTGAAATACTGAACATTTCATTGGGTGCCACCCACACGTTGGTGACAGAAACATTACACATGTGACGTGTTTGTGTGCGATGGGTTCCAAGACTGTTGATTCACGAAGAAAACGCCATTCGCATGCAGGTGTGCATGCAGTTTGAAGTTGATGTTTTAGGAAGATACGGAGTTTCTTTCAAACGTAATCACTGCTAATGAAACTTGGCTACATCATTTTGATCCTGAGAGCAAACAGCAAAGCTCAGTGTAGAAATCTCCTTCATCATCAACCCCCCAAAAAGCAAAAGTGGTTGCTTTTGCTGGGAAAGTTATGGTCATTTCCTTCTTTGATATTCATGGAATGGTTTATCAGAATGATGTACCTGCACACACATCAGTAACTGGACAATACTACAGGGATGTCCTGAAAACATTGCAAGTCCATATCAGGTGCAAAATACCACATTTCCGCGAAGCAAGCTGGATGCTGTACCTGGATAATGCACGGCCGCATATTGGTAATGTTTTTGCTGAATATCTTGTAGAATTCAAAGTGAAGTGCATCCCTCACCTTCTCTATAGTCCAGATTTAGCCCCATGTGACTTTTTTATTTTCCCTAACTTAAAGAAACGCCTTAGTGGTTGGCATTATCCATCATCAGAAGCAGTGATTAGGGCTGCGGAGGCGATTTTGAGGGATATGTCAAAAAATGGTTTTCAGCATGTCTTTGAAGACAGGCAGAAACGCTGGGACAAGTGAATGACATTCAGGTGAGACTATTTTGAGAATAACCATCAAAATTATGACGATGAGTAAAGGCATGCTGTGAAAAAAAAAGAAAAAAGTTGTGATCATTCTTTGTTGAACAGCCCTGGTAGAATAGAAGAACTTTTGTAAAAGTATTTCTTACAAGAGTGGATCAGATATTTTATTAATTCTCCAGAAAATTTGCAAAGCTGCAATGCTACAAAATAAGTGTTTGCTTAAAATGAATCAGTTCTAAGTGTTTACATACGAAATCAGTTTTCCTGGAGGGCGTTCCGAATGATGAGGTGTAATATCTTGGCGAAGCAAGCCATGAACAGTTAAACAAACGATATCCTGCTCCTTGTGAGCGTAATGCGGATATTAATCAATATGGCACATAGTTAACGTGTCGTGCGGGTCACATAATTACCTCTACGACCGCAATATCGAGAGAGGGCGTGAACGAATGAATCATACAGCCGTTAATGAACTGCATCAACATGAAACAGGGATGTGGCTTACGTGGGCGTATTTCCACTGCTTTAAACATCCCCTTTGTGCACTACACACACACTTTTGTGTTATGTTAATATGCGACAGCTTCAATATTGTAACGGTGGCAGCAAATTATATCACAGAAAGATTAAATGTTGGATAATCCATTCCATCTTTTAGCCTTTTGCTGCAAGAAAGAGTAAAAGAACTTGGAATATTCAAGGGCAGCCACTGGCGGATATCACGAAGCTGGAAGAACAAGCCAAATTGGTGTTCGTTTTCCAGATCATTCAATTTCGGCAGATCTAGAAGATTTGGCTTCAATAGTGTACGATTTCTTCGTTTAGAGAATTTTAGGTTTTCCCGAACGCTTCCTCTTGCCTCAGAGCAAAGTACTGTGTGCCCATCACCAAAAGGCAATGCAGTGTTGTCAGATAACTCACCCATGTATAGTACCTATTACTGCAGTTACTGAAACGAGCATTAGATCTGGCTGATGGGTAACTCATACGCACTGTCATACACTCATTTCGTAGTAAACAGATACACTACTAGAGCAAATAAACAGTTGAAGCTCCTCTCCCCTCCTCCGGAGGCCTATTGCGGTAGGTATGGGATTGGCGGTCCGGGTCCCAAGCCAAGTCTCTCGATTGGGTGCCGCTGAGTGCTGAGAGAGCTAATGCCAAACGCCGAAACAAGGTCCATATCCGTTTATGACCCTTATATAAACAAAGCAAAGTAATTTAAATTAATGTAAAACTAAAGTTAAAGTGGAGCCAAAGCAAATCCCGAGTGAGGCCAGAGCGTAGACATTGTGCAAGCTGAGCGAAGCCAGAGCAAAGCCAACGCAAAGCCAAGTCAGAGCCAGAGTGGAGCCAGGACTAAGCCAAAGCAAAGTCAAAGTAAAGCCAGAGCAAAGCAAAAGCAAAGCCAAAGCAAAGCAAAAGAGGAGCGGAGTGTGACCGGAGCTTCCACGCTGGGTCCAAGTTTGAGTGAGGTTAGACTGAAGCCGGGGCGAAGCCAGGGCGGGATTGGGGTGGTGGCCGCAGCCTATCTGGTGTGAACCCAGATCCAGGTTTGAGGGAGTTTAAACTGAAGCCGGAGCGAGGCCAGAGCAAGGCCAGAACAAAGCCAAAGTGTAGCTAAAGCAAGATCAGAGCAAAGCCAAAGCGTAGCTAGAGCAAGTCCAGAGCAAGGCCGAAGCGTAGCTAGGGCAAGGCCAGAGCAAAGCCAAAGCGTAGCTAGAACAAGGCGAGAGTAAAGCCAAAGCGTACCTAGAGCAAGGCGAGGGTAAAGCCAAAGCGTACCTAGAGCAAGGCCAGAGCAAAGCCAAAGCGTAGCTAGAGCAAGACCAGAGTAAAGTCAAAGCATAGCTAGAGCAAGGGCAAAGTAAAGCCAAAGCGTGGCGAGAGCCAGGCGAGAGCAAGGCAAAGCCAAAGCGTAGCTAGAGCAAATCCTAAGCAAAGCTAAGGCTAAGACAAAGCGTAGCCAGAGCAAATCCAAAGCAAAGCCAAAGCGTAGCTAGAGCAAGGCCAGGGTAAAGCCTAAGTAAATACAAAGTAAAGCCAAAGCGTAGCTAGAGCAAGTCCAGAGCAAACACAAAGCGTAACCAGAGTAAGGCCAGAGCAAAGCCAAAGTAAATCCAAAGCGTAGCTAGAGCAAGGCGGGAGTAAAGCCAAAGCGTAGCTAGAGCAAGGCCAGAGTAAAGCCAAAGAGCTGCTAGAGCAAGGCGAGAGTAAAACCAAAGCAAAGCGAACCTGTAGCTAGAGCAATGCCAGAGTAAAACTAAAGCAAAGCGAACGTGTAACTAGAGCAATGCCAGAGTAAAACTAAAGCAAAGCCAACGCGTAGCTAGGACAAGGCCAGAGATAAGCCAAAGCAAAGCCAACGTGTAGCTAGGACAAGGCCAGAGCAATGGCAAAGCAAAACCAACGTGTAGCTAGGACAAGGCCAGAGCTAAGCCAAAGCAAAGCCAACGTGTAGCTATAGCAAGGCCAGAGCAAAGCCAAAGCAAAGCCAACGTGTAGCTAGGACAAGGCCAGAGCAAAGCCAAAGCAAAGCCAACGTGTAGCTAGAGCAAGGCCAGAGTAAAGCCAAAGCAAAGCCAACGTGTAGCTAGAGCAAGGCCAGAGCAAAGCCAAAGTAAAACCAGCGTGTAGCTAGAGCAAGGCAGGAGTAAAGCCAAAGAAAAGCCAACGTGTAGCTAGAGCAAGGTCAAAGCAAAGCCAACGTGTAGCTAGGACAAGGCCAGAGCTAAGCCAAAGAAAAGCCAACGTGTAGCTAGGACTAGGCCAGAGCTAAGCCAAAGAAAAGCCAACGTGTAGCTAGAGCAAGGCCAGAGCAAAGCCGAAGCAAAGCCAACGTGTAGCTAGGACTAGGCCAGAGCTAAGCCAAAGAAAAGCCAACGTGTAGCTAGAGCAAGGCCAGAGCAAAGCCGAAGCAAAGCCAACGTGTAGCTAGAGCAAGGCCAGAGCAAAGCCGAAGCAAAGCCAACGTGTAGCTAGAGCAAGGCCAGAACAAAGCCAAAGCAAAGCCAACGTGTAGCTAGAGCAAGGCCAGAGCAAAGCCAAAGCAAAGCCAACGTGTAGCTAGGACAAGGCCAGAGCAAAGCCAAAGCAAAGCCAACGTGTAGCTAGAGCAAGGCCAGAACAAAGCCAAAGCAAAGCCAACGTGTAGCTAGAGCAAGGCCAGAGCAAAGCCGAAGCAAAGCCAACGTGTAGCTAGGACAAGGCCAGAGCAAAGCCGAAGCAAAGCCAACGTGTAGCTAGAGCAAGGCCAGAACAAAGCCAAAGCAAAGCCAACGTGTAGCTAGAGCAAGGCCAGAGATAAGCCAAATCAAAGCCAACGTGTAGCTATAGCAAGGCCAGAGCAAAGCCAAAGCAAAGCCAACGTGTAGCTAGGACAAAGCCAGAGCAAAGCCAAAGCAAAGCCAACGTGTAGCTAGAGCAAGGCCAGAGTAAAGCCAAAGCAAAGCCAACGTGTAGCTAGAGCAAGGCAGGAGTAAAGCCAAAGAAAAGCCAACGTGTAGCTAGAGCAAGGCCAAAGCAAAGCCAGCGTGTAGCTAGGACAAGGCCAGAGCTAAGCCAAAGAAAAGCCAACGTGTAGCTAGGACAAGGCCAGAGCTAAGCCAAAGCAAAGCCAACGTGTAGCTAGGACAAGGCCAGAGCAAAGCCAAAGCAAAGCCAAAGTGTAGCTAGAGCAAGGCCAGAGTAAAGCCAAAGCAAAGCCAACGTGTAGCTAGAGCAAGGCCAGAGTAAAGCCAAAGAAAAGCCAACGTGTAGCTAGAGCAAGGCCAAAGCAAAGCCAAAGCAAAGCCAACGTGTAGCTAGGACAAAGCCAGAGCTAAGCCAAAGAAAAGCCAACGTGTAGCTAGGACAAGGCCAGAGCTAAGCCAAAGCAAAGCCAACGTGTAGCTAGAGCAAGGCCAGAGTAAAGCCAAAGCAAAGCCAACGTGTAGCTAGAGCAAGGCAGGAGTAAAGCCAAAGAAAAGCCAACGTGTAGCTAGAGCAAGGCCAAAGCAAAGCCAAAGCAAAGCCAACGTGTAGCTAGGACAAGGCCAGAGCTAAGCCAAAGAAAAGCCAACGTGTAGCTAGGACAAGGCCAGAGCTAAGCCAAAGCAAAACCAACGTGTAGCTAGGACAAGGCCAGAGCTAAGCCAAAGAAAGGCCAACGTGTAGCTAGGACTAGGCCAGAGGTAAACCAAAGAAAAGCCAACGTGTAGCTAGAGCCAGGCCAGAGCAAAGCCAAAGCAAAGCCAACGTGTAGCTAGAGCAAGGCCAGAGCAAAGCCAAAGCAACGCCAACGTGTAGCTAGAGCAAGGCCAGAGCAAAGCCGAAGCAAAGCCAACGTGTAGCTAGAGCAAGGCCAGAACAAAGCCAAAGCAAAGCCAACGTGTAGCTAGAGCAAGGCCAGAGCAAAGCCAAAGCAAAGCCAACGTGCAGCTAGGACAAGGCCAGAGCAAAGCCAAAGCAAAGCCAACGTGTAGCTAGGACAAGGCCAGAGCTAAGCCAAAGCAAACCAAAGCGTAGCTATAGCAAGGCAGGAGTAAAGCCAAAGCTTAGCTAGAGGAACGCCAGAGTAAAGCCAAAGCGTAGGTATAGCAAGGCAGGAGTAAAGCCAAAGCGTAGCTAGAACAAGGCCAGAGCAAATCCAAAGCGTAGCTAGAGCAAGGCGACAGGAAGGCCAAAGCAAAGCCAATGCGTAGTTAGATCAAGGCAAGAGCTGGTCCAAAGCTAAGCCAATGCGTAGCTAGAGCAGGGCCAGAGCAAAGCCAAAGCAAAACCAAATATAAGCCAAAGCGTAGCCAGAGCAAATCGAAAGCAAAACCAAAGCGTAGCTAGAACAAGTCCAGAGTAAAGCCAAAGTAAGGTTCAAGTAAAGTTAAGGTAAAGTCAAAGGAAAAGTTATAGTAAAGTAAAGGACAGTTTTTGGAAAGTTTGGAAATGACCATAGATTTGGCTGCTTTTAAACATAAATCATCATCATCCCCCTCTCCCCTTTTTTCCCGTTTGCTTTCTGGTGGCTCTGTGTGCGTTGAGAGGTGGGCGCAGCAAAAGTTGATGAGTACAACACAGACATTAAGTAACATCAGATTGATATGTTTGCTCTGTGTATCTGTAAAAATTGAAGGTGATTTATATGTTAATTTTAGGCTAACTACTCTAGAGAATACAGTCAGCTGTTTAGGATTTGCTCTTATCGCTTTAGTTACTGTGTAGTAATCTGTTTCTCTTGTGTATCACCTTTCCTGAAAACACATCGTATGATTTACTGCCCTATGTTTGTTTTTAATGAACTGCCCCCCTCAGTATAGAAAATCTATGCTGCAATGTCCTTCAATGTCTATCCTCTAACTCATGCTATCTAAAAATAAATAAATAACTATTTTGCCGGTTTCAGAATTGTTACCGTAGAAGTTCAAGTTAATCAGATAGTATATATGAGAACTGCGTCTCTACCAACGCTCAAAGTCAGGCAAAGCAAACGATATTAAGTTGGTAATATGTTAAAATTAATGAGGCGGCACAGTCAACTTGTAATGATTCTATTTGTGACGCAAGTTTCGGCAGACTACCTGTTTGTGCTAATTGGATAAGCATAGCAAACACTTAGCAGCCTTTACGTCATTAAAATATCGGCTGATTGCTCATTTAGCTCTAAATTTAATTTTACCTATTCATATAAACAGGGAATTTATTGCATTTTAGCCCAAAGACACGCTGAAAAGAGATTTCGGCTACACTGTACGATTTGTGGTCCCTTGAATATACATTATTTCGGAAATAAAGGGCCGTTTATGGGCCACCGGAATTTGTAATGCTGGTTACCACGTTCTTGTAAAGATTGGATCCCGGGATTTTCAAAGAGATAAAAAGTAATTCAGACTAAACTTCCCATATAAAAATGTCCGACAGATGTCATAATAAGAGCACAATCTAAAGAGAATCAGATTTTTCTACCTACATGACTGCCTCTTCTATTTTAAAAACACTTGTTCCTCTATCTAGTGAGTGTGTGGTGTTTAAGGGCCCGTCGACAACAAGGTCATTTGGGCCCGATCCTCTATCTAATTCAACATAAACCTTATCTGATGGAAGTTACAGGGGAATACACTAGACTTTGTGTGACAGTCAATTCATTTATGTACATGACTTTCTCTACTCCTGTAATATAACTTATTGCTCTATCTATTTCAATATAAACATTATCTTACTGTAGTTACAAGGGAATACAGCAGACCTTAAGTGATAAACGTTTTATATGCATGACTTCCTCTACTCTTGCACAAACACTCATAGCTCTTTCCACTTCAAGATAAACATCTTATTGTAGTTACAAGGGAATACCGTAGACTTTAAGTGATAGTCAAATGTTTTATATACATGACTTTCTCTACTCTTGTACAAAAACTTATTGCTCTGTATACTTCAAGATAGACATTATCTTATTGTAGTTACAAGGGAATGGAGCAGACTTTAAGTGATAGTCAAATGTTTTATATATCTGACTTTCTCTACTTTTGTACAAACACTTATTGCTCTAACTACCTCAAGATAAACCTTATCTTATTGTAGTTACAAAGGAGTACACTAGACTTTAAGTGATAGTCAAATGTTTCATATCCATGACTTTCTCTACTTTTATACAAACACTTATTGCTCTATTTATTTCAAGGTAAATATTATGCTTTTGTAGTTACAAGGGGATGCAGCAGACTTTAAGTTTGTGTCAAATGTTTATATACATGACTTTCAAAGGAACAATTGAACAAACACTTATTGCTCTCTCTACTTCATGATAAACATTATCTTATTGTTACAAGGGAATAGAGTAGACTTTAAGTGATAGTCAAATGTTTTATATACATGACTTTCTCTACTCTTATACCAACCCTTATTGCTGTATCTACTTCAAGATAAACGTTACCTTCTTGTAGTCACAAGGGGATACAGTAGACTTTAAGTGATAGTCGTATGTTTTAAAAGTACGTGTCTAGGCGACAGTCCGTGTAATTTCTTTCTGTCGGTATGTCAAAGAGATACAGAAAGAATAGCAATTTGATATTTGGGAAAGGTATAAGTATTATAAAGCAGAAAGTAAAAACAAGGAGTGTGTTGGAAATTGTTTACTCTACAAATAGAGTATATTACCATTTAAACTCATGTGAGAAGCAATGACTTTCCATAGTAGTTTGAAAATGGATGGGCAAGTTTAGGAATAGTAATCATGATAATTCAACGCAATTTTCAATTTCGGCCCGCAGACTTTAGTTTCCAAACCTGCCTGTTAATATTTTTATTACCTCCATAGGAGCTAATTAAATCTACTTATAATGTTAAATTACCTAAAGCGATGCATTTTGAATTTATTTATTCACTACACAACGAAATTACTAGTATTGTTTCATAGATATGTTCATGTTTATGTGGTGAACCAAAAATATTAACTTGCACTGCCACCTAGCGTTTAGCTCAAGCAGCAGCACCTTGGGACGACGTTTCCAATGTTTTTATTTATCAATTTTGAAATAATTTACGAATGAATCACACCTAGAAACTGTAGTTTTGAAAATAATTTTCATTTACACCTGAAGCATTGTTTGTTTAACTGAAGCAAGATGATTTTCTAGAAATCGGGAGAGAAAGTATTAAATATTGATTTTTCAGCTGTATCAGGTTATATTTGAAGACTAAATAGCATTTTTATACTTTTAGGGGAGAGTGCGCTAATGCCGCCCACTTAAGAAAAATTGTGCAGCAACCTTAAGTATAATTGCAGAAATCACTTTTAAAACAATAAATTGCAAGTTACATGATTATGCTCTAGAGTTGAATACAAATCAAGACATTTATTTAAACAGGAAGCCGTGAAAATAAATATAAAACGTTGGGTCGAGCGGTATTGCCCGCATTGTCGTGTTCATGACACCTGAAAATGAATAAACCAATTTAATATTTCTTTATGCCATAATCGCATTTAAAATTATCCGGTGTGTCATCTACACTGCACTACTCATGTGCCCATTCTAAGAAGGAGACAAAACGGAACCACAGTTCACCATTTGGTCAAAATTCTCCAAAATAAAACAGACATCTTTTGACACAGATTCCAAATCGTCAAGTTCGTCATTGTCATATACGAGGACTGTTGAATAAAGAAAAATCATAATACTTTTACGGTCTTAATTTTCCGCATTAAAATTCAATACTATTATATTATCTTAACTTAATGTGAAGAAAACACGCCGTAGTAATTTCATTGTTGGTACATCTGGTTCTCGCCTGTGAGAGCCAGGCAAGTTCAGACTTGATCAGTATTGCCTACCGCTGCAATGGAGGTAACATGCAGTTAAAGTTGATGTTAGAGGAAGATCCGGAGCTTCTTTCACACGTAATCACTGCTGATGAAACTTGGCTACATCATTTTAATCCTGAGAGCAAACAGCAAAGCTCAGTGTGGAAAACTCCATCACCAACCCCCCAAAATAGCAAAAGTGTTTGCTTCTGCTGGGAAAGTTATGGTCATCTTATTCTTTAACATTAATGGAAGGGTTTATCAGCATGTTGTACCTGCACACACATCAGTAACTGGACAATACAGACATGTTCAATATCGTCTACCGCTGCATGGAGGTAACATTGGAGGAACAATATGCGTCTTTGAAATTCTGCTTTCGTCTCAACAAATCTTCAGTTGAGGCCTATACAATGTTACAGGAGACCTATGGAGTGTCTGTTCTTCCCTACAACACATCTCTAAGGTGGTCTAAAATGTTAAAAGAGGGGAGACAATCAGTTTCAAAGGGAGGTGGACCCGCTGCTTCAGTTACTGCTCTTACGGAAGAAAACATCAACACTTCTGCTGTCATTGAGAGAGGGGATCGACGAATTACGTTAAGATCACTTTCTGAAATACTGAACATTTCATTGGGTGCCACCCACACGTTGGTGACAGAAACATTACAAAAGAGACGTGTTTGTGCGTGATGGGTTCCAAGACTGTTGATTCCCGAACAAAAGGACATTCGCATGGAAACCTTCCTGTTAGAGGAAGATCCGATGCTTCTTTCAAACGTAATCACTGCTGATGAAACTTGGCTACATCTTTTTGATCCTGAGAACAAACAGAAAAGCTCAGTGTGTTAATGTTCATTATCACCAACCCCCAAAATTAGCAAAAGTGTTTGCTACTGCTGGGAAAGTGTTGGCCATCTTATTCTTTAACATTAATGGAAGGGTTTATCAGTATATTGTACCTACACACACATCAGTAACTGGACAATACTACAGGGATGTCCTGAAAACATTGCAAGTCTATATCAGCTGAAAAAGTCCACCTTTCCGTGAAGCAAGCTGGATGCTGCACCACTATAATGCGCGGCGGCATATTGCCAATGCTGTTGCTGAATATCTTCCAAGAATCAATGTGAAGTGTATTCCTCACCCTCCCTATAGTCCGGATTTAACCCCAGGTGACTTTTTTCTATTCCCTAACTTGAAGAAACGCCTTCGTGTGAGGCATTAGCCATCATCAGAAGCAGTGGTGAAGGTTGCGGAGGCGATTTTGAAGGATATTTCTAAAAATGGTTTCCAGCATGTCTTTGAAGACTGGCAGAAACGCTGGGACAAGTGCATCGCGTTCAGGGAGACTATTTTGAGAAGGACCATCAAAATTATGACGATGAGTAAAGGTACGTTGTCAAAAAAATGTGATCAATCTTTATTGAACAACCCTCGTATATTACACATATAAAAGCATGAAGCTAACGTTAAAATAATGGATTAAATATGTTTAGTTTCAGAAGCTCGCGTGCCGTCACTGTTTCGCGCTACACAGTTTGAGAACCCCTGCCCTGCAGAACAGAAACGTGTAAGAAAATGAAGCTAGCTGTTACACTCGAATGAAGCAGCTAAAGCTCTCAGAAGTTGGTCGAGAAGCAGGAATGCGATTCATTCCGGAGGATTTCCCTGTTTATGGTGCAAGTTAAACTTTAGCTTACCCGGCAGAAATCGAATACAATATGATACCGTGGTGTTATTCAAACTGGAGCTTCCGCAAATATTTCCCAAAGACTTGGCTGTCCAATATTTACTTTTGAGATAAGATACAGGCCCTGGCCAAGAAAACTAGACCCTCCTGGACCGCCAGGGATACTGGAGACCGAGGGAATGTACACACAAACTGGAGATATCTCAACTATGTTTAGCCTTAGGCTTTCAGGAAGCTAAGAAGATAAAAGAATATAATAAAAAAATCCAGGACACTTTATGATAAACAACTATTTAAAATCCATTATTTGTAATGATAAATTACTGTTAACGTAGTTGAATGACTTCCTGCACTCACTAACGAGTGGTCTCCCGTTATTTATAGAAAAAAGTCTACTTGGAAAGAAAAATAATAATATATTATCATTATCATTGTCATTATGGCCCGCCTCGATAGCGTGGTGGTAGCGAGTCTGCCACACGTTCAAGAGGTCCCGAGTTCGAATCTCGGTCAGGTTGAGTTACCTGGATAAAGTTTTTTCGGGGTTTTCCCCTATCCTGAAAAGCGAATGTTGGGTAGCTTTAAGCTCAATGGACCCTGGGCTCATTTGATCAACATTTCACCCATTCCATTCATCATCCGGTATGACTTACCGTTGGAGGACGTAAAATTACAATATATATATATATATATATATATATATATATATATATATATATATATATATATATATATCATTATCATCATTGTTGTTTTAAAATGAGAGAATTTCTAATAGTAAACTCTGATTCCCTCTGTACACCAAGATAACGAAGTTAACAACAAAAGACTGCCAATATTCAAATCCCTACAGAAGGAACAAAACACTGTATTAATTAAAGACTAGAGATGGTGTGGGCAACTTTAAAGTCACAGTAGACTTTATGTGATAGTCAAATGCTTTAAAACTGGTTGTCTAGGAGACGACATTTTCTTTTGTATGTCATAGACATACAAAAATGGATAACGACTTTGAAATTGAAAAAAGGTACCTGTTAAAAAGTGAAATCCATAGCAGGCTATTCCTCGGAACTCCTTTACGCTACGAAAATATTTATTTGACTTAAATTGTAATTTTTCACAATATCTATACATAGCATAAAGCATAAATAAACACTATAGCACATTATATTATTCAAAATCCTTTGGTTCAGCTAGCATTGTCAAAAAGTGATAGGCTTAAAATTAGACCTGAAGCTTTCCTGGTGACCGATATACTCAAGTTGTTCTAGGGAAGCAAACAAGGTGAAAAGACGATTAGAAATCGACGTTTAGGGAGTGTGCATCTCTCCAATCATCAGATTATTTATTAAATGTTGTAATCACAAATGAAACATTGGATATACACAAATATACACAAAGACAAAGCTCTATCAAAATTTGCAATACTTAAAAAACAACAATGTTTACAGAAAATTAAATGCCAGGTCAGAAGATGGCGTATATAAAATTAATTGGGTCGAAGAAACGTAACTACTTAACTTGATTATCAAGCTGTATTGATCTGTGCTTCTTAAGTCGCCGGATTTCAATTTTGAAGGCCGGATTCCCAGAGGAGCTAAACTGAAAACCAGCATCACGATTAAGTGTGCTTATTAGGGAGGAAATGACCAAAGCCTCCTTAACTCTCCGCTCACAGTAACTGTTGCATTTTGCCCAGATGGTCATCTCCCGGAAATTGGCTCTATGGTCGTTATCAAAACAATGCTTTGCCAGCCCAGACTTCTCAGGTTGCATTAAACGAATGTTTCGTTGTTGTTCGTTTATTTGGTAGTGATGGTCCTTCACGTTTGTTCTATATACGATGTCCCACATTCACAGGGAATGCGGTGCACTCCCGGAACATGGAAGTTCAGGTTGTCTTGCTTCCGGGCACAATGATAGGCTTGTTTCCTGTGATGTAACTGCTGTATTTCCCAGTACTTACAGAGAAAAAGCTATAAATCCTTTTAAATGTTTGCATTCTATATACTTGAGTAAGAAATCAATGTATTACTCTATGAAACACACTAGTATTTGTCAACACAAAATTCGTTTAGTTTCAATGGAAACTTCTTTCAAGGAATTTCTGGAGTAGTTATGGGTTGTCCTCTTTAACATTTTCTTGCTAATCCTGTCATGAGTCATTTTAAATACAAGTCACTAAAGCCTTTCCTTCAATTTTTAAAACATGGTATAGATATCTGGAAGACATTTTTTCTATAATTCCTGAGAGAGACCTAGATGCGGCTTTAACACTTCTAAATTTGCAGCATAGAGATATAAAATTCACATTAGAAATTGAAAACAATTACAACCTCCCATTCATGGATCTCAAGATTATAAAAAATAGCAGCAAGTTAAACTTTGGCATTTATAGGAAATCAACTCACACTGATAACTATATATAAATAAAATTTTCAACCGTTTGTCACACAAATTTGCTGTTTTTAATAGTTTGATTTACAGGTTGATAAACATACCGATAGACAAGGAATAATTTAATACAGAATGGGAACACATTATGAACACTACCTTAATTAATGGTTTTAATAAAAATGTTGTACACTAAAGCATAGAAAAATTTAAATATATAAAAATGCCAATTATGTTTCCAATCTTAAAAAGTGAAAAATAATTCTATTTAAAAAAGAATTCTTATCATCCATTGGCAAATAAAGAATTCCAAACAATTTTCAAAGCAGTTGGTATAATACTGGCACCTAAAAATAAATACAGCATAAAAATGTACAATTTTCTAAAAAAAAAAAAAAAAAAAAAAAAAAAAAAAAAAAAAAAAAAAAAACAGATAACAAAACAATCTGGTATTTATCAACTTAACTGTTTAGAATGCGATAAGATTTGCACTGGCAGGACCAAACGTAATTTAGAAACCAGACAAAGAAACATATCAGAAATATTGAATATAAACAAACAGATAAATCAGCAGTGCGTGATCATTTTCGGTCATCTAAATATGAAAAAAGTGCAGAAGTTAAATTATTAAAACAATTGAAGGACCCGATGGATTTAATGGTTTGGGAGAAAATATTTATTTTGAAAAATAAAGATCGCGTAATGAATTTTGATATCCCACAAGTAGATGTCATCAATAAGTTTGTGTTGACCCCGGTAGATGGCAGTAGGATAGGGAGGTATTGTTCAAATTTCGGAAGTGATCAAGGTCAGCCAGTCAGTATGTCGTCGTCAAGCTGACAGATTGAAAATGAAGCAAAGCTGCTTCGAAACCGGTCAACCAAGAATTGTGAATAAGATAAGTAACAGTGAAGTTGTGTTGGTATAGTGTTTAGTTATTCCTAATACGAGCGCTGATCGACAAAGACGGACTGATTTTTTCACAGATGTATTACTGCAATTCAATGTTTACATGATCTTTTTCAAACTATTCCCCTCCTACTTCAATGCACTTCTTATAGCGTTTCTGTCAGCCTTTGAACACATGATACAGACTATTCTTTGTGAGGTCCTTGAGAATCGCCTTAATTCTTTAGCACTGCTTCAGAGTTCTAAAATCGAATACCCCTAAGCTTTGCCTTTAGTGATGGGAATAAGAAAACCTCACAGGGTGCAAGATTGCGGCTATAAGGTGGATGTAGTATACAGGTAATGTTGAATCGAGCCAGAAACTGCATGACTTGATCTGCGACGTGAGGCAGTGCATTGTCATGATGAAGTCAGCACCCAGTGCGAGAAAGCTCTGGTCGTTTCTTTTCAATGTGCTTCCTCAGTGTAGCCAAAACTGACGTGTAGTATGCAACTGTAACAGTAGTTTGAGGGGAACTACATGATGGTAAATCATTAAATTACAGTGAAACGTGATCACCACCACTTTCCCAGCAGATGGAACAACTTTTGCCATTTTTGGTGTTGGAGAAACTGGCAATTTCCACACTATGCTTGTTTTCCTTCAGGAGCAGAATGACGCAGACATGACTCATCAACGGTGATAATGGAAGCTTAGGGTTATTCGATTTGAGAACTCTGAGGCAGTGTACAATGTTACAATGTTATACAATTTTACAGGAGGCCTATGGAGAGTCTGTTACTCCCTACAGAACAGATCGAAGGTGGTTTAAAAGTTTTAAAAAGGGTAGACAATCAATTTCAAAGGAAGGTGGACCCGGTGCTACAGTTACTGCTTTTAGGGAAGAAAACATCAACACTGCTGCTATCATTGTGCGAGAGGATCGACGAAGTACCTTAAGATCACTTTCTGAAATACTGAACATTTCATTGGGTGCCACCCACACGATGGGGACAGAAACATTACACATGAGACGTGTTTCTGCGTGATGGGTTCCAATACTGTTGATTCCCGAACAAAAGGACATTCGCATGCAGGTCTGCGTGCAGTTAAAGTTCGTGTTGGAGGAAGATCCGGAGTTTCTTTCAAAGGTAATCACTGCTGATGAAACTCGGTTACATCATTTTGATCCTGAGAGCAAACAGTAAAGCTCAGTGTGGAAATGTCCTTCATCACCAACCCCCAAACAAGTAAAAGTGGTTGATTCCCCTGGGAAATTTAGGGTTATCTCATTCTTTGATATTCATGGAATGGTTTATCAGCATGTTGTACCTACACACACACACACACACACACACACACACACACATCAGTAACTGGACTATGCTACAGAGATGCTGAAAATATTGCAAGTCCCTATCAGGCAGAGAAGACCACATTTCCGTTAAGCAGACTGGAAGCTGCACCACGACAATGCGCGGCCGCATATTGCAAATATTGATGCTGAATATCTTGCAAAACTTAACGTGAAGTGTATCCGGACTTGGTCCTATGTGTCTTTTTTCTATTCCCTAAGTGGAATAAACGCCTTCGTGGGAGGCATTATCCATCATTAGAAGCGGTGGTGAAGGCTGAGGAGGCGATTTTGAAGCATCTCTCAAAAATGGTTTCCAGCATGTCTTTGAGGACTGACAGAAACGCTGGGACAATTGCATTACATTCAGGGGAGGCTATTTTGAGAAGGACCATCAAAATAATTAGGATGAGTGAAATACGTTGCCAAAAAAAATTGTGATCATTCTTGATTGAACAGATCTCGTACATCTGTGGAAGAAAATGAGTCTCAGCCTTTGTTGATCAGTTTACTTCAACCTCACCAGCTTCAGTTTCATACCTAATATTTATAGTTTTTACGTATTAAAGTGTTGTTAATCCTTTGCAGTATTATTTATTCAAAAGTTATTCTAAAAGAATAAATGGTACTTTGATTTCGAGATAACCTAAACTGTTAGATTATATTTCATATAAAATATAACATGAACTCTTCTTAATGAAAGTGATTCTGAAAAATATCGTTTGCCACTTAACTAACACTAATTTGCGGTAATGCAGTTTTTAGGAGGAGCACTGAGCACTTGTAGAGTTGTTGCTCACGGTAGCTCAGCGGTAGAGCGCTCACATGATCGTTCTCCAGATTTTCACCATAATTGAACTTTTATGTTTACTGTCGTACTCAATTAAACATGCAACTCTATGACTGGGCTAAAAATTATTGTCTCCAATACTTTAGATGCCATTTGGATTTAATCGTGCATTGAAAAACACATGAAAAGCTCAGAGAGATGAAAAACGGTCATCAATGAAAATCGGGCCTATTCATAATTGATTTCACAGAAACCACGTGATAAATAGCGCGGTTTCCACAGCCAATATACGTCAGGACTTTAAATAAAAATTTTTAATCGATCTTGTATAGAAAAGTTTTAATTAACTTTTGATTATTTGAACATTTAAAGCAGAGAATGAAAACGCGTTCATTCATTAAAAATTAGCAAAGCCTTTACCGTAATTCCGCCGGCCTTAGAACGGAGCGCTGCATCTGAAACGCATTTGAAATAGGCAGAGTATACCCCAACACATGCTACAGTCACTCTTGGGTTTACAAAAGTACTAACGGGAACAACTTATCATATACATAGGTGCTCTGAAAAATTTCCCTCCTAATAAACAAGAAATATTTACAAAAAGATACCCAACATTGTCCTCCTGTAACTCTACACATTTCTCCCAGCGAAGTTCCCATCTCTGTAACCCGTCGAAATTTTACTCGGCGTTTTTCAACATAGTCTCCATCTAACTTTACACACTTCTCCCAGCGATGCTCCCATCTCTGTAACCCGTCCAAATAGTATTCGGCGTTTTTCAACATAGTCTCCTTGCAACTCTACACACTTCTCCCAGCGATGCTTCCCTCTCTGTAACCCGTCCAAATAGTACTCGGCGTTTTTCAACATAGTCTCCTTGTAACTCTACACACTTCTCCCAGCGATGTTCCCATCTCTGTAACCCGTCCAAATAGTACTCGGTGTTTTTAAACATAGTGTCCCTGTAACTCTACACACTTCTCCCAGCGAAGTTCCCATCTCTGTAACCCATCCAAATAGTACTCGGTGTTTTTCAACATAGTGTCCCTGTAACTCTACACACTTCCCTCAGCGATACTCCCATCTCTGTAACCCGTCCAAATAGTACTCGGTGTTTTTCAACATAGTCTCCTTGTAACTCTACACACTTCTCTCAGCGAAGTTCCCATCTCTGTAACCCATCCAAATAGTACTCGGTGTTTTTCAACATAGTGTCCCTGTAACTCTACACACTTCTCCCAGCGATGTTCCCATCTCTGTAACCCATCCAAATAGTACTCGGTGTTTTTCAACATAGTGTCCCTGTAACTCTACACACTTCTCCCAGCGAAGTTCCCATCTCTGTAACCCATCCAAATAGTACTCGGCGTTTTTCAACATAGTCTCCTTGTAACTCTACACACTTCCCTCAGCGATACTCCCATCTCTGTAACCCGTCCAAATAGTACTCGGTGTTTTTCAACATAGTGTCCCTGTAACTCTACACACTTCTCCCAGCGAAGCTCCCATCTCTGTAACCCGTCCAAATAGTACTCGGTGTTTTTCAACATAGTGTCCCTGTAACTCTACACACTTCTCCCAGCGAAGTTCCCATCTCTGTAACCCATCCAAATAGTACTCGGCGTTTTTCAACATAGTCTCCTTGTAACTCTACACACTTCTCTCAGCGATGCTCCCATCTCTGTAAACCGTCCAAATAGTACTCGGTGTTTTTCAACATAGTCTCCTTGTAACTCTACACACTTCTCTCAGCGAAGTTCCCATCTCTGTAACCCATCCAAATAGTACTCGGTGTTTTTCAACATAGTGTCCCTGTAACTCTACACACTTCTCCCAGCGATGTTCCCATCTCTGTAACCCATCCAAATAGTACTCGGTGTTTTTCAACATAGTGTCCCTGTAACTCTACACACTTCTCCCAGCGATGTTCCCATCTCTGTAACCCATCCAAATAGTACTCGGTGTTTTTCAACATAGTGTCCCTGTAACTCTACACACTTCTCCCAGCGAAGTTCCCATCTCTGTAACCCATCCAAATAGTACTCGTCGTTTTTCAACATAGTCTCCTTATAACTCTACACACTTCTCTCAGCGATGCTCCCATCTCTGTAAACCGTCCAAATAGTACCCGACGTTCTTCTCTGCAAAATAATTGTTCAGGAAGGTGATTGCCTCTTTATTTGACGAAAATCTCTGTGCTCCGAGCACAATTTTCAGATGAGGGAACAACAAGAAGTCGCTTGTGGCTAGATCTGGCGCGTCAAGCAGTTCAAACCGTAATTCGTGGATTTTCGCCATTAAAACCACCGAGGTAGGAGACGGCGCGTTGTCTTTCTGAAACAGCATTTTCTTTTTCTGCAAATGTAGCCGTTTTTCGTCATGTTCTGCATTCATCTTGTCAGGTAATGATGCGTAGTATTCTCCTGTACTGGTTTTTCCCTTTTGAAGATAATGGATTAAAATAACTACATGACTATCCCCAATAAAACCAGTCGCCATTACTTTGCCAGCCGAAGAATTACAGTTTTTGTTTCTTTTGGTGCCGGTTACCGATTTACTGTCCACTGTTTGGACTGTACTTTTGTTTCGGCCGTATAATGGTGTATGCAAATTTCATCTACAGTAATTAATCGGCGCCCACAGAGCATTGGAAATGTTCATTCGAACACGTTTTTGGTCTAATGTAAGCAAACGCGACACCCAGGGCGCGGACAGCTTTCTCATGTCTAAATGTTGATTTAATATGTGACAAACACCTTTTTTTGACATGCCTATAGCCTCTGCTATCTCTCTCATTTTAATTCGGCGGTCGTCTAGCTCCAGTTGGTGATCTTTGGCGATGTCTTCGTCAGTAGCTGCTGCTTTTGGAAGTCCCAAACGTTCATCGTCTCCCAAGCTCTAGGAGAAGTGAATACAATGGAGTTTAGGAGAGAGTCAAGTGTTATATGAATATAAAGAAATTATTAGCTTCTTTTCTTAATGTAGGTAAAAGTCCTGTCCATTTATAGTCCTCTACTCCTTCTGTCATTTTAGTCTTTACATGTGGGTGCCACAACTATGGTTCAGAAGGAGAAGTTCAAGGATGGGTGGTCAACCTGGACCACAAAATGAGAGTTAGGGAACTAGACGAACGGAATGAGAGCGAAAGAAAAGGAATCATGAATATGGACCAATTGGTGGAAGCTGTATCAGCTTGTTCTATAATCCTGTGTATTTCCTTGGGATATACTAATATAAAATATTTTGACACCATATACACTTTTAAATCAATGATTTTAATAATCCTGCATTAATGCGTTTTAAATCTCATATAAATAATATTAATAATAATCATTTAAGAAACTTAACATAATGGAAGTTAATTGTTGTTTCACACTAGCCGTGTGTAGGACGCACTATGAAAGTTTTGAGCCAGGCTGAAAAATTCAATGCCATAGCCGGTATTCGAACCGCGTATCTTCTGGTCTCCGCCCAGCCACTCTAAACCATTTAGCTATCATTGCCAACGTGCAAACATGGCATTAAATTCTCCAACTAACTTGTGATTTCCCGGTAAACTACTAGGGGTAAACAATTGAGACAACTACCTTAATGGCGACTTACTATGCTGTAAGTACTTTAAGGTCCGGGCTTTATAGTTCGGACCACTATTAGGTACAACTGACTCGTGTTTTTCCCGGTAAACCACTAGAAGTTCTCATAAACTCATGAGACAACTACCTTAATGGCGACTTACTATGCTGTAAGTACTTTAAGGCTCGGGCTTTATAGTTCGGACCACTATTAGGTACAACTGACTCGTGTTTTTCCCGGTAAACCACTAGAAGTTCTCATAAACTCATGAGACAACTACCTTAATGACGACTTACTATGCTGTAAGTACTTTAAGGCCCGGGCTTTATAGTTCGGACCACTATTAGGTACAACTGACTCGTGTTTTTCCCGGTAAACCACTAGATGTTCTCATAAACTCATGAGACAACTACCTTAATGGCGACTTACTATGCTGTAAGTACTTTAAGGCTCGGGCTTTATAGTTCGGACCACTATTAGGTACAACTGACTCGTGTTTTTCCCGGTAAACCACTAGAAGTTCTCATAAACTCATGAGACAACTACCTTAATGGCGACTTACTATGCTGTAAGTACTTTAAGGCCCGGGCTTTATAGTTCGGACCACTATTAGGTACAACTGACTCGTGTTTTTCCCGGTAAACCACTAGGAGTTCTCATAAACACATGAGACCACTACTTTAATGACGACTTACCATTCTGTAAGTACTTTAAGGCCCGGGCTTTATGGTTCGGAGCACTATTAGGTACAACTGACTCGTGTTTTTCCCGGTAAACCACTAGGAGTTCTCATAAACACATGAGACAACTACCTTAATGACGACTTACCATTCTGTAAGTACTTTAAGGCCCGGGCTTTATGGTTCGGACCACTATTAGGTACAACTGACTCGAGTTTTTCCCGGTAAACCACTAGGAGTTTTCATAAACACATGAGACAACTACCTTAATGACGACTTACTATGCTGTAAGTACTTTAAGGTCCGGGCTTTATAGTTCGGACCACTATTAGGTACAGCTGACTCGTGTTTTTCCCGGTAAACCACTAGGAGTTCTCATAAACACATGAGACCACTACTTTAATGACGACTTACCATTCTGTAAGTATTTTAAGGGCCGGGCTTTATGGTTCGGACCACTATTAGGTACAACTGACTCGTGTTTTTCCCGGTAAACCACTAGGAGTTCTCATAAACACATGAGACAACTACCTTAATGACGACTTACCATTCTGTAAGTACTTTAAGGCCCTGGCTTTATAGCTCGGACCACTATTAGGTACAACTGACTCGTGTTTTTCCCGGTAAACCACTAGGAGTTCTCATAAACACATGAGACAACTACCTTAATGACGACTTACCATTCTGTAAGTACTTTAAGGCCCGGGCTTTATGGTTCGGTCCACTATTAGGTACAACTGACTCGTGTTTTTCCCGGTAAACCACTAGGAGTTCTCATAAACACATGAGACAACTACCTTTATGACGACTTACTATGCTGTAAGTACTTTAAGGTCCGGGCTTTATAGTTCGGACCACTATTAGGTACAACTGACTCGTGTATTTCCCGGTAAACCACTAGGAGTTCTCATAAACATATGAGACAACTACCTTAATGACGACTTACTATGCTGTAAGTACTTTAAGGTCCGGGCTTTATAATGGTTTATATTTGTTTTGTATATTTAAAAAATAAACTAAGAATAAGTTTCTGGGAAATTGTTAACTAAAGCACTGTAATAAAATGTGTGATTTAAAAAATATACATCTTTATAGAACATTTTTTTCTGTCTTCGATTCTATTTCCAAGGATATTCAGGTTTTTGTTTCTGAGTTTTAACAGACAGCAGACATTCTCTTCTTTTTGCTTTTAGGATCTCAAAAGATGTATTTCTATTTAGTGTGTACTTGTTACAGAAAGTACAAATTGCAGGGAGTCCTACAGTAAGTAACGTAAAGGTTCATACAACTTCAGATGTTTCAGTCCAAAAGCTGTTAAAGGAGGCTACGGAACTGAACCAACAGAAAAGAGCTTCTAGAACGCGGCAGGTAAAAGCTATTCTGAGCAAAACTAAAGGGTATTACAGAATGCGATAGAGGTTGTTCATCACGGAGATAAGAAAACCCGCCGATCGTGCTGCCGATACATTACAAAAGTTCCGCATTTCAGTTTTATCAGAGGAACATGGCCTCCTGCAAGCCAAACTCGTACGCTACATTCATAGCAATGGTATATAGCTCTCCCTACCTCCGATTAGAAGTAAGGTGTTGCATCCATATGAGTATATCACTCATTATCCTTTACTTGTGGTTAAAGTCTAAAAATATTTCTAGGAAAAATAATTATAGCACTTAACTTAATCTTATTAGTTGCTTATACATCCATTGGGACTTTCCAAAGTACATTCTAGGGCTTTCTGAGGATTCTAAACTTGCGGTCCTTTTCATCACGAACTCTGTTGTAATTTTTTCTTGTAATTTACGTCTTCCAACGTTCAGTCATATCGGACAATGAATGGAATGGGTGAAATGATGCTCAAATGAGTCCGGGGTCCATAGAGCTTTGAGTTACCCGATATTCGTCTTTCAGGATAAGGAAAAACCATTGAGAAACCTTATCCACGTAACTCACCCTGACCGAAATTCGAACTAGCGACCTCTTGTACGTGAGGCAGAAACGCTACCACCACGCTACCGAGGCGGGCCCGTTGTAGATTCCTGAAATGCTTCGAAATTGGTGAAATTCAGATAAGAGATGCGTGCGCCTATTCTTTTTTTTTTTTCAGTACTGGGACCACATAGGAACTTCTGGTTTATTTTAAAATACACATGGATACTTTGTGAATGCGTAGCAGAGATAGCGGCAGTGACGAGAGTAAGTACTGTTTCTGATATTTCAAACGGCGACGTTTTCATTGCAAGAACAGTGTGCAATCATTCATTTTCTGCACTTTCTTGTGTGAAACCTATTGATACTCATCGCCAATTGAGTGAGGCATTTGGTGATCCTACCATGGATTTGTCTTATGTGCGTTCCTGTGTGCGATAGTTCAATGACGGCATAACATCTTGTAACAAAAAACCGATACAGTCATGGCCTCCCACCAGCCAGACCAGTGAGTGGAGAACGTTGTTATGGAGGATGGCAGATTGAGCATTTACAGATCTTCATGCAGGATTTTGTGCACAGATCCATGGAAATGACAATTTTGTATGTGATATAATGCAGCTCTTAGTTTTAGTTAATTGATGGAAATTAATCATTTCTCCACACTAGCCGCATATGGTTAAGAGCGACTGGACGGAAACCAGGAGATCCATGGTTCAAATCCCGGCTATGGCATTGAATTTTTCATGTTGACTCTATCCATAAAAGCTCTTGGTTTGTTGCCACACGATGTTCTGCTTTCATTGAACTGTCGCACCCAGGAACGTTCATTAGACACATCCATGGCACCATCATCACATGCCTCACTCAACTGTCTTGGTTTGTTGTCACACGATGTTCTGCTTTCATTGAACTGTCGCACCCAGGAACGTGCATTAGACACATCCATGATACCAACACCACATGCCTCACTCAACTGTCTTGGCTTGTTGTCACACGATGTTCTGCCTTCATTGAACTGTCACACCCAGGAACGTACATTAGACACATCCATGATACCAGCATCACATGCCTCAATCGCCTGTCTTGGTTTATTGTCCCACGATGTTCTGCCTTCATTGAACTGTCACTCCCAGGAAAGTACATTAGACACATCCATGGTACCATCACCACATGCCTCACACAACTGTCTTGGTTTGTTGTCACACGATGTTCTGCCTTCATTGAACTGTCACACCCAGGAACGTACATTAGACACACCCATGGTACCATCACCGCATGCCTCACTCAACTGTCTTGGTTTGTTGTCACACGATGTTCTGCCTTCATTGAACTGTCACACCCAGGAACGTACATTAGACACACCCATGGTACCATCACCACATGCCTCACTCAACTGGCGCTGAATTTCAATAGGTGTTAGACCACGAAAATGGAGAAAACGAATGATTACACGCTGTTCTTGAGATGAAAACTTACCCATTTTAAGTATCAAAAACAGTCCTAACTCTCGTTGCTGCCACTATAGTTCTATGCATTGTACAGTGCTGCCATTTCTGTCACGCATTCACAAAGAGTCCACGTGTATTCAGGAAAAAAACATTATCTACCTAGTCCCAGTCCTGAAAAAATAGGAGGAATTATAACTTGAACGCACCTGGTACATTCTCCCAATATGCGATATAAGACTCAAATAAACTAGGGCCTTTAAAACTTTCCTATACAGAGAAATATACTGTTCTCAACTCAGGAGATAGAGCAGGTCGTGCATTGGATCCTGCTTTTGTGCAAATTAATTAATGGAACTATAGCTAAAATGAGCAAGCGCACCATCGTGTGTAAACCACAGACAATTAAACAATTCAATACGAGGGCTGTTCAATAAAGTATGATCACATTGTTTTTTTTTTTTTTTTTTTTTTTTTTTTTTTTGACAACGTTCATTTACTCATCCTCATAATTTTGATGGTCCTTCTCAACATAGTCTCCCCTGAATGCGATGCACTTGTCCCAGCGTTTCTGTCGGTCTTCAAAGACATGCTGGGAACGATTTTTTGAGAGATCCATCAAAATCGCCTCCGCAGCCTTCACCACTGCTTCTGATGATGGATAATGCCTCACACGAAGGCGTTTCTTCAAGTTAGGTCACATGGGGCTAAATCCGGAATATAGGGAGGGTGAGGGACGCACTTCACGTTGATTTATGCAAGATATTCAGCAACAACATTGGCAATATTCCGCCGTGCATTATCGTGGTGCAGCATCCAGCCTGCTTCACAGAAATGTGGTCTTTTGTGCCTGATATGGACTTGCAATGTTTTCAGGACATCCCTGCAGTATTGTCCAGTTACTGATGTGTGTGCAGGTACAACATGATGATAAACATTCCATGAATATCAAAGAATGAGATGACCATAACTTTCCCAGCAGAAGCAACTACTTTTGCTCTTTTAGGCGGTTGGTGATGAAGTAGATTTCCACACTGAGCTTTGCTATTTGCTTTCAGGGTCAAAATTATGTAGCCAAGTTTCATCAGCAGTGATTACGTTTCAAAGAAACACTGGATCTTCCTCTAACATCAACTTTAACTGTATGCAGGTCTGCATGCGAATGTCTTTTTTTTTTTCGGGAATCAACAGTCTCGGAACCCATCGCGCACAAACACGTCTCATGTGCAATGTTTCTGTCATCTACGCATAGGGGGCACCCAATGAAATGTTCAGTATTTCAGAAAGTGATCTTAAGGTAATTCGTCGATCCTCTCTTAGAATGGCAGCAGCAGTGTTGATGTTTTCTTCCGTAAGAGCAGTAGCTGGATCACTAAGTCCAGCTTGCTTTGCAATTAATTTTATCCCCTATTTAAACGTTTTAAACCACCTTCGAGCTGTGCTGTAGGGAAGAACAGCCTCTTCATAGGTCTCCTATAACAGTTTAATGGCCTCAACTGAAGATTTGTTGAGACGAAAGCAGCATTTCAAAACCGCATATTGTTCTTCGCGTGTTACCTCCATTGCAACGGTAGGCGATACTGAACATGTCTGAACTTGCCTGGTTCTCACAGGCGGGAACCAGAAGTACCAACAATGAAACTACTAAGGCGTGTTTGTTTCACATTAAGCTAACAGAATATAATAAGAAAGAATTTTAGTGCGAAATATTATGGGCGTAAAAAGTTATGATCATTCCTTATTGAACAGCTCTCGTACATTTCTGAGAATTTATAGACACTTACAGGAATATGCAATCATGAATTAAGACACAAAATAACAAACAAAAAGTGCTAAAAGATATCTAACACTTTAATTCTAATAATTATTAATTATTTAATCGAAGCAGCAGTAATATATTTCAGCAGAGTATAAAAATGTAAAATCTTATTTTAGTATTCTATTAAATCACAGGAAAACAGCAGCTCCTAAGTAATGACTGCACGGAAAACTTATTTTTATTTCGTTTCCTTTATAGACGTAAAAGCTTTACTCAAAGGCGCATCCCAAAACGTGTCTGAAATTCATTAAAGGAATTCAAAACACGTTCACTCTCAAGTGCAAAGGAGGCCAGTGTGTTTTATTTATTCTGCGGTAGTCTTCATTTGTCCGCGTTCCTCGAAACATTTCACGGGGTGCGAAAAAAATTGAATGCTAGTTATTTCTTTGTTCAAGTTTCTTAAATAAAGTTGGCGATGCATTTTACTTCAGTGTCTGCTCAAAATTTGCAGCTACATTCAGGGTATTCGTGTGACCGTTGACTGATGTAGACTAATAAATGGTGTATTTCATGAAAGTTGTAAGTCTAAACCTATCACAATGAAACACTTTTGTAGCACAAATGTTATGCATACAGTTCAAGGCAATTCATGTCTAATTCATTATGCCTTATACCTAGTAAAGTCAGCCGCGCCTTACTTTTTAGAAGTTAGGCCACCTATCAAGCAACATATGAGCCTTAGACCCGTTTTGCGCTTACTAAACTGTATTGCTTTGACGCTTTTAGAAAAAGGAATGCGAAAATTCATAGGTATGGTAGTTTATGGGACAAAACGTACTGCTCGCTGAAGTACACCTCAAAAACATACGACTGCTTTACTGAGAGCGAATTCCGGTTTCCAGGCGATTTTAAAACTTCTTATTAGAGTAAACGCCTCGGAAAGTCGGACCTAGTATATGAGTACACTAACAACGTCAGCTAAAAATAAAATTGCGGAATCTTGTACTTAGAGCAGGGGCTGGCTAAATCTGGGCTATAAGAACGGTGAGGGATATACTTCACGTTGATTTTTGCAGGTTATTGAGCAACAACATTGGCAATATGTGGCCGCGAAATATCGAGGTGCAGCATCCAGCCTGCTTCATGGAAAAGTGGTCCCTTGCGCCTGATATGGACTTGCAATGTCTTCAGGACATCCCTGTAGTATTGTCCAGTTACTGAGATGTGTGCAGCTACAACATACTGATAAACCATTCCATGAATATCAAAGAATGAGATGACCACAACTTTTCCAGGAGTAGTAACCACTTTTGCTTTCTTGGGGGTTGGTGATGAAGGAGATTTCTACACTGAGCTTTGCTGTTTGCTCTCAGGATCAAAATGATGTAGCCAAGTTTCATCAGCAGTGATTACGTTTGAAAGATACTCCGGATATTCCTCTAACATCACCTTAGACTGCATGCGCATGTCCTTTTGTTCGGGAATCAACAGTCTTGTAACCCATCGTGCACAAACACGTCTCATGTGTAATGTTTGTGTCACCAACGTGTGGGTGGCACCCAATGTAATGTTCAGTATATCAGAAAGTGATCTTAAGGTAATTTGTCGATCCTCTCTCACAATGGCAGCATAAGTTTTGATGTTTTCTTCCGTAAAAGCAGTAACTGGAGCACCAGGTCAAGTTTCCTTTGAAATTGATGGCCTCCCTTCTTTAAAAATTTTAAACCACCTTCAAGCTGTCCTGTAAGGAAGAACAGACTATCCGTAGGTCTCCTGTAACATTCTATAGGCCTCAACTGAAGATTTGTTGAGAGGAAAGCAGAATTTCAAAGCCTCATAGTGTTCCTCGCGTGTTTCCTCCATTGCAGCGGTAGGCGATACTGAACATGTCTGAACTTACCTGGTTCCCACAGGCGGGAACCAGGAGGACCAACAATGAAACTACTACGGCGTGTTTGTTTCACATTAAGCTCACAGAATATAATAAGTTTGAATTTTGGTGCGAAAAATTATGACCGTAAAAAATTATATCAATTCTTTATTGAACATCTCTCGTAGCTGAGTTTATTTCGTTGGAGCGCCTAAATTGCGTTAGATATCCTGATTAGCAACATAGGTTTCGCCTAGTTATCTATGTATCATTTCTATAAAATGATTAATCCTATGGGTCAATTATTGCAGAATCAATATATAAATTAAGAAACATTTTGCTGGCTGTCTACATTAAATCAACACGTTTTTGTGTGGAAGCCAAGTTTAATTAATACATTTCAACTGATTAGCGAAGAAACGTATATTGCATTATATCCGATAATTGATGCTCGGAATGTCACGTTTTGTGACGTGAAAAGAGGAAAATTAACAATATCAACGTCATCAATCATGTAGCCGTTGTCAGTTAAACGCTCCGATAGATTTATGAATTGCACATTGCTGCCAACTTTGTAGCCACATCATGTTCAAGAGGTACTTTTTTTGTGAATTCCAATGTTTGGTCTCCTACAATGAGGAACAGTAACTCCGACCCCCCGCAAACTGACGCCACAATTTACCGAAATGTTTCATAATTTCAGTTTGTTCACTACCGTCCAAAAAGTTGATGCCAGGATTCCACTGGAAAGAGTTTCCATCTCAGAAAGGCACGAAAAGCTCGTTACATATACAATTTGGTATTTAAATACATATAAATATTTCGAAAAAAAAATATATATATACATATTTTTAAAAATGTCTAGTTCTCCCAACAAGTTCAAAATAACAACACAATGCAAATTAAATGCTTACCTAGGATTTCTAGCGTATACCCTATGAAGTGGTCCTTAATCTGAATGAATCGTCCATGTCCTTAAACAAACAAGTATATCCAATAGTACGCTGATTTAAATTTTTACGAGATACTCTTTGTTATTTGTCTAAAATTTCCGCTGTATATACTTTTGTGAAACAGCGAATCGTCATTGATTTCTTTATCCCTTGGACTAAAAAAGAGAATGCTGTAACTAGACTACCAGTTTAAAAACATATAATTATCACTTCAAGCTTACAGTACGTATTCCTTTGTAACTACAATAAGATAATATTTGTCCTGAAGTAGATAGAGATATAAGTGTGTGTACAAGAGTAGAGAAAGTCATGTATATAAAACATTTAATTATCTCTTAAACTCTACTGTATTACCTTGTAACTACAATAAGATAATACATATCTTGAAGTAGCAGCAATAAGATTTTGTTCAATAGTAGAGAAAGTCATGTACATAAAATATTTTACTAACACCTAAAGTCTATTCTATTCCCTTGTAATTACAATAAGATAATGTTTATCTTGAGGTAGATAGAGCAATAAGAGTTTGTACAAGAGCAGTGCCAGTCATGCATATAAAACATTTGACTATCACTTATACTCTACTCTACTGCCTTGTAACCACAATAGGATAATGTTTATCTTGAAGTAGATAGAGCAATAAGAGTTTGTACAAGAGTAGAGGAAGACATCTATATAAAACATTTGACTATCACTCAAAGTGTACTGTATTCCCTTGAAACTACAATAAGATAATGTTTATCTTGAAGTAGATAGAGCAATAAGTGTTTCTACAAGAGTCGAGAAAGTAATGTATATAAAACATTTGACTATCGCTCAAAGTGTACTGTATTCCCTTGAAACTACAATAAGATAATATTTATCTTGAAGTAGATAGAGAAATAAGTGTTTGTACAAGAGTAGAGGAAGTCATGTATATAAAACATTTGACTATCAGTCAAAGTGTACTGTATTGCCTTGAAACTACAATAAGATAATGTTTATCTTGAAGTGTATGTAGTTTTTTGTACAAGAGTAGAGAAAGTAATGTTTATAAAACATTTGACTATCCCTCAAAGTGTACTGTGTACTTGAAACTACAATAAGGTAATGTTTATCTTGAGGTAGATAGAGCAATAAGTGTTTGTACAAGAGTAGAGGAAGTCATCTATATAAAACATTTGACTATCAGTCAAAGTTTACTGTATTCCCTTGCAACTATAACAAGATAATGTTTATCTTGAAGTAGATAGAGCAATAACTGATAGCAAGAATAGTTTGTACAAAGGCAGAGATAAGTTGTGTGACCTTTTTGCTGATATTCATAGTTAGAATTGTAGTCTACACATAACTTAGGAAAGCGAAGTCTTGAAAATATTTTACTACTGCCTATAGGGTATGGGGGTATAAAGGTTCATTGTTAAGAATTTATCTACCTACTCTTCTAAAAGCTACATATACAAAATAGGTAATTTTTCCATATAACTTAGGTAATTTTTCGATACACGTTTCAAGAAAACTCAAAGCATTTCTCGTTTGTCATAGAAAGGTCTTAGCTCAGCTATACAATGTTCTGATGAAAATCATAAGCGCCATGTTTGTTAAGGTAAAAATTGCTGAAGAGGTTACCACGTAAGGAGTAGCTTGTGGCGGTAACACTTTCTTGAATCACTTGTGTGGCAGTCTGTACCTAGTTACCAATGTGGTGAATTAAATTTGGAGAGAGTGTACAGAAATTAAATTATGAGCTCCAACGTGCACTTTGCCACTTTTAGTGCCCAAATCGTCCACGGGGGGAGTTTTGAAAAAAAAAAAATGGGGGAGCCTAATTTTCACGCGGCCTCGCCCACATTAATCAAACGTGGTGTCGCGTTTTATGGATCATGTCATTAATTCTCGGGGATTCGTTAAACAAGGACGATTGTTAGCAAGATGGCCGCATTCTTGACACGTTACCTTTCAATAAATCGTCATCCCCGGGCTCCGTTTTCATTTCATTACGTGACAAGTGAAAAACGTTCATCTGTCATTTGTTCACAATAATTATGTTAAGGCATTCGCGTACAAAAACAATCATTTCTCTTTAAATATGTTCTGAATTAAGCTTATATATCCAAAACCAGCAAAATTTTATAGATCCTTGTCTATATATTAAAGCTGAACTATTCTCCCTTAAGGCAAGGCTACACTAAAAATTCAAAATTCTATAATAATAGTAAAGCTATCATTATGAAAATTCAGCCACATAATTAGAGTATCATTTGCTACACCAAATAGTTCATTAATTATTAATTATTTTATGTGAAAACATTGTAAAAACTAAAAATGTTCTATGCGTCAAAAAATTTGAGATTTTAATTAAATCTTTGTTTTTGGCTAGTACAGAGGAATTTTAAAAGACCCACATACCTATTTTTGGGAATACTATAGTAGCGTTTGTTCTAAAATATTTTCCACGTGTAAGCTCTAAAAAGTTTGAAAATATTAACTTGTGTTATTACTTAATATTATATAATTTTCAAACCACGAGCATTAACAGCTATAGATAGATTAAAGGGTATTTATTTAGGATTCTTAGATTTGAAAGCAGCATTTGATTGAATACCTAGGGAAGACATTTGGAGAGCTCTAAAGAACAAAAAAGTACCTATGAATTTTATTGAAGCAATACAATCAGTTTATCAAGGACCAAAAGGGATAATAAGATTAGATGGACATGAATCAGAACCATTTCTGATGAATAGAAGAGTTAAACAAGGAGATAGTCTCAGCCCACTCTTATTTATTATTGTGATGGATGAAATATGGAAAATTTGCAAAAGAAGAACAGCAAGAACTATGATAGGATATAGAAATTTAAGACCAGTTTGGGAACAATTGTTGATATATGCTGATGATATATTAATAGCAAATAGTAATAATAATTTACAATTAGCGCTAAATGAATGGAAAGAAGAATTAACTAGAAAAGGTTTAGAATTAAACATACCCAAAAGTAAAATCATGTATATAGGAAGGAAAGAAGAAGTTAAAATTAAATGTAATGATGAAACCTTAGAATAGGTAGACAGCCATGAACACCTGGGTACAATTATAAATAAGGATGGAAAAATAGAGCAGGAAATTTTAAACAGAATAAGAAAGGCCAATTCGGTCTACTATCAGATTAATAATACTATTGTGGGGAAAAAAGGAAATAACAAAAGATACAAAAATATAATATTTAAAACAATAATAGTACCAATTCTATTATATGGAGCAGAGAGCTGGACTCTCCTACAGAAACAAGAAAGCAAAATAACAACTATGGAAATAAGATATTTAAGACGAGCTGCGGGGAAGACAAGAAGAGATATGATTAGAAATGTAACAATAAGGGAAGAGTTGGGTACACACTCCGTTAAAGAAATATTGGAAAAAAGACAACTTAAATGGTATAGACATGTACTCCGCATGTCAGAAGAAAGAAAACCCAAACAATATTTAGAAGCAAGACCAGAAGGTAAAAGAATTAGGGGAAGGCCACGCATGTTGTATCAGGAATACATTGAGAATTTGGGGAAGGATAGAGGGAAAATCATGACAGAAATGAAGAGAATGATGATGGACCGAGAAAAGTGGAGGAAATGGGTAGAAGATGCTTGTACTCCACGATTAACAGCACAAAGGAGTTAGAGAAAGAAGAAGAAGAAGAATAAGAAGAAGAAGAAGAAGAAGAAGAAGAAGAAGAAGAAGAAGAAGAAGAAGAAGAAGAAGAAGAAGAAGAAGGAGAAGAATAAGAAGAGCATTAACAAACATGGGGGAATGTGAAGTTTCTTATTTACATATTATTGACCCATCCTTTATGTTTCATCAATTTTAAATGAAAAACTATGACGCGTGAGGCATTTTGTATACTGAAAAGTGTTAAAAAAAACTTTCCCAGAAAATGAATTTTAAAGTCATGATTGTTACTTTTAACAATTACTAAAGGTCTCTTTAAATGTCACGTGATGGCCTGAAGTGGTGCAAATGATAAGAATAGTATGCCATCTATTACTACATACCCTAAGCTACCAAAAATGCCAAAAAAGTTCCATGATTTTCAACATTTTCGACGAATTTTCAGTGTAGGCTTGCCTTAAGATTAGTAATTTTACAGAACTTACTGAATTGTGTTTCAGATGTCAATAACTTGTTTAATGTACTCAATTTCTTCTCGTGCAGCCAGCCAGGTTTATAGATGATTAGACATCAACATTTCGGGTGTGCGCATCTCTCCCATCATCAGGATATTTAGAAAATGTTATAACCACAAATGAAATAACAACATTAAATAGAGCAATAAGTGTTTGTGCAAGAGTATAGAGAGTCAAGTATATAAAACATCAGGATATTTAGAAAATGTTATAACTACAAATGAAATAACAACATTAAATAGAGCAATAAGTGTTTGTGCAAGAGTATAGAGAGTCAAGTATATAAAACATTTGAGTATCACTTAGAGTCTACTGTATTCCCTTGTAACTACAATAAGATAATGTTTATCTTGAAGTAGATAGAGCAATAAGTGTTTGTACGAGAGTAGAGAAGGTCGTGTATATAAAACATTTGACTATCACTTAAAGTCTACTGTATTCCCTTGTAACTACAATAAGATAATGTTTATCTTGAAGTACATAGAGCAATAAGTGTTTGTACAAGAGTATAGAGAGTCAAGTATATAAAACATATGACTATCACTTAAAGTCTATTGTATTCCCTTGTAACTACAATAAGATAATGTTTATCTTCAAGTAGATATAGCAATAAGTGTTTGTGCAAGAGTATAGAGTCAAGTATATAAAACATTTGACTATCACTTAAAGTCTACTGTATTCCCTTGTAACTACAATAAGATAATGTTTATCTTGAAGTAGATAGAGCAATAAGAGTTTGGACAAGAGTATAGGGAGTCAAGTATATAAAACATATGATTATCACTTAAAGTCTATTGTATTCCCTTGTAACTACAATAAGATAATGTTTATCTTGAAATTGCTAGAGCAATAAGCGTTTGTGGAAGAATATAAAAAATTGTGTGCGTACGGCGCATTCTTTTTCTATCTTGTGCACATACACGACTGCCTGGAGATATTTTGTTTCTATTTTGTGAATGTGACGAAGTGTTTATTACGAACTAAACGTCTGAGTGCAGCAGTGAACGCCGTTGTGTTTTGAAGCCGTGCATTAAAGTTTCAGGCGGAAAAATTAAACTCGAAGACTTTGAGTAGAAGCGATTGTTTCCATCTGTTTGAGATAATAACAGAAGGAGATATTGGCTTCCATGCGAACAAATTATGAGCACAGCATCCTTCGAGTTAACTAGTGTTGCCAAAACTTTCTGCTAAACTTTTAATTGACTCTATTAAAATTACAAGTCAGTGTTAAAAGATCCCCCTGCTGTCGTTATTTAAGAGGGAGAGAGAGAGAGAGAGAGAACAGGCATAGAGAGTATGATAATGAAATAACTTAATGCTCCATTTCTGTGACGGTTAGCAAATATGTCTTTTAAACAAAAACAGTTATGCGATGGCAAAAGTCTTTATCATCATCATCATCATCATCATCATCATCATCATCATCATCATCATCATCATCATCATCATCATCATCATCATCCCCATCTGTGCCCGCCTCAGGCGTAGATGGTAGCGTGTCTGCCTCACTTTCAAGAGGTCCCAAGTTCGAAATCGGTTAGGGTGAGTTACCTGGATAAGTTTTTTCCGGGGTTTTCCCTTATCCTGAAATACGCATGTCGGGCAACTCTGAGCTCGATGGACCCCGGACTCATTTGAGCATAATTTAACCCATTGCATTCATCGTCCAATATGACTTGACGTTGGAGGACCTAAATTAAAAAAAAAATCCCCGTCCCGGTAGCGTGGTGGTAGCGTGTCTGCCTCATGTTCAAGAGGTCCCGAGTTCGAATCGTGGTCAAAGTGAGTTACTTGGATAAGGTTTTATCGGGGTTTTCCCTTATCCTGAAAGAAAAAATTTGGGTAACTCTAAGCCCTAAGGAACCTGGGCTCATCGAGCATCATTTCACCTATTCCATTCTTTGACCAATATGACTTAACTTTGGAGGACGTAAATTAAAAAAATGATGATTATTATTAATTCTGTTATTATTACTATTACTATTGTTACTTTGTGGGTTCGTAGAACTAAAACTCCCAGTTACAGATATTGCAAATGTTCTTTATTTCCGTAGAAATACACTGTTCAATTCTGACGTGACAGCATTACGTCACATACACACAATCTTCCAAGGTCAATGACATTAACAATCAGCTCTCGTTACAACACTCTACAGCTGTATACTGCTTACGCCCCCTTGCCGAATCATCGCCTGCTTAAATACCTCTTTGATAGGTTCCAGAAATTTCTGGAACAAATAAGAGAACAACTATTCTCTGTCAATCCAGATATCACTAGAACCTTCCAAACGTAAAACACTATCTGTTCCTTACCTCAGCTATCTTTATTTGCTGGCTCTTTGTGTACACTAGCCGTGCTATCGTAGATAACAGGTTCGCGACAACATTACGATTATGATGGACGATGGAGGATAGAGGATAGCGGAGATAGGAGAGAGGTGAGAGGAGAGAGAGGAGAGAGAGGAGAGAGGAGAGAGGAGAGAGAGGAGAGAGGAGAGAGGATAGGTGATAGAGGATAGAGGAAAGAGGATAGAGGAAAGAGGATAGAGGATAGAGGATATGGATGGACGATGGACAATGGAGGATGGACGATGGAGGATGGACGAGGGACGAGGGACGAGGGACGATGGACGATGGAGGATGGAGAATGGATGATGTGTGGTGGATGATGATGGTTGATGATGATGATGATGATTAAGTGGTTATAAAGAAATGACAAATCAGTGGAAGAATGTAATACCACGCTGACATATTGTCATGGTAATTAGGTGGTTAAAAGAAAAATTTACTGGTCAGTCGGAAAATGCTACCATGTTGCTATGGTAATTAAGTAATTAGAAAGAAATGACTAATCAGTGTAAGAATTAATACCACGCTGACATGTTGCCAATATATCAGAGAATCAGAGATATCCACGGTTGAATTGCCGGCTTTGATTTTGCATTTTTAAGTGTATTCCTACCTTACCAAAAAATTAAGTTGTGCAAAATTTTAAAAAGAATACGGCCAAGTAACCGCTATGGAAAATGTACTTGTAAAAGAGGCCTACAAATGTTGCTTATATAATTTCTATTAAACATTTTAAACCTTTATCTAAAATACCCATTATAAATATTTGGGCCCAAAAATGTATCTAAAAACGCTTTGGAATTTGGAAAAATATTACAGGATTATTTGAATGGTGACATAAATCTTATTTGTACTGTGATAACCAGGCATCGGATCCCATACACCTGAGCAATCATTACACGCACCCAGATATTATATAAGCCCAAGCGTGACAAACAAACGTCCGTGTCAACAAGTACACCGGTGCGCTGTTTGTGTACAGTCTGGTACGGATACAAAATGTAACCTACGAGAACTGTTCAATAAAGAATGACCATAAATTTTTTTACGGTCCTAATTTTTCGCACTAAATTTCAAACTTATTATATTCTGTTAGCTTAATGTGAAACAAACACGCCGTAGTATTTTCATTGTTGTTACTCCTGGTTCCCGCCTGTGAGAACCAGGTAAGTTCAGACATGTTCTGTATCACCTACCGCTGCTATGGAGGTAACATGCAGTTAAATTTTATATTGGAGGAAGGTCCAAAGTTTCTTTTAAACGTAATAGGTACTGATGAAACTTGGTTGCAATATTTTGATCCTAGGAGCAAACAGCAAACTTCAGTGCGAAAATCTCCTTCATCACCAACCCTCAAAAAAGCAAAAGTGGTTGCTTCTGCTGGGAAAGTTATGGTCATCCTATTCTTTGATATTCATGGAATGGTTTATCAGCATGTTGTACCTGCACACACATCAGGTTTTTGTTGTATTTTACATCCTCCAACGTTAAGTCATATAGGACGATGAATGGAATGGTTGAAATGATGCTCAAATGAGCCTAAGGTCCATAGAGCTTAGGGTTACCTGACATTCGTCTTTCAGGATAAGGGGAAACTCTAGAAAAACCTCATCCAGGTAACTCACCCTGACCGAGATTCGAACTCGGGACCTCTTGAACGTGAGGCAGACATGCTACCACCACGCTACCCAGACGGGCATACATCAGTAACTGCACAATACTGCAGGGATGTCCTGAAAACGTTGCAAGTCTATATCAGGAGCAAAAGACCACATTTCCATGAGGGATGCGACAAAACGATAATGCGCGTCTGCATATTGCCAATACTGTTGCTGAATATCTTGCAAAAATCAAAGTGAAGCACATCTCTCGCCCTCCCTATAGTCCGGGTTTAGCCCCATGTGACTTTTTCTATTCCCTAACTTGAAAAACCGCCTTCGTGGGAGGCATTATTCATCATCAGAAGCAGTTGTGAAGGCTGCGGAGGTGATTTTGAAGGATCTCTTAAAATATGGTTTCCAGCATGTCTTTGAAGACTGGCAGAAACGTTGGGACAAGGGCATCGCATTCATGGGAGACTATTTTGAAAATGACCATCAAAATTATGAGGATAAATAAAGGTACGTTGTCAAAAAAGAAAATAAAATGTGATCATTTTTATTAAGGAGCCCTTGTGCGTAACAATATGCCATCCTCCTTATTGCATTCGATGCGGGAATTACAGTGAACAACCATTTTCATTCCTAAATTGTCGAATATGAATTTTCTGCGCCTCTCAGTGAAACAATATGAAAATATTGGGAGACAGTTCGTCGAACAACACATGACGTAATGGTGCATTTGTGTGGTACAAATCATGTTCATGTGTTTGTCCGAGAATTAGTTTATTACGTATGCATTGAAAATCTAGTATTTATGTGTAGAATATTGGGCAATTTATATTTTGCTCGTTTGGTAGGTAGTAGCCTCTGTATATTTCTAATTTTTACAAACAGCTCCTCAACTGTTTTTAGACAGCTCGAAATTACATTCTTCAAACTGTTTAATGGCTGTTCATAATACCCAAAGCTTTTGATTTATAAAATGGAGTTTTTCCATTAATTGTTGTGAAAGTAAAGCTCTTAACACAGCATGTCCAACACCTTGCACTCTCAGGAAGGCTGATCTACCTTCGTGGCGAGCAGTAGTTGTAATGAAACTAAAGCTACACGTTGCGAACCGGACTAATCCTTCGTGTTGTTCCCGGGACTGACGTCAGCAGTCATATACTCCGAGACTCGTAACCTTCATATACCTTTAAAGGTGTACGGGATCAGATGCTTGGTAATAACAATATGCGCAGATTGGTGAATCAGACTTTTTTGTCCAATTTCCGCTGATTGATATTTGTATCAGAGTTGCAAGAGTAAGTAAATTCTCTCGGCCTCCTGATACACCAGTAGCTGTTTTCCTAATGAACAGGGATGACATTGTCCGATACTCCTGAAACTGACCTCGCTATGAAATATGTGTTTTAGCTTCTGCGACAGATTAGGGTGTTGCTCCGCCCTACTGCCCCATCTCCTTCAACCCTCATATAAAAAATAAATATTCTTTTGTGCCGAGTCCGTTTGATCTGGTGCCAGAAAAAAAATTGACAACATCCATCAGGACACCCGACCCTCCTCCCGGTGTCGCCAGGGCATAAATCATACGGTTGCTCAATAAAACTTGAATCCCAAAAAACGAAAGGTAAGCCAAAAACAAAATAGCAAACGTCCAGCGCGTTCGTCTGCTTGGCGAACAGGGGTAGGTAACGGAGGGTGTCAGCTCACTAACTCGTCACTGCAGTATGGTGGTGATTGGCTGTCACGTTCAAGAGTTTACGAGTTCTAATCTCGGTCAGGGTGATTAGGCTCTTCCGGACTTTTCCCTTATCCTGAAAGATGAATGTCTCGTAACTCTAAGCTCTATGTACCCTGTACTCATTTAAACATCATTTCATTCATCGTCGCATATGACTTAACGTTGGAGGTTTTCCCTTTTTCTGAAAGATGAATGTCTGTTAAGTCTAAGCACTACGTACCCTGAACTCATTTCAACATTACTTCACAGATCCTCCGATTTGACTTAAATTTGTTTTCCCTTATTCAGAAATGTATGTCTGTTAACTCTCAGCTCTATGTAACATGTACTCACTTGACCATTTAATTTATCGTCTGTTATGACTTAACGTAGGAATTCTTCCCTTATCCTGAAAGAAGAATATCTGGCAACTATGCTCTATGGACACTGTACTCATTTGAACATCATTTCTTACATTGTCTGATATAGCTTAACTTTGGAGGTTTTACCTTATCCTGAAAGATGAATGTCTGCTAACCCTAAGCTCTATGTACTTTGTATTCATTTGAACATAATTTCATTCATCGTTCGATATGACTTAACGTTGAATTTTCCCTTATCGTGAAAGGTGAATGTTTGTTAACTCTAAGCTCAATGTACCCTGTACTCATTTAAGCATCAGTTCTTTGAGGGTCCGATGTGGCAAATTTGGATTTCTTCCCTTATCCTTTAAGTTGAATGTATGGTAACTCAAAGCGCTATGTACCCTGTACTCATTTGATCATCATTTCATTCATCGTCTGATGTGACTTAACGTTGGAGGTCTTCCCTTATTCTGAGAGAAGAATGTCTGGTATCTCTAAGCACTATGGACCCTGTACTCATTTGAACATCATTTCATACACTGTCCGATATGACTTATTTTTTTACCTTATCCTAAAAGATAAATGTCTGCTAACCCTAAGCTCTATGTACTTTGTATTCATTTGAACATCGTTCGATATGAGTTAACGTTGAAGGTTTTCCCTTATCGTGAAAGAAGAATATTTATTTACTCTAAGCTCAATGTACCCTGTACTCATTTAAACATAATTTCTTTGAAGGTCTGATATGACAACTTTGGAGGTTTTCCCTTATCCTTAAAGTTGAATGTATGGTAACTCTAAGCTCTATGTACCCTGTACTCATTTGATCATCATTTCATTCATTGTCTGATATGACGTAATGTAGGAGATTTTACCTTATCCTGAAAGATGAATAAGCAGTAACTCTAACCTCTATATATTCTGTATTCATTTCAACATAATTTTATTCATTGTCCAATATGACTTAACGTTGGAGCCTTTCCTTTATCGTGAAAGATGAATGTCTGGTTAACTGTAAGCTCTATGGAACCTGGGCTCATTACAGCTTCATTTTATTGATGGCTTGTTATTATTTAACTTGGAAGACGTTAATTAAAGAAAGGTAAACTCTGGTAAAATCTTTGTGTTGAATTTTTATAATACGATATTTTCTCTACCTAGTAGAATATATAATAGAGAAAGCAATCAGATGTTTAAAAATTGCATAGAAAAACAAACAAAAGTGCAAAAGAAAGTCATGTGAACTTAAAACCAAAAACTTGTCATACTATATTTAGATTTGATCGTGCAAAAACCTCCTCAATAAATCTGCAGACAATTTAGAAAACAAAGGACGCTCGACCTTTGTTTCTACAACAATGCACTTCCCCAAACTAACTCAGCGGCCACTGTAACAATTTTCCGATGCTACGCTGTTTTACCAAGTTACATTAAAGATATTGCCGTCATATTTCTGTGCTTTTTCCAGCAAGCTGCGCAATTAAAGCTCCCCCGGGGTAAAGTTTGTGCCCAATTCAATTGAGTGGTGTCTTGGCAAGGTTCCTGCGACCTACCGGCGACTAAGGAAGGTAACCCGCTAACAAAAACATGGTCTGGACACATTGCGGTCTTGAGTTCGACTCGGATGGATGCCAATTCTGCAGCTAGATCTGAGGTCAAATTGATTTGGGAGTTCTTGCAGTTCTTACTTTGTCCAGCACATACGTAACAGATAGAGCATCCAGTGCATAACAACAAAACATTTAATACCTACAACTCTTGAAACAAAATCAAGTTCAGTGCCTTGCAACTGACTCTGTGCTTTACATAAGTCTATAAGTTACACTCAAATGACTTTATTTAATCTTGCACAAACACTTACTATTCTATCTACTTCAGGACATACATTATTTTCTTGTAGTTAAAAGGGAATACAGTAGAATTTAAAAGATGTTCAAATGTTTTCTCTACTCCTGTACTAACACTTATTGCTGTATCCTCTTCAAGATAAATATTATCTTCTAATTACAAGGGAATGCAGTAGACTAAGTGATAGTCAAGTGTTTTTATACCTGACTTTCTCTACTCTTGTACAAACTATCATTGCTCTATCTGCTTTAGAATAAACATCTTATTGTATTTACAAGGGAATACAGTAGATATTAAGTGATAGTAAAAAGCTTTATATACATAACTTTCTCTACAATTTTTCAGCACTTAAAAAGTTTTGGCATACTGGCTGGACCACTGCTTTTTTCTGTTAGGGAATTTATGGAATGTTTATAAAATTGTTACATTTGTGAATTAATATATGTATATTATACAATTCTTGAGGTACTTTTATAAATCGTTATTTTGTACAAAGACTGACTTGTCCTTATTGGATGTGACTTGTTAATTTACACGTATAGTTAACTGCATTGTATATTCACAATTTGACTTGTCTTAAATCATAGTACTCATGCACAATGTATGATTTACAAGATTAATAAATTATTTATTTATCTACTCCTGTACAAACACTTTCTGCTCTATGTACTTCAAGATAAACATTATCTTTTTGTAGTTGCAAAAGAATACAGTAGACTTTAAGTGATAGTCAAATGTTTTATATCCATGACTGTCTCTACTCTTGTTCAAACACTTATTGCTCTATCTGCTGCAAGATGAACATTATTTTATTGTAGTTACAGGGGAATGCGGTAAACTTTAAGTGATAGTCAAATGTTTTATATCAATGACTGTCTCTACTCTTGTTCAAACACTTATTGCTCTATCTACTTCAAGATGAAAATTATTTTATTGTAGTTACAAGGGAATACAGTAGACTTTAACTGATAGACAAATATTTTATATACATGACTTTCTCTAGTTTTGAACAAACATTTGTTCAAGATAAGCATTACCTTATTGCAGCTACAAGGGAAGATGGTAGACCTTCAGTGATAGTCTAATGTTTTAAATACATTAATTACAAGAGAACAATATGTTGTTTAGGGTTTATATTGTCCACATACCAGACGTACGGCGACAATTTTTGAGTAGTGTATAACAATTTCTCTACTTGCTGTAAGTCAATAATGGGGACAATAAGAATTCGGAGTTCTATTTTAATAAGTGTACGTGATTAATGACCTTCAAAGTGTAATACATGAAAGTAAAGGAAAGCACTTGTTTTTCGCCTTAAATTAATAAGCGTTGTTGAAACAGTTTCGCTTCAGGATATTTCTCTTTCAAAACAGTTCCATTTCTGACAAATAACTTATCTACCACGTAGCAAATAATTACTTCACTGTACGATACCTGTACAATGGAATTCCGATGGAGTCTTTGAACCAGAGCACCATGTTGACTCGATCTTCTCTTGTGGGTGGTGTGACGTCACATGGCAGCTCGGCGTCTTGACCCGTAACTACCCACACTACGTGGGCTGGAACTGAAAAACACAACAAAGGTACACTGCACTTTCTTTCCAACTGAATTAACCTTCATGTAAATAAAAGAAACCTTTGTACAATACAGAAACAATTACAAATATATACTGTTTTATTTGGGTCCATATCAAGTGGAGGGCTGAGAAGAGCAATCGAGGTAGCCAATTCTTATTGCAATAAATGGGGTTCGAAAGTGAATGAAAACAAAACAAAGATTATGGTCTTCAAAAAGTGACACAGGTTGCGTAAGGATGAGAAATGGGAGGTTAATAGAAGAGAAATAGACGTAGTAAGGAGATTTGTTTATTTGGAGACAAGGTTGAGTTCAGATGGTAGCTGGAATGAACAAAAAAAAAAAAAGATGTCTGTGGTGAAAGGTAAAATGGCCATGAGAGTGATAAGATCATGCTACAGTAAACTGCCAGATATAAATGTCAAATGTTTGGAGAGGATTTATAGAGCAATAGTAGAAAGTAGAATGTTACATGGATCAGAGGTTTGGGGAGTAGATGAGGCTTGGAGAGAGACTGATAGAGTACATAGATCCTTTTGTAAATATATACTAGGATTACCGATAGCATTAGGTAATGGGGAAGCACAATTAGAACTGTACAGGCATTCTACTAAAATTAAAATCCTGTCAAGGGCAATGAAATATTTATGCAGAATCACTCACTTGGAAGATGGCAATATTATTAAAAAATGTTTTCATATTTAAAGGAAAAGTAACTGGGGAGGGTCTTGGGCACTTAAAATGAATGACGTGTTGAAACAGATAGGTATGGTTCATCTTTGATAAATGCATAATTTCAAGGCCTATCTCCTGGCCCAGTTTGGATGGGACATCCTCACCCATCCGCCATACAGTCCAGACTTAGGACATAGTGATTATCATTTGTTTCCTGAGTTGAACTCACACCTGGATGTAACACATTTCCAGACCGACGATGATTTGAAAAACGAGATTGAGCGCTACCTGCGCAACCTGGCGGGAGAGTGCTATGACAGGGGTATATACTTGTTTTTGTAATTTACGTCGTCCAACGTTAAGTCATGTCGGACGATGAATGGAATGGGTGAAATTATGCTCAAATGACCCGAGGGTCCATAGAGCTTACAGTTACCCGACATTCCTCTTTCAGAATAAGGGAAAACCGCGGAAAAAACCTTATCCAGGTAACTCACCATGACCGAGATTCAAACTCGGGACCTCTTGAACGTGAGGCAGACACGCTACCACCACGCTACTGAGGCAGAGGCCAACGGTATACAAAAACTGCCACAGCGCATGCAAAAGTGCATTCGACTGCAATGGTTATTCCGTTGTAAAATACCTTTAAGTTCTTCTTTTCATCAATGGAACATTCATTAACAATAAACATGTTTTCTATATAAAATAAAATTGGAAACCTTATTTACGGACACGTCTCGTACATTGATATTAGTGATGTGGTATTTTAACTTAAGTGATGGTAAAAACAAAACAAAGTCTGAACATATAACCAAATGTGATTTTCTGGTTCAATAAAATGCTGTGGAAATGCATCACGTTAAACTCTTTTTAATATTCTGCCCCATATTCTCTACATCACGTTATCCTGAAGCTTTTTAACACGTCGCTCGTAACGCCGTATCGAATAAAAATCTTTAAATAATTATGACCATAACGAAAGGACCGTTTTTGTGTCGAGTAATACCAAAAGACGATTATAAAATCGCAGTGATGGTGGAGGATTTGTTGGTAGCCCTGTACGTTATCGCGCTTCCCCAGGCTACGGAAGTGCAGCCGTCGTTCATTTTCGGTCCATTGTTACCGAGTTTCGATAACTAAAACAAAAGATCGCACCAGAAACATTTCGTGCACCTAGCCTCTCCTCATATGAAATACGACACCTAAATTAAATAACCCTCAACCGCAGCATCCCAATCACTGAGTCGACTGGACCAGAAATATGTTGCACAGTACCTGCACTAACACGTTGTACTGTGCCAAATGTAGTATACGAAGCGTGTAGCGGAAATACACGTTTTGAAATGTCTTAATTCAAAACATTCACAAGTAAAGATCTAATCATTTGGATTAAAATATTGCAGCAAATTGAAGGTTCATTAGAATTCATTACTTTATACTGTCATAAGGTTATTGCAACATCTTGGATTTTACGAAACGCACCGTACTGGCACTAGGGTTATCAAAGGGGGTTACGACAACTATGGTGGAGCCTAGGGTATATACATAATAATGGAGCAGGTTCACCCTCTGCAGTCAACTGTTTGGGATATATTTTTGTTTCGGACGTATCCAAGTTTTATCTAGAGCATTTTTATATTTTTTTTTAATTGATCGATCAGCAGTACAGTGCTTAACAGATCAGAGTGATACAAAAATGTTTATGGGTGCCACACAATTCCACGTTGTGGACGACAATTTGAAGCAACAATATATGTGGCGAACAATGTTGCACTTGACAATACAGTTTGAAGCACTTTTGTTTAGCTCAGGGTAAAACAATGAGGTTTCTCACAGGGTATGCGTGGATGTGTGTGAGAAGGATATTTAATGACACTGGAATGCCCGTTTCCAACTTATTTATTTACTGCTTCTTTTTTTTAGAACCCCGAAATTGAAGTTGCCGACAAAGGTTTACCAATCTCTGTTCAGAGATACTGACGGAAAAATGTTTATTACTCGATAAACTTTATTCGTTCCTCACGGATATATGAACCGACAAATATCCAAGACAGAACAAGAGGACTGCCCCTAATCGCCCTCATGCCTCAGACTGCTCTCATCGGCCTGACGCCGAAGACTCTTCTGAATGACCACAGATGCAAGTGGGTGTATCACTTTCACTCTGAAAACCCCTTTTCAACCAAAGATCCCTTTGTGGCTGTTCTGTCGCCATTATGAATGATCCAAAGAGTACCCTATTCAGTGAGTCAAGTGAGCCCCTTTAGAAATCTGCTAAGAACACTGTTTCTTACATTGCTTTTGTTATAACAACTTTCCCCCAACTCAACTGGCCTTGCCCTTGTCGTAAAAAAGAACCAACATTCCTTTTACATCCATCATGATTCTTTACTTATGGCAAACCTTAATTTCGGTATCAAGAGTGAAAAGAAGGTAACAGTACAATAAGAACAATAGCACTCAGGCTAAGAGGCCGCCCCCTAACTACATTAAATTAGAACTCCAATAATACTCTCTGATAACTTATGTCAATATTGAACATGTAAGACAGACATCAAGCGCTAGAATCACTCGAATCAGATATGTCACTTAGAAGCAGGTCCTGTGGTAGTCTCCTCTTCAAGCGTGAGGGCTGGCGCGTGCGATGTTATAATGCACAGCTCCTGGTACTTCTTGCAGCGTGAAAAAGAAACGACGAGCGATCCTGCGAATGTAGTCGTGAAGAGGTAACAGTCCTAGTTCATGATGGAGCTGCAGATTACGGATGAACCATGGAGCGTTGGTAGCGATGCGCATGAAGCGATTCTGTATGACCTGAAGACGAAGCAGATGACATGTGTGTGGCCCCCCACACTTGGCAGGCATATGTAATAAGCGGACGAACGAGTGATTTGCAGAGTAACAATGAAGATTGTAGGCCGAGGCTGGAACGGCGATGCAACAGAGTTGAGAGTTTTGAAAGTCGCCCAGAGGCCAGTATTATAAGAAGATCGATATGAGCTCGCCAGGTCAGGCGAGTGCCCAAAAGCACTCCAAGGTATTTAACGGGAGTTGTAGTGGGGAGCCAAGGGATATTGTTCCTGTAGACACACAACTGAGTAAGCGCAGTATATCGGCGAAGAGTGAAGATTTTAGCTTCCATTTTCTGAGGGTTCAATGAGATACGCCAAGTGCTGAACCTATGAGTTAAGCGACCTAAAGAGAGCTGTACTACTTGTTGTGCGTGCTGGAGATTAACATGAGAATAATATAGTACTGTGTCATCAGCGTAAAGACCTCAAGAAGTCGGAGCTAAATCAGGAATATCAGAAATGTATAAATTAAATAGAGTGGGGGCCAAGATAGAACCCTTTGGGACACCTGCGGTAATATTACGTGGGGATAAAAGCTTTCCAACAATACGTGCTGAAAAGCTGCGGTCGTAGAGGAAACTGTGGATTAGATGTGATAAGTAATTAGGAAGACCGATGCAGTAGAGCTTAAGGAGCAAACCATCATGCCAAACCCTGTCGGGTGCCTGTACCACATCAAGGAAGACAGCCGTGGTTTACTGACAGGCCTCGAAGCCGCGAACAATTGACTGAGTTAATCGTAAAAGCTGATGGGTAGTGGAATGTTTGTGACGAAATCAAAATTGATAAGGCAGAAGAATATGGTTATGATTATGGTAAGACAGAAGACGGCGATGAATTACTTTTTCAAACAGCTTGGAGAGGTCTAGAGTAATTAATCGGCACAAAACTCGGATTTAATGCACCTAAATTGCGCCTAGAGATATTTGGAAATGTTCATTCGAACACGTTTTTTGTCCAACGTGAGCGGAGAGATTTCTCATGTCTAAATGTTGATTTAATGTGACAAATACGTTCTATTGACATGTTCATATTCTCTGCTATCTCTCTCACGTTAATTCGGAGGCCGTCTAATACCATTAGGTGAATTTTGGCGATGTTTTCGTCGGTAGCTGCAACCTTTGGACATCCCGAACGTCCATCGTCTCCCAAGCTCTTACGGCCACGTTTAAATTCAGCTGCACAAAATTTCACTGTGGTAAATGTTGGTACAGAGTTCCCATACACAGAATTCAACTCATATTTGATTTACGTAGGCGTTTTGCCTTTCAGAAACAAATATTTAATGACAGCTCCATACCTATTTTGCCCATTTTCATAAAAACACACACATCAGCTTACTCAAATGACTGTTACTAAACAACTCAGCGTTTAAAGTGGCTGAACGTTTGGTGAGTAACTGTCAACAGATGGACCACGAAATTTATTAGCTTTTATTTACAAGTGCTGCCGTCTTAGTGTTGAGGTTGGATATTTTTGAGATCACCCTCGTACAGTAGACGAAGGCTGGAACTCCGTGCCGAAATCGCTCCCTAGCTTAATCCAATCGAATCCCATAGTCATTGCGTAACAACCAGCTTTAAGGGGGTGCAGCACAGAAAACCCCAAATGCAGCAATTTTCAACCAATCTTGCTGAACGTTTTAACACTTAGTTCTGATGCACAGTGGACACAGAATTCAAAATTTGGTTTTTATATCTTCAATAGTTTTTGGGTAATTAATTTGTGAAATTCAAAATTTGGGCAAAATTCAAACTGCTCCACGTGATGAAAATTTTATAAATCTTAATTGTTCTATTTCTAAAAATATTCAGATGTTTATGAAGAAAAGATATATCATATGAATTTCTTATACTACTTTTAGTTCCAGAGTAAAAAAAAATAGGTATGGAGCAAACAGAAAAAGCCAAAAAATGATTAAAGCTGTGACTTTTTATATCAATAACTTTAAAAATCTAATGAATATTAAAAATTCATATGATAGAAACGTTTGCTTGCTTTCTGAGAACATGTGTTGAAAATTTTAGAGGAACTGAATCAAAACTGCATCGTGTGGAACATTTTGTATGACAAAAAATGTTGAAAAAACTATAACTGAGTAAATCAAATCTTAAAATTCAAAACATTTTCATTTACAACTACATGCCTTGAAGGAGACTAAAACCCACCAGATGGGTAAGTTGGACCCTCCTGCCTCTTCCTTCTCTCTTCTGCAGCAGTGTTCTTCAATTTCAGTTTCCTTCTGGATGTTTTAGAAGTTACTTTCACAGAAATTGCTCAATGAAGTAAGCGTAATTGGTCCTTCCTTTTACTAATTTTTAGAGATGCTAGTGAAATCTGTGTCCATTATGTCTGACTGCAGCTTGAGTGAGGCAGAACAATCAAAATTGAATTCACTGATGGTTGATGTCACAGCAACCTGAAGTCTCTTCTTTGACACAAATATTTCTTTTGGGCAATTCTGCCATATCATGTTATGTAAACTTTCATTTGCAATTTGTGACTTACCAAATGTTCATCTCCTTAGGATTTCATCTGCTGTCAGCCTTTGGTACACATCCAGTAATTTTCTTATCACATCAGGCCTCAAGAATGTTCACATTGTTGTGTTATGTTAGGTGTTCTTTCCCATGTATTTTTTTGGGCTATTCATGATCCTATGTACACAGTTATCAAGAGGTCAGTTGTTTCAAAGAATGTTTTACCTATATAACAGCTGTATGCACGTTTTGAACTATCAAATACCTATATAAATGTTAAATGGCAGACTAAAACTCATCAATTATCTATAAACAGTATGTAGTTTAACAAGAAACACAAGAAAATCTCGACCGTTAGAAACTCAAACAAAAGTAAAATATAAACATTACCATTTGTTTTCAATGTCTGCAGCCAGTGTTTTGTTTCCATGGTGCCACATATTGTAAGAAATAACCGTCATACTAACACACAAAATGCCACCATAAACTTTGCCCGATAATTTCAAATGTAATAATTTAGTACGTTCAATCGAACTCAAATGACAGAATTCTGTGAATCCAAGGGCCGGCAGGCAGGTGGCACGGGCATTTAAATTGTCATATGAAGGTATTTAAATGCTTGAAACTCATAAATTTAGTTGGACTATGACACTATAAGGTTCAAAGTATTTTATTAGCTTAAAAACAAAAATAATATTTTTTCCAATATTTTTAGCCTATTTAGGTGCTACATTCCCTTAAAACGTTTGACTATCACTTAAAATCTAAATATAAGAAAACTATTTTTTCTAGCGTCCACCTCTATAAATTCAAGTAGGCCGCAAAATAACACAGTTTAGAAATACTTTGCGCAAGTGGGCGGAGAAAGCCATGACCCTTTTTCACAACTTTTTAACCTCGAGTCTCTAGAACGCTGTTACCGCCCCTGCAAAGTAAAGAGCCTCATTTCACATCTGTTGGAACATACAAAACATAAAGTCCATTTACCCATTGCATCAACGTGATAGATTTGCTGAATTGTTGGATACAATTAACGCGGTACATCACTAACCAAGGAGCACTTAATTATGTATAATTATTTAATGAGCAATTTAGAGAGTGATTAAATGTAATCATCTGAATTGAAAAACAGATTTACGTCAATCAGTGTAGGAGTTTGCATTTGGTCAAGTGTTACAAAAGTGATACTTAAATTTGTTACTGAAAAACCGTTGCAAACTTTAGCCATAATACTAAGGGCCCTTTAGAAGGAAGTAGGTCAAAACTACCAACGAATTTTTATTTTTGTGCGTGGGTATAAAACAAACGAATTAAAGTGACACTTCTAAGTGATTGTTAGTGAAAAGCTGTCACACTCATCACCTCTCTGCAATAGTACAAACACTTATTGCTCTATTTCAAGCTAAAAATTATCTTACTGTAGTTACAAAGGAATACAGTAGACTTTAAGTGATAGTCAAATGTTTTACATACACGACTTTCTCTACTCTTGTACAAACACTTATTGCTCTATCTACTTCAAGATAAATATTATCTTATTATAGTTACAAGGGAATACAGCAGATTTAAGCAATAGTCAAATGTTTTATATAAATGACTTTCCCTGCTCTTTTACAAACACTTACTGTTTTATCTGCTCCAAGATAAAGTTTATTTTATGTAAGTTACAAAGGAATACAGTAGACCATAAGCATTAGTCAAATGTTTCATATAAATGGCTTTCTCTGCTCCTTTACAAACACTGATTGCTCTATCTACTTCAAGATAAACGTTATCTTATTATAGTTACAAGGGAATACAGCAGACTTTAAGCAATAATCAAATTGTTTTATGTAAATGACTTTCTCTGTTCCTCTACAAACACTTATTGCTTTATCTACTCCAAGATAAACATTATCTTATGTCAGCTACAAAGGAATACAGAACACTTTATGCGATAATCAAGTGTTTTATATACATGGCTTTCTCTACTCTTGTACAAACACCTATTGCTCTATCAGCTTCAAGATAGACATTATCTTATTGTGCTTATAAGAGAATATAGTAGACTTTAAGTGATAGTCCATTGTTTATATACATGACTTTCTCTACTCTTGTACAAATACTTATTGCTCTATCTACTTCAAGATAAACATTATCTTATTGTAGTTACAAGGGAGTACAGTATGCTTTAACTGACAGTCAAATGTTTTAATACATGACTTTGTCTACTCCTGGACAAACACATATTGCTCTACCTACTTCAAGATAAACGTATCTTTTTGCATTTATAGGGAAATACAGTAGACTTTAATTTATAGTAAAATTTATAACAATGGTTGCCTAGCTGACTAATTATATTCTCGTGTGTCCAAAAGATAAAGGCATGTATAGCGGTATATTGGCAAGAGTTCGCATTAATAGTGGAAAACTGTGAGCAATAACAAGGAATATCTCGGAAGTCGTTTAGTCTACAAAAATGTATTTCATTTGGAAAGTTCGTTTTAAGAAGGTAAACCTTCTGGAGTACACTTTACCCGTAATTCAAAGGTCATTGCAAATGGAAGGGACTTCTGAGGGCATTCTCAGAAAGTTCATATTTATATTCCATTTATCATGAGAATATATCAAATATGAACATATTGTTTAGCTTTTTTTTATCTCAAAACATATTCTTCTCACGCGGCCTCACATCGAATATTGGGTTGTATTCTGCAGAGACAGAATGAAATGAGCGATTCAAAGGAAGCAGGTTTTTATCTCCGTTATACAAATTTCATTCAGAAATAAATGGAATTGGCAGACAATTGAACATACACTTACGTGATGTTTATCACATAAAATTGTTTGGAAAGAATGAAGAAAGAGATTTTAATCTGAAAGGTTATTGCGCGGTACCTTACCTTTACCTGACTTTAACCCCAGCTATCGATTACCTTTGTATCTACAAAATGCGCTTTCGAGCGTTTATTTGCACGGCGTCCATTCATATTCGTTATTTCCCGCCCTCCGATTGAGCAGGAATAACGCTATAATTAACTGGTCAGTCTATTTTGAAATGATAGATTAATGCTCATCAAATACATTTCAAGTGCCCAGTGCGGTGTCATTATTTCAGTTATATAACATATGAAAAGTAGCTAACGTTTTGAGTACGGTATCTAACACATAAATTTAACAAGCTCCCAATCAGCCATCTCCTATGAAACATTGTCAAATATGTTTATTTTCTCAACAAAATTGTGTAGAATCTTTGACTAAAACACCATTCATTTAAGATATCCCAATGAGAAGTGAAATGTACGTCTAAAATTTTCATGAATGTTCACAGAGGTCTTCTTCATTGTGTATGAGTTTTCCTAATTGGTAAACTGAGTTTTGCTAGTTGGTACAAGAACAGAGAAAGTCATGTATATAAAATATTTGACAATCACTTAAGGTCTACTCGATTACCTTGTAACTACAACAACATAATCTTTATCTTGAAGTAGATAGAGTAGTAAGTGTTTGTACCAGAGTAGAGAAAGTCATGTATATAAAACATTTGACTATCACATAAAGTCTACCGTATTCCTTTGTAACTACAACCAGATGTTTATCTTGAAGTACATAGAGTAAAAGTCTATGTACAGGAGTAGAAAAAGTGATGTATATAGAACATTTGACTATCACTTTAAGTCCACTGTATTCTTTGTAACTACAACAAGATAATGTTTATCTTGAAGTAGATAGAGTAATAAGTGTTTGTACAAGAGCAGAAAAAGTCATGTATACAGAACATTTGACTATCATTTAAAGTCTGCTGTATTCCTATGTAACTACAATAAGATATTGTTTATCTTGAAGTAGATAGAGTAATAAGTGTTTGTACAAGGGTAGAGAAGGTCATGTACGTACAACATTTGTAAAGTCTGCTATATTAACTTGTAACTGCAAAAAGATAATGCTTATCTTGAAATAGATAGAGCAATAAGTGTTTGTACAAGAGTAGAGAAAGTCATGTATATAAAACATTTGACTATCACTTAAAGTCTACTGTATTCCCTCGTAACTACAATAAGATAATGTTTATCTTGAAGTAGATAGAGCAATAACTGATTGTAAAAGAGTAGAGAAAGTCGTGTCTGCCTCAGCAAACACAAGCCCGAGGTTAATGTTATATTAAAATGGGGAAATGTTGGCCGGTGTATCAAAGCCACCGCCAACAACACGTTCTCATCCCGGAACATGCCCAAGTGGTAGTTTTGAAACGTCACCAAATGGCGATATCTGCACATCGAGTGGCGTTTCACTTTTGTTAGGCTGTTAATGACTATTATTGTCATCACTAGGGGGACAATCGAAAAGGGTGCATAGGGGAGAGAGCTTCCTTTGTACAAGTGATGCACAAAGCTTTACAATTATCGTAAACTTGGAATTAGCGACTGTGTGTTTGCATGCATGAGGTAACTCGTGAACCGATGCGTCGTTTAGCTTAGACAAAACATTCCATTAGCAACTTTAATAGCAAAAGGAGAAAAGTAAATTGCTATCACACGAATTCCTGTACTCTCTCCAAGTCCTCTCCTACGAAGGCTAATTCTCTCTCCTTTTTCTGAAAATTTGTTGACGTTTGAAAAAGAAATCGCCAAGTAATGACTGCAAGAAAAAGAGCAGCGACTTACTAGTTTTACCAAAATTTCAGAGTTCAAAATATTAACAAAGCTTATGTCGGAATAGTTAGTTTTAGATAAAGCTATTTCGTGATCCTTTATTTATTATATTTTAACTATTACTACCTCGATTTTTAAAGGTAAATTTTGGAATGCTTTCAGAGGTTATTCGAGGAAACAATTCTTTATCAGGAGTAAAACCATACTGTTTAATGTGCTACCGTAACTTTAATGTAAAAGCAAAATAAAACCTGTGCTGATTTATCTGCAAATTTGTGGTAAAAATTCCAATACTTTATGCTGAAACTTCCCGGTGGCGTCGCGTACAACTGCTTGCACTGCCGTTCTGCGGGCCTGCACAACCGCTAGTCGGACACCTATGTTTAATTACTCGGGTACAATGGCAGGTAAAGTGAAAACGGAATAGAGGTGAAATGACACTCTCTGGAGGAAGTATGAGGCGAGAGAAGAAGGCGGCCGAACCCAAAGAGGCACGGCAGTGCAGAGGGCAAGTTCTATAGTATTTACAGGTTTGAATCCCTCCGCTAGTCCTCTACACCAAAAAAAACCGCGTTTTAAGTAGGTTGGCCAAGGGGATCGAACGCGGGGCTCCCTAAAGTGGGCTGCAGAAGAAACCAACTGAGCCATTTTGCTTGATCTAATTCGGTGGACGTCATTCCCTTTTCTGCTGATACGGTCAAACTGTGAAAAAATCAAGGACTCAGCAAGATCGGCCACGGACCTTTACTTAGGTGCACCAACGACTTACAATTTGAAACCCTGAACTAATAATGTTACCTCTTTAAGATTTATAACACAGATGTACATTTGTGCGGACATGAAACTACACAAATTCTGTCTATTTGACTGCGATAGTTTGGAAAATTTGGTCAAATTTATTTATTCTGGTTACGTCACCTAAAAATTCCCTTGCGGCAAAATAACTAACAGTTTGGTCTAATATTTTAACAATAGTTTCCTAACACACCCATTTTTTTAATTTTTTCAAGGTTTCTTTGTGTCTCAACAACTTTAGGTTCTAGAAATTTTTAAAGTTAAGAATATGCCATTTTTTGCCCAAAATTTGATTATTTTTGTGTTTTAAAGTAAAGAAACTGTGCTTATGGCAGAAAAAAGAAGGGTGGCCATGTATGGGATAAGAATATGTAAATATAAGCTAGAAATGACAACCAAGTGGTTAGAAAGAATATATGAAGAACTAGTTGAACCAAAAATGTTGTATGCTGTGGAGATCTAGGGGCCACAGAGGTAACAAAACGGTGTATAAAAACTGCAGAAGGTATTTTTAAAGAGCTACTAGGCTTTCCAAGATCAGTACCTAGGGAAATAGCTTTAGTAGAATTAGGAAATATGAGATGAAATGGAATACTAATAGAAAGAATAATAAACTTTTGGTATAGGTGTTTGGCCAAAGAAGAAGGGGAAATTATGCATGAGACACCAAAATACATTAGAGAACTCAAACGTTTGGTGGGCAGAGATTGAAGGAATTATGAAAAACTAGGAATTGGAGATATATAGAGATTAAAGGAAAGGAAAACAAGCGATGTTAGTAAATTGGTAAAATTATGCATAGAAGATATAAAAGAAAGGAAACATGGGGAAGTATAGAAAATATGAAGTCATTACAACTTTACAAACAAATAAAAAGAAATTGAGGACGAGAAGCATATGTAGAGGCAATAGGCAAGAGAGAGAAGGGTTAGCTTGGATGAGAACAGGAACAATATTGTCACCCAATTATCGGAATGCAAGAACAACGGACTGCTGAGTTTGGGACAGGAGGTATTTAGGTCACGCCTACCCATATACCTCGTGTAACTAACTGAGGGGATGGTTAGGGAAGTGTCAATGGTCGCTGGCCGCCTCTTTGCACTCCCCCTGACGTATGGAACAGTCGGGATATTTCATCTAACCCGGAGCCTTCCAGATAAGTCAGTAGTTATTATATAAGCGACGCGCCGGACTGGAGAGAGTTCAGTTCTTGGCGAGCAGCCGTGAGGAGCGCCGTGCTAGCAAACGGACTGGAAGACTGCGTACGTGTATCAGAGGAGTTGTACGTAATTGTGAGTTTGGAGTGGACCTGTGACAGACAAACTGGTTGGTTGTAATTGTGTGTGCTACGTAATTCTATGTAATCAGCAAGTGTTCCAACTGTAATTCAGTGGAAATAAAGATCACTTTGAGTTTCTCCAATTGGACTTTAATTTCACGAACCCATAAAGTTACAATACTTCCAAGAGGTATCAGAGGTAGTAGGGGAACGGGAAGTTTTGAATTTTGCGGGGGAAAAAGCATAGAATACTGTGTAACAGAATGCGAGGAGGTTGCAGTGTGGAGAAAAAAGGTTGCGGAGGAAAAATGGGAAAAGTAGAGAAGAGAATAGTACTTATCAAAATGTTGACGGGCAGGGAGGAAAAGAATATAAGAAGTGTTGGTGAGCTATTGCAGAAATTAAAAATATGGGCCATAAATGTAAAGAATACAAGAAGGAAGATGAGGGGGAAGAAATGGACTAATAAGTAACAAGGAGATATGGAGGCTAAGAGCTACCTGGCAGAGCACAAGGCCAGGGTGTCTTGTAACCCAAGGTAGCAACAAGGTAAAGACAAATAAATGCAAACAATATAAGAAAGATGAGGAGGAAGAATGGGGCTAAGTAGCAAAGAGTCATGGAGTTTAAGAGCTCCTGGCAGAGCAGAAGTCCCGGGTGTCATGCAAGCTAAGGTAACAACAAGGTAAAAACAAATCAATGTAAAGAATATAAGAAAGGAAGATGAGGGGGATGAAAGGAGCTAATTAAGTAACAAGGAGGCATGGAGGTTAAGAGATCCCTGGCAGAGCAAAAGAACAGAGTGTCATGTAAGCCAAGGTAGCAACAAGGTAAAGACAAATAAATGTAAAGAATATAAGAAAGAAAGATGAGGGGGAAGAAAGGGGCTAATTAAGTAACAAGGAGGCATGGAGGTTAAGAGATCCCTGGCAGAGCAGAAAAGCAGAGTGCCAGTAAGCCAAGGTAGCAACAAGGTATAAACAAATAAATTTAAAGAATATAAGAAAGAAAAATGAGGGTGAAGAAAGGGGCTAATTATGTAACAAGGAGGCATGGAGGTTAAGAGATCCCTGGCAGAGCAGAAGAACAGGGTGTCAAGTAAGCCAAGGTAGCAACAAGGTAAAGACAAGCAAATGAAGCCTAAAGTTGTAAATTGTAAAATTTTGGAATATGCATAATAAATAATCTAATGTAAATCTAAAACCGGGGTCAGTTTCTATTCGCTGTAGCTCTATGAACGTGCATAGCAAGTTTCCTTACTCTGAAACTAAACCTGCGACGCAACGAACATTTTAAATTATGAAAAATACTTGGAATTTTCAATAGGGAGAAAACGATGATAAAGAATTACAATTCATGTGCAACGTTTGAATTCAGGTAACTTTCAAACTAGATTAGAGCATTTAAAATGTTTTTCGGATGCTAAGTAAGCAATCTTTGGATTGAGGAAGGCTTACACTATTTTATAGACTAAAAAGAGGGAATGGTGACTTTTTGAAAATGTTCATGATATTTCAATCATATATATGTTTAAGACATATGACCGTTGTCGAAATTCTTTAAGCTAACGGGTGCTCACACGCGCGGCTCTGCTACTAGAAACAAAACACACTCCCGAAGCCACAAGATGTTTAGCTAGACAAATGAATAACGTTGTGAACAGGTTATTGCATTTCCGCGGCACATTTCACATTCACCTCGTGGTTTCCACCTTTTCTCTCTGTTCCATGACCTATAGCTGGGGCGAAAATGTTTTAAAGTGCTCTCCTGAAATCGTAGGCAGACCTCTATCTCACGTACCCTCAATATATTCCGTACAGCAGCGAAGAAGGGTCGGGCGCATGCGCATTGCCATCTCATAAATAATCCCCGGTTCCTTTCTTTTTTTAAAAAAAGTACCACACGCTATTACACACAGCAATAAAATTTTTTGAAGTTTTACACTCACACGAGTTTGTACTCACTATCGTTTACTTGCATACGTTTTATGCAGTAGTTTTTTTATTACTTTTAAATGGCATTTTACCCGGATATTAACTACCGAGTTTGGGTTAAAAATTCAAGCTTTTGGATTGTCTGATGTCAAAAGGGCACTTGCAAAGAGCCTGATAGGTGGTTCTGATCAAACTTAAGCGGTGTTTACACACTGTAACAGTTGTTTTGATTTATATTCTAATAGGATTTGAGAAATCTATAAATTTATAAAAGAAAACCAAACAAAATTGTGTAAAACTATACGTAAATTTGTGATTGGCCGTAGTAATAATTCCGATCACAGCATAAGGATTTGTGATAATAACTGTTATGGGTTTGGTGTTAAAATAAATAAACTAAAGATTGATTTCTTAAAGAAATTAAAACTCTTAATGATTTCTTCACTCGTTACCACCCTTGTATCGGAGCTTTCATTGCTCGTAAGTAAGAATATAACAGAAGAATATTAAAAGCTAGCCGTGGCATAATTAAGGATTTTCCTGATAACTTAGGTGAACATCTTATTCTTCAAGTCATGATATTTTGGACGAAGGTAAGATTGACGAAGTAAGACCAACGATGGGAAACGAAATCCCAGTACGAATCTTGCTATATATGTTGCCGCTGCTTTGGAGCATCAAAACCGACAACAACGGAGGAATCCTGCTACAAAACCCAATTGGGATGGGGTGCTGAGAACCACACAGTTGAAAATACCCAGAGATGCTACCTTATAAAAACAAAACCAGCATTTTTGGTCAAAGTTACTCTCTCTGTGGACACATAATTAAAAACTGAAGTTTCGGATAACTTTGTGCAGAAAGTGTCCCCAAATAAAGCTACCCATGTGGAAGAATTTTGTAAACATAGTTTTGTGAACATTTGGTCTATTTATATTAAAATATTGTGACTTTGTCGGTTCATAAAACTAAAACTCTAGTTTGCAGAGATTCAAAATGCTCTTTCCGTAGAAAGACACTTGTATGAAACCATCAAGTCCGTCTGCCACACGTCCATATTGCACCATTAACAGACCTCCACTAACTCCCTCGGCCGACCGACCGAGGTGCTGGCTGGCTGTATAAAGCCAGAACGATTTTGCTGCGTGCCCACCCATAATGGCGCGTAACAAGAACCTAAAATATTATCATCCTCCTCTGCAGCGCCAGCTCCGAGCAATCGGCCGTTGGAGTGAGCTGAAGTATGGCCATTAACCCGGGGAAGAACTCAGCTCTTCTCCTGGCTAATGTCCGAGCCAGGCGTCTGGATTGTTCGCTGACAAATCCCCAGGATTCCCTCTGCCAAATACCTTGGCGTCTTTCTCAATCGGGGCCTAACCTACGCCCCTCTTGTCCGGGTCAAAGCCGGACAAGAGCATGTACCACTCAGGCAGTTGTACCCTGTCTTGAAATCCACATGCCAACACACCTCGAACTACGCCTGTATCGGGCGATTATACCGCCCCTGATTCTGTACGCCTGTGAAGTCTGGGGATCAACGGTTCCGACCACTATCCGCAGACTACAGCGCGTCCAGAACAGGGCGCTGCGAATTATCTACGATATTGGACGTAGATTCCGTTCCCATATCCTTCACACCTATTCCGGAGTCCCATATATTGCGGATGTGGTGCGGAAGAGAACACGTACCATCTACAGTATGCTAGACTCCCATCCCAATAAGCTGGTGAACACCCTTGGCCGTTAGGGCTATTGGGCTCCTTGCCGCAGACCGAGTTATCGGCTGCCCAAAGTTCAGGGTAACCTAAACTGAACAGGGCCACTTTCCTCTGACTCTATACCCCCAAGCCATGTCGTAGAGAGGTCGTTCTCGACGTCTAACGAAACTGCAGCTGTGAAGGCGCCTTCCTGGAAGCTCAAAGTGCCGGTATCCACCACATGTTGTACACATTCACTGCACTAAAACAATTTTCTCTGCACTTGAACGGTTCCTGTCGGGTTCCTTGACTCAGCCACGTACACCTTGTCTTGGCACTGGTGGACCAGTAACCATTTCAAGATATGTAAATCATAAAACTAGTATATTGAGTTTTTTGTTAATAGCCTTCATTAGACCTGAAAATATTATAAATGTTATAAATTATCATACTTCAATTTTGTTGCAATTCTATGTAGAGCTAGGCTATACCGCCGTTGAACAAATGAAATAAAATCCTCTTTTACATAGTGTACGTTTCTCTACAAAGAATCACGCGCAGCATTATCGTTGCTTTTATCGGGTCTATTAGCTGATATGTGAACCCGTGATCCGGAGTTCGGTTTCCGATGGGGTCAAAACACAGGGGAGGTTTTTCCCTGAGCAATTAAACGCAAATGCCGTGAAATTTACGATCGGCTGGCCTAGGGACCGCCATTAACAGGTGAGTCTTTTTGTCTAAACCGCTGCACAGACATCCTTCCGGGGCACGTAATGTGGTGACACAAACACTGCTGCTGATATCGTACCAAAAATAATTAAATGTCTTGTAGGGAATCATTACCGAAATTTTGATAAAATCCTGGCCCAATCTCTCGTTAAAAAGTATATAAAGCTTGAAAACTTCTAGTTTTAAAAACCTACATCTGGAAAATTAAAAAAAAGTGAAATTTTCGACATTTACTCTCTCTGTCACAACTAAAACATATTCAGAAATAATTGCATTCCACTCAAAGATGCAATAGCAGAACCTTCCTGTAAAGAAACGCTTTAGGCTCCTGATTAGAAAGGGAAAAAAAGAAAAAGAAACAGCTATGTAAATATTTTAAGTCAACTTTTTACATCCTGAACTGTATTCCATTCCAAAAATTCTATACTAAATGCCTCCAAAATCACGTTTTGAGGTCCTCTGAATAAAAAGTCTTACAAAAACTTTGCAAGTGCATATTTTCCTGAAGAACATAGCTGAAATCCGAAATACATCTTTAAGTTCAATGCCAGAAATTGGAAATATATCCTTTATCCTATATGTAGAACATCTTTAGAATATTTTGATTTTCTCAAAAATTCCTGTCAAGAATTTAATTAAGATTCGGTGAGGTTAAAATCTTCTTATCTCAAGTGAAATATGCATTCTAAAGCTTTTGGGAATGTTCTCCAAAGACAATTTCAAAGACAAAATCATATTGCATGAATCACTTGCATTAACCATTTCCAAGATATTACTTCTCATATAAATTTTCCAACCCCTACTTATAGTTTTAAATATTAGATTAGCTCTTGTTTTGAAGACAAAGTTGCATTTCATTATTAGAGGTAAGATTTTAAATTTGGGGGATTTTTTTTTTTTTTTTTTGGAGTTGCCGCACCTGTCAAAATAACGTAGATGACAACTTAAAGCATTTGGTGACAGTGCTCCTGCAAAAGTACCGTAACCTTGGATGCAACATGTCCCTTGTGATCCATATTAAATTGATATTAATTTTTTTATCTCTAAAATGAGAATACAGTTACAAACACCGTCAGCTAGACAACCAGTATTAAAACATTTCACTATCACTTGAAGCATACCACACTTCCTTGTAAGTACAGTAAGATAATATTTATCTTGAAGTAGATAGAGCAATAAGTGTTTGTACAAGTGTAGGAAAAGTCATGTATATAAACATTTGACTATCACACAAAATCTACTGTATTCCCTTGCCACAAAAATAAAAAAAAATGCTTATCTATAAGTAGATAGGGCAATAAGTGTTTGTACAAGGGTGAAGACAAACTGCGCAGATTTTGAGTCGGTCACTTACCTCGCCACGCAGTGAACCTTGCGGAATGTTGCATAGGTCATTGCCAAAGAACTGTACAGATACAAATTGCATTGGACACGCTCGCAGGTTCTATTTTTTTTTTCTATTCCCACTCTTTTGTCACACCTGCGTTCTTTTATTTGTTTGTAATATAAATGACGCGTGAAATTAAATTAGAACACGCCAACACCACTAAAGACAAATTCTTATCAGACTAACTGAAATGTCTCCAATCTCTAAGAAATCAAAGTGAATGAAAAATCATTTGAAAAGAAAAAAAGTCTAATGTGCTGAGCTCAGAAAGCTTTCTCTACTCTTGTACATACACTTGTTCTTCTCTATGGTTGAAGATAAACATTATCTTATTGTAGTTACAAGGGAATACAGTAGACGTTAAATTATAGTCAAATGTTTTATATACATGACTTTCTCTACTCTTGTACAAACACTTATTGCTCTATCTACTTCAAGATAAACATTATCTTATTGTAGTTACAAGGGAATACAGTAGACGTTAAGTGATAGTCAAATGTTTTATATACATGACTTTCTCTACTTTGTACAAACACTTATTGCTCTATCTACTTCAAGATAAACATCATCTTATTGTAGTTATAAGAGAATATAGTAGACTGTAAGTGGTAGTCAAATGTTTCATACATACGCGACTTTCTCTACTCTTGTATAAACACTTATTGCTCTACCTACTTCGAGATAAACATTATCTTATTGTATTTAAAAGGGAATACAGAAGACTTTAAGTGATAGTCAAATGTTTTATATACATGACTTTCTCTACTCTTGTACAAACACTTATTGCTCTATCTACTTCAAGATAAACATTATCTTATTGTATTTAAAAGGGAATACAGAAGACTTTAAGTGATAGTCAAATGTTTTATATACATGACTTTCTCTACTCTTGTACAAACACTTATTGCTCTATCTATTTAAAGATAAACGTTATCTTATTGTATTTACAAGGGAATACAGAAGACTTTAAGTGATAGTCAAATGTTTTATATACATGACTTTCTCTACCCTTGTACAAACACTTATTCCTCTATCTACTTCAAGATAAACATTATCTTATTGTATTTAAAAGGGAATACAGAAGACTTTAAGTGATAGTCAAATGTTTTATATACATGACTTTCTCTACTCTTGTACAAACACTTATTGCTCTATCTATTTAAAGATAAACGTTATCTTATTGTATTTACAAGGGAATACAGTAGACTTTAAGTGATGGTCAAATGTTTTATATACATGACTTTCTCTACCCTTGTAGAAACACTTATTGCTCTATCTACTTCAAGATAAACATTATCTAGTTGTAATTACAAAGAATAGAGAAGACTTTAAGTGACAGTCAAATGTTTTATGTTGTGGCGAACCCATTATGTACGATAGCGCGGCTTGTGTGCACAAAAAGCCGGCAAAACGATAGCGGAGATAAACGACTTGCCGGCACAGATTAAGTTACGCTTCTGGAAGGTTCGGGTTTGGTCTAGTGATTGTTACAGAACAGTCTCGAATTATCAATGAGGTATTTAAGGAAGCGAGGACTGGCCAATGGTCAGTCGTAAACAGGAGTAAACAGTTGTAAAGGCATGCATCAACAGTGTTGTATATAGTTGAAGTTGAGTAAGCTCTTTGTTGTGGTCATCGACCTGGGTAGATTGTGATTGTGTATGTGACGTAATTCTGGTACGTAAGAATTGAACAGAGCGTATTTCCACAGAAATAAGGAACATTAAGGGTTTATGCAAATTGGACTTTTAATTGTACTCACAATATACATAACCTTCTCTGTTTTGTATAAACACTTTTTTCTCTATCTACTTGTAGGTAAACATCATCTTCATATAGTTACAGAGGAATACAGCAGACTTTAAGTGACAGTCAATTATTTCAAAACTGCATGTATTGGTGAAAACATTTTCTCTTTATATCCAAGGGATATAAATCTGAATGACGACTAGTTATTGGGAAAAGTACAGGTATCAGAGGATTCTGACAAATAACAAGGAATAACCCGTAATGGTTCATTCTACAAAAAAAAAAAAAAAAAAAAAAAAAGTCTAGCATATCTTGTCTCTTTTGGCGAGATCTGTGTTTTTGTCAAGTAAGATCTTGTGTATGCATAGGACCTCTGTGGATGTTTCCAGGTAATTCCCCAAGCTATACATTTCACTTGTGATCAGAAAAATTCTTCCATTTGAAGGGTTGTCTGTGAAAGAATTTTTGGTCCAGGATAGATGCTTGTAACCGCAGTATAAGGCAGCTAAACCAATATAACAATTTTGTTATAATAATATGAAATTAGAATGATTAAAACATCAGTTGACTTAAAAAATAAGAACGTAAGAATATAATTAAATATAACATATATACTAGCATCCGGGCAAGAAAGAGAAAATATTCTTGTAAAAATCAGTACACTTCGCAGAGACAGGAAAGAAGGGCCGTTACCTTCTTTGTGTTAGTAAAAGTTCAATGTCTAAAGACTATTGTATTCTTTCAGCTAGGAATGTTTTGGGCCCAAGGACTTTCAAAATGCAGGTGAGCATGAACGCCAAAGAGATTTACTTAACTGATTTTGTAACGATGTATACCGTTAAAAACAACTCAGAGTAGGCGTTCCCCGACTCAGTGCGGGCGGAACGTCAGTGAGTCATATGAGTTTTGAAAACCAATGCGAAAATTCGGAATAAAATGAGAAACCAATAATAATGTAACATTTGAGAACGGTGAGATAGCTTGGTCACGTGATATAGTTAGAGGAGGGGTTAGAATAAGGTTCTAACTGAATGGTGAAGTAAGAAAAACCTTTAGTTAATTGATGGAAATTAATCATTTCTCCACACTAGCCATATATAGGCTAAGGTATTTGATGGATAAAGTTAACATGAAAAATTCAATGCCATGGCCGGGATTTGATCCACGGATCACCTGGTTTCCGTCCAGTCGCTATTAACCTTTGAGCTACCATGTTCAACCTGCTGTCTTGACATTAAATTCTCCAGTTAAATGACTTAAGTACTTACGATAGTAAGTCACCACAAACGGTGTATTTCGGATGCGAGAGCTCCTAGTGGTCTACCGGGGAAATATATGAGTCAACTGGAGAATTTAATGTCAAGACGGCACGTTGACCATGGTAGCTCAAAGGTTAAGAGCGACTGGACGGACAGCAGGAGATCCGTGGTTCAAATCCCGGCCATGTTGACTCTATCCATCAAATACCTTATCCTATATACGACTAATGTGGAGAAATGATTAATTTCCATCAATTAACTAAATAATAAGAGTTAAATGATGAAGCCTGGGACTTAAGTACTTACAATAGTAAGTCGCCACAAACGGTGTATTTCGGATGCGAGAGCCCCTAGTGGTATGCCGGGGAAATATGAGTCAAATGGAGAATTTAATGCCAAGACGGCACGTTGATCATGGTAGCTTAAAGGTTAAGAGCGACTGGACGGAAACCAGGAGATCCGTGGTTCAAATCCCGGCCATGGCATTGAATTTTTCATGTTGACTCTATCCATCAAGAAAAGCCTTACCTACAAGTTGATACCGTGACAGGAAGAACGTGTTCATGTGCTTTAAGAAGAGAAGCAAAGATTTGGAAGTCTGAAATGTGGTCTTCGATCCAAGTCGATAAACAAACATAGATACAAGAATAAAATAAATAATTCTACAAGAAACCAAGTATTATTAATATGACTGAGTGGCGAACAACAACAACAACAAAAATCCATTTCCTACAACCATTCAACCGAGGACAAGAGAACTCATTGCTCCAATTATTTTCCAATTAGCACCCAACTAATTTAACGATGGTATGTGCGTTTGCCGCATGCTAAAAGTGAATTCCAAGTTTTTATTTAAGTGACTTCGTCTTTTAAATTTGTTTTTCACGCCTAGATAAAGATCCTTTTTTCGAAAACTTATTTCGTTTAAAACTTACAGACCTCAAAATGTGTATTTTCAGTGATATCTCGGTTTATATTTTGTCTAACTACAATACACGTGGTAGAAATTCAAAGATGTTTATTTTAATTATCACGAAATACATACAGGAATAAATTCCTAGGTTAGAGAGCGTCATATGACTGTGACACGTGTTTTAAACCACACAACGATGTCAAGGGGTAAAACATGCCAAGACGTAATGTTCTTTTCACTTGTAGAACATTTTCTTCGAGAGCCGAAGGAATTCGTGAAACGCGCAGCAAAAACAAACCAGCAGCGAATGGTAATGAAGTAGAGCCGAAAACAAAAGAATGAATGGAGGAGGAGCACAAGTGTGAATCCGTACGTACGCCGCGGCGTCATTTGTAAACCTGAAGTTGACGATGAATGGGAAAGAATCCTTTTCTGAGCTCGAGTGAAAACAAGATTGTCAAACTGCCAACATCGATTCTGCTCAATGGAATATCTCGTGGGAAAACGAAAGAATGCGCGACCGTTGTCTTAGCAACGTGCGTCGTTCATTTGTTCTGAGCCAGTTAATACATCAGTCTGAGGAGAAAATAAACTCTCGATTCAGTATTTTAATAATTGTTTTTAAACTTTCGAGGGCTGTTCAATAAAGAATAATCATAATTTTTACGGTCATAATTTTTCGCACTAAAATTCAATCTTATTATATTCTGCTGGCATACTTTGAAACAAACACACCGCAATAGTTTCCTTGTTAGTACTCCTGGTTCCCACCTGTGAGAACCAGTCAAGTACAGACATGTTCAGTATCACCTACTGCTGCAATGGAGGTAACATGCAGTTAAAGTTGATTTTAGAGGAAGATCCTAAGCTTCTTTCAAACGTAATCACTGCTGATGAAACTTGGCTACATCATTTTGATCCTGAGAGCAAACAGCAAAGCTCAGTGTGGAAATCTCCTTCATCACCAGCCCCAAAAAAGCAAAAGTGGTTGCTTCTGCTGGGAAGTTATGGTCATGTCATTCTTTGATATTCATGGAATGGTTTATCAGTATGTTGTACCTGCACACACATCAGTAACTGGAAAATACTACAGGGATGTCCTGAAAACATTGCAAGTCCATATCAGACGCAAAAGACCACATTTCCGTGAAGCAGGCTGGATGCTGCACCACGATAATGCACGGGTGCATATTGCCAACGTTGTTGCTAAATATCTTGCAAAAATCAACGTGAAGTGCATTCCTCGCCCTACGTATAGTCCGGATTTAGCCACATATGGCTTTTTTGTATTCCGTAACTTGAAGAAACAGCTTCGTGGGAGGCATTATCCATCATCAGAAGCAGTGATGAAGGCTGCGGAGGTGATTTTGAAGGATCTCTCAAAAAATGGTTTCCAGCATGTCTTTGAAGACTGGCAGAAACGCTGGGACAAGTACATCGCATTCAGGGGAGACTATTTTGAGAAGGACCATCAAAATTGCTAGTATTAGTAAGGATACTTTGTCAAAAAATATTACAGTAATTCTTTATTGAACAGCCATCCTACTTTAATTGTCTGAATTTCATTTTAAAATTTAGGCTTCGTTCTCTTTAAATCAGAAAAACTAAAATTTATTTTCAAATTAGTGTGATACTATTTCTAGATTCTTTAATACTAATACTTTTTGAGAAATATTATCAACCAGAACAAAATAAAATCTGAATATCTGATAGCAATGTATCTGGAATCTGTACCAGGCCTTAGTATGCAAACTTCATTTTTAACTTTATTCACTTTTAAATCAAATTACCAAAGCAATTTAAAAATTTTGCAGATATAATCTACTTGCTACCTTATCGAATTAAAACCAATAGATTACTGGATTCCAGTATTCATGAAATCTATCTAAAACAGTCTTTCTTCCACTTCTACACCAACAATATAGATCAAATCTACATTTCTACTACAGCTTTAATTGTTAAAACAAACTACGAAAGACTGTTTCCTACAAAATTAAAACTTCTTCTTCTGCAATTGGTATACAAAGCTTCCTCCTAATGGTATGCATCTCCTGAAGGGGCTGGCATCAGTAGATGGAGCTGGTCCATGAGTTCCAGATATCCGTTTGTAATCTTCCATGTTGTGCATACTGTCGCCCGAACATCGGAATTCCCGATAGGACCTGCTGGCAGGTAGGGCCAGACGCGAAGCATTCTGCCCACGCCTACACATTTATCTGTGTAGCGCTAACTAAGGGGATGGTTATAAGAGCGGCATGAGCCCTGTACCGTCTCTTTGCCTTCCCCCTGACACATGGAACCTTCGGGATGCTTCACTGAGCCGCGAAAATTCCAGACACAGCGATCTGCGTATATAAGGGACGCAGTGGACAGTTCAGTTCAGTTCTTGGCGAGCAGCCGCGAGGAACGCCGTGCTAGCGAACGGACTGGAAGACAGTGTACGTGTATCAGAGGAGTTGTACGTAACTGTGAGTGTGGAGTGGACCTGTGTCAGACGAACTGGTGGATTGTAATTGTGTGCGCTACGTAATTCTATGTAATCGGCAAGTGTTCAAACTGTAATTCGGTGGAAATAAAGAATATTCTGAGTTTGTGCAATTGGACTTTTAATTTCACGAACCCACAAAGTCACAATACTCTCCTCCACAGCAGAGAAAGTCCCCCCTGCCTGAGATGCAGGGGGATTGCAGAAGGTTCCCACATCCTCCCAGGAAAGCTTTATGACACCCCATGTCAGTACAGACAATTCAAAAACATTCTGACGGTTTCTGCTTTTGTGAATGAATCTTCTCGGTTTTAGTGAATAGAGTGAATAGGGCGCATGATTTTCTAACCGTTCTGCTCCTTAAGTCGCAGGTGTTCCCGTCACACTCATTCGCTGTCCTTGTCCTACTGTGTAAAGGAGCACATTTCCTTTCAGGGACCTCTTTTGCGTTGCTGGACAGTAATCAGTTGTGTCTGTCCGCTCTGATTCTCTCCATACATCTCCTCTGGCTCTCCTGGAGTCCTCCTTCTTTCTTTGGTTTCTGCTCTTCTTTCGGATATCCAAACTGACGGCTTCTATTTATCGATTGTGTGTCTTAAATTAGGTTTTCAAGTCTGGTAATCTGTATCTTCAGCTTCTCTTGGTCGTATTTCCCTCCCACAATCTCTAAGTAATATTTTTTTCTCGTAGAGTGAAATGTTCTTACATTTCTTTCTTGATGTATTTTGTCGCGGGTCATGTATTCCTCTAACTCCTTAGCGGAGATTATCTGAGATATATTTTCTAAATGTGCATAACTTCTGCTTCTCCTAAAATATTCCATAAACGTTTTCCTTGAAGCTACCTTCCAGCGTCTTGTACTAGCTCACTACATCAAGCAGAACTGCAGAACTCTGTTTAGTCTTATAGTGAAATAGACAGTAACTTCCACTTAAATCACTTCAGTAAATTTTACTGCCAAGGAAAATGTTTAAAAATATGCACTTTGTAAAATTTTATTAATTTTTGACACCATTTCAACTATCTATAACATTTTACCTTTTAATTCATTGCCGTCAAGCCCGTCTCGGTGGTGTAGATAGTAGCGTGCCCGCCTCACGTTCAAGAGGTACCAAGTTCGAATCTCAGACAAAGTGAATTACCTATATAAGTTGCTTTTTCCGGGATTTTACCTTATCCTGAAAGACGAATGTCGGGTAACTCTAAGCTCTATGGACCCTGGGTTCATCTGAGCATTATTTCACCCATTCATCGTCCGATATGACTTAACGTTGGAGGACGTGCATTAACATAAAACAATACCGTCACGCTAAATAAATATACCTAACAATTAAATGGTACTGTATCTAGATCGTTACCACCATTTCTTGTTAAATCAAAATACATTAAACTTTTTCTACGTAAAGGTTAGTTTGAGACGGAAGAAATTTCCTGAAAGCGAATTAAAATTCAGTAACCATCCAGTTCTGATCTAATTTTAAAGTTACAAGTTTGCGCTTTGAAAGCAAAGGGCAGTTGCATTTTATTATATAGATGTAAGAAACAGAAGAGAGAGTATAAAAAGTGACATTCGATTCTGCGTTGTATTTTGTTTCTTCGATTGTCATTTGTCAAACAGTGCAGATATGTATGCGATGAAACAACTTCAAACATATGAATAGCGTTTGTTGTTGATTTGTAGATATATGTACTGAAGTTTGTGGATAACTAAAATTCTTATGTAACGAGGGAGAGATTAAGGAGGTCGAAGTTCTGTCAGCACTTCATCCATTATTAAGATAATTCCAAGCTGGATAAAATAAAAAATTGCAAGGAATAAAGGGCTGCATTTAACGTAAAGATGTTCTGTATCACGAGGAAGGATTTACATAAAGAGTTTTGGAGATAAATAAAATAAGTACGTAACTCAAATTTTAAAAAGTTTCAAAACTATAAATAAAACTTATGATAACCGATAAAATGGATTTTAAAATAAATACGTAACAGCAGCAAGCCTTAAAAGCATTATTTCTCTCGTAGTGTAAAGATATTTAACCATAAAAAAGGTTCCTTATTCGTGAAACAGTTGGCAACAGTAAGTCGCCGTAAGGAATGCTAAGACCAGGGATTCGCGGTCACAAATCACGGGCGTGACAACACGAGTACATGCACACGCTCTAGGTGTACTTTGAAATGTTGGAACACGGCCACTAAACAAATAGGACATCTGCCAGAGAGAGCGAGAGAGAGGGGGCTCCTCACGGCAGCCAAATTCGTTCATCCTTGCAGCATCAGAGCGAGTTTTATCTTCGGTTTAGCCAGCTCGCTTATATACATTCTCGTACCGGCAAGCATTTCCAAAATATTCCTTGTTATTTTTCAAAAATTTCGAATAACACTTCTGGGGAAGATAGTCGTCATTCGTTTTTTGTTTTTACACAAAGACAATGCAATTACAAGGAGCCCCAACTAGACAATTTTCTGCTCCTAACATATGAATATCACTTAAAGTCTACTGTATTCCCATGTAACTACAATAAGATAATGTTTATCTTGAAGTGGATAGAGCAATAAGTGTTTGTACAAGAGTAGAGAAAGTCATGTATATAAAACAATTGACTATCACTTAAAGTCTACTGTCTTCCCTTGTAACTACAATAAGATAATGTCCATCTCGAACTAGATAGAGCAATAAGTGTTTGTACAGGAGTAGAGAAAGTCATGTAAATGAAACATCTGGCTTACACCTAAAGTCTACTGTATTCCCTTGTAACTACAAGGGATAGTAGATAGAGCAAAGTGTTTGTACAGGAGTAGAACAAGTCATGTATATAAAACATTTGACTATCACTTAAAGTGTACTGTATTCCCTTGTAACTACAATAAGATAATGTTTATCTTGAAGTGGATAGAGCAATAAGTGTTTGTACAAGAGTAGAGAAAGTCATGTATAAAACATTTGACTATCACTTAAAGTCTACTGTATTCCCTTGAAACTACAATAAGATAATGTTTATCTTGAAGTAGATAGAGCAATAAGTGTTTGTACAAGAGTAGACAAAGTCATGTATATGAGCTATTTGACTATCACTCAAAGTCTACTGTTTTCCCTTGCACCAACAATAAGATAATGTTTATCTTGAATTATATAGAGAAATAAGTGTTTGTACAAGCGTAGAGAAAGTCATGTAAGTAAAACATTTGACTATCGCTTAAAGTCTACATTATTCCTTTGCAACTACAATAAGATAATGTTTATCTAGAATTATATAGAGCAGTAAGTGTTTGTACAAGTGTAGAGAAAGTCATGTATATAAAACATTTGACTTTTACTTAAAGTCTACTGTATTCCCTTGTAGCTACAATAAGATAATGTTTATCTTGAAGCAGATAGAGCATAAGTTTTTGTATAAGAGTGGAGAAAGTTATGTATGTAAAGCATTTGATAATCAGTTAAGTCTACTGTATTCCCTTGTAACTACAATAAGATAATGTTTATCTTGAAGTAGATAGAGAAATAAGTGTTTTTGCAAGAGCAGGGGGTTTCTGGGTTGTCAAAACATTTGACTATCACTTAAAGTCTGCTGTATTCCCTTGTATCTACAATAAGATAATATTTTTCTAGAAGTAGATAGACCAATAAGTGCTTGTAGAAAAGTTTACTCAAGATAAACGTTTACTTAAGTAGCTAAATAGGATATCCTTCAGTGGAATTGTGAGAAACAACTGAATAGCGTTTCAAATTCAAAAGAGTAACAAGTTATTTACGAATTTTAGCAATTAGTAATGCATAATATGAAAATGGCTTACGTAAGAAACGCCTATTGCTATTTCTTACTTAATACGACGTTTGTTACTTGCAGTGATACAGAACCATAGCACAGATATATAGAACCAATTACAAATAGAGAAATAGCTGTGTGGTATGTGGATATATTCTGTTACGTCACAACGTTGGAAGGTCGTGCACTGATAAACCACCAAACACTGTGCGACGTGAAGACACAAACTGCGAGGTAAATTTTCTTCCTTCCCCTCAATCTCTCCCACAGAGAGGTATTTAAGTGCAGCACATTAGTTTAATTACACTGTTGAAGGAGGAGAATGCCACTCGGAGATACATACGCCGCTGGTATGGCCATAGCGTCATTAATTCCTTTATATCTCTGTCTTACGTTCCACCTTATGCATCATTAATTTCCATTACTCTTTATCTCTTCGTTTTTAGCGGTTTCTCTCCTTTGTTTCTTCCCTCTCTCTCTCTGATTTAGGTTCTTCTAAAGCATTTTTGTGCCTTTTGAAGCAGCATTTTTATATCATAAACCAGGATGTACAAACTTCAAGATTTTTATGGAAATACAGCCAGGAACACAGGGTTGTTTAGAGCAAAATTTAATTCTAAAACTTGAAATATTGCCTCTATCGAAAAAGACAATCAATTCCCCAACTTATTAATAGCAACATCTGTTTCATCCTGATACAAACTATTCCGGTGATCACCATGGAAACATTACACTACAGTAGCCTTCATTGACAGTCAAACTTTCCAACATCTCCACGCTGGGCTTGAAAATTCCATTCTCTTTGTGGAGGCATGATTAAAAGGAAAGCTATTCCAAGAAAAGTATAACCATTATATAATTCAAAACAAAAACGATCAATACTTACTTCCTAAAAATTAAATTCGATAAAAATTGTAAGCTTTAACAGTATCTACATTTGTGTAGATATTATTCAGAAAAATTACTAAAAACATATGCAAATATAAGGTATTAAGGTTTAAGGTATAATTATGGCAGATAGTGAACGTGTTTATAGTAATGTCACCCAATTATCGGGAAGCACAACAAACGACAGCTGAGAAGGGACCAGAGGCCGCGCCACACCTAGTCATTTGTCTCCTGTCACTAACTGAAGGGATGATTAGCAGAGGGATTGCGGACCACTGAGCTGTCTCTTTACCCTGTCCCTAGGTTCTCGAACGTGCGGGTTGTTTCGTCTAATCTGGAAACTTCTAGATTGGCCAGCTGACCCTATATAAGCAGCACGTCGGGCTGGAGGAGAGTCAGTCAGTGTTTGCCGAACAGCTGTGAGGAACGCCCAGTGAGGGGACGGACTGCGTACCTGCGTCCGAGAAGTTTGCGTAATCGCGAGTGCATGTGGAATTGTAACGCACGAACTGGTGAATTGTAATTGTGTGCATTACGTAATTCTGTGTAATTGACAAGTGTTTAGCTGTAAGTCGGTGGAAATAAAGAACATTTTGAGTGGTGCAATTGGACTTTTCATTTCACGAACCCACAAAGTCACAATATTTGTATGCTGCAGGATTGTTTGATTGGGTTTGTAGCCGCCGTATCAGGCTGCGATTAGGAGGCTGCAAATTAATCGAAGTCAATTAATTAAAAAAAACATAAATTAATAGAAATTATTTGCTTAACTAATATAAAATTCTTGTTATGGTAATATGAAATTAGAATGGACAGAGCAATGATTAAAATAGCAGTTGACCTAAAAAATAAGAAGGGAAGAATATAATTTAATATAACATATTGTCACCTAATTAACGGAAGGCACGCCCAGCTAGCAGCCGGGTGGGCGGCAGGAGGCATTCAACTTACGCCTATCCATTTATCTTGTAACGTTAACGAGGGGGGTGGTTGGAGAACATGTCTAGCCATCTCTTCCCCCCCCCCCAGACGTCTAGAACCTTCAGGATGATTCACTGAACCGCGAGACTTCCAGAAACGGCGATCTTCCCTATATAAGGCCTGCAGTGGTCGAGTCAGTCAGTTCCTGGCAAACATCCGTGAGGAGCGCCGAGTGAGTGAACGGACCGGAAGACTGTGTACGTGTATCAGAGGAGTTGTACGTAATTGTCAGTGTAGAGTGGACCTGTGACAGACGAACTGGAGAACTGTAATTGTGTGCGCTACCTAATTCTGTGTAATCGGCAAGTGTTCCAACTGTAATTCGGTGGAAATAAAGAACATTATGAGTTTGTGAAAGTGGACTTTTAATTTCACGAACCCACAAAGTCACAATATATACACCCATCCAGCCAAGAAAGATAAATTTTCTTGTAAAATATGTACAAGTCGGAGAGATAGGAAGGAAGAACCGTTACTTTCTTTGTGCAAATAAAAGTTGAATGTCTGAGAACTAATGTATTCTTTCAGCCAGGAATGTTTTGGGACAAAGGACTTTCAAAATGCAGTTGAGCATGAACGCTAAAGGGATTTACTTGGCTGATTTGATAACAATGTATACCGTTACAAACAACTCAGGGTAGGCGTTTCCCAAATCAGGGTGGGCGGAAAGTCAGTGAGTCATTAAATGCGGGGATCTACTCCCATTAGTCCTGGACCCGTAGGACAAGAATCCGGGCCTCTCGGGTATATTTACCAGAGGACAGTACCTATTTTATAAACTGCCCACCCCCGCCTGCACACTGCAGACGGGACGGAAGTGGATACGCTTCTTTCGCGCCGGTCCTTAATGAACCAGCTACCAAAAAAGCTTGATACGGCCGCCGGTGATCTAGCACAGCAACTACTAGCTCTGCAGGCTAGCACCCGGGACTTATGAGGCAACCCTCTACCCCCTCCGGGTGGCCAAGGCCTGGCCGGAGGTACACAATTACCCGTGGGTGGCGGGAACACACTGCCCCCTCGAGTCCAACCCGATCCGAAAAGCTCCCAGAGGAAGGGGCTCGAATGTTCGGCCCGAGGTTCCTCTAGTAACGTCAGAGGTCGTCAGTGAGTCATATGATTTTTGCAAACCAATGCGAAGATTCGAAATAAAATGAGAAGCCAATAATGTAACATTTGAGAAGCGTATAGCTAGTTTGGTCATGTGATAAAGTTAGAGAGGGGATCAGACTAAGTTACGAACTGAATGGTGAAGTAAGAAAAACCTTAATTAAGTTGATACTACGACAGGAAGAACGTGTTCATGTGCATTAAGAAGAGAAGCGAAGATTTCGAATTCTGAAAAGTAGGGAAGTTAAGAATAGCGCAACCAGCGTAAGTGGAAGCAGCATTAGACGTTTATTAGAGCAAAGTAGACGCCGTATAAAGAAGAGATAGAAACTGAACGGAAGTAGCTTCAAACAAATAATCCAGGGTTTCAAGTAAAATTGAATTTATGTTAGGAATTTTACTAACAGGTGGTCACCGATACAAGTCGATGAGCAAACTTAGATTCAAGAATTAAACCAAATAATTCTACAACAAACAAAGTGTTATTAATACGGCTGAGTAGCCAACAGCCACCAAAATCCATTTCCTACAACCATTCAGCTGAGGATAAGAGAACTCATAGCTCCAATCAGAACCCAATCAATGTAACACCGGTATGCGGAATTGCCGCAGGTTACACAGACTTGACAAAACTACAAAGGAGTAATGCCCGAGATATTCTTTGTTACTTGTCTGATTTCTTCAAATCATGCCCTTCATGAAATCTCACAAGGAGAATGTAATTACATCACTTATAAATAGATAGTCTACATGAAAAATTCAATTCCGTGAACGAGATTTGAACCACAGATCCCCTGGTTTCCGCCCAGTCCCTCTTATCCATCGAGATACCATGGCCAACTTGCCGTCATGAGACTATCTTCTCCATGTAATTGGTATAATTCCCCGGTAGACCAATAGGGGCTCTCGCAATCGAGATCCACCTTTTGTAGTGACTTATTATCGTAAGTACTTGAGTCCCAGGTTTCATCATTTAACTGTTATTATTTTAGTTAACTGATGGAAATTAATCATTTCTTCACACTAGCTGTACACAGGCTAAGGTCTTTGATAGAGTTGACATGAAAAATTCAATGTCATGGCCGGGATTTGAGAAAAAGATATCCTGGTTTCCGTCCAATTGCTCTAACCCACTGAGCTACCTACCGGAGAATTATACGAGTTAAATGGAGAATTTAGTATCATGACGGCGAATTGGCCATGGTAGCTCGATAGGTTAGTGCGACTGGACGGAAGTCAGGAGTACCGTGGTTCAAATCATGGCCATGGGATTGAACATTTCATGTTCAATCTATCAAAAACCTTTGTGAAGAAATGATTAATTTCTATCAATTAACTAACATAATTTATAAAACATGTTTTAAAGCATTTGACTACCACTTAGAGTCTATTGCATTTCCTTGTATCTACATTAAGATAATATTTATCTCGAATCAGAGCAATACGTGTTTGTACAAGAGTAGAGGAAGTTATGTATATAAAACAATTGACTATCACTTAAAGTCTACTGTATTCCCTTGTAACTATAATAAGATAATATTTATCTTGAAGTAGATAGCGCAATAAGTGTTTGTACAAGAGTAGAGAAAGTCATGTATATAAACCATTTGACTACCACTTAAAGTCTACTGTATTCCCTTGTAACTATAATAAGATAATGTTTATCTTGAAGTAGATAGCGCAATAAGTGTTTGTACAAGATTAGAGAAAGTCATGTATATAAAACATTTGACTATCACTTGAAGTCTACTGTATTCCCTTGTAACTACAATAAGATAAAGTTTATCTTGAAGTAGATACAGCAATAAGTGATTGTACAAGAGTAGAGAAAGTCATGTATATAAAACATTTGACTATTACTTAAAGTCTACTGCATTCCCTTGTAACTATAGGATAATGTTTATCTTGAAGTAGATAGAGCAATAAGTGATTGTACAAGAGTAGAGAAAGTCATGTATATAAAACATTTGACTATTACTTAAAGTCTACTGTATTCCCTTGTAACTATAGGATAATGTTTATCTTGAAGTAGATAGAGCAATAAGTGATTGTACAAGAGTAGAGAAAGTCATGTATATAAAACATTTGACTATTACTTAAAGTCTACTGTATTCCCTTGTAACTATAGGATAATGTTTATCTTGAAGTAGATAGAGCAATAAGTGATTGTACAAGAGTAGAGAAAGTCATGTATATAAAACATTTGACTATTACTTAAAGTCTACTGTATTCCCTTGTAACTATAGGATAATGTTTATCTTGATGTAGATAGAGCAATAAGTATTTGTACAAGAGTACAGAAAGTCAGGTATATAAAACATTTGACTATCACTTAAAGTCTACTGTATTCCCTTGTAACTATAGGATAATGTTTATCTTGAAGTAGATAGCACAATAAGTGTTTGTACAAGAGTAGAGAAAGTCATGTATATAAAACAATTGACTATCACTTAAAGTCTACTGTATTCCCTTGTAACTATAGGATAATGTTTATCATGAAGTAGATAGCACAATAAGTGTTTGTACAAGAGTAGAGAAAGTCAGGTATATAAAACATTTGACTATCACTTAAAGTCTACTGTATTCCCTTGTAACTACAATAAGATAATGTTTATCTTGAAGTAGATAGCGCAATAAGTGTTTGTAAAAGAGTAAAGGAAGTCATGTATATAAAACATTTGACTATCAGTTAAAGTCTACTGTACTCCCTTGTAACTACAATAAGATAATGTTTATCTTGAAGTAGATAGAGCAATAAGTGTTTGTACAAGAGTAGAGAAAGTCATGTATATAAAACATTTGACGATCACTTAAAGTCTACTGTACTCCCTTGTAACTACTATAAGATAATGTTAATCTTGAAGTAGATAGCGCAATAAGTGTTTGTACAAGAGTAGAGAAAGTCATGTATATGAAACATTTGACTATCACTTAAGGTCTACTGTATTCCCTTGTAACTACAATAAGATAATGTTAATTTGAATTAGATAGAGCAATACGTGTTTGTACAAGAGTAGAGAAAGTCATGTATATAAAACAATTAACTATCATTTAAAGTCTAATGTATTCTCTTGTTACTATAGTAAGATAATGTTGTTCTTGAGGTCGTGACGGTCGGTTTTTTGGTTCCAGTGTGTAATTTTGCACGTGCGGCTGGCTCTTGACAAATGTCAGCCATTTGTTAGATTGGGTCCTAGTCTTAAATTTGAGACTTCCACATGCGTATTGCGTTATAATGAATGGCTATTTATAGAGCAGGCGATGTGCCCGTTCTCTCTCTTTCTCTCCCCCTCCTTCCCTCCTAGGGGTTTACTGGCAACCCACAGAAAAAATGAATGCTTTTCTTGTGACATTTTCTGACAACTGTTGATTCAGTCTACAGGAAGCATTACAAAGTTCTACGTAACTGAACTTTCTAGTTTTGCTTAATTATTAGTATTATAAACACTTATAATAAATTGTAAAGCTAACTACTTATGTTAAGGACATAGGTGTTCTATTATCTCTAGAACGTCGGCGTTATATTGGTATTTAATGAGATGTTGTGCCTCTCCGAGGATACAGTACACTAGAAATATCCGTTGAGTTACACTCACATGACTTTCTCTACTCTTGTACAAACCCTTATTGCTCTATATACGATGGCTGTTCAATAAAGAATGATCACAGGTTATTTTTGGCAACGTACCTCTACTAATCCTCATAATTTTGATGGTCCTACTCAAAATGGTCTCCCCTGAATGCGATGTACTTGTGCCAGCGTTTCTACCAGTCTTCAAAGATATGCTGGAAAACATTTTTGAGAGATCCTTCAAAATCGCTTCTGCAGCCTTCACCACTGCTTCTGATAATGGATAATGCCTCCCTAGAAGGCGTTTCTTCAAGTTAGGGAATAGAAAAAAAGTCTCAGTGGGCTAAATCCGGACAATAGGGAGGGTGAGGTATGCACTTCACGTTGATTTTTGCAAGAAATTCAACACAACATTGGCAATATGCGACCGCGCATTATCGTGTTGCAGCATTCAGCCTGCTTCACGGAAATGTGGTCATTTGCGCCTGATATGGACTTGCAACATTTTCAGAACATCCCTGTAGTATTGCCCAGTTACTAATGTGTGTGCAAGTACAACATGCTGATAAACCATTCCATGAATATCAAAGAATGAGAGGATCATAACTTTCTCGGCAACCACTTTTTCTTTTTGGGGTTTGTTGATGAAGGAGATTTCCACTTTGAGCTTTGCTGTTTGCTCTCAGAATCAAAATGATGTAGCCAAGTTCCATTAGCAGTGATTACGTTTGAAAGAAGCTCCGGATCTTCCTCTAACACCAACTATAATTGCAAGTTACCTCCATTGTAGCGGTAGGCGATGCTGAACATGTCGGAAATTGAATGGTTCTCACAGGCGAGAACCAGGAGTACCAACAATGAAACTACTACGGCGTGTTTGTTTCATATTAATCTAACAGAATATAATAAGATTCATTTTTAGTGAGAAAGATGACGTAAAAATTTATGATCCTTTATTGAACAGCCCTCGTATTACAGATAAGAATTATCTTATTGTATTTACGTAGGAATACAGTAGAATTTAAGTGATAGTCAAATGTTTTATATTCATGACATTTTTTACCCTTGTGCAAACACTTAATGCTCTATCTACTTCCATATAAGCGTTATCTTATTGTAGTTACAGAGGAATACAGTAGACTTTAAGTGACAGTTAAATGTTTTAAAACTGGTTGTGTAGGTGACGTCTTTGTATTTACATTTTCTTTGTATGTACAAGACATACGAATTCAATAACAATTCCTTATTTGAAAATACATAATTTTTAGGGTATATTTGAGTAGGTATTGGAAACTGATACAAATAACAAGGAGTGTCTTGGAAATATTTAACTGCACAAAAATACTGTTATACTTTGTGTTGCTTAAGAGACTGGTATCTCTTGTGTAGTTGTGGAAAATTATTTACAAAGAATAGGAATTATGAGGACAATCACATTAAAATTCAATATGGACTCTAAATTATCGCGTGTCATTATCTTAATCATACAGCATTAAAATCAAAATAAGTACAAATACTATTCGAAAATCAAAATTGTCTAACATTTTCCATGAAAAGTTATTGTATGTTAAGGGAAATTATTGCAACATCTTTTACTTCGCTTTCAGGAAACTTCAAAACGTGTATTCCCTGCTATAATCTCTATATCGAGTAGCAAGTACGTAGGGGACTAAAACTGGTAGCTTTGTGTAGAGTAGAAGGAAGAACTGAATCAGCGTTCACCTGTTTCAGATTTCAGTTGTTTTGTGCGAACTGTTGACGAGTGCTCGCAAACAATTGAAATGGCAGGTTAACTTGAGAAGAGCAGAGCAACAATGACCGGTAAACTCACTTTGTGGCGGACCAGAGTTTCATTTCCGTGGCCGACCGTGTGTATCTATTGTTCTCGCACACATTACAGCGTAATTAGAGACCTGCAAGTCTGCTGAATACCAGATAACAACATACTGCTTTATTATATCAGCTGTGTTACCTGCACCCTTAATTTTTTCCACCGTGGTCTTGTATTCAAGTCTTAAATACCATATCCCTACCAAAATGGAAATACTTGGGAAGTTCTGAATATCCAAAAATAAAACTATCGACGTATTTTTTGTGAACTCAAAACAGGCTTACATATAAGATAATGGTAAATTCTATTATCTGTTACAAATGGGATGACGTTTATCCTTGAGCGCTGCTGGATGTGCAACCAATCGGAGTCCTGCGGTGTTGTCGTATTGCATTACCCTTAAGTGGTACGTGACAAGTGCCAAACTAATCAATCTCTAAAAAATACTATCCGCGCCAAGACTAACATTCAGGTTTTGTAAAAACAGATCCATGAGGAAGGTAGAGAGTATTTGCATTTAATTCTTCCTCTTCCTCCTCCTCTTCCTCCTCTTCTTCCTCCTCCTCTTCTTCTTCCTCCTCCTCTTCTTCCTCCTCTTCTTCCTCCTCCTCTTCTTCCTCCTCCTCCTCTTCCTCTTCCTCCTCCTCCTCTTCCTCCTCCTCTTCCTCTTCCTCTTCCTCCTCTTCCTCCTCCTCCTCCTCCTCTTCCTCCTCTTCCTCCTCCTCTTGTTCTTCTTCTTCTTCTTCTTCTTCTTCTTCTTCTTCTTCTTCTTCTTCTTCTACCTCACGGCTTTGGATTGTTTAACCCGTTCCGGCTCCAAATTGGTCTGTGCATCTTTTCTTCGGTCTTCCCTGGTTTCTTCTTCCTATAAGTTTATAGTTTAAGGCTATTTTTGGTATTCTGTTATTATTCATGCTCTGAGCACGTTCTTTCCGTTTATTTCTATTTCTTTCAATAGTATCGTTTATTTCTCCTACTTTTAATTCTGTCCTAATATCCTGACTACGTTTTTTATCAATTTTTGGTATATCCAGCTATTGCTCTTATGAATTTCATTTCTGATGACTGTATTCTCGTACTATTTCTTTTTCTTAGTGTCCATGTTTCTGATCCATAGATCAGAGTTGGTATTGCCATTGTTTTGTATAGTTTTATTATAGAGTCCTTTATTGCTTTATTTTTAATGTTCTTTTTATTGTGCCTGTTATATAGTTAAATTCATTTATTTTCTCTATTATATCAGCTTCCCCTTAGTACGAGACATTACATCCTAAATACTTAAAGTGTGAATTGTGCTTAATTATTATGTTATCTAACAATATTTTTGATCTTACTGGATTAATTCCTTTAAATGCCATGTTTTTTGCAGGTCATCTTCATTTGTGGTCATTATTATTTGATCATCTGCATACTGCAAAGTTTTCAATTTAGCTCCTGATACATTAATGCCTCCATTGACTTTATTCGACAAAATCCTTACTATTTCGTTAACATACAAATAAAATATTGTATTTAATATAACCGTAAAACCCATATAAATTTAGCTCAAATAGTTTTCCTGATACACATAAATAAAGTTCTATTATACTACAACAATGCATCAAGTCGTAAGCACTGTAATAAATGGAACTGTAGGGTGGCATGTATACATGTACATATATTTGCAATTACTTCGAAATGAAAGGTAAAAGTTTTACATGACGTAATAAAAGTATATGTTTGAATAAGCCAACGTGTTTGTTGAATTCGAACGAGAGGAACCAATACACTTCCAACTGGCCTAACAGAACATGTCTGGTCACATTGTATCCTTATGAATGGTTTTGTAATATCTGTTAACTCTAGAGAGTTCAAAGCAGTATTATTCAATTCTTCTTCCGTTTAAAAACCAGGGAAAGAGTATCAGCTGGATCAGCTTGCAATTGAAATGAGACACGTGGTATTATAAACCACCTTCCCCCTTAACCCTGCCAGAACAATCCAATTGAGTTAATGTAGGCCTAAATTACGTTACAAACAGAAATAATACCTTTAAACTGACTGAAGTTGAACGACTTATTCACTAAGAAATTGACAAGGAACACAACAAGACTGGGAAAACTACGTGAAAGTCATACCAACTACAAGAAGACCACTTTTGGAAAGAAATAGCACGTAACCAGATTTAGGAACCTATCGTCATATATCTGCAGTACTCAGACAATGAAGACAGTGACAATGACGTATTATCTCTTAACGTAAGTAACATTCATAGCTATATAGATACACCACTGGCAGTCTCGTTGGATTAGAAAAATAAATAATTCCTAAACTCTAATTATTTTTAACTATATAATTAAAACATGTGCTGAAACATGCTGTAATTGTGATTTCAAAAACTGTATTATTATAAATAAACATGAGCAAGTTGGAGAATTTAATGTCATGTCGGCACGTTGGCAATAGTAGCTCAAATGGTTAGAGCGGCTGGACGGAAATCAGAAGATCCGTGACTCAAATTCCGGCTATTACATTGAATTTTTCAGTCTAGCTCTCTCCTTTCATAGTGCGTCCTACACATGGCTAGTGCGAAAGTACAATTAATTTCCATTAATTGTACCTAATAGTGGTCCGAACTATAAAACCCGGGCCTTAAAGTACTTACAGCATAGTAAGTCGTCATTAAGGTAGTTGTCTCGTGTGTTTATGAGAACTCCTAGTGGTTTACCGGGAGAAACACGAGTCAGTTGTACCTAATAGTGGTCCAAACTATAAAGCCCGGGCCTTAAAGTACTTACAGCATTGTAATTCGCCATTAAGGTAGTTGTCCCATGTGTTTATGAGAACTCCTAGTGGTTTATCGGGAGAAACACAAGTCAGTTGTACCTAATAGTGGTCCGAACTATAAAGCCCGGGCCTTAAAGTACTTACAGCATAGTAAGTCGTCATTAAGGTAGTTGTCTCATGTGTTTATGAGAACTCCTAGTGGTTTACCGGGAAAAACACGAGTCAGTTGTACCTAATAGTGGTCCGAACTATAAAGCCCGGGCCTTAAAGTACTTACAGCATAGTAAGTCGCCATTAAGGTAGTTGTCCCATGTGTTTATGAGAACTCCTAGTGGTTTATCGGGAGAAACACGAGTCAGTTGTACCTAATAGTGGTCCGAACTATAAAGCCCGGGCCTTAAAGTACTTACAGCATAGTAAGTCGTCATTAAGGTAGTTGTCTCATGTGTTTATGAGAACTCCCAGTGGTTTACCGGGAAAACCACGAGTCAGTTGTACCTAATAGTGGTCCGAACTATAAAGCCCGAGCCTTAAAGTACTTACAGCATAGTAAGTCGTCATTAAGGTAGTTGTGTCATGTGTTTATCAGAACTCCTAGTGGTTTACCGGGAAAAACACGAGTCAGTTGTACCTAATAGTGGTCCGAACTATAAAGCCCGAGCCTTAAAGTACTTACAGCATAGTAAGTCGTCATTAAGGTAGTTGTCTCATGTGTTTATGAGAACTCCTAGTGGTTTACCGGGAAAAACACGAGTCAGTTGTACCTAATAGTGGTCCGAACTACAAAGCCCGGGCCTTAAAGTACTTACAGTATAGTAAGTCGTCATTAAGGTAGTTGTCTTATGTGTTTATGAGAACTCCTAGTGGTTTACCGGGAAAAACACGTGTCAGTTGGAGAATTTAATGTCACGTTGGCACGTTGGCCATAGTAGCTCAAATGGTTAGAGCGGCTGGACGGATTGGCCGCGCCAAGGCTCAGTGGTTAGAGCACTTGGCTCTCACCAAGGCGGCCCGGTTTTGATCCCAGGTGACCGCAAAGTGAGATTTGTTGTGGACAACACGGCGCTGGGGCGGGTTTTCTCCGGGACCTCCGGTTTCTCCCGACATCTCATTCCACCGGTGCTCCATCTTCATCTCATGTATCGTCAGTGTCACCGCCTGCGGTGCCATATGTAGTAAAAGCAGCTGTTAAACACTACACATTTCACTTTTTACGGCTGGACGGAAACCACAAGATCCGTGGTTCAAATCCCGGCTATGGCATTTACTTTTTCAGTCTGGTGCTACACTTTCATTATTATAAAACTTTGGAAAATTCAGTTTGCGTTCCCTTACGTCTGGCGCCAAAACTCGCAAGTGTGCGAGAGAGATAGAGGGAGGTATAATAAAGTAGGAGTATCGAGGTGGCAACGCTGAAAGCTCTAACGCATATGAATCGCTACAGGTGAAAACTTTTTCCATTTGAATAACGTAATAAGTACCAACTCTCTATTACTAGGTAAACGACAGCAACTGCTGGAGGACGAAACTCCGTGATGACCCTGTCACTTAGCAGCGCCGTTACAAAGGAATATGTGCTGTTATTCATAAGGGTAACTGAGAATAAAGGTTTATTAGACTAGCTCAATCCAAAAGTCATCATTCTCGGTCTTGCGGTAAACTATGTTATAAAAGACAAAGATAATCCGCTGTATCCATTTTAAGTGTAAGGCCCTCGTACTTGTCGGTAGGATGAGCTCAGCGCTACCTGTAGGGTGAACTAAATCTTTTAACCTTCCTTCTATAAACTACGATTTTATTATTCATATTCCAATATTATATCGAAACTGAACTCGAAATCTTTAACTTTGCACCTTGCGTTTGTGTTTCATATTTTGTGAATGCATATTAAAAGATGATGATCTAATAACTCAAATGACTTTCTCTACTCATGTTCAGGTTATTCTTACAGAAACTCATTGCCTTATCTACTTCAAGATAAACATTATCTTATTGTACTTACAAGGGAATACAGTAGGCTTTAAGTCATCGTCAAATGTTTTATATACATGACTTTATCTACTCTTGTACAAACACTTATTGCTTTATCTACTACAAGATAAACATTATTGTGACTTTGTGGGTTCGTAAAATTAAAAATCCAATTGCACAAACTCAAACTGTTCTTTATTTCCACCGAATTACAGTTGGGACACTTGCCGATTACATAGAATTGCGCAGCGCACACAATTACAATCCGCCAGTTCGTCTGTCTCAGGTCCACTCCACATTACCAATTACGTACAACTCCTCTGATACACGTACGCAGTCTTCCAGTCCGTTCGCTAGCACTGCGCTCTTCACGGCTGCTCGCCAAGAGCTGCCTGAGTCCTCTACTGCAGCCCTTATATAGGAAGATCGATGTATCTGGAAGCTTCGCGACTTGGAACATCATCCCTATTGTTCGGGACGTCAGGGGAAAGGGAAAGAGACGGGACAGTGCCTACTGACACTTTTCAATTCATCTCCTATGTTAGCGCTACAAGATAAATGGGTGGGCGTGGGCTAAATGCCTGCTGTCCCCTACCCAGCTCCAGTTGATCGTGCCTTCCGATAATTGGGTGACATTTTCCTATTGTAGTTACAAGGGAATGCAGTAGATTTTAAGTGAGAGTCAAATGTTTTAAATACATAACTTTCTCTATTCATTTACAAACACTTATTGCATTATGTACTTCAAGGTAAACAGTTTCTTATTGTAGCTACAAGGGAATACAGTAGACTTTAAGTGACAGTCAAATGTTTTATATAGATGACTTTCTCTTCTGTTGTACAAACACTATTCCTACTGTTCTACAGGATAAAATTATCTTATAGTAGTGACAGGAGGGTCTAGGTGATATCTTTGTAATTATGTTCTCTCTGTATGTTCAAGAGATTAAAAAAAGAGAATGGCGTGCAATTTGAGAGCAGTCGAAGAATTGAGATGTTGGTAGGTATGACAAGGTTACCTCGGAAGCATTTACTTCTAGAAAAGCACATGAGACATATGTCGTATATTTCAATAAGGACCACATTGTGATGCAGTAAGATTTTGACCATCCCATACATTTTATGGAAGAATTCCAACTAACTTCAGTATATACATTTTTTAGTCATGAAAGTGTCTGTTTGATCAAAGCCTGTAGAATCTTTCTGAAACATGAAAATTTTACTGTAGTACTCTTGAAAGTTGAAGTTAAACAGCTAATTTGTCATTTAATCGATGTTTCGTTCTGATGGTACTTCAAATGCTCGATAATCTCGAAACACTGTGTATCTACGTAGAGATAACTTCCCACGCTTTTTCGATACCTCTGAATACTTGTATTTTGGGTTTATGAAAGGTTTTTCCAGGTAAGTTGACATTTTACTGTTATAGCAACGCGGTACAATATGTTGCCGCGGTGACGAACTCCGTGACGTCATGGATGCCATTCTAGACAAATGAACACTCATATAATTATTAGCCCAAATTATGAACTGGCATTGAAAGCTCTAAAATAAACCACTAGATTCTGTTTTAAAATTCACAAATGTACAGAGATTTTATGACGGATTGTTTCGGAAGTTAATAATTGAACAGCAAACGAACGAGTTACGTCCTTTGTATATAATTTATGTTGAATGGAGGACAAATAATTACTGCCAATTAATTATGAAGCATCACTCTGTTTAAAAATAAATAATGAAGTGTATGTACTCTGTTGACAGAGCTATATCGAGAAACAGTTGACGGTGCTTATCCGTCATAAAACACGAAGCATTTTCCATTCGTAATTCAAATTTCACATGCAACACGAGTTTATGTTGTAATTAATGACACTGCCAATTGACAGCAGGACTACTGACATTCGGCACATGTAAACCGAACCAATTCAAACCAAATTCATATTAAAATACCAAGCACTCGTTTTAAAGTCTCCAAAATATTTACAAATATATGTGTAAATACCATAATTCAAGAACTAAAGATGCATCAAGTAACAAACAGTGTTGGAGTTGAGTATCTCTCAAGGAAAATATGCTTAAGATATTTTTTAAATATCCTCAGAAGTCTCCTTCGTTCCGAATGACCCTAATCAGCACAAGGTAGACAAAATGTTACTGCATAAACATGTAGATTTTATTAGAAACACTTCTTCTCTACTTCTTTATTTTCAATAATTGTACCACTATCGTGATGTTAAAGGGGATACTTGTTTCTCTCTCCCTTTAAGGTCGGACCTGAGGAACTGAAATTGTGGATCCGATAGAGAACCAGGATAAGTGATTAGCCCAATGTATAATGTGAATGTGAAGGAAGTGGATGATATAGATGAGGCCGTGATGAATGACAGGATAGACGACGATAGAGCAGAGCAATTGTGGAATACTGACGGGGGAATCTAAAGGACCAGGAGAAAACCAGACCCAGCACCATGCTGTTCACAACCAACCTCGATTTGTGGTTGCCAGGGATCAACCCGGGCTCCCTTTGTAAGAGGCAGGAGGTCAAATTACTGAGCCAAGGCGCGGCCCTCAGTAAAAGCTCAATTACCGTTAAATCATTTTTCGGTGACATTAGCAATTACCCAAATATTTCCTTCTCTTCTTTCTTTATTTTTTTATCTATTGAACATATAACGAGAATATAACAACCAATAATATTCACCTATAATATAAACCTTATCTTGAAGTAGATAGAGCAATAACTGTTTGTACAAGAGTAGAGAAAGTCATGTATATAAAACATTTGACTATCACTTAAAGTCTACTTTATCCCTTGCAACTACAATAAGATGGATTTTATCTTGAAGTAGATAGAACAATAAGTGTTTGTACAAGAGTAGAGAAAGTCATGTATGTAAAACTTCTGAGTATCACTTAAAGTCTACTGTATTCCCTTGTAACTACAATAAGATAATGTTTATCTTGGAGTACGGTGTGGGATTTTGCTTGTGGAGGCCTTTTGGTTTGGTATGGCAGGATGGTTAAGAATTACGTGTCGGTGAGCAAGAGTACCCTCTCAGGGTTCAGCAGTTATCACCAGTCAATGAAAAGCCCTGTTCAATTTCCTGTAGATTGTTTATTCCTACAGACCTGACTTGTCGGATTGCTGTGCTTTTCTCGCTTGTTATCACTTTCGTTGTGTCGCCTTGTCACTTTGAGAATATTTAATCGCACCACGTTTGAAATCTAGCTCCACTATCACTTGGCCATCAGATATTTAACGCCTCTTCTCTCTTTCGTTGCAACCAACAGAGTGAGGCTTCTCACCTCGCCCTAATCTTGGCTTCTTCCTAGGTTTGTTTTCTATCTCCACCTCTTTTCTATTTGCCCTTTATTTCACGCCTATCACGTTGAAACCGAAATTAACAATTGCAATGAGTAAAGAATCGTAATGTAGTTGAAAGGAGTATTGTATATTTGTTACGATACGAACAGGTGCAGTTGGCTGAGTCGTGTAACAAAAGACATGGGAGAAACAGAATTTTAAGGGATAGCACTTGACTCTGTTAGAAAATGGTTTTCCTCGGACCCTTAATAATGGCATGAGTGAGTCTAATAATAACAATGGACAAAACAGTCACAAAGGGAATCTTTGTGTGGAAGGAGGGCTTCCAGAAGTAAAAGTTACACACACACACACACCTGCACAGAAGTGTATAGTGTGAGGACAGACAGTCCGCAGCTTGGGGCCTATTAGGGCAGTTATCTGGTTCTGTCTTGGGCAAGGCAGACCAGAAGTGATGAGAGATGATATTTGTCGGTTCATATGTACGTGAATAACTAATTAAGTTTTATCCAATAATAAGCTTTTCCACATACAGTGACTCTAAATAGTGATATTGGTAACCCTTGGTCGACAACTTCAAGTTTGATATTATGATAAAAAGAAGCAGTCATTAAACAAGTTTGAAACGGATATTTCAGTGTCATTAAAACCATCCTTCTCATTCATACCCACGCATACCCTGAGAAACCTCATTGCTCAACCCTGAGCTATCTATATTATTTGTTACAAACTGTAGCGTCAACGTGGAACTGTGCCCCACATACTTTATTTGCTTCAACGTGGTTTACGCTACGTTTTATTGGAGAAGTCTATTTCTACGGTTTTACCTTATTGGCCATTTCCGTTCACCTTCAACTGTGCAGCAGTCACGGATCCAGCACTTAGTGACGCATGACCCCTTGGCGTCATAATGGTACGGCATCCTGCCTCTACATAATTTCCTTAAACCTCATTATTGTGTGTGGATCCGTACTGGCCAAATAACTTTGGTTCTATATTGTCCTATTGTTTACGTCCCCGTAGAAGAAGATTCGTCCCCTTCAGCTGTTTTAGTGCAAGCGTTGCAGACCTTTAGCACTCATGGTACCTCTGACGTTACTAGAGGAACTTCGGGCCGAAAATTCGAGTCCTCCCTGAATGGAGTTTTTCGGATTGGGTTGGACACGAGGGGACAGGGTGCTCCCGTAACCCGCGGGCAGTCGGGTACCTCCGGCCAGGCTAAGGCCACCCGTAGGTGGCAGAGGGTTGCCTAAAAAGTCCCGTGTACTAGCGTGCAGAGCTAGTAGGTGTGCTAGATCACCAGGTGGTCCCACCGAGGTTTATCGGTAGTTTTCCCTGCGGGGTTGACGCGCGTAAGTGGCGTATCCACTTCCACCCATCTGGACGTTGTTGTCGATGGGGGGGGGGCTCTTTGGACTCAAGTTAATGCCTCAAGGAAGGACCCCCGGAGTTTTCCATCTCTCCCGGGTAACAGAGGCCGATATCTTCGGACTTTCGGTAGACCTCATTGAACATTTGTCATATTGTTTACATATCCCGCCTCGTGTAGGCGCTCTAACTTAAGGCAACTTTTCCCTATATTTTTTTCGTTTGCACGTTATTCCTAGTACAAGATTCCTTTTGAAGTTATTTCTTATATTATATATTCCCAATTGCGTATTAATCATCGTAGGGGAGGGGATCCGTCCCCTTCATCTGCTGTGGTTGGGGCGCTATGGACTCCTAGCACTCCTGGTACCTCTGACGTTACTAGAGGAACCTCGGGCCGAACATTCGAGCCGAAATGTTCGCATTAACCCCTGGGAGATCGGGTACGTCTCCGGACGGGGTTGAGCGAAGCCATTAATATTCCCGCGTGCTAGCCTGCATAGCTAGTAGGTGTGCTAGATCACCAGGCGGCCCCACCGAGGTCATATAGGAAGCCTTCCCATTTTGGTGTTGGCGCGCGTACGTTGCGTATCAACTTCCATCACGTCTTGAGTCCACAGGACCAGATGGGTTGGGGGGCTTGTTAGTCTCTAGGTCTTACCCTATGGAAAGAGCCTCGGTGGCGCCGGGCGCCCTTTTTGGGACAGCTCGATGACTCCCTGGTAGAAGGAGGCCCGGGTCCTTGGTTCTACGGGTCCAGGACTATTGGGAGTAGATCCTCTGGCATTAATTTGGATTGCTTATTAATAATTTATATGGATTTATCATCCCGTTCTTACATTCTTCTCTCGAAAACCTGTGGTTTCTGCCTCAAGTAGATAGAGCAATAAGTGTTTGTACAACGGTAGAGGAGGTCATGTCAGTGTAAGACATATTTAAAAAATTTTAATCAGCCTTCTTTTATTTTTAATTGTTCAGTACAATTCATGAAGCCTTCGTGGGTGACTAGCCTAGAATAATGACGTCCGCCGTGAAAGCTTCAAGTATTCTTCAGCGCAAATATTTATCAGCCCTGTTTTTATTTTTAATTGTTCAGTACAATTAATCAAGACTTCGTGAGTGACTTGCGCAGAATAATGATGTCCGCCGTGAAAGCTTCAAGTATTCTTCAGCGCAAATTATGCAAATAATGTCAAACTATGAGCTAGAGACATGGACCTTTAAATGTGGCTAAGACTGGATGAAAAAAATGAACAGAGAAACACCTTCCTAGTCGGGATTATGAAGATAACAAATGTTAACCTTTAGTACTCCACGTTTATAGCTCCATTCAAAAGAATAAAATTCGCCGTCATACATTTTTAAGAGAATCTGCATGCTACTAGACAAAAATATTTTTCACTTTTTAGTCCCATTTAAAAATGTAGTATATTTAACTTTTTAATTTAAGATAACTTGGTCCTCTTGAAGTGAACAGAGGTACCTGTGTCAGAGATGACTTCAAGATTATCGAATGCAGCAAACAAACCGAGCAGTGTTTCGGAAAGGACTGAGGACTATCGGGAGCACCTGTTTTTATGACAGTCGCGTCGCGGCGGCATGCGTGGAACTTGGTCATGATTCATCAACCCACGCCTGAGCTATTTAAAAAGTGGATTTGCTTGGAGCGCGTCTATTTTCAAAACACTCCGCTACACGTGAGAGGGACAGAGAGAGCCTGTTGCGGAAATGCTCGTTAGCGCTCCAGTTGGGTGTTGTCACCATCGCAACCGATCACTTCCACAGCTTTTGTTGTTATGCACTCTCTGCCTCATTGTCGTAGATAGAGTAAAAATGTATTGTAACATTAAATCTGAGAGGTCTCTGGAGTAACACTCTCAGGTTCAGACCCGGCATAGAATGACTGTTCATTCCGGGCGTAGAAAAGTTCAGCGTTACTTCCTTCGGAAGAGGAGTAAATCCTGTGGTCCCTTGTCCCAGGCTTGCAGAATCTCAAGGCTGACAAAGAGGCTTTAGAGCAAAATAAAGAACTCTTCATGCCTAAATCAAAATGGGACTCGAGAAATGTTCATAATAGAAAACTCAATCTCAATTTGGCAGATATCTCACAGGAACTAGACTTTTGGGTACATCTTAAAGCAAAGAGTTAATTGATAGAGATTATTCATTTCTTCATACTAGCGATGGCTATGGTATTGGATTGATAGAGTCGACATAAAAAATTCAATGCCTCCATCAGGATTTGAACAACGAATCTATTGGTTTCCGTCCAGTCGCTCTTAACCACGGAGCTACCATGGCCAAATTGCAGTCATGACATTAAATTCCCCAATTGGCTCATATGTTTCCCAGGCAAGAGATATTATGAAATCCCTACAATTTTACAAGCAAATAAAGAGAAATTGGGGACGAGGAGCATATGTAGTTTACTGCAATAGACAAGAGAGAGGAGGGCTAGCTTGGATGAGAACAGGAACAATATTTCTAAGAAGGATAAGAGGTAGGGAAAAGAGAATTTGTGAATTGTGTGGGGGAAAAGAAAGCATAGAACCATATGTAACAGAATGCAAGGAGTTTGCAATGTGGAGAAAAAAGGTTTGGTAGGAAAAATGGGAGAAAGTAGAGAAGAGGATAATAGCTATTAAAATGTCAACGGGTAGGGAGGAAACGAAGGTAAGAAGTATTGGCTAATTCTTGCAGAAAGTAAAAGTAAAATAGGCCAGAAATTTAAAGAATATAAGAAAGAAGATGAGGGACTAATTAAGTAACAAGGAGACATGGAGGTAAAGAGCTACCTGACAGAGCAGAAGACCAGGGTGTCATGTAAGCCGAGGTAGCAACAAGGTAAAGACAAATAAATGGTAAATAATATAAGAAAGGAAGATGAGGGGGAAGAAAGGGACTAATTAAGTAACAAGGAGGCATGGAGGTTAAGAGCTACCTGACAGAGCAGAAGACCAGGGTGTCATGTAAGACAAGGTAGCAACAAGGTAAAGACAAATAAATGTAAAGAATATAAGAAAGGAAGATGAGGAGGAAGAAAGGGGCTAATTTAAGTAAGCAGGAAGTATGAAGGTTAAGAAGTACCTGGCAGAGTAGAGGACCAGGTTGTCATGTAAGCCAAGGTAGCAACAAGCTAAAGACAAATAAATGGTAAATAATATAAGAAAGGAAGATGAGGGGGAAGAAAGGGACTAATTAAGTAACAAGGAGGCATGGAGGTTAAGAGCTACCTGGCAGAGCAGAAGACCAGGGTGTCATGTAAGACAAGGTAGCAACAAGCTAAAGACAAATAAATGTAAAGAATATAAGAAAGGAAGATGAGGAGGAAGAAAGGGACTAATTTAGTAACAAGGAGGCATGGAGGTTAAGAGCTACCTGACAGAGCAGAAGACCAGGGTGTCATGTAAGACAAGGTAGCAACAAGGTAAAGACAAATAAATGTAAAGAATATAAGAAAGGAAGATGAGGAGGAAGAAAGGGGCTAATTTAAGTAAGCAGGAAGTATGAAGGTTAAGAAGTACCTGGCAGAGTAGAGGACCAGGTTGTCATGTAAGCCAAGGTAGCAACAAGCTAAAGACAAATAAATGGTAAATAATATAAGAAAGGAAGATGAGGGGGAAGAAAGGGACTAATTAAGTAACAAGGAGGCATGGAGGTTAAGAGCTACCTGGCAGAGCAGAAGACCAGGGTGTCATGTAAGACAAGGTAGCAACAAGGTAAAGACAAATAAATGTAAAGAATATAAGAAAGGAAGATGAGGAGGAAGAAAGGGGATAGTTAAGTAAGAAGGAGGTATGTAGGTTAAGAGGGACCTGACAGAGTAGAGGACCAGGGTGTCATGTAAGCAACAAGGTAACGACAAAAAAAAATGTAGCCAAAAGTTGTAAATTGCAAAATTTTGGAATATGCACTATATATATATATATATATATATATATATATATATATATATATCACATCATATCAATCCACAATCCAATACCTAGCCTGTATGCGGCGAGAGTGAAGAAATGAATAATTTCCATTAACTTAAATAATAAGAGTTAAATGAAGAAGCCTGGGATTCAAGTACCTATGATAGTCTAGGATAGTAGGTCCAAATGACCTTGTTGTCGACGGGCCCTAAAACACCACACACTCACACACACCCTTACGATATTAAGCCACCACAAACAGAGTATCTCCAATGCGATAGATCCTAGTGGTTTACCGGCGAAATATGACTCAATTGGAGAATTTAATTTCATGATGGCAAATTGACCATGGTAGCTCAATGAGTAAGAGCGATTGGACGGAAGCCAGTAGATCCGTGGTTCAAATCCCGGCCGTGGCATTGAAGTTTTCATGTCAACAGGGACTTGAATTTGCTTATTCATGTGCATTTCTTAAATTTATACCGAGATGAAAGTGATGTGGAACAGAGCAAAATACATTGATATTTGTACTAAAGCATCAAGAGAAGACTTTGCATGGGCCAGAACAGGGGTGGTAAAACTGAAGGGTTTGGGAAGAGGAAGAGATATGAAAAACTGCCCATTGTGTCACCAAAGGGATAAAGAATAGCATTTGCTTTTAGAATGTGAAGAAACTAGGTTGCTTACGGAGATGGGAGAAGGTAAAACACAATGGCCAAGGCCACAAAAAGAAATTTAAGCAATGAAGTTAAAGAATTTAAAAACTTGGAAAAATGTAATTGAAATTGGCAATTTTTTGGCAAAGTAACAGTTAAATGGTTGAGGAAGATAAGTAAATATAACGAAAGCGAAGATGAAGTTGTTTTTGATAAGCTGCTATTAGGGACCCATTAGCTCCACAACCTCAGAGTTTGAGTTTATTGGGCTCAATGTTAACCAGCAACTCACTGTAGTAACAAGTATGTAAATGTATAATACTTTATAATTTAAATGTAAATAAAGGTTACTTCCTTACTCACAAATGTGTAAAATATTTTCTAGGGAGGGACAGAAGCGCTGCTTTAGTTATTTTCATGTAATGAATGAAAGTTTGGTTTTTGTTGTAAAATATGCTCCATAATATATTGTAGTTGTTTACAAAGTTCCATGCTCGTAGGACAAACGCAACACCTGTCTTGGACGCCATTTTTAAAGCTCTGCGCTGGTTAAATGCCCCTCCATGATTTAAATGACACGCCCACATGCTTGAATACAGAGAACTTAGAACGATTTGATTTTAAAATACGTGTTGAAATAGCATTAAACCACCGTAGTCTATTTTAAGAATCTTTCTTGTGAATTCCCTAGATGGCAGTAATTGTTCGGATTATTTTTGTCCTTTAGTTCATATACGGCCTCTGTAATGGTTTTTTTTATGTTTTATTGTGTTGTTGCTTTAGTTTTTTATATGTGATACTTGGCGTTTAAAGTTTTTACTGCTAGGTATTTCCTCTCTGTATTATATTGATTATACTGAAGTGTCCATTTGTGGCGAAAATTATATGAGTTATGACACACGTTTATTTCAGTAAATCTACCTAAAATAAATGTGTGTTGTGAAATAGAGGTTAAGGTATCTATATTCTTTTATATCATAGTGCATTATTTTACTGTTCTAGAATGCCAAAAAGAAAGGATAATAAAGCCGCTTTGTGTAAATTAATGAATAAGACCAGATGGGAGAAGGCAGACCCTTCAGTCGAAGTACCTCAGAAAGTAACTGAGCCTGTAGCACTGAAAAAGAAAAAGCATAATCCTGTCTAAATTGGAGGTGCAATGCAGTACCTATGTACCAGAGGAAGATGTAGGTAAGAGAAAATACCTATATTATTGAAGGTTTTGAACATTTGAAAGAATTGATAAAAGATTTAGCATGTCCACATTGTTTACACAAACATCTGAACCTGGAAATGCTTTATATTTCTGAATTTTCTTTCCAAATAGAAGTGAAATGTGAAAATAGACAAATATTTCAGTAAATACACCTAAAACCTAAGTCTCAAGAGGCTGCTAGGTGGGAAGAAGGTCTACGTGACAGTGCTGGAGCTTTTTAATATATAGAAATTAAATATTTTTATGTAAACTGTCTGCAAACTTTTAAAAGCAGGTTTCTCAAATTCAGTTCTTTTGTTTGTTATTTTTTTAATATTCAAAATTGAATTTCTCCCACGATATTAGAGCTGAAGCTCTGAAAATTGTACACAATACAGTTCAGAAGTTGTGCAACAAACTGATGTATGGCAATTTTTATATTATTAATAGTTTAAGCTTTAAAAATAATAACTATAATCAGGCACTGATTTCTGAACTTTTATTTTGCCTTGACATATTCGAGGGCTGTTCAATAAAGAAATGTCACACTTCTTTTTTAACACCGTGCCTTTACTTATCCTCATAATTTTGATGGTCTTTCTCAAAATAGTCTCCACTGAATGCGATGCACTTGTCCCAGTGTTTCTGCCAGTCTTCAAAGATATTCTGGATATCATTTTTGAGACATCCTTCAAAATCGCCTCACAGCCTTCACCACTGCTTCTGATGATGGATAATGCCTCCCACGAATGCCTTTCTTCAACTTAGGGAATAGAAAAAGTCACATGTGGCTAAGTCCGGACTACAGGAAGGGTGACGGATGCATTTCACATTGAGTTTTGCAAGATATTCAGCAACAACTTTTGGCAGTATGCAGCCACGCATTATCGTAGTGCAGCATCCAGCATGATTCACGGAAATGTGGTCCTTTGCGCCTGAAATGTCTTTAGGAGATACCTGAAGTATTGTCCAGTTACTGATGTGTGTGCGGGTAAAACATGTTGATAAACCATTCCATGAATATCATAGAATGAGATGACCATAACTTTTCCAGCAGAAGCAAACAGTTTTTCTTTTTGGGGGGGTTGGTGATGAAGGAGATTTCCACACTGAACTTTGCTGTTTGCTCTCAGGATCAAAATGATGTAACCAAGTTTCATCAGCAGTGATTACGTTTGAAAGAAACTGCGGCTCTTCCTCTAACATCAACTTCAAATGCGTGCAGACCTGCATGCAAATGTCCCTTTGTTCGGGAATAAACAGTCTTGGAACCCATCGCGCACAAACATGTCTAAAATAGATAGTTTCTCTCACCAACGTGTGCGTGGCACCCGCTGAAATGTTCAGTATTTCAGAAAGTGATCTTAAGGTAATTCGTCGATCCTCTCACACAATGGCAGCAGCAGTGCTGATGCTTGCTTCCGTAAGAGCAGTAACTGGAGCACCGGGTCCACCTTCCTTTGAAATTGGTTGCCCTCCCCTCTTTAAACATTTTAGAGCACATTCGAGCGGTGCTGTAGGGAGGAACAGACTCTCCATAGGCTTCCTGTAACACTGTATAGGCCGCAACGGAAGATATTTTGGGACGAAAGCAGAATTTCAAAGCCGCATATTATTCCTCGCGTGTTATCTCCATTGCAGCGGTAAGGGATACTGAACTTTTCTGAACTTGCCTAGTTGTCACAGGCGGGAACCAGGGTTCCAATAATGCAACTACTACGGCGTGTTTGTTTCACATTAAGCTAACAGAATAAAGTAAGTTTGAATGTTAGTGTAAAATTTAGGACTGTAAAATAATTATGATCATTCTTTATTGAACAGCCCTAGTAAAATATTTTTTTAAAAAAAATGGCTATGCAGAATTTCAGAAATATGATCCCTTTATGTGTTATCAAGGTGTTAAAGAATTCAATTATAACCAAATGATATGTATTGTGCAATATCTTTCAAAGGAGAACGATTTTGATTTTATATAACAAAGTCGTATACATTAATTCATATATCAAGGATGCAGTTACATATTGGAATGAATACTGGTACTCGCACTTCTTTAATTACCAATAATATCTGTACAAACAATTGAAGCTCTAACTTTAGTAGCTTAGAAAATCACTTTTAGGATTTCGGCCTCCTTGAAATATTTTCTTGTAGTTACCATAGTAATAGAAGAATAAGGTTGGCTTAGTGAGTCAAGAGTTCGTATATTTATGGTGTTTAGTATAAAATATCAACAAAAATGTAAGAAATACTATGAATTTGACAAACTCTGCTTTAACAACTTCCACATTTTTTGTGTATTAATATTTTGTCTAGCTCTTACAGTACTCTAGATATACAAAAGTAATTCAGAATGAATATAATGTAAATATAAATTCCAAAACCTTCTAGTGCCCCCAGAAGCAGGTTATGTAAGTGAAGGTACTGTATGAGAGGGTAGAGGCAAGTGCTTTGTACGTAACCAAGTTTGAACAGAGCTGATTAACAGATCCGGTGAAGGGTTTACTCACTCTGTATTGTACATAAGCTGCTGTTTGAAGCTCGATGACGAGCAGATTTAGCATTAATTATATCATAGCCTACCCCTAACCTGTACAGTCACACCATCCAAAGCAGTGCCCTTGTGTAACACTAAGCTATTCCTACAAACACTTCTGCCTCTACTTCAAAATAAGCATTATCTTATTGTAGTTGCAAGGGAATACAGTAGACTTTAAGTGAGAGTCAAATGTCTTATATAATTGACTTTCTCTACTCTTGTACAAACACTTATTGTTCTATCTACTTCAAGATAAACATTATCTTATTGTAGTTACAAGGGAATACAGTAGTCTTTAAGCGATAATCAAATGTTTTAACACAGGTTGTCTAGGTGACCTATTTATAATTACATTAGCTTTGTATGTCCAAGAGATAAAAGGGCGAATAACGCCTCCCATTTGAGAAACTATAAGTATTGGAAAATATAAACATATAAGATGAAATGGCTATTTTGGTATATATATATATACATATATACTGTATTAATAAGACCTACATTAAATTAATTGGGAGTCGATTAATGACACAAAACAACACTCACTTTTAAATTTTCCCGGAACTAGTTTCAGAGGCCTTCCCTCTATCTTCAGCCGGACATCGACTGGTTCTCATTGGTGTAGCTGGCAATATTTTGTCATCGGTCTCCTCTGGTGGCGGTTCGAGGAACTTGCTGAACAAATCTTTCTGGGGGACGTCGAAATTGAATACTTTGTTCCTATTTTTTGAAATAAAGATTTGTTCCCATGTGGACAGTTCTTCTTTTCCTGTTGTATGTTTTAGTAATTTTGGTTCTGGATTTATGTTGTGGTTTTTTTTTTTTTCAAAAATGCGTGGCAACTGCTGATTTTTCTAATTGTTTGTATTTTATGTTCCTAAAGTGTTCCTTTGCTCTTGTTTCAAAATTTCTTTTGGTTTTTCCAATATAAATTTGACTACAGTCACAGCATTCAATTTGATATATACCAGATTTTTTGTTAGATGGAATGGCATCTTTGATGTTTGAGCAAATTAGGTTTTTTAAGGAGAAATGGTTGATTGGTGCTAGTTGAATGTTTTGTTTTTTGAAGACTTTTTGAATTTAGCAAAGTCCCATGGATGGTAACTGAATTTTTTAAAGATCATTTTAGTTTCTGCAGCTGAGAGGGTTGTGGTTTTCTTTAGTAGTTTCTTCTTATTTGCTAAGTTCACTTTTGTGTCTACTAGTGATTTGGGAAAGTCATTTTTCTGTGCTATTTCAATAATTTTGCTGTATTCTATTTTGTATTCTTCTGCTGTGAGAGGGATGTTGACCAGTCTGTGTGCTAAGCTATTAAAGATTGCCTGTTTGTGGGATCTTGGATTGTAGCCATTAGCTTTTATGTAGTTGTCTGTCTGTGTTGGTTTTCTGTAAATGCCAAAGTTTATTCTATTTTTATTTCTGATTATTTTTAGATCTAAAAATGGTAAATACTCGTCTTTTCCAACTTCTACAGTGAACTTGATGTTTTTTTTTTTTTCTTGAATATTTAAGAGGTTTAGTGCATCCCTGATGTCTTTTTTTGGCACTATGGCAAATATGTCATCTACATATCTTTTCCAGATTTTGAACATCCATGGGAAACCTTTAGTGATCCTTATTTCTAGTGCACTCATGTACAGATCGGCCAGGAGGTTGATAAGTGGTTGCCCATTGCTAAACCAGAAGTTTGATGGAAATATTGTGTTTGAAACTGGGAAGAAATTCTGTTCTATGCATAATTTCGTAAGTTCCATGTAATCTGAAATTTCAAGTGATGACATTCCAAGTGATTTGAGCCATTTTTCTATCAATGTTGGGAGTTGTTTAGCTGGTATGCTGGGAAATAGTGATTTAACGTCAAATGAGACTAGTGTGTCCTCTTCATTTAGTTCAGTATCCTTAATGTGTTCTATAAGTTCATAAGTGTTTTTGATGCTTAGGCTATCGAATTTTGGAAATGATTTGAATTTTTTTATTAGCCACTTTGCAAGTTTGTATGTTGGTGAATTTATACTGCTAACTATAGGTCTCATTGTTATGGATGGTTTGTGTATTTTGGGTAAGCCATAAAGTCTAGGTTAGGTTGGGTTATCTGGATTAACTGTATATTTGTTTGATATTATACTTGATTTTGCTATTGTTTTTTTTTTTTTCAAATGATTTTATGCAAGCTGTTAATGGATTTTTGTTAATGGTTTCATATTCACTGTTAGTTAGCATTTCTTCCATTTTTTCAAGGTAATCAGATTTAACCATTATGACTATTTTGTTACCTTTGTCTGCCTTGTTGTATATGACGTTTTTTGTTACAATGAATGGATAATATTGTGGCAACCCTGTATGGGTTGTCAGACCTGGCGACTGGCTTAACTTTGTTCGTTGGCTGCGCTGGGGAGGGGGGATGGCATATCCTCTTCCCCCAGACGACCGGCCGCCACCAGCGTGAGAGGATGTGTTTGTAGCAACCCTCCGGAACACAAACCTCATTGAATGTAAGTTGTCTGGGATTATTAAACCTCTTTTTAAAATGCATTTGTGAGTTTTCCTTCGCTGGACCTTTCACCACCATGCAGGTAAGCTAGTTATCAGTAAAATAACATGTCCACCCTACCGCGTGGTGTAACTAGTGTTTGTTGAGATAGTTTAGCTCTACCGCTACGGATTCCCCCCAAAGCTAATAAATATTAAATCTATTCTAATGTAGGGTGTGACATATTGGTGGAGACGCGGGTAAGATCTCAAATTTTTTTTTTTCTCCTTGCTTTAGTCCGTTTTTTATGAAAAAAATTTGAATGTATACGGTGGTGAAAGATGGAGGAAACATGGCCGACCGCGTGGTGTTCAATTAGTTAGAAATTCTAATCTGGTCATCGTCTCGTAATCCTTTAACTTTTGGTCTGTTTTTTATTTGATTTCTTCAATAGTAAACTTATTTCATAATATTGTGCTAAATTTTTTTTTATAACTACATGGAAATTGATAATGGACACCACGTGGTCACGTGCTGATTTTCAAGGGACGCTGTGTGAGTTTTGGCAGTAAAATTCAAAGTAAATAGTTTCTTTTTTTGGTGTTTTTGTGAAGTATGCACTTCATTTTTGTGTTCATTCCAGTTGGTAATTCTGCTTATTTTATTCTGGTGTCCAGTGTTACTTAAAAGTAAGTCAAAATGCCTAAGAAAACGCGGCAATCATCCAATGTGCCAGTTACAATGGATTCACATGATGTAATAGCTTCGACTTCTGCTTTAGCTAATCAAAGTGCACATGTACCTAGTAATTTAGAAGTATCCATGGCACCTAATGTTAATCAGACTCAGACAATGCAAGTTTCTTGGCCTTTTATTGATCCACCCTGTTTTGACAGGATAGCACTGATATCTGCTTCAGAATTTTTGAGAAAATTTAACTTAGTTTCTACAGCAAATGGTTGGTCAGATGTACAAAAGTTGAAGTTTTTCCCATGTTACTTGCGAGACACAGCAGCACTGTGGTACCGAACTTTTTGCCATAGACACCCTGAGCATGATTGGCATTTTCTAACTCAACAGTTTTTGGCAGCTTTTCAAATGTCCAATCAAGATGAATTGTTGGAAATTAAACTTAGGCAGAGGGTACAATTAGAAAATGAACCTGTATTAGATTACATTTATGATGTATTATCCTTGTGTGACCAAGTTAACGCTGCAATGACACAAATGGAGCAGGTAAAAAACTTAGTGAAAGGATTGAAACCTCAGTATGTGCAAGCTTTGCTACCATTAAATCCACAAACAGTTGAGGAGGTTTTACAAATTATTAAAAGCGTTGATAAAGCTAATTTTTATGTGCAACATAGACAACATTTAGTACAAGCACAAACATCAACTTACACTCCTCCACCTGTGTCATCTGCACCTGTTTTATCACGGTTTGAAAGTGTAAATCACTCTGAACCAGTTATTAATGTTGTTTCCACATTGAGTGAACAGGTCACTAAACTTGCTACCCAAATGCAACAACTTCAGTCTCAATTCACTGCTGCTGCATCTACTGTGCAGCCACCCCCACTTAACCGCTTCGCCGATGGCCATTTAAACCCTTCAGCGGCCGGAAACGGATACCCAGTAAACAGAAAAGGACATTTAAATTGTTAAATGCTGTAAAAATGCATCATAAATACAATTCCATATCTTCCGTGTTTATTAAGTTATTTAAACGAAACAAAAACTGGTTTAAACCCGTTAAAGGAAGTATCATCTACAGTAACAAAAATGCAGAGACTGCATTAATAAATCGCTGAAATTTACTACTTTGTTTCACTGTAGCAAAAGCCATTCTTTGCGCCGAGCGCGCCTAATATTTGAATCATTTTGTTTTGTGTATGTAGTATATACGAACGAATGTATGTATAGCTACGCAAGCGACTTCTGCGGTTCAAGGTTTTAGATTCTAGTTTATTTATGCTATACCAAGCGATAATCATACGAGTATTATGTTGCGTTACACTGAAAAGAAAACTCTCTGTCAGCAATTGTTATTACAGTGTTTCTCAACCAAGGTTTCTGGTAGCCTTAGGCTGCTGTTTTCGCTCAGTATTTTAGTTCTCTGTGTGTTCAGAGTGATTTCTTGTAGCTATCAAGAGCTAAATGAATGGCACATTTGAAATTGTTAAATTTCAATGTTAACCATGGCTTATCCCCGTAATGTAGCAAATAAATTAGGTTGAGTATGATGTGTACAGGCTTCTGATGTTACTGGAAGATTTGTTGTGCGATTATGAAAGAGATGTTTGGGATATATGTAGGTAGCAGTGACGTGTACTGGTCTACAGATGGCATGCTAGCTATTCCATTGTTTGGGGGAAGTGGTGGGTCAAATATGGGTGACGTGGATCAGCTATTACAAGCTATTCCTCTTTACGAGAAACAGCTAAATGGTAAAAAAAGTGTTTTTATACCATTGGATGTAACCTGTAATTTTCAGAGCTGTAAATTCATGCAAGACATTCATCTACCTGAACCTGCGTGTATAAATAGCTCATAACCTAATTGAGTATTATAATACTCAGAGGTAAGGGGTAAGAAATTCACGACGACATCACCCCTCATATTTGAGAGAAAACACTTCCCTAAAAGCATACCACCCACAACCAAAAAAGTTGCAACCGTTTCGAAAATGTCTAGTGTGTTGCGAAAAAGAAGTTTGCAAGGAAACCAATATTATTTGGTGAATCTACAGATGTGCTCTTGGGTGTTTATCCAGGTTTGGGGTGTACAATTCAAAGAGAAACCTTTAAGGGTACGTTTACATCCCTTATGAAACTAATTTAAATGTATTGTAAAATAGGAAGATTAAAATAATTTGGGTTAAATGAGCATTAAATGCATGTATGCGTAGGACGTCTATACCATATCGGTTTGGGGCATTTTAAGTTGGACATCATATGACGTCCATATCGGTGAAAGGGTTAAGCCTCCAAGATATCATGAAAGGAGACAGCAGGCACCTATTGTGTGTTACAATTGCAACAAGCGTGGTCATATGGCACGTAATTGCTGGACTTCACCATCTGGTTCAAAAAACTCGAGAGGCCCAGCCTCCAACGACATAACCTAGAGGTACCCAAAGTAAGTTCACCTGTGTCTAATGTTGTTTCTCTTCCAGGTCAAATTTTGCAAATTTTGGGGTCCATTGGGGAGTCAAAACTTCCAATTTTGTTGGATACAGGAAGTGCAGTTAGCATTGTGAATGCAGCTCATATCAATGACATTTCTAAAATGAAACCTGTCGAGATTTTGCTTAAAACAGCTGGTAACAAGTTATTAGATGCGCCTTATCAAACAAATTTGAAATTTCAAATTAATGACCTTGTTTTTCAGGAAGATGTGTTAGTGGTAAAAGACTTGGCACATAATCTCATTTTGGGTACTGACTTTCTAACTTCACATAAAGTTACCATTGATTATTCTTGTGCAGAAGTTAAGATTCAAACTCATGAGGGAGAAATGGTACACATTCCTTTTGAAACAACATGTGGTGGTCCCTTTACAGATATTGCTGTGATTCCATTGAACGATGAGGTACAGATAGTTAATAAAGTTTCTGTTGTAAAAGATGTTAAATTGCCACCGCTTACTACGTGTTTTGTGGCAGTGCAGCCTTCAGCTGATATTACAAATGAGGTTATGTTCGAGCCTTCTACCAGTATTATGCATAAGAAGAATATTTCTATTCCACCTGTAGTTTGCAAATCTTCAAAGGACTTTGTGATACCAGTACATAATAATTCAGCTGCTCCTCAAACACTTTTTGCTAAAACTGTATTAGCTAATGCTCATGAAGTTGCATTTGTTCAAAGTAACTCAGTTTCACCTAAGGATGTTACTCCATTGAACGCTCCAAAGTTTGAATTTAATGTTAATACCAACTTAACTGAAGCTCAAAAGTCAGATCTTCATAATCTGTTGTTAAAATATGAACATGTTTTTGCCACTTCATTGCAAGATTTAGGCTCAACTAATGTAGCGGAATTTAAAATAGAGGTAAAGGATGCAAAACCTATTAAGCAACAACCCTATAGGGTAGCTCATAAGCAGAAAGAGATTATTTCCCAACAAGTAGAGGAAATGAAAAATGCTGGTATTATTAGAGATTCTCAGTCACCTTGGTCATCACCCATTGTGTTGGTAAAGAAAAAAGATGGCTCTATGCGGTTTTGTGTAGATTATCGTCAACTGAATAAGGTTACAGTAAACTCAGCCTTTCCCTTGCCTCTTATTGATGACCTCCTTAGTTACCTTGGAGAAGCTAAATGGTTTGCTTCCTTAGATTTGTTGTCAGCATACTTTCAAATTCCTTTAGAGGAGAATAGTAAAAAGTATACCTCATTTGTTACTCATGAAGGGCAGTATGAATTTGAACGTTTGTCTTTTGGGCTTGCTAATGCACCAAGATTTTTCAGTTTTGTTGCTGAGAAATTGTTAGGAGACTTGAAATTTAAGAAAGCTTTAGCATATTTGGACGATATTGTTGTTTTTGCCAAAACTTTTGAAGAATTATTAGAAAACTTAGAAGCTGTTTTTCAACGTTTGGAAATGCATAATTTTAAACTGAAACCTGGGAAATGTTTCTTTGCTATGGAAAAGATTAAGTTGTTGGGTTTTGAAGTATCTAAAGATGGAATTTCCCCAGATTCTGAGAAAGTTACAGTGATCAAAGAACTACCACGCCCAAAGAATGTTAGAGACGTGAGAAAAGTTTTGGGTTTGTTCAATTTCTACAGGAAATTTATTAAGAATTACTCTTACATTGCCCATCCATTGATTCAGCTGACCAAGAAAAGTCAAAGTTTTATTTGGGGCCCGGATCAGCAAACAGCATTCCAGCAGTTAAAGAACTCTCTTGTTTCTGCCCCTGTGTTGGCTCATTATAATCCTGGAGCCTATACAGAATTACACACTGATGCTAGTGGTCCAGGAATAGGATGTGTTTTACTACAGAAAGTAAATGATAATCTTAGACCTATTGCATATGCTTCTAGAACTTTGTCAAAATGTGAAAGAAATTACAGTGTACCAGAGTTAGAGCTTTTGGCAATCGTTTTTGGTTTAACACATTTCAGGACTTTTGTGTATGGCTATAAAGTGCATGTTATTTCAGACCATCACTCCCTTTGTTATCTGAACAATTTAAAGGATTTGACAGGCCGGTTGGCTCGATGGAGTCTAAAGTTACAGGAATTTGATTATTATATATGTTATAAATCTGGTAAGAAACATAATGACGCAGATGTTTTGTCAAGGTTCCCTGTGTTACAGCCTGAAGAGCATCAAATTGAACAACTTGATGAGCTAATTACCTGTTTGCTATCACCAGTTGAGGTTGCTCAGAAACAAAATGATGATCCAGTTCTGACTCCAATTATTAATGCCCTTAAGGATCCTGAATCTGCTCCTGCTAAGGTTCAACGTCAAGCTTCTACCTATATTTTGAAAAGTGATGTCTTGTACAGGAAAAATTCGGGTTCTACTGGTCCCTTGCATTTACTAGTCATTCCTGAGGTGTTAAAGCATGAAATTTTGTCCTCATGTCATGATGATCCACTATCTGGTCATTTAGGTTTGTCTAAAACTTTTAGTAAGATTAATTCAAGATACTACTGGATAGGTATGAAAAAAGATATTGAGCATTTTGTGAAAACTTGTCCAAGTTGTCAGTCTAGGAAGGCACCTAAGAATCAAAAACCTGCTGGTCTTTTGCAGCCTATTCCAGTTAACTTTATTGGAGAACGTTGGGGAATAGATTTGTTAGGCCCTTTGCCTCGTTCTACGTCGGGTCATAAGTATATCATAGTTGCTACAGAATATGCTTCTAGGTGGGTTGAAGCTGCCCCTCTCTCTTTGGCTACCATTCCCCAGGTTACTAAGTTCATCTTACATCAGATTATTTGCAGGCATGGGGCCCCTGCCATGTTACTGTCTGATCGTGGTAGTGTCTTTCTGAGTGAAGTAACCCAGGAACTCTTGAAAGCTTTGTCAGTTTCCCCTCATTTTACTAGTTCATACCACCCTGCATGCAACGGCCTTACTGAACGATTTAACCAGACTTTACTAAACTGTCTTAGTCATTTTGTGGATTCAAATCAGCGCAATTGGTCTAATGTTTTACCATATGTGATTTTTTCATACAATTCTTCTGTTCAGGAAACTACAAAATTTTCACCATTCTATTTGATATATGGTCGTGAACCTTCCTTACCAAATCAGGTGCAACTTCAGGCCACTTCAAATGATTTATTTGTTCGGCAAACTTTGGAAGAGATTCAGAAAGCTCGTGAAGTAGCCATCCATAATATTAATCAGCAACAGATTAAACAGAAAGAAAGATATGATGCTAAGCATAGAGATACTCATTTTGCAGTAGGTCAGCTTGTTAAGATTTTTACTCCAATTAGGAAAAAGGGAAAATGTACCAAATTGCTTCATAGATATTTTGGGCCTTTTGAAATTGTTCGACAAATTACTCCTGTTACTTATGTGGTTCGTCGACCAAATGCTCCTAGAGTTAAGGAACAATCAGTACATGTTTCTAGGATATTCCCATATTTTGATCCTGTGGGACCATATAGACTGTAAATGCATTTTGCTTTTCTTTTGTGTCACATCAAATGTAAAAAGGTTGTATATAAAGTATATTGTCCCTTGATTTCTGAGTGTGAATTTTGAGATTTAGTGTATAGTGTGCCAAGCTATTTTGTTTTGGAATATGATGTATATTATTGGCAGATGGCAATACTTGGATAGATGTTTGATGAATTAGATGTCAAAAGTTGAACATACAATTGTTATTATTGAAAGTCACAATTAATTGATATTAAAAGTATATGTTCCCTAATAACTGTTTTGAGTTGAATAACCTCATTTTATGATAAATTTTGCAATGATTAGAAAATTGAAATTTTGTTTATTAATTTTAAGTTTACATTCTGGAATAGTGCTGTGCTACCTCAATAAGAAGGATGAATGAAATTACGTGTGATTATGTGAAAGATGTAGAGGTAAAGTTTATCTGGTTAATGGGGTTGCTGTAATGTGCCCGTTAATCCAGTGTTTTAGGCTCGATAAAATGGCTGAAATGTGCTTATCGATGCAAGTAATTAAGTGTATTTTTGAGTTTTGTTTAGCATTGGTGCTGAAATGTGCATGCTAAGATGATGAGGAAAACCTGAATCACAGAGAGGTTTGTGAATGACTGTTATGAAGCTGAGACCTGGGGGATGTTCTGTTTGTCATCCTCGCCATAGTTACCAGGTATTTGTGAGATAGCACATTACTAGTACAGATGTTTACTTTGTCTCTTTATTGCAGGATGCTAATAGTTTGAACATTTTGATAAAATTGTTTTGGATTAAGAGTGATATATATTTTGGAGTTGTGTGATTACCAGTATGCTTTAATGGTTTATTGAATTCTAAGTTTTATGTTGAAAAGCAAAAGTACCCTTCAATGTATACAAAAGTTTTTAGAATAGGCTAAGACATGATACTATATTTTCTCTTTTGTGTATCTAGGATGTGAAATTTTGAGGCCCCAGAACTTAATTTTTCTTTCAGTTTTGTTCTATGTATTGTGTTGTAGAACGATTTTTTTTTTTTTTTTGTTGGTGTAGTAATGTGACAGTAGTTTTGTTGGCATGCAAAATGTTGATGTTGGTAGATTGTAAGTAGTTTTGTTGATTTGAAAGGTAGTAGTACTGATGATATTAAGTAGTGCGCGCACATAATAAATATGATTGAAATTATAATGGTAAAACAAAGAGAAAAACTGAGCTCATTTTTGTTTAAGTGTACACGTCAGTTTTGTTAAAAAGTTTATGGCCACGTGTAATATTTTGGGGTACCCCTCTAATTGTAAGTTTTGGTATTTTGAAAATTTGTAATATTTTTATTCAATGTTTTGGAAGGTCAAATTATTTTGTGCTGTGTGTATTGTATTATTTCTACCCTAAGGGGTTTTTGTAAAGTTTTGATTGTGACATTCCTACGTTTTATGTATTCTTTTGTGAAGATTATTTTGTGAAGATTATTTGATTCATCTTGTCAAAATTTGTAAGCTCTATATATTGCCGAGTGATGGAAATTATCTTAGTTTTATCATGTATCTTGCTACCCAGATGGGGTGTACCTAATTTTTTTTTTATTATTTATTATTTTTCAGAAGTGAAGTTTGTTTTTAATGATGTAGTTGTCTTCTGTAATTGACGTACACTTATATTTTTTGGAAATAATGTTGTAGTATGATGATACGTATCAAGCCAGCCCTATTTATCTGCGTTCCTGCTGCACCACACTGTTCCTACCGAACTGTTTGCACCATGGGAGTGCTAAACCTGCCACACTGCCTTGTGTCATCGGGCTCTGGTCCGCCCTTTATGACCACTGTTCGTCAGAGCTTTGGCAGCTATTAGTGCTGTCACTTCGTACCTGTGTTGGGGGCAGAAGAACTATTAATGCCCCACATTGTTATTCAGTGTAGAGCAAGTACAATTGTGCTCAATTCAGTGGTCTTTATTCATCAGTGACTGCAGTGCAAGCTTCAAGTTTTTTTATTACATTTGTGAGACCAGTGGGAATGGAATGTACTGTTCAGGCAGGTTGTGAAACTTTTTTTTTGCTTGGTGCAGTAGTGGTGAAAAGTGCTGAACTTCATTTATTTTTCTTTTAGGGCTTTTTAATTAAAGTTATAGACAGACACTGGAGTAAAGAAACGAATGTGTAACGTCAAGAGACAAGATTTATGTGTATAATACTGTTTGTGATGTTTGTATGCTAATTTTTTTTGTTCCATCACTCGAGCGAGTTTCTTTTCATTTGTTATTAATTGTTCTGTTGACCCTGGGTCAACAGCTTGTGGTCCGGGGGGAGGTGTGGCAACCCTGTATGGGTTGTCAGACCTGGCGACTGGCTTAACTTTGTTCGTTGGCTGCGCTGGGGAGGAGGGATGGCATATCCTCTTCCCCCAGACGACCGGCCGCCACCAGCGTGAGAGGATGTGTTTGTAGCAACCCTCCGGAACACAAACCTCATTGAATGTAAGTTGTCTGGGATTATTAAACCTCTTTTTAAAATGCATTTGTGAGTTTTCCTTCGCTGGACCTTTCACCACCATGCAGGTAAGCTAGTTATCAGTAAAATAACATGTCCACCCTACCGCGTGGTGTAACTAGTGTTTGTTGAGATAGTTTAGCTCTACCGCTACGGATTCCCCCCAAAGCTAATAAATATTAAATCTATTCTAATGTAGGGTGTGACAATATTTTGTTTGCTCTTCTGAACGGATCTGGTTTTTATTTCTTCCAAAATATTTTCACATTGGCTTTTAAGTGGATTTTGTTTTGATACTGGTAGACACTGTGCCGAAATGTCTATATCTGCAATGTAGTCCTCAATTTCGTTTGATAAACTTACGCAAGTTTTTAATCCTTTGTTTAGAAGACCTAATTCTTTTGTGGAGAAATTTGGATTAGATAGATTTACAACGTTTTCAAAGTTTTGCGTGTTTGTTTTTTCGTTTACGCTACTTATTGCCGTTTTGCATTTAGCGTGTGGACTAATTGCTGTTGGACTCAAATTTCTATTTCCGATGTGTCTCTTATTCTTATACTTTTTTCGGAATGGTTTCGATGTGAAGAAATGTTCATCAAATTGGTCAATTTGTACTTTAGTTTTTCGTGTTTGCTTGTGTAGTTTTATTTTGTCTATCTAATACAGTGTACTAGTTATACGTAAGTTATTCGCAATGAAAAGGACTTTTGAGCAGTTTCCCTGAAAAATACTGTGACAAAAGCCATACAGAACGCGAGGAGAAATTTCTGGTGACGTAATGTTCTCGAGAAGTTGCCGTTCGCAGTAATGATGTGGTTGGATTCCGGCTTCTTGGCGCCAACTAGTGACTGTCTTTGAGTGCTCCGTTTAATTTCCCCGAGTGCAAACAGGATCGTAGACGCTGCAATACATTTGTTTAGTAATGAGAATGTCATAGAAATGTAATTTTAGCTAAAATATTTATAGACTTATAAATTTTAGTGTTCAAGAAAATATTAATGTAAAGGTATTTTGCCACCACTGATTTCGAGAGTGGTCTGAAAAGTTCTAACCTCAACATGAAGGTAAAAGCACTCGTAATTAGAAGCTAGCGAATATTGTTATTCATCTGTTCACAGTTACCAAAGTTACAGCTACTTCGGACGCTCAGTTGTTATGTAACAGTCGTTTGAGTGAGCTGATGTGAGTGTTATTATGAAATCGGACAAAATCGACTAACGAGCTGGCATTCAATAATTGCTTTTGAATGTCATACACCTACATAGATCAAAGATGAGTTTGATTCTGTGTATGGCGACTCTAGACCATCATTTAACACAGTGAAATTTTAGACATCTGAAGTTAAACTTGGCAGTAAGAGCTTGGGAGGCAATGAATGTTTGATATGTCCAAAAACTGAAATTATTGACGAAAACATCGCCAAAGCTCACCAAATGGTGTTAGACGACTACCAAGTTAAAGTGAGAGAGATAGTAGAGACTATATATAATGTCAAAAGAACCTGTTCGTCACATATTAAATCAACATTTAGACATGAGAAAGCTGTCCGCGCGTTGGGTGCCGCGTTTGCTGATGTTAGACCAAAAACGTGTACGAGTGAACATTTTTAACGCCCTGCTGGCGCAGTTTAGGCGCAATAAATCCGAGTTCTGGCGGAGATTAATTCCTGTAGATGAAACTTGGTACACCATGATACACCCGAAACAAAAGTACAGCCTAAAATGTGGACTGCAGAGGCGGAACCGGCTCAACAAAAAAGGAAGAGCTGTTTTTTTTCGGCTGGGAAAGTGATGGCGACTATTTTCAGGACGGTAGTGGAGTTATTTTAATCTATTATATTCATTACAGGAGCATCATTACTTTTGCAGAAAAAGGAAACCCTGCTGCACCAAGACAACGCACCGTATCATACCTTAGCGGTCGCATTGTCGAAAATCCACGAATTACGGTTTGAATTGCTTGACTAACCAGATCTAGCCCCAATCGACTTCTTTTTGTTCCCTCATCTCAATATTACGCTCGTAGGACAGAGAGTTTCTTGAAATGAAGAGGCTGTTTCCTTCGTGAACAATTATTTTGCAGACAAAAACGTCGAATATTATTTGGACGGGTTACTGAGATAGGATCATAGCTCGGAGAAGTGTGTAGAGCTACAAGGTGACTGTGTTGGAAAATAAAAGAATAAAAAATATGAACAATATGTCTTGTATCTTTAGTAGGTCGGAAACTTTGCAGACCAGCTCTGTATGAAAACATAGCAATTGAATTGTTCAGTTTAATTCTACCTTTTACAGTGACTGGGTTACTATGACAACATGGACATTAAATTGTTCAGTGACTCCACCACTAAGTTATCTGGCAACATAAACATTGAATTGTCCAGTCTGACCCTTCTTCTTACAAATCTTATGAACGAATAATTAATTACCTTTTTTGAAGTATTGTTGTCAAAACTATGAAGCTTGGAACTAACGTACTGACAGCTAATCAATATTTTGTATCAAATTGCTATTAATATTTAGCGTAAAAGTATTTTTAATTTTTAAAATATCTATTACCTCCAACATGAGTATCAGCTTTAAAGAGCAATTTTAGTCCCAGTTAATAGTCAAGTTTAAACGGTCCAAATGTTTTATCCAAAGTTATATATCTCCGCACCGAGGAGGGAAGCTCTAAGAAACAAAACTACATTAATTTATTTATGTCCCAAGCTCCTTTCTTCTCTTAATGCGTTCTCCGATTTTCCTTTGCAGGAGAAACATTAAAATATGCTCCACTTCGGGAGATAACTGGAGTTTCACCGTCGAGTGCGCATTGTGTGGTCGAGCGTTATCAGCACATTACCGCGACTTAGTGGACTGTTCAAGCATACTCACAACTTCACACTACCAAATCACTTAGGGCGTAAACGAAGCTGCTTAAACGGGGCTTCACTCAAGATTAATTACTCTTATTGTGTATTAAACAACCTTCTGTACCATCTTATCTGTTACATTCACAAACTTTGCCTACGCATTCATCATCTCTTACCGGTCTATTGGCACATTTGGCTGCCCGCACAGACTGTGATTTTTAAATATAACTTAAGAGCAAATATAGCTTAAATTATGGACTTATGGTTGGAATTTGTTATTCTGTGGTGATCAAGGACGATGAAACAAAGCAAAACGGGTACTGGAAAGGGTCCTTGAATTGATATTGCGCCCAGAAATGCAGCGCACAGAACAAAAACAGCTGAACAGCGTCCAAGAATACCATGCTGTTCATTTGTTTTATACTTTCAATGACACTGGACAAAAAAACGAACGTTTGCAGCACTTAATGAGTCAATTACTAACAATTTTGGGTTGAGAAAATCCAACATGGCAATAAAAAACTTTACTTATATCGAGTTTCTCTGATTTACAGTAGGTGGAAGTATTTCATATTAACGGATTAAGAGAAAATATACATTTTATTTAAATATGCTAACAATACTGAGTGCCTTTGTCATTTTTAAAAATGGTACAGGGTGATCCATATAAATCTGAACCATTTCAATAGACCGTAGTTTCCCTTTGAAAGCTCTTAGAATGCAGAAATCTGTTTTAATGATCTCAGTGGCTCTGGCAGAATTCATAACTGACAATTGTTGACAGTTGACGGTCCTAAACTTAGTCATAACAGCAACATGCAGTACTCGCTAAGAGAGCGTGTTCACATTTTCAAAATATGTTGGAGGACAAATTCCTTAGTAAAAGCACAAAGGGAATTCCGAAGAGAATTTAATGTACGCGATGTTCCGACAAAGCAACAATTTTATCGCTCGTAAGAAAGCTGGAGACAACTGAGAGTGGAAAACATAGACCGTCATCTGTTACAGATGTTCGCAGAAGGCTATTGAATTCTCCAAACAAATCGTTGTGTCGATTGAGCCAGGAACCAGGGTACTCATATGGAACATGTCAAAGAGTTGTGATCTTACAGAGTACATATTGTGCAACAACTGAAGGAAGCAGATTATGATAAACGAATAAGTTACTGTCGATGATTTCACGGTACTCTTGTTCCACGTCCAGACATTCTCTCCATAACGTGGTTTAGTGATGAGGCATGATTACATCTGTCAGGCTACATAAACATACAAAACACCAGATATTGGGCTGTGTAAACCCCCAAGTAATCCGCGAAACCTCACTGTAAGATGAAGAGTTTGGAGTGTGGTGAACGGTGTCAGCTTCCGGTATCGTTGGTTACATTTTCTTTCATACGACTGTAGACACGGAAGTTTATATAGGTATGTTCAACACATTTGTGGAGAAGTTGGGCAATATCGAATACAGAGAGGGTTATTTCCAGTAAAATGAAGCATACATTTAATGACGCCATGGAACTTGCAACAAGTCTCTTTGATAATCGAATAATCAAAAAAAAAAAATGTCTGTGGTGAGTTACCTGGATAAGGTTATTCCGGGGGTTTTCCTTGTCCTGTATGACGAATGTCGGGCAACTCTAAGCTCTATATGCACTTGGCTCATTTGAGCATTATTTCACCTATTTGATTCGTCGTCCGATATGCCTTACCGTTGGCGAACGTAAATTAAACAAAAAACCTAAAGATTACTGTATTCCCTTGTAACAACAAGACAATCTTTATCTCGAAGTAGATGGCACAGAATGTCAGGTATATCAGACATTTGACTATCACTTAAAGTCTACTGTATTCCCTTGTAACTGCAATAAGATAATGTTAATCTTGATGCAGATAGAGCAATAAGTGATTGTACACGAGTAGAGAAAGCCATGCATATAAAACATTTGACTATCACTTAAAGTCTGCTGTATTCCCTTGTAACTACACTAAGATAATGTCTATTTTGAAGTAGATAGCGCAATATGTGTTTGTACAAGAGTAGAGAAAGCCATGTATATAAAACATTTGACTATCACTTAAAGTCTACTGTATTCCCTTGTAACTACAATAAGATAATGTTTATCTTGAAGTAGATAGAGCAATAAGTTTTTGTACAAGAGTAGAGAAAGCCATGTATATAAAACATTTGACTATCACTTAAAGTCTACTGTATTCCCTTATAACTACAATAAGATAATGTTTATCTTGAAGTAGATAGAGCAATAAGTGTTTGTACAAGAGTAGAGAAAGCCATGTATATAAAACATTTGACTGTCACTTATAGTCTACTGTATTCCCTTCTAACTACAATAAGATAATGTTTATCTTGAAGTAGATAGAGCAATAAGTATTTGTACAAGAGTAGAGAAAGTCATGAATATAAAACATCTGACTATCACTTGAAGTCTACTGTATTTCCTTGTAACTACAATAAGATAATGTTTATCTTGAAGTAGATAGAGCAATAAGTGTTTGTACAAGAGTATAGAAAGTCATGTATATAAAACATTTGACTGTCACTTAAAGTCTACTGTATTCCCTTGTAACTAAAACAAGATGACATTTATCTTGAAGTAGATAGAGCAGTAAGTGTGTGTGCAAGAGTAGAGAAATCGTGTGACTGCCGCACACCAGATCTTTCTCCCGCTGGTGATATTTTTCAAAATGGACAATTTTATTCCCTTTAAAGTCAGGGATCACAAAAGCAATTTCGGTGAAGTAACTGAAATCAAAATTTTAGTTTGAAATTAATGTTTCCTCTGCCATAGTAGGGTAGGTAGACACTAAGGTTTTATTCGAGATATTTTCAGTGTCACAGGTTACAGTATTTTTGTGGCAGATATCTTGTTCGGTTCTCCGGGAACAATATTAAACATTTTGGGTTGAAGATGTAAGTCAGAACGTCATTTTGGATCCGTACCTTTCCTTTCTATTGCACCGCTCTTCTCTTTATGATCCTATACGGTGTTTGTCTTTCGAGGAAGGAGAAGGCGGGAAAAATAATCACTTCTTTGGCTTATTGCGCCGACAAAAGCCATGAAAGATTTCCTTGCGTCCCGTTTTTCTCATCCACTTACTTCTTCTTCCCATAAAAGAGGCAACGTGGCTTAAAATGCGGTGCCCTTTTCTTCTAATGTCAGAACCAGGAGAAGCGGGCTCTCAAATTTCTTGCTATAAGGTCTGAATGTCTACGTACAGACCGTACCAAAACCCAGGGCTACTGAACTTGTCACTAGGATAGTATGGCGGTCTTCACTTGTTATTTGATGAGCTGAAAACGTGGTTTGAAGTTATAACAAGATATTTCTGGATGTTTTTCGTTCTGTGCCTCCCACGAACTTTCCCGGTGCGTATAGCTGTCAACGTATTCATGCCAAGCACAAGGGATGAACTTAAACCATGCCTTAGGGTCCTTAAGCGCTCTGAACGTCGATAGATTTATTGACATGCATAAGAAATGAGGAATGAATTTCCAGTCCACTTAGCGCGCTAATAGATCATGCTGATATTGAGATGGTGAGCAAATTAAATATATTTTATATCTATGTTCCACAGTAATCTATTTAAGACGCTCATTAATTCCAGGTATTCTGTCACAAATCCCTCTCTTTAAAATTACATTACAAATTAAGGTCTATGCAATTTTTTATGCTTTAAATTCAAAATTAATATGAGATGCGGTATCAATATATAAGCTTCCAATATATCTTTTTTCTTATTCGGCTTCTGAAAATTATCAAAAGCAAAAAATTTCTAATTTTAGAGAGTTACAGTATCAAAATCGTGTTTCAGATCACAGTAACTGTATAAATAGGTGGTCTGAAAAGTTTCCGACTTCATAAAGGTGCAAGACATATTTTCAGAATTTTTTCTCTCAAGATAGTCTCCTTGTAGCTCCACACACTTGTCCCAGCGATGCTCCCATCTCTGTAACCCGTCCAGATAGTACTCGGTGTTTTTCAACATAGTCTCCTTGTAACTCTACACACTTCTCCCAGCGATGTTCCCATCTCTGTAACCCATCCAAATAGTACCCGACGTTTTTCAACATAGTCCTCTTGTAACTCTACACACTTCTCCCAGCGATGTTCCCATCTCTGTAACCCATCCAAATAGTACTCGACGTTTTTCAACATAGTCCTCTTGTAACTCTACACACTTCTCCCAGCGATGTTCCCATCTCTGTAACCCCTCCAAATAGTACTCGGTGTTTTTCATCATAGTCTCCTTGTAACTGCACACACTTCTCCCAACGATGCTCCCATCCCTGTCACCCGTCCAAATAGTACTCGGCGTTTTTCAAGATAATCGCCTTGTAACTCTACACACTTCTCCTAGCGATGTTCCCATCTCCGTAACCCGTCCAAGTAGTACTCGACCTTTTTCAATATAGTCTCCTTCTTACTGTACACACTTCTCCCAGCGAAACTCCCATCTCTGTAACCCGTCCAAATAGTACTCGACGTTTTTCAACATAGTCTCCTTGTAACTCTACACACTTCTCCCAGCGATGCTCCCATCTCTGTAACCCGTCCAAATAGTACTCGGCGTTTTTCTCTAGAAAATAATTGTTCACGAAGGTGATTGTCTCTTCATTTGACGTAAATCTCTGTCCTCCGAGCGCAATTTTCAGATGTAGGAACAGAAAGAAGTCGCTTGAGGCTAGATCTGGTGAGTCAAACAGTTCAAACCGTAGATCGTGCATTTTCGCCATTGCAACCGCTCAGGAGTGAGACGGTGCGTTGTCTCGGTGAAACAGAATTTCCGTTTCCTGCAAATGTGGCCGTTTTTCCGTAAGTTTTGCCTTCAGCTTGTCAAGAAATAATGCGTAGTATGTTCCTGTAATAGTTTTTTTTTTCTTTTTGAAGATAATGGATTAAAATAACTCCATGACTGTACCCCCAAAAAGGCAGTGTCATCACTTTTCCATTCGAAAAAAAGTTTTTGCTCTTTTGGAGCCGGTTCCCCTTTGCTGTCTACTATTTGGTCTTTATTTTTGCTTCGGGCGTATAATGGCGTATCCAAGTTTCGTCTACGGTAGTTAATAGACGCCGAAACTCGGAATATTTGCACCTATACTGCGCCAACAGAGCGTTGGGAACATTCATTCGAACACATTTTTGGTGTAACGTCACCAAACGCGGCACCCAACTCGCAGAGAGGTTTTTGATGTCTAAATGTTGATTTAATATATGACAAACACGTTGTTTTGACATGCTCATAGCCTCTGCTATCTCTCTCACTTAAATTCGGCGGTCGTCTGGCACGATTTGGTGAACTTTGGCGATGTTTTCGTCCGTAGTTGCAGTTTTTGGACGTTGCGAATGTTCATCGCTTACCAAGCCCTTACGGCCACGTTGAAATTCAGCTGTCCAAAATTTCAGTGTGGTAAATGATGTTGCAGAGTCCCCATACACAGAATCCAACTCAGTTTTGATTCGCGTAGGCGTATAACTTTTCAAAAAGAAATATTTAATGACAGCTCGATAGTCAATTTTCATAAAAATACTCAGATAATCGCACCTAGACACAGTTGAGCAACCAAAATGGCTGTAACTTTGCTGTGCAATTGTCAACAGATGAACCACGAAATTCACTAGCTTTTAGTTACGAGTGCTGCTATCATCATGTAGAAATCTGAAACTTTTCAGATCACTGTCGAAATATAGCAACTCTGGTAGACGTTTTACGTGTATTTATAGGTACACAAGTCCTTTACTGCGTTCGGGTTAAGCCACCTCGACAAGAGAATTCTCTACTTGACACTTGTTATTGTTATTATGTAAAGGTAATTGATACATCAAGAATTACAGTTTAAGTATATATAACTTACTTCAAATACATCATTGCTAAGTCTACATCAGTCAAGAAACCGACCTCGAAGACACCCAAAGACACCCAATGTCAAAGACGACATTGAAGCTTTCCAGAATCCTGTTATAGAAACACGTTATAGAGGAATGCTTTCTCGTCGAAGGGAATGACTTCCTGTGGTGGAACAAATAACGGAAGGGGGAAGTCGACAATTCAACACAGACGAGGGAAAAAATATCTTGTCCATTGTTAACAAAAGAAATAAAGAACAGTAAGTACAGCAAGTGAAAGGAAGATGGCAGCACCTCAGCGTAATGGTCACTGCCTTTGTTCGGGAACCCCCTTTTGTGTTCTTTATTCTTTGCCATTTCTTTAATCTCATGTTATAATCCCATACTTTCCTCACAGTAATTGCGAAGCATTTTTATTTGTTCAGACGCGGGAAAGTGGAGATTGTTTGTCTCCTGCGTTCACATTTATTTCTCTCCTTAGGATCCGTCTTCGAATGTTGGTTTTTAAATTACCCCAAGCAGACGTTCATCCCTTCCGCTCCACTCTAATGACCAAGAATGACGTGCAAAGGAAAACGCAATAATCACGTGTCACCGCAAGGCGATAAAAAAGTAACGGCATTTCCTCTCGTTAGATAAATAATGTGAGCATTGCCTTGAAGTATAGACGCGTTCGTTAACTGCCTTCATACAGAAATAAATAAATCATATCTCTAAATTAAAATTATTTGTTTTCTGTTACAGTATGACCTCCTTCGGAAGAGGCCCTTTCATGTTCTTTCTGATCTTTTAAACCTTCCTTGAACTTACATAGTTTAAAAACCAAAATTAGGCTAATCGGTTCCGCCGTTCAAGTTTTTGTGAGGCTGAAGAACGTCAATTCATTTTTGGATGTATCGGGTGTTTCAAAATGACTCCAAATACATAGAAGTAGTTGTTCAGCTTCTATTTGAGACATACAGATAGATTTTACGACAATACAGAAGCATAAAAATTCTCCAAAATTAGTGTGGATTAGACAGTGACAGGAAAACGACGCGTGCCTCACGCAGTCGGAGTTCGCAGTTATAGGTCACATGCCGTGCCGCGTGTTCTGTTTGTAAACATTAGTACTCCGCAGTACTAATCCTTGTTTCACGTAAGCTTGCCCAGTATCTCTTACCGGTCACGTGACCTAATCACCTCTCATTGGCTGCTGTTGTAGTAAAGACTGTCGTGCGGTAAAAATTAGTTCGTTACTTAACATGGTGATATATCTGTATATAACTATATGTGCTGGAAGAGAATTGTCAAATTTATATTTTCGTAACTGTTTTAATTAATTATATTACGCAACACAGTTGATTTATCTGAAATGCATGTTAATTCTTAGACGAAGTAAAGAGGAGGTTCCTTTGCTCTCAAGCACATGACACGATAGCACGTGCTTCAGCGGTACATATTTGCTTATATGACTTTTATCACTGACCTTGTTTTGAACTGGATTAGTCATATATCGCCATTCGAAGGTGTGTTGTGCCTAGTGCGAAAGCTAAATTATTTTATTGATCGTTTATTGCGCGTGTACTTATATGAATAATGGCAGAGTCTACCATCAGTTTTTCGCTGAAGTATCGCAAGGGTAAATCATTACAAACAGTTGAAAAAAGAATTGCGGTGCATGTGTTTAATACACTCACAGAGAAGAATCCGCCTTTGTCAGAGAGAGAAGTCGAACAGCTGTGCTCTGAAGTTAGAGATGTGAGTGTTAGATCCGTAGGAACATCGAGATGTGAAATTGAGAAAATAGGAAAACTTACCACTTCAGGTAAAAGCAGGAATAAACAAAAGCGCGTGCTCGGAGAAAATACGTGAAAAGTGCTGTGCGTCGTAATGTGTATAGTTTTTTTGCTTAGAAACGAACTCCCTCACATAAATAACATTTCGTCTGCTGTAAATGAGGATGCAGATTCACCAAATTTCAGCAGATTGCTTATACAGCTGGGGTTTGTGAATGAAAAAAGAGGCAAGAAAAATGTGATAAAAACAGAGGCGATATTGCTATGTGGCGAAGACGCTATTTAAGGACAGTCAGACTGTACCGAGATACAAGTCGCAAAATATACTACCTTGACCAGACTTGGGAGAATGAAGAACACACGAAAAGTAAGGTATGGCGTGACACGAATTTTAAGGTTGAAAGACAAGCATTTTAGCAAGGTATGTGTGTGGGTTTTAAAAAATCGCAGTGGAAAAGGCAGAAAACCTTTCATTATAAACTTGTTTCAGTTACATTGCTCAGTCATTTAGTTTCAACTTCCTCATTTCATTATAAACTTGTATTTTTGCATGCCTTCACATCCTTATTTGTATGAATTTATTTATCATCTCGGCAGTTATTATGATGTTTACTGCAGGTTTAAATGTGACGGGAAAACACCGCCTATGGCCTATGGCGCGAAAGCATTAGCCAATTAGGACGAGGGGGAAGGTAGTTGAACGCGGAGTGATACATGTCAGCGCGGCAAGTTATATGAAACAGAGTATAGTCGGCAAAGATATGAATGCACTTGAAGGAGGGCAGCACTGTTTTGTTTACTACATGAAGCTTAGGGAACCGCACAGAGCGAGGGGTAGTAAGGGTAAAGGCGATACTGGCTATGTACAGTAACACAATTAAAACAGTATTCACCTGCTGATGTCTTCACGTTAGTTCTCGGAAGCAGCAAGTCTAGGAATGTTTGTTTCAGGTCCTTCATCTGCTATATATCCGCGTTACTATTCCCTTAATCAGTTGTATCAATATCACTGCGTCCTTTTGCTTCAATATTCAAATTCTCAAAATAAAATTCATCACGATTACAATGTTTATCATTGTCGCTGCTCTCTAGACCCACGCTTATAGTTATACCGTCAATTGTTTCCTCCATTAACCCATCTCGGCGCTTATCATTTTGCTCAATTCCTTTCACTTGTCTGCATGCTGCTATCAAATCAGTTTGTGTAATTTGAGCTATGCAGCTTGTTGTCATAGCCTTCAGATTACTCAAAGTAATCGACGATACTTCTTGCTGCAATCTTTGTTTAATTCCAGTTAGGTCTATAGGGATAAGGTCACAATGCTACGGAGGAAGGCGTAAGACTGTAAAACCCCTTGGTTTCACTATTAAATCAAGTCAATAAACAAGCTTTTAAAATTAATTTTCACCATCTCTTAAAGCTAATTTTTTGTCAGTTGCGGATGACGTCTAATTTTCTTTTGTGTTGGCCAATGAATAACCTGTGTCTTTCGAGATGAAGTGTTAGGGGCTTTATTTTCCTGTACGGTATGGCAAAACAATGCTTTCTCGTGGAATATTTGATATTAATTTGTCTTCTACCCACTTTTTATAATTTTGACAGTTAATTTCATCATGGTTATCTGCTTTGGATTTTGAATAGTAAACCAATTGAGTTCCCTCAATAAATCCCATGGATCCCCGCTATGTACAAATTGCTCTTTGACTAGCACTAGTATTAGTCAAAACACCTGGTACTGCCTCATATTGCCAGCACTTCTTGACGGTTTAGTGAGTATGGACCCAAGTCTCGTTCGTAAAAACTACTGGTTTACGTGGCCCTTTGTCGTTTTCAATAATAGCCCTTAAGGGTATGTATGACTGAAATTTTCAAATTCTGAACTAATAATGCTAGCTTTTTCAAATTTACACCATAGGTGTAGTATGATGTAGACATGTCACAACCTAAATTTCAACCATTTTTCTCCAGCAGTTTACAAATTATGATAAATTTTGTATGTTTTTGTTACGTCACTAAAATAGTCCCTTGCGACAAAATATTTTGAATTTTGGTCTAATATTTTAACCCTATGTTCATAATACACGTACTTTTTGAAATTGCGCTAGGTTTTTCTGTGTGTCCTTTAGTTTAGGTCACAATTTTTTTTAATTTACAAATATTCTTTTTTTGTCTAAAAACTGTAAGTTTTGTGTTTGAAAATTAAAAATATATGCTTATATACATTTCGCAATAAAACCTAGGGCAATTTCCATCCCTCATGATATTCTGAACCTGTGTAGGAAATTTCATGAATGTAGTACAAAAACTGCATCGCAAGGAGCATTTTACAGGAAGAAAAATGCTGAAAATATGAACATTGAGAAAACAGCGATTAAAGATTTGATTGCATAACTCACATTAAAATCCACCAGACTGATAGGTTGGGCCCTCAGATTTCTTTTTCCTCTCCTCTGTTGCTGCTTTTTCCTCCTTTTTCTTCTTTAGATGTTGCTTTTCTTCTGCACAACTTCGCTTCTTGCTTTGCAGGATACGAGTCTGATCTCGCTGCACTGAAGTTTTCCTTGCTGAGTCTACTACACTTTCACCTCTGATATTTCGCTGCAGCTCCAATGACTTTAGACTACCCATGTTAAACTCACTGATGCTTTTAATAACAGTAAGATCCAATTTTTGTTTTGATATGAAAACTTCCTTTGGGCACTTATTCCATATGACATGATGCAAAGATTCATTGGCATTCTGTGTTTTTCCTGTTTTGCACCTCTCTAGTAATGTTGTAGAAGCCAGCCTCTGATATATTGGCAACATTTTAGGAACTATTTTGTCTGAAAGCCTTATTTTTCTTTTCTTGAATTGAAAATTTAAGAACGGAAAACAGACAAAGAATGTGGATGTAGGCAAAAGAGGGCGTGACTCTGACAGAGTTTAAAGGACACCGACATTTAAATAAGCATTTAAAAATGGCGTTCGGAGGCAAATTATGCATTTTTCACATTCGGGAATGTCTAAATTATTTTATAGAATTAAAATAAAAAAGTCGTTATTTTCACGATTTTCGGGAAGTTTCAGTCATACATACCCTTAAGTACTCTGCAAGTTTTGCAACAATTTGTCGTTTCTCCATTACCACATACCGTTTGTTTTTGCACTTCTTAAATTGAAATCCCATTTTTCTCAATATTTCTTTGCCACCTTGAAAGTTTATTATTTAGCGAAGTTCAGGAGTTTCATCAAAGTAGGAATTCCCTTTTTCTGTTGGTAGTACTCGAAAAATGTTCTACGCACGACGCACTTATTAAACTCATCGAGAGATACGGTGGTGCGTGCTTTTCGATTTTTCCTCGAAGTTGTAACCTTAGCCCCAGTTGATGGAGGATTTTATGTTCATGGTGGTTCTCCCAGACCTTCCCACTATTTTTGCTGTCCTAACTGTTGCTTTTTCAAGGGGTACGAGTAACATTCTCTCCTGCTTTTCTTGCCTACAGAACTCTATAACCTGATATATGATATGGTTTTCATTAGAATGGGATACTTTTCTTGTCTTCAACTTTGTAGGTGCATCCGTAATTAAACTTTTCACAAGCACACGCCAAATTTATTGCAACGAGCACTGCAAGTGCCACTATACTATTCGAATTTTAACTGTACAAGATAAGGTTTGAAGCAGCACCGTGTGGAACTACACTAAATCTGCACGTCACATTGGAAGTGTCTCGGTATTGTTGATGTTTGCGTTATCCGCACTGTACCTGCGGTACTCCAACCACTTGTGACGTTACTGTTTAGTAACGCTTCTCGCCGAGTGCATTGATATCGTGGTCGACTAGGAGCTTGCTACTGTTAAAAATTTATTTGGCTTATGAAACCGTAATAAGGAATCTATTGCTTAATTATTGGTTATGAGTGTTTAACGTGTTCCAAAATTCCGTTATAGCAGTCTATGATGGCAAATAATCTGGTGGACATATGCAACTTATACCCCTCAGAGGGAAGTTAATGTTAGTGAGGTTGAGGATGGAAGCATTAAATGACAAACAAAACAGAAAATAACATCAAAGAATTGTAGATAAATTAACCAAAACTAAATGACATATACAATGAGGCGAGCATTTTATTTCACGTGTTTGATGACACTAAATAAAGCATTTGTAACTGAAAAGGAAGCTATTGATATTTACAGTAAGTGGTTGAAAGTATTGTACAATTAAAGTCATAACAAAGTGCTCTGAAGTTAAACAAATAAATATTATCATTAATGTAACTACTTTTACAACTCATACCTTTAATGAAACTAAATTAGTCGTGCGTTCGTTGAACTCCCTTCAGCTCTTCCATACATCAAAACCATATCCGTCATTTCAGTGTTCGTATAGCGCTCCATATTGCTTGGATTTGCTATCTAAGTACACGCAAAATCCTCTCTCCTAGGAAGGAATGTGTAGTTTTACACTGAAGAGCAACCTTCAGTTTCAACAAATATGCGGCATAATAAATAGAAGCCAAAAAACCAAAACCAGAAAAGAAACACGGATGGAATTTTATAAAGCAATGGCTGTGCCTGCTTTTGTTCTGAAACATTGACATTAACAAAAGCAGACAAAAACAAGATACAGGCTGCCGAAATGAGACTTTTAAGAGCAGTAAAGGTATGTACTGTTTCAGATAAAATTCCAAATGAAAAATTAAGAGAATATTTAGAAATAAGTTCTTTAGAATTAAAAATAATAAATTATAGAAATGAATGGAGAGAGCATATTGAGAGAATGCCGAGAGATAGGATCCCAAGAAGAGTTATAAACTATAAACCTAGAGGAAAGAGACATTCGGGAAGACCACGAAAACGCTGGTCAGACATGTTTTAAGCCGGAACAGGCAGCATTGCCTAGCCCTTGAAGTGAAGAAGAAGAAGAAGAAGAAGATGATGATGATGATGATGATGATGATGATGATGATGATGATGATGATGATGATGATGATGATGATGATGATGATGATGATGATGATGATGATGATGATGATGATGATGATGATGATGATGATGATGATGATGATGATGATGATGATGATGATGATGATGATGATGATGATGAGCAACCTTCAATTTTCCGAGTTATTAGTAAACTTTTTAACTAATAACTGCCCTTTGCCCCCATTACCTGAAAGGTAGGCTAGGAACACTGATAAAGAACAAGGAGTAATGCTTTTGTTTTCATAGCCGGTACGTCCCAATAACAGCTTTTGAGGTTCCCACACAAGTGTTTCCTGCGCTGCCTAATCAAAAAATAATGTAATATTTAATGCTGCACAAAATTATACGTGACAAAACTTCGAAGCTGCAACATTGAATTTCGGATCGGTTATAAAACCAAAACATAAAAAATGATGAACGTATTCCTATGTTTTAAAAGAGCATGTATTTGAAAATTAACACCTGAAGTAAGGAATGTCTCAAAAATAAGATGTTAGCTTAAAAACACCTTTTTACAAAACGATCTATATTTTTAAGTATTTATTACAAAAGTCAACCTGTATTAAAAGCCCTTCAAGAGGCTATGCCTCGATAATTCAAGATATGCGAGGTCCGTTCAGGTTAAAACACCTATTTCTTCTAGAACTGGTACCAAATAAAAACTTCTGGTTTTCTTTAAAATACACGTGGACTCTTTGTGAATGTGCGGCAGAAATGGCAGCACGTATAGCACATAGAACTCTAGTGTCAGTGGCAAGAGTCAGGGCTGTTTTATACTTAAAATGGCGAAGAGTACAGTGGAAAAGCTGCGACGGTTCAATGAAAGCATAATATAGTGTGACAACAAACCAAGACAGTCAGGGCTTCACACTCAGACGACATGATCCGACGAGTGGAGAACGTTGTTTTGGAGGATCGCCGATTGAGCATTTTCAGGTCTTCATGCAGGAATGTGTGTACAGATCCCATGGCAATGCAAATTTTGGAGGTGATGTCTGCAACTGTCTTGGTTTGTTGTCACATGATGTTCTGCTTTCATTGAGCTGCCGCACCCAGGACCGTACATTAGAAACATCCATGGTACCATCACTACATGCCTCACTCAATTGTCTTGGTTTGTTGTGACACGATGCTCTGTCTTCATTGAACTGTCAAACCCAGGAACGCACATTAGACATATCCATAGTACCATCACCACATGCCTCACTTAACTATCTTGGTTTGTTGTCACACGATGTTCTGTCTTCTTTGAACTGTCGCATTAGACACATCCATAGTACCATCACTACATGCCTCACTCAACTGTATTGGTTTGTTCTCACACGATGTTCTGCCTTCATTGAACTAACGCACCCAGGAACGTACATTAGACATATCCATAGTACCATCACCACATGCCTCACTCAACTGTCGATGTTCTGTCTTCATTGAACTGTCACACACAGGAACGCACATTAGACACATCCATGTTACCATCACCACATGCCTCACTTAACTGTCTTGGTTTGTTGTCACACGATGTTCTGTCTTCATTGAACTGTCGTACCCAGGGACGTACATTAGACACATCCATGGTACCATCACCACATGCCTCACTCAAATGTCTTGGTTTGCTGTAACACGATGTTCTGCCTTCATTGAACTGTCGCACCCAGGAACGTACATTAGACACATCCATGGTACCATCACTACATGCCTCACTCAACTGTCTTGGTTTGTTTTCACACGATGTTCTGTCTTCATTGAACTGTCACACACAGGAACGTACATTAGACACATCTTGGTATCATCACTACATGCCTCACTCAGCTGTCTTGGTTTGTTGTCACACGATGTTCTGCCTTCATTGAACTGTCACACCCAGGAACGTACATTAGACACATCCATGGTACCATCACCACATGCCTCACTTAACTGTCTTGGTTTGTTGTCACACGATGTTCTGCCTTCATTAAACTGTCGCACCCCGGAACGCACATTAGACACATCCATGGCACCATCACCACCTGCCTCACTCAACTGACGATGAATTTTAATAGGTTTCACACCACGAAAATGGAGAATATGAATGATTACACGCTGTTCTTGCAATGAAAATGTCGCCATTTTGAAATTCAGTTTTTATGTATAGTAGCATTTTAATTGCTAACGTACAATTGAATATTCGTCCTTTCACTGACCTGAGCTATTACGCTACCCCTAGACGAAGAACAACATCTTCGAAACCATGGTATCACATTTGGAAGTGGTGCTCTCGAAGCTGTCAAACATCGGATAGCAATTTATTTTAATGTTCGTTTTAACATCATCGAACAAGAATGAGCAGTGTTTTTGTTCTGACTAAGGGAATAAATTCCTTTACTTTCGTCCAACACAAACAAAACAACATCAGAGAAGCACGCCAGTAAAACAAAAAGATGTATTAATTAGCAGCTGGTCATCTGGTTTGGTTTTCTTGGCACGTGCTGAGGCGGTCCGTTACTATAGTTACATACGACTGGTATTTCTTGATCAGAGTGCTACGAACCGCCCTCCTTAATAATCCATTTGAAAGAACACGCACTTGTTTCATTTATAGTGATATATTCGAACATTCCTTTCTGGCATTCCACCGCATACAACAATGATGATATAGCAACTCAAGAAGTGCTGTATATATCAGAAAAGGCATACAAAACAATAGAGAATCGTATGTTGACGCTGTAGAATGCCTCAAACTGATAGGAAAAGGCATCAGGGTGTGTTTGATCGTAAGCAGCTTATTTCGAAAGCCAAAAAATTTCGAGACAGAGAGAGTCTTGCAGCAATTATCCATAATCCAGATAAATGCACGATTTTATGACAACTTTTATTCTTTTCAGAGTTAATCTTTCCTATTGGTGACCATTTTATATATTTATTTTTACTTAAACAGCTGGTTGTTATTTCTTCTTATGTTTTGTCTATGTAAATTCAAGAGCATCATACGAGGGTCGCTAATAAGGGCTGGGCCTCATGATTAAAAATAAAACACACGTAACGTTCTACCAATTTCTCAATATAATCTCCAGAAGGGCTAATAAATTTGTCGTGTCGGTGCGATTTATCAATAGCTGTTTTCCGCATTAATGACCTCTTCGTTGTTGTGAAACCTTCGTTCTCAAAGACATTTTTGAGGTGCGGGAACAGGTGGTAGTCACTGAGTTGCAGCGAGGTCTACCCAAATATCCGAAGAATCCGGCCTCTGTCAATCCGCGAGGGATGGAAATCTTCGGAGTTTCTTCCGTGGGGAAACAACTTGAGTCTAAAAATCCGCCCCCGCCCCATCGACAACAACGTCAAGACGAATGGAAGTGGGGATACGCCACTTACGCGAGTCAACCCCGCAGGGAAAGCTACCGAATAACCTCAGTGAGGCTGCTTGGTGATCTAGCTAGCTCTGCAGCCAAGAGCCAAGAGCAGGTGCAGGTCGCCCCGGTTCTCCTGGGCGGAGGAATAAACGCCACGGTACCTATCCGCTGTGCAGATTTACCGTGCGGTATAAAAGATATAGTACTATGCGTGAGATTGCGTTTCGTTGCGTAAGACGGCGCAGTTGGCCTCTACTGATGCTTCTGGTGCCGGGATGTCCCTCCGATGAAGGTGGGCAGTGCCCGTTCCACCTAGCTTTGGGCGGTCGCTAGCGATCCGTCAAGTAGCCGGGGGGGGGGGACCAGTAGCGAGAGACAAGATGCAAATTTGGTATTTAGGTTTAGAATTTATCCAGGTCGTGCGCGCGCTTTCGGATGCAGCTGCAGGTGTTAACCTTCCAGCCGCGGATAAGGCACGCCGTGAGCTGGCGGAGACTGAGGCTGAAGGAGGAGAGGCAGACTTTATCACCCAAGGGTATCCTTGGGGAGGCAGTAGCTCCTCCGTCTCTTTTGGAGACGGTGGTAACTCTGCAGACTAGTACCCGGGACGTTTTAGGCAACCCTCTGCTCTCTCCAGGCGGCCGAAGCCTGGACGGAGGTACTCGATCTCCCGCGGGTAACGGGTACACACTGCCCCTTCCAGTCCAACCTAATCTGAGCAACTCCCATTCAGGGAGGGGCTCGAATGTTCGGCCTGAAGTTCCTCTGGTAACGTCAGAGGTACCACGAGCGCTAAGGGTCCGCAGAACCCGCACCACAGCAGCTTAAGCGGACGGATCCCCTCCCCTACCCTACGTGGTGCTCACCGGGTGCTAAATCTGGCAAATAGGGTGGATCTTCAAGCAATTCCAACCTTAATTCACACATTCTTCCCATTGCAATCACCGAACAGTGGGCCAGAGCACTGTAGCGGAGAAACAATTACTTTTCTTTGCCAAATGAGGTCATCATTCAAATGTTGCAGTAAGCTTGGGTAGTAGTCATCAGTGATAGTTTCACCCTTTTACAAATAGTAAATAAAACTACTTCCCTGTGCATCCAAGAAAACACTCGCTATAATTTTGTTGGCTGACAAAATTGACGTTGCCTTTTTCTTTGGAGTTTGTTCACCTGCGGCAGTCCACTGTTTTGACTGCCATTAAATTTCTGGAGTGTAGTGATGTATCCAAGATTCATCCATGACAATAAGCCGTATCAAAAATTCCATGGTTTTTTTACGGTAGAGCTGCAAATTCTTAACAGAAACTGTTTTTCGTAGCAACTTGTGATCAGATGTCAAAAAACGGGGCACCTATTTTACATAACATATTACCTGAACATCCTTTTGATATCTTTAAAGACTCCTATATCTCAAACAACTTTAACCTGCGGTCTTCCAGTACTAAACGATGAATATTTGCAATGATCTCTGCAGTTGTGACTTCCACAGGATGTCCAGAGCGAGGCTCATCACTAGTACTCGTGCGTCCCATTTTAAACTCTACAACCCACCTTTTAATTATTGTATATGAAGGGACAGAGTCTTTCAATGATCTCTGTAGTTGTGACTTCCACAGTACGTCCAGAGCGAGGCTCATTACTAGTACTCGTACGTCCCATTTTAAACTCTACAACCCACCTTTTAATCATTGTATATGAAGGGACAAAGTCTATCAATGATCTCTGTAGTTGTGACTTCCACAGGACGTCCAGAGCGAGGCTCATCACTAGTACACGTGCGTCCCATTTTAAACTCTACAACCAACCTTTTAATCATTATATTTGAAGAGACAAGGTCTTTCAATATACTGTCCAATTCCTCCTTGATTTATTTAGGCGTTAAGTCTTTCAAATGGAAGTATTTAATCACTGCTTGTTTTATCAAATCTTCCATTTTCTAAAACATCTACGCTTGTTTGTTTAAAATGCTGTCATTCAAAGGTAAACAACCTATAGACCTGTATCTATGGATACAAGCTAGTCTAGAGATAAACTATATGATGCTGTCTGTCATTCTCCAACGTGGCGCCATCTCTATGTGAGGCTCAGCACTTATTAGCCGAACCTCGTATTGCACCAAATTATACGTTACTTAAAACTGGTTCAGTTAGTGAACATAAACATTATCTTATTGTAGTTACAAGGGAATACAGCAGACTAAGTAATAGTAAAATGTTTTATATACACGACTTTTTCTGCTCTTGTACAAATACTTATTCCTCTATCTACTTCAAGATAAACACTATGTTATTGTAGTTACAAGGGAATACAGTAGGCTTTAAGTGATAGTCAAATGTTTTATATACATGACTTTCTCTGCTCTTGTACAAACACTAATTGCTCTATCTACGTCAAGATAAACATTATCTTATTCTAGTTATAAGGGAATACAGTGGATTTTAAGCGATTGTCAAATGTTCCAAAACAGGTTCCTGGGTGATTTCTTTGTAATTACATTCTCGTTGTATGTCCAAGAGCTAAAAAGTGAAAGAGGATTACTTGTTTAAGCGAAAATAAGGACAAACTAGCAAAATTATTTGTTCTCATTTCCGAATACTACTACATTTTTTGTTTTAAACTTTTTTTTGTTTCTGTGTACTAATGGTTTAATTATCTATTACCGTTGTACTATACATAAGTAAACCTCTGAGGAAATATCTAGAAAGTACCAGATACACGTTTTATTTTGCAGAAACATGTGTTAATGTGGTATAAGAAGCACCAAGTTCGAGAAAGCCACAGAGGTATGCGCCGCCGTGTACAAACAAGGAAGGCCATTACTCTGTCACTGTCGCTAATGGTAAAACATTGCCCTAACTAACTGTATAAAAAATAGCAGGGGAACATGAATTATTGCTCATCCTGTATGCGGCAAAATGAGGAAAAGTTGAAGATGCAGTTCGCGGTATAACACACAGGCAGCGCTGCTGGCGGCGGTATGATTTATGTGACAAATAGGTCCAAACTACATTGGCCTTTTCATTCCCCATCACACCTGGGGGAAGGGGGTGAGAGGGTTAAAAATGTAATGATTACGTCACGTATCATCCAGAATTTATATTTATGAGATTCTCTCCTCGAAAGCATCAAATGCTCACTCTGCTTGACTGTAAAACAAATTATTTGTAGAAATACTTCTCAGATCTTCTTTCCGTGTCATTATAACGGAAAATTAATTTTAAACCTATATTTGTGTACATTTAAAGCAAAATAAGTTTTAAAAATTGTTAATGATATGCTCATACGTATTTCTCGATTCACTAGAGGTTGCATGTAGAGGAAGCATCAAATTCCACCCTAAACTTCTTCTTCTTCTTCTTCTTCTTCTTCTTCTTCTTCTTCTTCTTCTTCTTCTTCTTCTTCTTCTTCTTCTTCTTCTTCTTCTTCTTCTTCTTCTTCTTCTTCTTCTTCTTCTTCTTCTTCTTCTTCTTCTTCTTCTTCTTCTTTCTCTAACTCCTTTTTGCTGTTAAGCGTGGAGTACAAGCCTCTTCTACCCATTTCCTCCTTTTTTCTCGGTCCATCATCATTCTCTTCATTTCTGTCATGGTTTTCCCTCTATCCTTCCCCAACTTCTCAATGCATTCCTGATACAACATGCGTGGCCTTCCCCTAATTCTTTTACCTTCTGGTCTTGCTTCTAAATATTGTTTGGGTTTTCTTTCTACTGACATGCTGAGTACATGTCCACACCATTTAAGTTGTCTTTTTTCCAATATTTCTTTAACGGAGTGTGTACCCAACTCTTCCCTTATTGTTACATTTCTAATCATATCTCTTCTTGACCTCCCCACACCTCGTCTTAAATATCTCAAACAAACCGGACAAACTTAGTTTTGGGTGAGTCAAATGAAAACCTTAAATAAATTAACCTTAACTGTGCAGAACTGGTACAAAGCTATATCACTTTTCAACGTAATCTCTCTCACGCTCAATGCAAGTCCTCCATCGCGTGGCGTACCTCTTCATCGGAACGGAACTTTTTACTCCCATTGCATCTTTGAGTGATCCAAACATATGGAAATCACTTGAAGCAAGGTATGGTGAGTATGGTGGATTAGGATGACACTCAAAATGCAGGTCTGTGATTGTTGCAACTTTATTACGGACATTAAGGGGTCTTGCATTGTCATGTTGCAAAAGGTCATCTGCTGACAACAATCCACGTCGCTTTGATTTGACTGCAGGGCGCAAATGATTTTTTAGGTGATCTATGTATGATGCACTGGTGACAGTGGTCCCTCTAGGCATGTAATGCCCCAAAATGACGCCTCTTTTGTCCTAAATGAGTCTGCATAACCTTCCCTGCTGATGGTTCTCTTCGAAACTTCTTTGGTTTTAGAAGATGAGGGATGACGCCATTCCTTGCTTACTCTCACCATTTCCGGTTGCCGGAAGTGAACCCAGGTTTCGTTCCCAGTAGTGATGCTTGCAAAGAAGCCATCACTTTGCCGTTCAAAGCGCCGAAGAGGATCTTCACAAACAACACATTGTTTTCTTATTTCAGGAGTCAGCTGCCGTGGCACCCATTTTGCAGACACTTTGCGAAACTGTAGCAGTGGTGTGCTGACCCATGTCTATTCTGTAATCATACTTCAGTGTCATTCATTATCACTCAGCGGTTTTCCTTCACTATGGCTTCAACTGCTGCAGTGTTTTGTAGAGTCACAGCTCGTTGTGCCTGACCTGGACGTGGAGCATTTTCACCTGAAGTCACTTCCTGCTCCATTCGTAGACTTGGTGCGGTGACAAACATGCATCACCGTACTGAACCGTAGGTGAATTTCAATAGGTTTCACAACTTCACTACGCAAAATCCGAATAACAGAACACTGTTCTTCCCTGCTGCAAGTAGCAAGTGCGGCAGCCATCTTTATACTGATACTGTGACGTTATGTGAGCATCTGCATTATGCTGCCACCTACAGGTCATTCTGCACCCTGTTGTGCCACGCATACCAACTTACAGGATGACGGTATGAAATTTCGATTTGTTATTACAAATTTAATGTTTTTATTTGACTCAACCTCGGATATTAGGTAGTCTCATAAGTAAATTTGATTTTTTATTTAGGTATTTGAAAATTTCTTGCGTTTCTTTGGTTTGGTAATGCTATTTAAAGAGTACCAAAGCCAGTGCTGTATACATTTGCGAGCATTTATCACTCTTCAGTTGTTTATAAACATTCACAAAATGCAGACAATAAAGCTTGAACTTAGAGCCCTTTTAAGACACTACTGGAAACAAGATTATAAAGTCGCCGTTGCAGCTCGAAAGGGAAAGAGAAGGTGTCGTTAGTGGACTTGTGGTAAAACGATGGTGCGGCATAGTTCAGTGCCATTAAGTTGCAAAACCGCATATTATTTAAATTATTTGGATACTTGTGGTTGAAATTTGGAGCTATGAGATCTCTTCTCAGGTGAATGCTTATAGGAAAATGGGTTTGTAGATGTTGGTTGTCCAGTAGAATCAATAATTCTCAGATGACTGTGAAATTTTGTTTAATTATCTTGTAGTGTGTTTGTTCCATTAAGACTGAGTTGCAACGGTGACCACTTCCAATTAAATTCTACCAACGTATTACATCATCTTCTCCTAAACGACACGTCTCTCTCCTCGAAGTATTAGTTTTACAAGTAAGTTTTACTAAGATATTTTTCTTTTCCCGACCGACACTAACACGTCTGACTTCTTCAAGTATAATGTAGCAAGTAACTTTTCTCAACTTCGCGATTCAGTTCGCACCTAATTCTGCACCCGACTCTTACTTATCACATGACCTTCTCTCCATTTTTCAAATCTTACATTATTATTGGTTTCAGATCTATTTCGATGTATTTTTCATTGGTTTCCAAAACTCATCTAACTCATTTACTTAACGCCTACCCTGAGTTCAGTCACGCCTACCCTGGGCTCTCTGTAACGGTATACGTCGTTATCACATCAGTAAACTAACCTTCATGCTTCATCGCTCCCTGAAAGCCTTTTTGTCTCAATGCATTGCTTGCTACTAGCGATCTATGGTTCTAAGACGTTCAACCCTTTCTGACACAAGGAAGGTAACGGTCCTCTTTCCTGTGTAGATTTTACCAGAGTATTCTTCCTACTTTGCCTTGATGCTGACATGCCTTGCTATATTAAATTATGTTCTTTCTTCCTCATTCTTTAAATAAACCGCTATTTTATTCATCATCCTAACCATTCTAATTTCATATTAATATAATAAGATTTCTTTATATTGGTTTATCAAAGCAATTTTTATTAATTAATATTCCTTTCTTCAATATCGAGATTTCTATTAATTTGTTGCCTCCTAATCATTGTCTGATAATGACTGCGGTTACAATGGTCACAACGTTTCAACAATGCAGACGATAACACTGAAGATATACCACGTACTGGAAGATCTAAAGTATCGAATATTGAGGATATATGCCAATCTTTCCTTTTCTTTCCAAAATGTTACACCCAGCGATGTAAAACTGGCTTTTGCACATAATTTCGCAGCCACTGAGGAGCTTAGGCTGCCTCCCTTCTTTTCATTAATGTAAAGTATAACCACCATCATGTAATACCTCAGGAAGAAGAGAGGAAGAGTAACGGGCATTACAGTTTCGGCGTAAATAGACAACAGACGGATAGGTTTCACGAAGATGCATAAGCAATTAAACATAGCACTTGAGATAAGTGACTTGCCGGCCCAGATAGAGTTTAACACTTCTGGAAGGTGATACATTATTCGGATTACGCTCTTAGATGCCTTGTTTATTCAAGAAATATCTAGTGGCTGTACAGAACAGTCTCGAATTATGAATGAGGTATTTAAGCAATTGCCGACTCGCCAAGAGTTAGTTGTAAACAGACTGAGTAAATAGAGAACAGCTGAGAGTGTTGATGTTGTAAACAGTGGAAGTTGTGTAAGCCGTTTGTTACTGTGATCGACCTTGGTAGATTGATGTGTATGTAACGTAATGCTGCTGTAACATATAAGGTATTTTTCTAAGGAAATAAAGAAAATTTGGAATATCTGCAACTCGGCCTTTTAATTCTACCAACCCACAATGTCACAATATGCGGATTTTGAGAAAGCCTTTGATACGATAAACAGAAAAACATTAGTCTGGAAATTAGAGAAGATCTATTAAGGGGTGACGTTTTGCATAAGGTGGGACAAAGTATAATCACGGAGATGATAGAACAAAAAAATAGGTCTAAGACAAGGGTGCAAAATCAGTCCAATGTTATTTAACTTATTTACAGATGAGATAATAGACAAGGTTAAAGAAGAAAATCATCACTGTCTGGTAATAGCAAACAAAGCAATTCCTGAACTGCTATATGCGAATGACTTAATGGTAGGATCTATAACGGTAGTAGGAGTACAGAAGGCAATATATGAAATACAGAAATTCTATGAAGAGTGGGGAATGAAGATAAACATAAATAAGTAAGTGGGTACTAAATGGCAAAAGATGAACTTCAATATTTAGGAGTGAGGTTGAACAACAATGGAATGTGGGGAGCACACAGGAGAAAAATTGAAGCTAAAGGAAGGGCGGCAATGAATGGAATAATAATATGCAAATATAAGCTAGAAATAACGACAAAGTGCTTAGAAAGAATGCATGAAGCACTAGTGGGAAACAAAATGCTGTGTGTAGTGGAGATCTGGAGAGGCATAGGGGTAAACAAAACGGTGAACCGAAACTACAGAAGGTTTTGTAAAGAACTACTACGTTTACGAAGTTCAGCACCTAGGGAAGTAGCTTTAGTAGGATTAGGAAACACAAGAAGAAATGGAGTAACAATGGAAAGAATAATAAACTTTTGGTATAGGTGTTTGGTCAAAGAAGAAGAAATTATGAAATTATCCATGATACAGCAAAAGCGATTAGAGGGCTCAAATAGTTGGTGGGCAGAAATAGGAGGAAATTTGGGGAAAATAGGAATGGGAGATACATGGATATTAGAGGAATGGAATGCAAGCGATGTCGGCAAATTGGTAAAACGCAGAATAGAATATATAGAAAGACAGGAAATATGGGGAAGTCTAGAAAATATGAAATAAAAATAAATTGGGAGCGAGAAGCATACGTAGATTACAGCAATAAGCAATAGGGAGAAGGGTTAGCTTGGATGAGAACAGGAACAATATTTCTAAGAGGGATAAGAGGTAGGGAAAAGGGAATTTGTGAATTCTGTGGGGGGAAAAGAAAGAATAGAACACTATGTAACAGAATGCAAGGAGGTTGCAATTTGGAGAAAAAAAGTTTGGGAGGAAATATGGTAGAAAGTAAAGAAGAGGAAAATAGGTGTAAAAATGTTAACGATCAGGGACGAAAAGAAGGTAAGAAGTATTGGTGAGTTCTTGCAGAAAGTAAAGGCAAACTGTTCAAGAAATGTAAATAATATAAGAAAGGATGATGAGGGGGAAGAATGGGACTAATTAAGTAACAAGGAGGTATGGAGGATAAGAGCTACCTGGCAGAGCAGAAGACCAGGGTGTCATATAAGCCAAGGTAGCAACAAGGTAAAGACAAATAAATGTAAAGAATATAAGAAAGGAAGATGAGGGGTAAGAAAGGGACTAATTAAGTAACAAGGAGGCATGGAGGTTAAGAGCCACCTGACAGAGCAGAAGACCAGGGTGTCATATAAGCCAAGGTAGCAACAAGGTAAAGACAAATAAATGCAAAGAATATAAGAAAGGAAGATGAGGGGTAAGAAAGGGATTAATTAAGTAACAAGGAGGCATAGAGGTTAAGAGCCACCTGACAGAGCAGAAGACCAGGGTGTCATATAAGCCAAGGTAGCAACAAGGTAAAGACAAATAAATGTAAAGAATATAAGAAAGGAAGATGAGGGGTAAGAAAGGGATTAATTAAGTAACAAGGAGGCATGGAGGTTAAGAGCTACCTGACAGAGCAGAAGACCAGGGTGTCATATAAGCCAAGGTAGCAACAAGGTAATGACAAATAAATGTAAATAATATAAGAAAGGAAGATGAGGGGGAAGAAAGGGACTATTTAAGTAAAAAGAAGGTATGGAGGTTAAAAGCTACCGTACAGACCAGAAGACCAGATTGTCATGTAAGCTAAGGTAGCAGCAAGGTAAAGACAAATAAATGTAAAGAATATAAGAAAGGAAGATAAGGGGGAAGAATGGGACTAATTAAGTAACAATGAGGTATGGAGGATAAGAGCTACCTGGCTGAGCAGAAGACCAGTCTGTCATGGAAGCCAAGGTAGCAACAAAGTAAAGACAAATAAATGTAAAGAGTATAAGACAGAAAGATGAGAGGAAAGAATGGGTGTAATTAAGTAACAAGGAGACATGGAAGTTAAGAGCTACCTGGCAGAGCTGAAGACCAGTGTGTCATGGAAGCGAAGGTAGCAACAAGGTAAAGACAAATAAATGTAAAGAATATAAGAAAGGAAGAGGAGTGGGAAGAAAGGGACTAATTAAGTAACGAGAAGGCATAAAGGTTAAGAGCTACCTGGCAGAGCAGAAGACCAGGATGGCATGTAAGCCAAGTAGCAACCATATAAAGACAAATAAATGTAAAGAAAATAAGAAAGGCAGATGAGGGGGAAGAAAGGGTCTAATTAAGTAAGAAGGTGGCATGGAGGGTAAGAGCTACCTGGCAGAGTAAAAGAGCTGGGTGTCTTGGAAGCCAAGGTAGCAACAAGTTAAAGACAGATAAATCTGACCTAAAGTTGTAAATTGTAAAATTTATATGCACAATAATATTCTAATCTATGGAAAACCGACATCCCCAGTCCTTCCTACAGGGGTGCACACATGACACACCATGGACTGTCCCTCAGCCTGCCAACAGCACGACGATCACACTTTTCTTTCCAGAGCTTATCAATATCCACCGCCTGGGGTGATGTATGAAATAAGATTCGGCTTAAGTACCAGTAAAAATATTTAATTCACATTTTGCACCTAATTAAAATACGGTCATATGATAGCTAGCGCCTCTCACAAAAGCCAAACCATATCCTGGGTTTTGCTGTCTGCTGTCGCCAGAAGAAAAAGAAAAGGAAGATTTTTTTTATTAACAATAACAAGAAGTTATAAGGAGTGATTTGAGGATGGAGTTTGGGATGGCAGTTATGCTTCTGCCTATTATGGTGTTCCGCATTAGCACCTCCGTCGTTATCGTCATCATATTCTGCCGCACAGTGTGCGGGAGCGCGTAGCATTTAGTTTCCTTAGCCATGACCATGACCGAGCTCCTGAGCATGGCACGAAGGGGATTGGGCGTTCATCGTTTTGGTGTTTCAGTGTAGTTTTTTTATTGCTGGGTGTTGTTGAGTCTGTGTAGCCTCCGTACGCGTTCGCGTAGATAGACATTACAGTTGCCCGCCTGAACTTGTATATGCTGCTCAACTATGCTGCGGAGCTGTTTGAGGTCTAAAAGCTGGTCGAGTTTGGCGCCTGTGTGTGAATGACTGCTCTAAGCGTGAGAGCTTGCGCTTCACGGAGGATGACTGGTCACTGCTGTTGAGTTGATGAAGCTGCTGTTGGAGAAGGTGTAGTTGGGTCTGGAGGTCAGTTGTGGTATCGGCAGAGCGTTGGGCGATTGCTGTTAACTTTGTGAGTTGTTCGGTCTGTTCTGAGTGGCGATCTGCGATTCTTGTGGTGATTGTTTCTTCTAGTTGGCCTAGACGTGGAGCAATTTGAGCTCCCCGGAGAGGAAGTGTTGGATATCCTCTCTGGAGGTCCCGTAGGGGAAGGGATCCGTCCCTTTCAGCTGCCAAAGTGCGGGCGCTGCGGACCCTTACCACTCGTGGTACCTCTGACGTTACTAGAGGAACCTCGGGCCGAACAGCCGAGCCCCTCCTTTGCGAGTTGTTCGGATTGGGATGGTCTCGAGGGGGCAGTGTGTTCCCGATACCCGTGGGAGATTGGGTACGTCTTCGGACGGGGTTGAGGGAAGCCATTAAGTTTCCGGGTACTAGCCTTCTTAGCTAGTAGAAGGTGTGCTACATCACCAGGCGGCCCCACCGAGGTCATATCGGTAGTCTTCACCTTGAGTGTTGACGCGCGTAAGTGGCGTATCCACTTCCGTCCCGTCTTGTGTCCCTAGGACCAGATGGGGGGGCTTGTTAGGAAACTAGGTCTTGCCCTAATGGAAAGCCCCACGGAGGATGCCGAGCGCCCTTTGGGACAGCTCGGATACACCCTGGTTGTAAGAGGCCCGGATCTTGTTCCTACGGGAGCAAGGCTAATGGGAGTAGACCCTCTGCATTCAGATCCTCTCTGGAGGACTCTAAGTCTGCGATGGCGTTCTCAAGCGAGGCAAGACGGGCTCCAATGGTCTGTGCCTCTCTCCGAAAGTCCTGCATGGCTTCCTTCAAGCATTTATCGAGAAAGAAGGCAGCTGCTGCCACCGTAGATGGTAAGCGTGGATCATCTTCCTCCCAGGTCGCTGATGTGCTGCGTTGTACTTGAAGCCTCGTTCTGGGGTAGCGAGGGCACTACGCTTGACCTGTAAAATGGCCTGGACCATTGTAGGTATCTGCGTCGGTGCCGTAGATCATGCTTCCTGCATTCGGCGGTGAGGCACTGTGTCCCACAGTAGTGGCATCTAGGTGGAGCGGTGCAGGTGAAGGCATAGTGGCTATAGTTGCAGCATCGCCGACATGGGACATGTCACTCTAACTTGCTTGCCTCGACTCTGAGACAGCGCTTTAATAAGGGCAGTCCCGTCCTCAAGGCAGCATTCCTCTCCACGCTGTCGGCTAGATGCAGGCGCACTACTGTGGTGGTGCCTACTATCGAAGTTATGCGGTTGACTCTCCAGGCGGAGGGCCACCTCTGTTAAAAGGGGCAAGTGCTAGTGTGACTTAGCGTGCTGTGCGTTTACAAACCGTTCGATTTACTGAAGTCTAGAGGATTACAGTGCTCTCGCCGTGGCCGACGAAGTGCTAAAACCAGTCTAAGGTCGCCAATTATTGTGAATATTTGAATTGTGTTGTCAGAGTGGGTAAGCGGAAGAGGAAACGTCTTGTGTACGTCGGAGAAATTATATGCAGCGCAGGAGACATAACGGAATATTAGACCGACGTGCTTGCGCTGAGTATTTGTAAAAATATGTGAAAGTGATAATAAATTAACAGTTCTAGTGACAAATTGAGTTCGCTGCAAATTTACAATACTATTAAAAGATGATTTCTGCCATATTTCCTAAAACAAAAGCAAATTCACCGAGGACGACGTAAACCGGGTTAGTTTATCGATACTATCGAAGCGATAAATCAATACGCATGTGATGTGTAATGATATCGGGATGAGATTTTTATGACAAAACCTTTAGGACCGGTAATGATTTAGGCGCGTGAACATAAAACTGCGAGTTTATCACCGAGCCACGTTTTGAATCAGAGTGACTATAACTTATTTAGTGATGATATTACCAGAGATGTACGATACTTTAGCCAATAACCGGACATTTGATAGGTTTAGTGCGTGAGGTAAAATTACGATCATTTCCGCGCCAGTAACGTTCAGGCTAAAAACAACTGAACGCGTTCTCTGTACCGTGACACACATCACGCCTTAACTGGTGTCTTACGTTCACTCTTCCACGCTTTCAGTACTATTTACTTAAAATAAGGTGTTCTACTCATCAATTCGATACTCTTGATTCATTGTATATCAATAAATATGCAATCCCATATGATCCCTTTAGGGCAAATGCCCCCTATTACAAATGGTAGGAAATGAAACCTGCAGAGTAGCTACAAAATAAGAATGAACCTATGTTGACTCAATACGGTTATCGTACTGTCTTGGCGTTGCCAGTTCTACGACTGAGATGGCTGTTCAATAAGGCATCATCATAATTTTTACGGACATAATTTTTCGCAATAAAATTCAATTTTATTATATTCTGTTAGCTTAATGTGAAACAAACACGCCATAGTAGTTTCATTTTTGGTACTCCTGGTTCCCACCTGTGAGAACCAGGTAAATTCAGACATGTTCAAGATCGCCTACCGCTGCATTGGAGGTAACATGCAGCTAAAGTTGGTGTTAGAGGAAGATCCGGAGTTTCTTTCAAACGTAATCACTGCTGATGAAACTTTGCTACATCATTTTGATCCTGAGAGCAAACAGCAAAGTTCAATGTGGAAATCTTCTATATCACCAACCCCCCAAAATTCAAAAGTGGTTGCTTCTGTTGTGAAAGCTATGGTCATCTCATTCTTTGATATTCATGGAATGGTTTTTCAGCATGTTGTACCTGTACACACATTAGTAACTGGAAATTACTGCAGGGATGTCCAGAAAGCATCGCAAGTCCATATCAGGCGCAAAAGACCACATTTCCGTGAAGAAGGCTGAATTCTGCACCACGATAATGCCCGACCGCATATTGCCAATGTTGTTGCTGAACATCTTGCAAAAATCAACGTGAAGTGCATCCCTCACCCTCCCTATAGTCCGGATTTAGCCCCATGTGACTTTTTTCTATTCCCTAACTTGAAGAAGCGCCTTCGTGGGAGGCATTATCCATAATCAGAGGCAGTGGTAAAGGCTGTGGAGGCGATTTTGAAGAATCTCTCAAAAATGGTTTCCAACATGACTTTGAAGACTGGCAGAAACGCTGGGACAAGTGCATCGCATTCAGGGGAGACTATGTCGTTGAAGTTGTACTGCTGCATGCGACCTCGGCTACTAGTGTGGAGGCCGCGACTCGCCGCGCACTAGTAACATTGGCGGCACCATCTCTCAACGTCTGCTCTGAGTCTCAGGCAGTAGTAGCGCTTCCGAAGTTTGTCAATCGTCCTATTTGTTCCCAGGTGTCCTCCTGTAGTACCGGCGTGCCCTTCCTCCAAGACTTCCGGGACCTTACTTCGGGGAAATATCCACTGATCCTCTGCGTCTTCACATCGGGTGATTCCCATACTCGGAACAGCACAGCCGAGCCCCTCCTTCGGGAGTTGTTCTGATTGGGATGGACTCGAGGGGGCAGTGTGTTCCCGATACCCGTGGGAATCGGGTACGTCTTCGGACGGGGTTGAGGGAAGCCATTAATTCTCCCGGGTACTAGCCTGCAAAGCTAGTAGAAGGTGTGCTAGATCACCAGGCGACCCCACCGAGGTTCTCGGTAGTCTTCGCCTTTGGTGTTGGCGCGTGTAAGTGGCGTATCCACTTCCATCCCGTCTTGAGTCCATAGGACCAGGTGGGGGGGGTTGTTAATCTCTAGGTCTTGACCTATGGAAAGACCCACGGAGGACGCCAAGCGCCCTTTGGGATAGCTCGGATAACTCCCTGGTAGCAGGAGGCCCGGGTCCTGTTCCTACGGGTGCAGGACTAATGGGGTGGAACCTCTGGGCTTAAAACCCGGAACGACACACTCTCTCTTGTCTTCAGTGAGTCCCATTGGGCCCAGTACGACTTTTAGGTGGCACTCCTCGGTGCGATGTCCTCCCAGGTTGGTCTTGTCCCTGCCTCCACTTCTCTCAAGAGTGTTCCCAAGTCTGAGTCCACCAGCTCCTCCCTCCTCAAGCCTGCGCTATCCCAGACTTTCGCAGGCACTGCCGTAACCACTCTGACAGCTGTGGCACGCTCCTTCTCTTTCACTCTAGTGCATTGACCGCACTCTTCTGGACAGGGTCTTCGGGACATAGCGTCTGCGTTGCCATGGCTCTTCCCTTTCAGATGTGAAATGTGAGACTATTTTGTTGACCATCAAAATTATGAGGATGAGTAAAGGTACATTGTCAAAATAACAAATGTGATCAATCTTTTTTGAACAGCCCTGCTATCTGTCTTTGTCTCACCGAGTCCACCTAGCAAGTATCATACAGATGCTGAGATGTACAGTGATACAGATGCCGACAGAGAAGCTCGCTTAATATTTCAGCATGTGTGTGACAACATATACAATGATTATCGCATAATCTGAACCTTAAAGCCTTAAACTGGAGAACAGTTCGCTTACGTAGCTATCGTTCATATACACACAAAACAAAATGATTCAAATTAGACGCGTTCAACAAACGAATGTATTTGCTACAGTGAAACAAAATAGTGACATTCAAATTTTTTTTAATATAGTCTCCATTTTAATTATGTCATATTTGTGTACTGCCTGTAATGGACTTTAAAGCATTTTTTGTTTCTTTAAAATACTTAATAAATACGGAAGATATCAATGTGTATTTATGAAGCATTTTTGCAGCATGAATCTCATGTACTAATGTTGTGCATTGTATGCAGAAATTTTAGTCTTGCAGCAACAATATCGCTTCCTTCAAGCAGAAATTTGTGACCATCATTTGTTCTCCTATATTTGAACCCAAGAGATTTCAGAATATCATGCACAGAAGATACAGAATCCGTACATTCTATTTTCCATCCTCGTGAAATTTGTGAGCCTTTTGTGTATAAAATCTTTATTAAAAGCATTAATTAAAGCTGTGTTAATAATGTGTATATATTCTGTATTAAAGACTTACTCTTTTAGAGGTATGTTTAGCAACCTGTCAATCTAACTATTAAATAGAGCAAATTTGTGTGACAAAGTGTTGACACTTTTGTTTTTATATAGTTATCAGAGTCAGTTGTCTTATTTTAAAATGATTTTTAATTATTATTTAATTTTTATATTAAATGTATAATGTATAATGTATAATATTAATGTATTTTTATTTTGTATTAATTATAGATGCAGGAATGGAAGGTAACCATTGTCTTCAGTTTCTAATGTGATGTTCATAGCTTTATCCTGCAAATTTAGAAGTTTCAAAACATCGTCTACGTACTACTCAGATACTATAGCAAAAATGTCATCCCCATATCTATACCATGTGTTAGAAATAGAAGTAAAAGCCATAGTAACCTCTGTTTAAAAGAACTCATAATATATCAGTAAGAAAAGGTGAAAGAGGAGTACCCATAGATACTCCAGAAATTTTTTGAGATATTTGCCATTGAAAGTAAATAAATTCTGGTCTAAACACAGATTATTAAACTTCATAGAATAATCCATTATCTCCTTATAAAATATATAGAATTCAAATATTTTGTAAAAATTGAAGTTTTTTCTGGGAATACTGGGAAATAGAGCAGTTACATCAAAGCAAACTACGCTACCATTATTTGACAATAATACATTGTTGATCTCAAAGGATTATGAATAAGATAAGCAATAGTGACGTTGAAGTAAAAACAAAAATTATGGCTTTTAAAGGAAATCATAATGTAAGATCAACAATTGTTTTAGGAACTACGATTTTAAAAAAAATATCGTGTTTTAAATATCTATAAGTTTTGGAAAAAATGCTGATATAGAAGAAAAACTAAACAAATTCCGAGCAATATGTGAGACAAGCCAAAGAACTTTTAAAAACAGAGTGAGAAAGGATACAAAAATGAAAATGTATAAGGTAATGGCTATTCCAACTTTAGTATAAGGCAGCGAAACCTCGGTGAAACACAAAAGGGTTTAAATAAAATATAGACATCAGAAATAAAATTTTTAAGAAGTGCTAAAAGTTGTATATTATTGGATAAAATGAGAATTGAGGATATTACAAAAGAATTAGAAATTAAATCAGCCCATGATAAAATATCAGAACGAAGGCAACAATGGCATGAACATATATTAAGAATGGAAGATAGAAGATATCCAAATGCAGTATTAAACTATAATCCAAACGGAAGAGGAGACAAAGGACGACCGTGGAAACGCTGGAGAGATCTGTGAAGCTGGAACGGGTTGATATGACCAAATCATGGAGTGAAGAAGAAGAAGATGATGAAGAACAGCAATAGTGACGTTGTGTTGCTAAAGTATTTAGCTATTCCTAATACATACCATATTTGCTTATTTTTATATTTCTTTCAAAACCTAATTTAAAAAAGGTCTAATATTCAAGCATTACTTTAAATAATTTTAAACCTATAAATACGCCATTAAACAAAATAAAAATTATTGATTTTTCATATTCTTAACTCACTTTATCACATGTCTTACTTTTTCATACTTAATCGCCTTCACTTTCAAAACGCTTCCAAAACTTCATAAGGGTTTCTTCTTAAATATTTTTAAAATAAATTTAAAATAAGAAATATAAAAATTAAAACAATGTTTTGAGATCCCCTTACCCTCTCAGGATTTAGCTGTTTCCGAAGTATTAGTGTTTTTAAATAGTTATGCTTTTGGCTAACGTCAAATTGTTATTCACTTTTTCTTAATCACATTTCGGGACAGAGGGTTTCGCTCCGTAAAAATCTGAGTATAGCAAGCTCAGTACAGAGTAAGTTGAGAAACATGTGATTAAACAACATTTTTTCTTTCATCGAAGTACAATATATTAATAGTTTCTCCTACTGAACATTAACACTCTGTGATTAATGAAGTAGCTTGCGTTTCAACGTTATTATTAAGGTTTTAAAGCAAAAAGGAAGGTTTAAATGTACCAAATAACTTATCTGAGCGAACCACATGTAACAGCTCAATCTGTTTGAACCCCGGAAGTTCTTTGACGCGATAAATGAATCATTTTTTCTGACCACGTGCATCACATCATTTCCACTTGTCAATCAAAGCATTCCAGAGAGTTAATTAATCTTTGAGTCGACACAAATATTAACACGTTACATCATCAATCTCGTTACTGATTTATCATTCACGGTTCTAAGCGGAAACTGCGGTATACATTGTCTCAGACACCGCTTCCTCTACCAGGTCGTTAAAATGTGTTTTATTTACCCCCAATACAGAATTCGCATCGTTCACTCATTTAAAACAAAAGATCTCTACAATTGTACAAACACTTATTGCTCTATCTACTTCAATATCAACATTATCTTATTATAGTTACAAGGGAATACAGTAGAATTTATGTGATAGTCAAATGTTTTATATACATGACTTTCTCTACTCTTGTACAAACACTTATTGCTCTATCTACTTCAATATAAACATTATCTTATTGTAGTTACAAGGGAATACAGTAGAATTTATGTAATAGTCAAATATTTTATATACATGACTTTCTCTACTCTTGTACATACAAACACTTATTGCTCTATCTACTTCAAGATAAACATAATATTATTGCAGTTACAAGGGAATAAAGTAGACTTTTAATGATAGTCAAATGTTTTATACACATGACTTTCTCTACTCTTGTACATACAAACACTTATTGTTCTATTTTCATCAAGATATTTTCTTTTTGTAGCTACAAGCGAATATAGAAAACATTAAGTGATAATCAAATGCTTTAAAACTGATTGTTTAGGTGAGGTCTTCGTAATTACATTCTCATTTTATGTCCAACAGATAGAAATGAACGTAAATGATTAAGGGAATATAGTGCTCATTAAATAATAGTCAAATATTTTAAAACTGGATGTCTAGGTGATGCCTATGTATGTCCAAGAGATACAAAATGCACGTAGAGAGAAATATGGGAATACAACAATTTAAGGGACAGTCAAATGTTTTAAAACTGATTGTCTAGGTGACGTCTTTGCGATCGCATTGTCATTCAAAGTCGGAGGTATAAAAGTGAATGTTAGAACAACAACAACGACCACGACCACGACCACGACCACGACAACAATAATAATAATAACAATAATAGCAATTATAATAAAAACAATAAAAACAATAATAGCAATTATAATAAAAACAATAAAAACAATAATAGCAATTATAATAAAAACAATAAAAACAATAAAAACAATAATAGCAATTATAATAAAAACAATAATAAAAACAATAATAAAAACAATAATAAAAACAATAATAAAAACAATAATAAAAACAATAATAAAAACAATAATAAAAACAATAATAAAAACAATAATAAAAACAATAATAAAAACAATAATAAAAACAATAATAAAAACAATAATAAAAACAATAATAAAAACAATAATAAAAACAATAATAAAAACAATAATAAAAACAATAATAAAAACAATAATAAAAACAATAATAAAAACAATAATAAAAACAATAATAAAAACAATAATAAAAACAATAATAAAAACAATAATAAAAACAATAATAAAAACAATAATAAAAACAATAATAAAAACAATAATAAAAACAATAATAAAAACAATAATAAAAACAACAATAAAAACAACAATAAAAACAACAATAAAAACAACAATAAAAACAACAATAAAAACAACAATAAAAACAACAATAAAAACAACAATAAAAACAACAATAAAAACAACAATAAAAACAACAATAAAAACAACAATAAAAACAACAATAAAAACAACAATAAAAACAACAATAAAAACAACAATAAAAACAACAATAAAAACAACAATAAAAACAACAATAAAAACAACAATAAAAACAACAATAAAAACAACAATAAAAACAACAATAAAAACAACAATAAAAACAACAATAAAAACAACAATAAAAACAACAATAAAAACAACAATAAAAACAACAATAAAAACAACAATAAAAACAACAATAAAAACAACAATAAAAACAACAATAAAAACAACAATAAAAACAACAATAAAAACAACAATAAAAACAACAATAAAAACAACAATAAAAACAACAATAAAAACAACAATAAAAACAACAATAAAAACAACAATAAAAACAACAATAAAAACAACAATAAAAACAACAATAAAAACAACAATAAAAACAACAATAAAAACAACAATAAAAACAACAATAAAAACAACAATAAAAACAACAATAAAAACAACAATAAAAACAACAATAAAAACAACAATAAAAACAACAATAAAAACAACAATAAAAACAACAATAAAAACAATAAAAACAATAAAAACAATAAAAACAATAAAAACAATAAAAACAATAAAAACAATAACAACAACAATAACAACAACAATAACAACAACAATAACAACAACAATAACAACAACAATAACAACAACAATAACAACAACAATAACAACAACAATAACAACAACAATAACAACAACAATAACAACAACAATAACAACAACAATAACAACAACAATAACAACAACAATAACAACAACAATAACAGCAACAATAACAGCAACAATAACAGCAACAATAACAGCAACAATAACAGCAACAATAACAGCAACAATAACAGCAACAATAACAGCAACAATAACAGCAACAATAACAGCAACAATAACAGCAACAATAACAGCAACAATAATAGCAACAATAATAGCAACAATAATAGCAACAATAATAGCAATAATAATAACAATAATAATAACAATAATAATAACAATAATAATAACAATAATAATAACAATAATAATAACAATAATAATAACAATAATAATAACAATAATAATAACAATAATAATAATAATAATAATAATAATAATAATAATAATAATAATAATAATAATAATAATAATAATAATAATAATAATAATAATAATAATAATAATAATAATAATAATAATAATAATAATAATAATAATAATAATAATAATAATAATAATAATAATAATAATAATAATAATAATAATAATAATAATAATAATAATAATAATAATAATAATAATAATAATAATAATAATAATAATAATAATAATAATAATAATAATAATAATAATAATAATAATAATAATAATAATAATAATAATAATAATAATAATAATAATAATAATAATAATAATAATAATAATAATAATAATAATAATAATAATAATAATAATAATAATAATAATAATAATAATAATAATAATAATAATAATAATAATAATAATAATAATAATAATAATAATAATAATAATAATAATAATAATAATAATAATAATAATAATAATAATAATAATAATAATAATAATAATAATAATAATAATAATAATAATAATAATAATAATAATAATAATAATAATAATAATAATAATAATAATAATAATAATAATAATAATAATAATAATAATAATAATAATAATAATAATAATAATAATAATAATAATAATAATAATAATAATAATAATAATAATAATAATAATAATAATAATAATAATAATAATAATAATAATAATAATAATAATAATAATAATAATAATAATAATAATAATAATAATAATAATAATAATAATAATACTTCTTAGATATTCTGTGTCTTAACAGGAATTTAATTGTTATTTTACTATAAACTTTATTTTCGTCCTCCAATGTTGCCATATTGGACGATGAACGAAATGGGTGAAATGATGCTTAAATAAGTCTGGGGTCCATGAAACTTAGAGTTACCCAACATTCGTCTCTAAGGCTCAGGAAAACCCAGGGAAAAAATCTTATCTAGGTGAATCCCGCTGACGGGGATTCGAACTCGAGACCTGTTGAACGTGAGGCAGATGTGCTATCATCTACGCTACAGAGGCGGGACTAAAGGTTATTGGTTATGTAGTTTAAGAGGTTCTTTTCGGAAAGCTCAAGTTATAATTTTGATTTATCATGAAGATATGTTAATATATGTCAATTTAATCCAACTCGTTACATGGATTTGGGGAAAGTCAAGAATATATGCCAAGTATGGTGTGTGGTGGAGGATTGTTTTTGTGAGTTGCTGTACTTATATCCCAGATGTGTTTTTAACCAAAACTTTATAGAAGGGGGTTGTGAATATAAGTGTAAGATGGCGTTTTTGAACGAGCCTCGCCCTTATCACGAGGGTAACAAGCTGTTAAAGACACCTCGGTACGGCACGGGGTGTGGTCACGTGGGGTCGGTCGTCGCGCACGCAAAGTGGCAATTAGAAAAACGCGGCGGCGGCGGCGGCATCGGCGGTCGCAATTTTTCATGTCGCAGTGTCACTAGTGCACCCGACCGTTAAATGATTTGCTAAATTGAAGTGGTGCATGATAAACCATTAGTGGAGCATTGGGGTAGCGGATTCTCTACTCATTCCTCTAATTTCTCTACCGCGTATACACAGTGTTCATTTTTATTCTTTATTTCCCGCCCTCCGATTGAGAAAGAGTGACGTCATAGTTGACTGCTGAGTTTGTCTTGAAATCATAGTGCCCTCTACAGAGGAGAAGCGGTAATATTTGCGCAACAGTAAGCAAATTACAATGCTTTAATTGTGGTTCGGCTTGTAACTACGAGGGCTGTTCAATAAAGAAAAATCATATTTTTTACGGTCATAATTTTTAGACCTAAATTTCAATTTTATTATATTCTGTTAGCTTAATGTGAAACAAACACGCCGTAGTACTTTCATTGTTGGTACTCCTGGTTCCCGCCTGTGAGAACCAGGCAAGTTCAGACTTGTTCATTATCCCCTACCGCTGCAATGGAGGTAACACGAGAGGAACAATATGCCGCTTTGATATTCTGCTTTCGTCTCAACAAATCTTCAGTTGACGCCTATACATTGTTACAGGAGGCTTATGGAGAGTCTGTTCTTCCCTACAGCACAGCTCTAAGGTGATTTAAAATGTTTAAAGAGGGGAGACAATCCATTTCAAAGAAAGGTGAACCCGGTGCTCCAGTTACTGCTCTTAGGGAAGAAAACATCAACACTGCTGCTGCCACTGTGAGAGAGGATCGACAAATTACCTTAAGATCAATTTCTGAAATATTGAACATTTCATTGGGTGCCAGCCACACGTTGGTGACAAACACATTACACATGAGACGTGTTTGGGCGCGATGTGCTCCAAGATTGTTGATTCCCGAACAAAAAGACATCCACATGCACACTGCATGCAGTTAAAAGTGATGTTAGAGGAAGATCCGGGTTTCCTTCAAACGTAATCACTGCTGATGAAACTTGTCTACATCATTTTGATCTTGAGAGCAAACAGCAAAGCTCAGTCTGGAAATCTCCTTCATCATCAACCCCCCAAAAAAGCAAAAGTGGTTGCTTCTGCTGGGAAAGTTATGGTCATCTCATTCTTTGATATTCATGGAATGGTTTATCAGCATGTTGTACCTGCACACACATCAGTAGCTAGACAATACTACAGAGATGTCCTGAAAACGTTGCAAGTCCACATCAGGCGCAAACGTCCACATTTCCGTGAAGGAGGCTGGATGCTGCACCACGATATTGCGCGGCAACATATTGCCAATATTGTTGCTGAATATCTTGAAAAAATCAATATGAAGTGCACTCCTCACCCTCCCTATAGTCTTGATTTGCCCCATGTGACTTTTTATACTCCCTAACTTGAAGAAACGCCTTCGTGGGAGGCATTATTAATCATCAGAGGCAGTGGTGAAGGCTGCGGAGGCGATTTTGAAGGATCTCTCAAAGAATAGTTTCCAGAATATGTTTTAAGACCTGTAGAAGCGCTGGGATTAGTACATCGCACTCAGGGCAGATTATTTTCAGAATGAGCATCAAAATAATGAGGATGAGTAAAGTTACGTTGTCAGAAAAAGAACGTTGTCAGAAAAAGAATGTGATCCTTCTTTATGGAACAGCACTCGTAATACGACTAGATTCCCCTGGATCTCGACACACAGCACCGCGTCTTCGTGGTTGTATGCTAGAGGGTTTATGCAAAGCTATCCAACATTCAGACAAGTCCCATGGAACGTAATGTTGTCAGAAGTGTCCAGGTACTATCAAATTTACAGACTTTTGTTTGTAACATAAACTCCTTACATTTTACCAGTATGTGACAAATTTTCTTCCATTCTCACGCTTAATTAAAATGTCTATTAATGTTGGTATACTTATGTCTTTTAAAACCAATAAATGCATCAAACATTTGCAAGATATAGGATCAGTTACTCGGAAAAGGAGACACACTGGACGCTATAAAGTGACTGGTCCCAATCTAGAAGCAATAAATAACGTTATGACAGAAAGGCCTGAAGTATACCTTCTCAAAATACAGACAGTGTTTAAGGGGAAGAGAGAAAGGAAATATAAGAACATGGACACATAAGACTATGTACTAGAGGTATTTTCTTGTTTAGACCTGGAAAATATCTTTGAATTATTGTAAATCTAATTTTTTTTTTCATTTTTAGAATAAGTTCTACTAATTTTCTGATTTGCTATGAAGTCACATTGTAAAGAAACTGTGGTCGTTAGAAAAGATTTGGGATCAAATTGAAATAATTCTATTTTATGTGACAGGTTTACAATATGCATATATGTCCACTATAACAGAAAAGCAGATGTTCATTGTGAAATAAGTGTTCATTGACTTATCATTTCGGATACTCTTCATGGTATACTTTTACAGCTACATAATTATATTTGCAGTACACTGCAAAAAAAAACAGACGTTCATTGTGTAATAAGTGTTCATTGACTTTCATTTCGTATATTCTTCATTGTATACTTTTACAGCTACATAATTATATTTGCAGTGCACTGCAAAAAACAGACGTTCATTGTGTAATAAGTGTTCATTGACTTTCATTTCGTATATTCTTCATTGTATACTTTTACAGCTACATAATTATATTTGCAGTGCACTGCAAAAAAAAACAGACGTTCATTGTGTAATAAGTGTTCATTGACTTTCATTTCGTATATCTTCATTGTATACTTTTACAGCTACATAATTATATTTGCAGTGCACTGCATTGCAGTGTATAGTATTAAAAAAACAGATACAGTTATCTATGCAACAGGCGAAATTACCCACCTTGATATTACGCGGACAGACCAAACTCTCAAATAGTATATTTAACTGCCGGTAGCGGGAGGCCTCAAGGCTCCTGTCAGCACATCAAGTACGATTCAGAACCGCTAGGGGAATCGTACGAGGGCTGTTCAATAAAGATTGATCACAAAATTTTTTGACAACGTATCTTTACTCGTCCTCATAATTTTGACGGTCCATCTCAAAATAGCTTCCCCTGAATGCGATGCACTTGTCCCAGCGTTTCTGCCAGTCTTCGAAAACATGCTCGAAACCATTTTTTGAGTGGTCTTTAAAATCGCCTCCGCAGACTTCACAACTGCTTCTGATGATGCATAGTGCCTCCCACGAAGGCTTTTCTTCAAGTTAGGGAATAGAAAAGTCACATGAGGCTAAATCCGGACTATAGGGAGGGTGAGGGATGCACTTCACCTTGATTTGTGAAAGATATTCAGCAACAACGTTGACAATATGCGGCCGCTTATTATCGCGCTGCAGCATCAAGCCTGCTTCATGTGTGGTCTTTTGCGCGTGATATGGACTTGCAATGTTTTCAGGACATACCTGTAATTTGGTCCAGTTATTGATGTGTGTGCAGGTATAACATGCAGATAAACCATTCTATGAATATCAAAGAATGAGATGACCATAACTTTCCCAGCAGAAGCAACCACTTTTGCTCTTTTTGGAGGTTGGTGATAAAGGAGATTTCCACACTGAGCTTTGCTGTTTGCTCTCAGGATTAAAATGATGTAGGCAAGTTTCATAAGCAGTGATTACGTGTGAAAGAAAAAACGGATCTTCCTCTAACATCACCTTTAACTGCATACAGGTCTGCACGCGAATGTCCTTTTGTTCGGGAATCAACAGTCTTGGAACCCATCGCGTACAAACACGTCTCATGTGTAATGTTTCTGTCACCAATGTGTCAGTGGCACGCAATGAAATGTTCAGTATTTCAGAAAGTGATCTTATGGTAATTGTCGATCCTCTCACACAATGGCAGCAGCAGTGTTCATGTTTTCTTCCGTAAGAGCAGTAACTGGAGCACCGGATTCACCTTCTTTTGAAATAGATTTTCTCCCCCCTAAACATTTTAAACCACCTTCGAGCTGTGTTGTAGGGAAGAACAGATTCTCCATATGCCTCCTGTAACATTGTATAGGCCTCAACTGAAGATTTATTGAGACGAAAGCAGAATTTCAAAGCCGCATATTGTTCCTCGCGTGTTACCTCCATTGCAGCGTTAGGTGATACTAAACATGTCTGAACTTTCCTTGTTCTCACAGGCGGGAACCAGTAGTACCAAAATGAAACTACTACGGCCTGTTTGTTTCACATTAAGCCAGCAGAATATAACAAGTTTGAATTTTAGTACGAAACATTATGAACAGCCCTCGTATATATACTCGCTCCATCAGCGATGCTATTGATGACATCAAATTTTGCGCGGTAAAATCACACGCAACCGAAACTTCCAACATTTTCTCTGAGATGTAAGTAGTGCAATGTAATCTTGTAATTGTGTATTATATTCACCCAAAGTTGCATGTGTTTCCTATTATTGGTTCAAAAGTTATGGCCTATTCAATTGGTTCAGATTTATATGGATCGCACTGTACTTAACGTTACGAAAACGTTCTTTCGTTCTCGTTTCCAAATTATGTTTCGTCTTTCCAATATAAACATTATCACAATCGAAACTATTAAATTGATAAATACCTGAGTTATTATTTGGTGTTTTCCTTTTTAGAGAAATGTAGTAAATTTTAAATAGTATATTTATTTTGAGAAACTAAAATTATACAAATCTCTTTTAAAAAAATGAAAATGTTTAATAGCAAAAGGATGGTAATTAATTTTTTAAAATTATAATGTCTTTTACCTTTTAAGGTTATAAATATCATTAATAGTTTTTTATATTTAAATTTTTCAATTTTTTATGCATAAAGTAGTAATGTAGTTTCTTATTCCAAAGTTATTGTGGATTAAACTGTACGATACACAATAGCATTTCATTCTATAGCAAGCAAGTTAGAGCAGGGTTAAGGCAGTTTATCTCATGGAATGCTGGATATGTATGGGAATAAGAATGGCTCAAATAACACTGGAATGCAAGTTTCAAACTGATTTAATGACTACTTCTTTTTATGATCACATCAAACTCGAAGTTGCCGAACAAGGGTTACAAATATCGCTGTTTAGAGTTACCGTATGTATTACTCAATAACACTTAATTCGTTATTTGCGTAGGAACCGACAGATTTCTTCTCTCTCCAGTTCTGCTATGCCTTCGCAGAAGACAGAAGCAGATGACCGTGTTAATGGGGCTGCCAGCCACGGTCTGCGTTCACTACAGCTGCGTGTGTGTGACTTTCACCTCTTTAAGCCCTGTCTTTGTTTACTCCAAAATTCCCTTTGTGACTATTTTGTCCATTGTGATTATTAGTCTCCGTCATGATATTTTTAAGCGTCTGAACAATACCTTTTCAAACGGAATCAAGTGTTACCCATTTAGAATTCCTCCCTTATCTTTTGTTAAACGACTCAACCATCTGCCTGCACGTGTTGTAACAAATATACCCTGTTCCTTTGGATTCTTTACTCATTGCATCCCTTAATTTCGGTATCAATTCCTTCAAAGAAGTTATTATATTCCACCCAAAAATTCACTTGGATTTCGCTGGAAAGGCATGTACAGGTTGAACATAAGGTTTTGATCCATTTTCGAGAAAACGTAATATTAGATTCAAAGAAATACAGGATGAACATAAATTTTCGATTCATTTTCGAGAAAACCAAATATTAGATTCAAACAAATATAGGTATTGAAAACCATATGACATGGTAACACGTAATGCATGAACGCCTTTTCTTAAACTTATTCGATATGACCACCTTCAAATTCCATAGACATTTCCCAGTGATGCACTGCTGCCTCAAATACCTTCTTCAGCATTGCGGGTGTGACATTGTGCACTGCCTGTCTGATACGGTCCTTAACAAAGGAAATGCAGGTAATTTTAACTTTTTAGACTTATTATTTCACGTATCTCCATGCAGAAAGGTCAAAAGGTGTCAGATCTGGGGAACGTGCCTCCCATATGCAGTGTGAAGCCCTTCCAATCCATCGACGTGGGAATTTAGTATACAGATACTCCCGAACAAACAATAAAAACAGTAACACATTAATACAGCAACTGGGCACATACGAAACGGAATACAATAAACATAAAAGACCACTGTCCAGTTTTGATAGGACCATCGGGATGGGAGACACCGAAATAGACATCCAAGAGTATCTAAACACACTCGTAAGACTTCCATAGATGTAATAAGATTTCCCATGACTCTATACCACAACCTGTCATTTGGCAGTCCACAAAGTCCTTGCTCTTAGTCAAGGCGGCTCTGGTAGGGTGGCATCCCCCCTGCACTTACACGACATTGGCACTGTATCATGGTTATGATCTATTATTCAACCTAGAATTAATCTCAAACCAGACGCAGCTTATGCGCAGATCTAACAATCTTACACCTAGGAATACCATTGACCATCGCAATCAGTTGCGAAGACAGGAACTGCCATTTTACCTTTAACGTAATTCTACTTGTAAAGATAATGCATGACTAACGCTTTCTTAGCACACACAACATGCATTAATGACACGTTCTACCCGCTAAAGCGTGGATAGACCACTAGTTAAGAATTAAAAGCGAAGACAAATAAAGCAGTATAACTCATACATTACTATCTCCTCTAGCATTGGGGAAGCAAATTCTAGGTTAAGACAGCGTTTCCTATTGGAAACGACACTACACTCCACTACATCCCACACCACGAATCCGTGAGGATATATTCAGGGCTTCCGCCATGCTATGTCCTGGCAACTAGTCTCACCTCGGTTAGGCCATACGGCCAACCTGCACATCTTCTCCATGAATGCGCAGGTGCATATAGCGATACTGCTGGAATTCCTCTCCTGACTACTCTCCGGTGGAGGTTTTTTTAGTGAGTAGTACCTTCGGGTGAATCTCACACTCCCGGCTGTGCCATCCCAGCTCAATCGGGGTCAATGCCTTAATGGATTTTTCCTCCACTTGAACAAAATGAACAAACAGTGCGAAATGGGAAGGGGCTCCATCCTGTTGGAAAACCTTAGTTTCAAAAATGCCACCCTGCTGTATTGTGGTTGAAGGAACAGTTGAAGCATATCATGGTACAAATACCTCTCACTGTTCTCCAAAGAAGAATAGTCCAAACACCTTCGATGCTGTCAGTCCCAACCACACATTAAATGTTGGGATGTTTCATTCCAACTGCATGATGGTATTTCGTTGTTCACACTCTTCAGTTATGTCTCTTGCGCATGCTACAAGTTTGGAAGGTGACCTCATCGCTAAACAGCACATTTTGGAACAAATTGGCTTCTTCAACTGTCCTCAACAGGTCCTAACACATTGCTTTGCGACAAGCGCAGTCTTCCCATTCCAGTGCATGTCGAATTTGGAGGTGATATGACCGCTTTTTGTTTGTTTCTTTTTTTAAAGGAAATGCATAACCTTCCACACTGTCTATTGTGGTACAACCAACTCTCGACTTAACCTTCTGATTGAGCCATTTGGATTTCTGGTCACAGCATCGCTTAAAGTCTGTTTAGTTAACTGGTGTGCACGTCGGCCGCTGCCTTTGAAGAACCCTTATAATCGTTTTACAACACGCGACCCCCTTCTCCCAGATCTTTCTGCAGGGTTGCCACCTTCCTCGATATGTCATGGGTATCGTACGAGGTTTCGTCTAAATAAATTATCTTATGTTCATTATTGCAAAACTTCCTTAGTTATATATATATATATATATATATATATATATATATATATATATATAGCCAAGCTACAATGCTACTGGATTCCATAATAACCCCTATTATATTCAAAGTGCAGTATTTGATACCCAGCTCCTTTAGGAGACCGCGCAAACTGCAGTGTCCATAAGGAAAATCACAAATTTCTTGCAAATGTGCAACCAATTCGTCTAAGGTAGGCACTTCCCCTTTTGCATAGAATCTATAAATTTCTCGACGAATTAAAACGCATGTGAAATTATCTACTTTAGAGAAACGTTTCCTTTTGTTTTCACACTTGATCGGCGTCTTTGGTATTCCTTTCGCCACAACATTTCTTACTATATTTCTGTGAATACCCAGAATTTATCATCAGGTACATTGCACGACCTCTTACCAAGATTATTTGTCAGTACATATTTATATGTGTTCAAAACAAGCGCTCGAATTTGCTTAGAAACAGTTCCCGTTATAACTTTGTTTTGTGAGGCTTTTCCAGTAATATAACTTGGCCCAGTTATTCACACTATTGTCATCAATTTATGTTCACTTGACTGAAAGTAATCTACTACTTCATTTGCATTTACCACTGCATTTCCCTCCTACGGTCTCCAGTTTGTGGCACACAACGAATTTCTTCACGTAATGAAACAGATCAACTGGAAGTTGGAACTTTGGTAACTGAGACGCCACGTGGACTAGACATGCGGCTGTCACTTCGACAAAATCAGGGCTGTTATTGGTCCTCAACGACAGTGTTCCATTTCTGAAGTGTGAAGATAGAATTATGACGGTCATTAGTGGGCGGGAAGTTCAGGTTCCTTTGAGCGGTCAACTGCACTCCTATTCACTAGACAGACTTTACACCCAACTCTCGACTTAACCTCCTTGTTGATACTTTCGGACTTCTGCTCACTGCATCTCTTACCTGCTGTAGAGTTTTATTGGCCACCCGTGGTCTACCCGAAACTTTCAATTCCCGCAAAATGTCTGTTCTTTGACATTTCTGCATCAGTAGTCTGATATTAGCCGTTGTAGGACCGGATTTATGAAATTTTCGTTCAAAATCCGTTTGAACCTCCTGATTAGTAAATCCCATCAAACGTGCAGAAACAACAGCGATTCGTTCTTAAGTTGACAGCATTTTTTAGATTTCCTGTAAAAGAAATTCAACATCAAACTTTTTCTCAAAAATGGATAGAGACTTTGTGTTCACCCTGTATTTCCCAGCCTCTTTATAAAGGAACAACTTTCACAAAAAAGATGTATTGAATCTTGAACAATAAAGCACATCCGGGGTGAAATTCCGGTACACCAGCAGCGTTAAAGTAATCTTAACAAACAGACAAAATTATTCATTTCAGATAAATTGATTTTTGGAGATATCTATTTCCGAGATATTTTTTATCAGCCTCAGATAGGAAGTCGTAAGGCTTTTATATCCTTGCATGCAAAGCGATTTGATTTCAAAGTTATCACATTGTGAAAAGCTCTTAAAACAATGCATGTCTTCTCATAGCTAAAACTAAATGTGAGAATGAGGTTTTGAGCAAAGGAAGCCATGCAAATGCAACGCAGATTTTATTCTGTTCGAATTGATCCATTTCTGGCCGTAGGCACTTCCTTGTGGGAACAAAAACAAGCTTGCTAAGCGTGCACCCTGAAATTTATAGAGTCCATTCTTCCCCTCGACAAACAAACAAGAGGAAGGTAGAGAGAGACCAAACAATGAGGCGCAGGTAAACCTGCCTGAATTAGTTCTAACCCACTGATGTCAAATAGTTGCTACCTCCCTGCAACATTGTCCTGCTCATTTTGCTGCTATGAGATATTACTGTGCGAGGTGTAAAGCCTTAAAGCTGCTAGCTGCACCGTGTCAAGTACAAAGAGAAGGGACGTCACCTAGACAACCAGCTCTTTAAAACATTTGACAGTCACTTAAAGAAGTCTACTACCTTTCTTAGATAGAGAAGCGTTCACTTTCTTCTCGGGCAGCCAGCCAGGTGAAAAGATGATGTTACTGGTGATGAAACATGGGTGGCCTACGTCACAACAGAATCGAAATAATCCATGGATTGGCGACATTCATCATCACCCTCAAAAGTGAAGTTTAAGCAAACAATTTCTGCCCGAAAAATCATGTGCACAGTTTTTTTGGGACAGAAAAGGAGTATTGCTAGTGGAGTTTCTGCCCCGTAATGATACAATCAATGCAGCGTCTTATTGTGAGACATTGAGATATCTCCGCCGTGCAATTCAGAACAAAAGACGTGGCAAGTTGAGTAAGGGTATCGTTTTGCTGCATGACAATGCTCGTCCACATGTGGCAATTCGGACCAAAGATCTTATCAATTCTTTTCAATGGGAAACTCTAGATCATCCTCCATACAGCCCTGATCTGGCGCTCAGCGACTACCATTTGTTCCTGCACTTCAAGAAACATCTGAGCGGTCAGCGTCTTCAAGACGATAACGAAGTCAAAACAGTTGTGATACAGTGGTTAACATGTCAGGCGGCGGAATTTTATGAGGATGGTATTTAAAAACTGGTGCCACGTTATGACAAGTGCCTCAATATTCACGGAAATAATGTAGAAAAGTAGATTAAGATACAGGCTTTCATGTAAAAATAAAATTATTGCGATATCTATGCACGTCTTTTTTAATTTCCGAAAAGGTGCTGGCTTAAAAAAAAACATGCCATATCTAGCCTCTCATTACATATTTCAATTTGTTTAACTATTCGTTTTAACAATATGAAACATCTGCTACCCTCTTCTACATAATTGTTTGTATCCGTTCGCTTTGATGCTCTCTATATTTCTCATCTGTCTCGTATGGGATCCTCCTTCTTTCGGTGGCTTCTGCTCTTCCAACCGATATCAATATGTATATATGTCCTCTATTCATTGGTCGTGCGTCTTAAATTAGGTCTTGTCAAGTCTGGTAATCTCTCTTCAGTTTGTTGGTCCTATTACTTTAATGCGACGATCTCTTAGGTTGCAATGTTGCTATGTTTCATGAAATCTTTTGTCGCGGGTCATGTATTCCTCCAACGCCTTAACTGATATTATCTGACACACATTTCTAAATGTGCATAATCTTCTGCTTTCCATAAGTTGTTCTATAAGCATTTTCCTAGAAGTTTCTTTCGACCGTCTTCTACTAATCACTGGTCCATACAACCTTCCTCCACTGACATGTATCACTCCGCGTGCAATTACCTTCCCCCTCAACACATTGCCTAATGCTTTCACGCTATAGGCCATAAATGAAATGTGTAGTGTTTAACGCCCGCGTTTACTACATACGGCACCGCAGGCGGTGACACTGATGATACATGAGATGAAGATGGAGCACCGGGAAATAGGGTGGCGGGGGAAACCGGAGGTCCCGGAGAAAACCCGCCCCTACGCCGTGTTGTCCGCCACAAATCATACTTTGCGGTCGCCTGGGATCGAACCCGGGCCGCCTTGGTGAGAGCCAAGCGGTCTAACTACTGAGCCACGGCGTGGCCCTATAGGCCATAGGCGGTGCCTTCAGCGTCACATTGAAATTTGCAGTAAACGTCATAATAATTGCCAGGAAGATAGATAAAATCATACAAATAAGAATATGAAGGCATGCAAAAATAATGAAGTTTAAAATAAAACTGAGCAAGTTGAAACTGAATTAATGAGCAATTAAACTGAGACAAGTTTATAATGAAAGGCTTTCGGTCTTTTCCACTGGGATTTTTTTTTTCTAAACCAGCACACATACCTTGCAAAAATGCTTGTCTTTTAGTCTTAAATGTCGTATCACGCCATACCTGTGTGTCCTTCATTCACCCAAGTCTCGTCAAGGTAATTTATTTTGCGATTTGTACCCCGGTACAGTCTGATTGTCCTTAAATAACGTCTTCGCCACACAGTAATATCGCCCCTGGAGTGGTAAGTCTTCCTGTTGTCTCAATTTCCTGTCGTGATGTTCCTACACATCTGACACACCTGTAAGTTCAGAGCAAAGCTGTTCGACTTCTCACACTGACAAAGACGGATTTTTCTCTGTGAGTGCATTAAACACGTGCAACACAATTCTTTTTTCGCCGCTTTGTAAAGGTTTTCCCTTGCGATGTTTCAGCGAAAACTGGCGATAGACTCTGCCATTATATATATATAATATATTATATATAATATATAATATAATATATATAATATATATAATAAGCACACGCGCAATAAAGGATCAATAAAATAATTTAGCTTTCGCACTCGGCATAGCACAACGTCGAATGAGGATATATGACTAATCCAGTTCAAAACAATGTCAGTGATAAAAGTCATATAAACAAATATGTCATCACTACCGCTAAATCACGTGCTATCGTGTCATGTGCTTGAGAGCAAAGGAACCTCCTCTTTACTTCGTTTAAGAATTAAAATACATTTCAAATAAATCAACTCTGTTGCGTAATATATTTAATTCAAACAGTTACGAAAATATAAATTTGACAATTCTCTTCCAACGTATAAGGATACATCACCATGTTAAATAACGAATTAATTTTTACCGCACAACAGTCTGCACCACAACAGCAGCCAATGAGATGTGATAAGGTCACGTGACCGTTAAGAGATACGGAGCCAACTATATTGTCGCGAACCCGATCGCAATTTGGCGGCTTGCACACACAAAGGAACTGATAGGTGGATAGTATGGAAATAAAGAGCCTGCAAAAAGCAGATAAACATGCAGATTAAGGTCTGCCGAAACAAACAAACTGAGATAAATGGAAATTTCTGATAGATATTGTTCGGTTACTGGTTTATTTTAGAACAATCTAGAATTACGAATTAGGTATTTTAGGACGTTAAGACTTGCGAAGTGAATTAGTTGTGCAACAGTGTTGTGAAATGAGACACAGCCAGCTGTGTTGTAACGAGACCTAGAGATGTAATCTGCTGCCACTATTTGTTATTGTGATCGACCTTGGAAGATTGTGTTGTATTGGGGATGTAATTTCGTTACGTGAGAATTGAACAGTGTATCTCTACGGAAATAGCATTTCGGCAAATTTGCCTTTTAATTATACGAACACACAAAGTCACAATTTGTGTCAGGAAGCGGGATGACAACAAGACCGAATTAACAACGAAGACGGAAGCTGCAAATAGTAACTTGGGCGCGACGATGAACGCGAAGATGACCGACACAAGGAAGAGCAGCCGGAGGGACGAGTAAAGACCGCCGTGGCGAGGAGCACGTCGGCGTCATCACCACCATTCCCTCGAGTGACACTGCGCGCCGTCAGCCGACGTATGGATGACAGCCTCATCGCGGACGTTTGGGTCAGAGCCGTGTCGCGTAGACACCGGGGCAGCCGTGACCATCATCAGACTGACGTGGCCAAGGGTTTGTCGTCGAGGCAACCAAGCCGATCATACCTGCTAGTGACGGCATCGGTCGACACCTTGCCCGTGGAGAGGGAGGCTCTGCTGCAGTTGACCTTGGGACGGAAAAATGAAATGTGTAGTGTTTAACACCCGCTTTTACTACATACGGCACCGCAGGCCGTGACACTGATGATACATGAGATGAAGATGGAGCACCGGTGGAATGAGATGGCGGGGGAAACCGGAGGTCCCGGAGAGCACCACCGCCGTGTTGTCCACAACAAATCTCACTTTACGGTCGTCTGTGATCGAACCCGTGCCACCTTGGTGAGAGCCAAGCGGTCTAACCACTGAGCCACGGCGTGGCCCTTGGGACGGAGTGCCGTGCGTTAGTGGGTGTTCGCCAAGGAGGTGGCTGAGGATTTGATACTGGGACTGGATGCCCTCAGGAGCCACGAGGCGATGAGACGACTGGCACACACAAAGGAACTGATAGGCAGAACATGCAGATAGAGGTCTGCCGAAACAAAGATAAATGGAAATTTCTGATAGATATTGTTCGATTTCTGGTTTATTTTAGCAAAATCTAGAACTACGAATTAGGCATTTAAGAACGTGACGGCTCGCAAAGTTCTTTTTTTTTTTTTTTTTTTTTTTTGGTAATTTTAGGTCCTCCAACATTAAGTCATATCGGACGGTGAATGGAAATGGGTGAAATGATGCTCAAATGTGTCCAGGGTCCATGTAGCTTAGGGTTACCCGACATGCGTCTTTAAGGATAAGGGAAAACCCCGGAAAGAACCTTATCCAGGTAACTCACCCTGACCGAGATTCGAATGCGGGACCTCATAAACGTGAGGCAGACACGCTACCATGTACGCTACCGAGCCGGGCGGCTCGTAAAGTTAATTAGTTGTGCAACAGTGTTGTGAAATGAGAGACAGCCAGCTGTGTAACGAGAGCTAGAGGTGTAATCTACTGTCACTGTTTGTTCCCCATAGGGGAAGGGATCCGTCTCTTTTAGCTGCCAAAGTGCGGGCGCCACGGACCCCTAGCACTCGTGGTACCTCTGACGTTACTAGAGGAACCTCGGGCCGAACATAACGAGCCCCTCCCGAATGGGAGCTGTTCGGATTGGGTTGGTCTCGAGGGGGCAGTTGGTTCCCGTCACCCACGGGCAATTGGGTACCTCTGGCCAGGCCGCCAAGGGCCGCCCGGAGGGGGTAGAGGGTTGACTCATAAGTCCCGGGGACTAGCCTGCAGACCTAGTAGCTGTTGAGCTAGACACTGGCGGCCCTACCAAGGTTTTTTGGTAGCTGGTTCATTAAGGACTGGCGCGTATGTGGCGTATCCACTTCCGTCCCGCTTGCCGTGTGCAGGCGGGGGGGGGGGTTATAAAATAGGTACTGTCCTACGGTAAATATACCCGAGAGACCGGGTTCAGGTTCCACGGGTCCAGGACTAATGGGAGTAGATCCACGCATTTAATGTTTGTTATTGTGATCGACCTTGGAAGATTGTGTTGTACTGGCGAGGTAATGTCGTTACAAGAGAATTTAACTTTTTATTTCGACGAAAATCAGGAATATTTGGATATCTGCAACTTGGTCTTTTAATTCTACGAGCCCACAAAGTCACAATATTTATTGCACTCAAAAATAATAAGTTCAGGTGAATCTATACAGTCACATTTCTCACATAAATCTAAGATCTTATATCTTTCCTATTCTTTTTATACATTATATGGACCGTGACCTGTAACAAAGCAAAAAGTGCCTTGTAACTACAAAAAGATAAAGTTTACTCTGAAGGACAAAGATGGATAAATAATTCAAAATACTTGGAGAACCTGCTGTGCTGGACGCACCCTCTGCCGGTTGCACGTATGAGGGTAGCTAACATTAACGACATGGGTGATCCATCTTCCTGACCACTAGCTTTAATTACATTCAATTTACCAGCACACAAAGTTGATCAGCCTTTCCTCCGGATCTACATCCATCAGCATCATGTCCTAGCCTAACGCGTCCTTACACAAACTCCTACGCCTTTTTTCACACCCTTCCTAAATCCAACATCATTCCAGACAGAGATTTACAAAGCTACGCTCCCTATCGATGAACTTTCTTTATTAATTTCTTGTATAAATAACGATAACTTCCCTGCCATTTGCTTAAAAACCTAATTAAAATATAACAAAAAATGTGTCGAAAAAGGCTAACTCTATGAAAGCTTCATTATACAAAGATTGCTTGGTCGAAAACTGCTTTTCACAAAATACAATAACAATATATTTCCAAATTTCCTCTTAAGTACATTACACCTGCCTTACCGAAAATGGGTTAATCTCTCTATGTCCGTGAATCCATAGACTCTAAACGAGAACTTAGTTATATACTTCACCAAATTCAAAATATGCAATATCCATATCTTTAGGAATATTTCACTATAGCAAACTAACATTTACGAATCATTTCTAAAAATATATGATATCTTAAAAAACTTCTGTGTAGCTTTAAATTAAGTACCATAGATTTAAGACACTTTCTTAACAAACTAAATGTACATCTTGAAAGTTCTGATAATGTCCTCAGAAGTAATTTTTCTGAATTATTTCATATAGCTGGTAAACTGTAAGAAAATACAAATTACTTCTACAAAATAAACGTAGAGTTCTAACAACAGTTTCAACCACAATATCCACTTTTGGTTATACAATTTCCAAGAATTTCTTTGTCACACACAGAGTTTGAATTTTCTTGTACTTTACACTTTTCAAATAGCAAGTCGGCATTATTCCTTATTATCTCTTGGACATATAAAGAGACTGTCGTCAAGCAGATAACCAGTTTTAAAACATCTCACTATCACTTAAAATTTACTCTATTCCCTTGTAACTACAATAACGTAATGTTTATATTGAAAATAGATAGAGCAAAAAGTGTTTGTTAAGAATAGAGAAAGTCATCTACGTAAAACATTTGACTGTTACCTAAAGTCCACTGTATTCTCTTGTAACTACAATTAGATAATGTTTATCTCGAAGCAGATAGAGCAATAAGTGTTTGTAAAGGGTAGAGGTTGCCATGTATATAAAACATTTGACTGTTAATGACTGCTGTATCCCCTTGTAACTATAATAAAATAATGATTATCTTGAAGTAGATAGAGCAAATATTTGTACAATAGTATAGAAAGTGATGCATATATAACATTTAACTATCTCTTAAAGTCTACTATATTACGTTTAGCTACAATAAGATGTTAATCTTGAAGTAGAGAGAGCAATATGTTTTTGTACAGGAGTAGAAAAACTCAAGTATATAAAACATTTGACTAACACTTAAAGTCTACTTTATGCTCTTGTAACTACACTAAGTTAATGTTTACCTTGAAGTAGATGGAGAAATAAGTGTTTGTACAAGAGTAGAGAAAGTCATGTATATAAAATATTTGTCTATCTCTTAAAGCCTACTGCACTCCCTTGTAACTACAATAAGAGAAAGCTTATGTTAAAGTGGATAGAGAAGCAAGTGTTTCTACAAGAGTAGAGGAAGTCACGGGAGGTGTAGAAGTGGTACTCAATTAAAACTACTTTTGGAACAGAATTTCGTTTTCACTCAGAAGCAACGCAAAAGACTATCGAATGTGGAACTTACAGAGAAGAAAACTCCAGAGAGAAATTCATGTGCCATAAAAAATGTGTTAAAGGGATCTGCAGTAACAGCATATGTACGAGGACTGTACAATAAAGACTGATCAAAATATTTTTATGACAACGTACCTTTACCCAGCCTCATAATTTTGATTGTGCTTCTCAAAATAGTCTCCTCTGAATGCGATGCACTTATGCCAGCGTTTTTGTCAGTTTTCAAAGACATGCTGGAAACCATTTTTGAGACATCCCTCAAAGTCTCCTCCACAGCCATCACCATTGCTTTCATGATGGACAATACCTCCCACGAAGGCGTTTCTTCAAGTTAGGGAATAGAAAAAGGTCACATGGGGTAAATCCGGACTATAAGGAGTGTGAGGGATGCACTTCACGTTGATTTTGCATTATATTCTGCAACAACATTGACAATATGCGGCCATCTTAGTATCCATCGCGCACAAACACGTCTCATGTGTAATTTTTCTGTCACCAATGTGTGGGTGGCACCCAATGAAATGTTCAGTATTTCAGAAAGTGATCTTAAGGTAATTCGTCGATCCTCTGTCAATGGCAGCAGCAGTGTTGATGTTTTCTTCCGTAAGAGCAGCAAACGGAGCACCGGATCCACCTTCCTTTGAAATTGATTGTCTCCCCTCTATAAGCCTTTTAAACCACCATCGAGCTGTTCTGCAGGGAAGAACAGACTCACCATAGGCCTCCTGTAGCATTGTATATGCCTCAACTGAAGATTTGTTGAGACGAAAGGAGAATTTCAAAGCCGCATAATGTTCCTCGCGTGTTACCTCCATTGCAGCGGTAGGCGATACTGAACATATCTGAACTTGCCTGGTTTTCACAGGAGGGAACCAGGAGTAACAACAGTGAAACTACTACGGCGTGTCTGTTTCATATTAAGCTAACAGAATATAATAAGATTGAATTTTAGTGCGAAAAATTATGATCGTAAAAAATATGCTCATTCTTTGTTGAACAGCCCTCGTGCCTTACAAGACTTTGCGAAATCATTCACAATAAACGGATTCTATGAGGAAATTCCCAGAAATTTCAAGGGATTCATTGACATTTCAGGAAATAACTTCAAAATCTTAGGTTTTACTTGTTTGACGTACAAATAACAGGAAATTAAGCCAAGTAGGTAGACTCCCGCTTCAAAAATTAACATGGAAACCAGTGTACCATCTATGGTTTGATTTTAATGTCTTCCACATAGGCACATACTGTCCGTCTTGGTAACGTAGTGGTAGCATGTCTGCCTCACACTCAGGAGGTCCCGAGTTGGAATCTCGGTCAGGGTGAGTTACCTGGATAATGTTTTTTTTCCGCAGTTTTCCTTTATCCTGAGAAACGAATGTCGGGTATCTCTAGGATCCATGGACCCTGGTCGCATTTGAGCATCCTTTCACCCAGTTTATTCCCCGTCCGATATGAATTAACGTTGGAAAACGTAAATTACAAATATGTATTTAGTTACGTAGACCTGGTGCCCCTACATAAGGCGGGGCTTACAGGGTAAATAGTTACATATATTTAATACTGAAAATAATGTGGTGTGATTGTAATGAATCCTTGGGTTATTTAAGACTTCGATTCAAATTTCAATCCAGGCCCATAGACTTTTGAGTTAGAACGTGCCAGAGAATTTGCTTATTGGATTTATGGAAAGGAGCTACAACTGCTCGTAATTATGTATTACATATAAGAAATGCATTCTAAATGATATATATCTCACTTCCCCCAAAAGACGCAAAATAATATTTGTATAAACACTTTTTATGTACATAACAAACATTTCAACTTACACTGCCATCTAGTGGTTAAGCAGGAAGCTTCGAACAACAAAGATACGAGTGGCATTATAATGCAGTAATGGGTCACCAGGGTGTGTAATATTGCATAGTTTATCAATATTTAGTGAATAACTATCTCTTTAATTAAATTAATTCCATTTTAAAGTGAATGACTAACAAAATTTGGTAATTTTAATAATATCAGTATAGTATTAGTTTATTGCGTTGGTACCAAAATTTGGATTTCGAGATCTGAAGGAAATGCAAACACTGAAACGGTTTCTAAAAGTTTATCTTAGTTAAAATGCTACAAAATCATGTTTTGTAATACTACTCTTTAGACAATCAATTAAAATAATATATTACACTCACATAAATTTATCTGTCAGTGTAATGTTTTATAGACACGAGGTTGATTAAAAAAGTAATGCCCCCTATTCGGTTTTCTCTCTTTTAACCACCAAGAAATTTGAATCCAATTTATATAACCTTAAAACTACAACATTGAACATTACTTTGTCACTGTTCAATATAATCTCCGTCCTTCTCCGCAGTTTTGGTCCACTTTTTAACTAGGACATGTATTCCAGTGTGGTAAAACACACGGTCTTGCTTCCTAAGCCATTGACGCACGGACGTTTTCACAGCCTCCTCATCTTCTAAATGAATCCCACGATGAGCTTCCTTTAGTGGCCCGAACAGATGGAAGTCTGATGTTGCCAGGTCAGTGAGGTAAGACTTACCATCCCAATTTCTCAATTTCTGCAGTGGTGAAACTGCTGGTGTGTGGTCTTGCATTATCATGCAAAAGAAGAACATCCGCCATAGTTTTTGTTGGGCGAACTCGGCGAAGACGTGCTTTCAGCTTTTTTGAGAGTTCTGATGAATTGGACAAAATTTATTGTGCATCCCTGCTCCACAACATCAATCATAAGCACACCCTCTGCATCCCAAAATACTGTCGCCATAACTTTCCCAGCCGACCGCTGAGTTTTTATTTCTTATTTTTCGGTGACGTTGTGTGATGGCATTCATTTGACTGCCTCTTTGATTCAGGTTCAAAAAAATGAACCCACGTTTCGTCTGCAATAACATTTGTTCCAGAAGCTCCTCTCCCTCCAAATTGAAGCGCTGCAAGTGTTCGGAGGCTATTGTTCTCGTCATCAAACTGCCTTTACTGAGGGAGGTAATGCGACACAATTCACCTGTTGTTATCCGGCGATCACCACGAATGTTGTCATCAACTCGCTGAATGTTGCAAGGAGTGGTTGCAGTCACCGGCCTGCCGCTTCGCTTTTCATCTGCCAATGGCGTTTGCCCTTCAGCTTCGTTACAGCGAAGAACCCATCGTCTAACAGAGCTGACATCCACCGTTGCATTACCATACATAGTTTTTAGCCTTTCGTGAATGCGAATTGGCGTTTCACCTTCCGCAGTCAAACATTCAATGACAGAACGCTGTCTAATACGAGTGTCGATGTCAGTCATTTTGCAAGAGGATGCAGTGCTGCCACCTGTTGACTTGCGGGGGATTGGAGAAGACGTTTTGGGAAATTGCGCCAAATTCGAAGTTTTCAAATAAATTATCTATTTAAGGGGAAAAAATAAGAGGCATTACTTTTTGCCCCACCTTATATTTAGAGATATTGCCTGCTGGTATGATCAAAACAGTTCCGACGGGCTGTTAGGACTTCGTTCCAGGAGACATTTATTACGTATCAGTAAATTATGGGGTTGTTGTTTACTTTGGCGTGGTGGTAGCGTGGCTGCTCCATTTTCAAGGAGTCCCGAGTTCCAATTTGTATCTGGGCGGGTTATATACGACCTAAGGTTCTTCTGAGGATTTTCTAGAAGGGCTTTCCGAGGGTTTCGAAGTATCATGCACCCTGTACTCATTTCAACATCATTTCACTCATCATCGCATATTAATGATGCAGGTTTTCCCTTATCCTGGAAGTTGAATGTCTAGCAAGTCTAAGCTCTATGTACACTGTATTCATTTGAACATCATTTCATTCATCGTCCGATATGACTTAACGTTGGAGGTTTCCTCTTATCCTGAAAGATGAATGTCTGGTAACCCTAAGCTCTATGCACCCTGTACACATTTGAATTTCATTTCATTCATCGTCTGATATGACTTAATGTTGGAGGTTTTCTCTTATCCTGAAGGATGAATGTCAGTCTTCAAAGACATGCTAGAAACTACTTTTGAGAGATCCTTCCAAATTGCCTCCGCAGCCTTCACCACTGCTTCTGATGATGGTTACAGAAGTTACAGAATGGAAAACGTTACATGAGGCTATATCCGGACCATAGGGAGGGTGAGGGATGCACTCCATGTTGATTTTTGCAAGATATTCAGCAACAACATTGGCAATATACGGCCATTTTGGAACCCAACGCGCACAAACATGTCTCATGTGAAATTTTTCTGTCACCAATGTGTGGGTGGCACCCAACGAAGTGTTCAGCATTTCAGAAATTGATATTAAGGTAATTCGTCGGTCCTCTCTCAATGGCAGCAGCAGTAATTGGAGCACCGGGTCCACCTTCCTTTGAAATTGATTGTCTCCCCTCTTTAAGCTTTTTAAACCAGCATCGAGTTGTGCAGTAGGGAAGAACAGACTGTCCATAGGCCTCCTGTAGGATTGTATAGGCCTCAACTGTAGATTTGTTGAGACTAAAGCAGGATTTCAAAGCAACATACTGTTCCTCGCATGTTTCTTTCATTGCAGTGATAAGCGATACTGAGCATATCTGAACTTGCCTGATTTTCACAGGAGGGTACTAGGAGTACCAACAATGAAACTACTAAGGCGTATTTGTTTCATATTAAGCTAACAGAATATAATAAGATTGTATTCTAGTGCGATAAATTATGATCGTAAAAAGAATATGATCATTCTTTGTTGAACAGCCCTCGTACCTTACAAGACTTAGCGAAATTATTCACAATAAGCGGATTCTATGAAGAAATTCCCAGAAATTTCAAGGCATTCATCAACATTTCAGGAAATAACTTTAAAAACTGTAACTGGACTTACAGGGTAAATAGTACTGAAATTAATGTGGTGTTATTGAATTGAGTGCTTCGTTTGAGTCCAGAGGTCCAGAGGTAGTCCTAGTCGGGCGGGGCTTTCCCCGTCCGGGTGTCATATGCCGCAGTACCTAGCCGCTTTGCGGCTTAACCTGCGAAATGAACTAGTAGATCCATGTTCTGCTGGGGTGTTTGAATTTGTTTACTGTTTGCAATTTTGGAGAGGTTTGGAATGGGTTGCCCCTCTTTGTCGTGGGCAGCTGTACTTAATCGTTCTCCCTTTTTGGGAGACACGAATTAGTTTTTTGCCCCGTTTTGGATACGGGTTGTGTAGCGCTTGTCCTTTGGCGTAGAAGTTGTTCCCAGAGACATCTGGGGTTTTCCTTGGGTTACCCAAGGGGTCCCAGGACGTCTCTCGGCAGTCTGAAGGACGGCAAGCGCCTTTGATCCCTCGGGTCATTCCTTCCCAGGGAGTTCACTAAAGGGTTGGGGTGAATTTGGATTTTCTCGTACATTGATCGTGCCCTCTCGCGAATGACATCGACAATGTACGGGATCTGGGAGTGCTCATGTAGGATATGAGCCGGGAATCTCCAGCCTGTATCGTAGATGATGCGTAGTGCCTTGTTCTGCAGCGTCTGGAGTCTGACGAAAGTGGTATTAGCCACTGTTCCCCAGATCTCACAGCCGTACAGAATCATAGGCGGAATGATCGCCCGATACAGTTGGAGTTTGAGACGGATCGGCATGGTTGATCTGAAGATAGGGTATAGGCTCCGGAGTGCGACGTGCCCCAGCTGGACCTTACCCTTGACGTGCGGAACGTAAGTTAACTTGTGGTCCAGCGTCACCCCGAGATACTTCGCCGTTTGCACCCAAGGGATTCGACGGCGCCGTAAAACGAAGTTCTGCTGCAACCGGTTGGCTATGGTTTTCGCCAGGAGAATAGCAGAGCTCTTCTCCGGGTTAATTGCCATTCGCCATTTTGCGCTCCATTCGCCAATGGCCCGGAGCTGGGTTTGGATTTGCCGGAAGCTGTACCGTGTATTCCTATTGACTGCGAAGATCATGAGATCGTCCGCATACTGACAGGTTTGTGTGTTGTGATGAGTTGGGATGTCGGCCATGTAAGCTGCGAAGAACGCCGGCGACAGCACGCTGCCTTCCGGTACTCCAGCGCCAATGAGCCGCTCGGTGGACAGCTTCCCCTCCATCTTTACTCGGAAGCTTCGGTTTCCGAGGAAACCGGCCACCAAGGAAATGTATGGACGGGGAATTTCATGCTCCAGGAGTTTGTAAATGAGTCCTTCATGCCACAGGATGTGTAATATTACATAGTTTATCAATATTTAGTGAATAACTCTTTCTTTAATTAAAGTAATTCCATTTTAAAGTGAATTACTAACCAAATCTGGTAATTTTAATAACTTCAGTATAGTATTAGTTTACTGTGTTGGCACCAAAAACTCGATTTCGAGATCTGAAGGAAATGCAAACACTGAAACTGTTTTTAAAGTTTATCATAGTTAAAATGCTACAAAGTCATATTTTGTAATACTACTCTTTAGACGATATATTAAAATAATATCTTACACTCACATAAATTTATCTGTCAGTGTAGTGTTATATATACACGAGGTTGGGTCAAAAAGTAATGCCTCCTATTCTGTTTTCTCTCTTTTAACCACCAAGAAATTTGAATCCAATTTATATAACCTTAAAACTACAACATAGACCATTACTTTGTCACTATTCAATATAATCTCCGTCCTTCTCCGCAGTTTTGGTCCACCTTTTAACTAGGACATGTATTCCAGTGTGGTAAAACACACGGTCTTGCTTCCTAAGCCATTGACGCACGGACGTTTTCACAACCTCCTCATCTTCTAAATGAATCCCACGATGAGCTTCCTTTAGTGGCCCGAACAGATGGAAGTCTGATGGTGCCAGGTCAGTGTGATAAGACTTACCATCCCAATTTCTCAATTTCTGCAGTGGTGTAACTGCTGGTGTGTGGTCTTGCATTGTCACGCAAAAGAAGAACATCCGCCATAGTTTTTGTTGGGCGAACTCGGCGAAGACGTGCTTTGAGCTTTTTGAGAGTTCTGACGTATTGGACAGAATTTATTGTGCATCCCTGCTCCAAAATTCAATCATAAGTACACCCTCTGCATCCCAAAACACTGTCGCCATAACTTGCCCTGCCGAAAGCTGAGTTTTCATTTTTATTTTTCGGTGACGTTGTGTGACGCCAATCCATTGACTGCCTCTTTGATACAGGTTCAAAAAAATGAACCCACGTTTCGTCTCCAGTAACAATTTTTTCCAGAAACTCCTCTCCCTCCAAATTGAAGCGCTGCAAGTGTTCGGAGGCTATTGTTCTCCTTGTTTCTTTGTTTTGGGAGGTTAACCTACTTGATACTCAACATGACCAATCTTTTGAGTAACCCAGTTGTTGAATAATCGTCATCACACTGCCTTTACTGAGGGAGGTAATGCGACACAATTCACCTGTTGTTACCCGGCGATCACCACGAATTATGTCATCGACTCGTTGAATGGAGTCACTGCAGTCACCGATCTGCTACTTCGCTTTTCATCTGTCAATGGCGTTTGCCTTCAGCTTCGTTACAGCGACGAACCCATCGTCTTAACAGTGCCGACTTCTACCGTTGCATCACCATACACATTTTTTAGCCTTTCGTGCATGCCAATTGGCGTTTCACCATCCGCAGTCAAAAATTCAATCACAGAACGCTGTCTAATACGAGGGTCGATGTCAGCGGTTTTGCAACAGGATGCAGTGCTGCCACCTGTTGAGTTAGGAAGTTACTACTGCGGGGGATTGGAGAAGAAGTTTTAAGAAATTGCGCAAAATTCGAAGTTTTCAAATAACTTATTTATTTAAGGGGAAAATAGGAGGCATTTCTTTTTTACCCACCCTCTTATATTTAGGGACGTTGCCTGCTGGTATGATCAAAACAGTTCCAACGAGTTGTTAGGACTTGGTTCCACGAGACATTTATAACTTATCAGTATATTATGGGACTGTTGGTTTAAGCTTGTTGGCGTGGCGGTAGCGTGTCTGCTCCAGGTTCAAGGAGTCCCGAGTTCCAATTTGTATCTGGGCGGGTTATATACGACCTAAGGTTCTTCTGAAGATTTTCTAGAAGGGCTTTTCCGAGGGATTCGAAGTATCATGCACCGTGTACTCATTTCAACATCATTTCACTCATCATCGCATATTAATGTTGGAGTTTTCCCCTTATCTTTAAAGATGAATGTCTGGCACTTCTAAGCTCTATATACCCTGTACTCATTTAATCATCATTTCATTCATCGTCCGATATAACTTTGCAGATTTTCCCTTATACTGAAAGATGAATGTCTGGTAACAATAAGCTCTATGTACGCTGTACACATTTGAACATCATTTCATTCATCGTCCGATATGACTTAACGTTGGAGGTTTTCTCTTATCCTGAAGGATGAATGTCTGGTAACTCTAAGCTCTATGTACCCTGTACTCATTTGTACATCATTTCATTCATCGTCCGATATGACTTAACGTTGGAGGTTTTCTCTTATCCTGAAGGATGAATGTCTGGTAACTCTAAGCTCTATGTACCCTGTACTCATTTGTACATCATTTCATTCATCGTCCGATATGACTTAACGTTGGAGGTTTTCTCTTATCCTGAAGGATGAATGTCTGGTAACAATAAGCTCTACGTACCCTGTACACATTTGAACGTCATTTCATTCATCGTCAAATATGGCTTAACTTTAGTGGTTTTCTCTTATCCAGAAAGATAAATGTCTGGTAGCTCTTAGCTCTATATATCAGGTACTCAGTTGAATATCATTTCATTCATTGTTCCATATGACAACGTTGAAGGCTTTCGCTTACCCTGAATAACGAAGGTCTGATATCTCTAAGCTGTATGTGCCCTTAACTCTTTTGAACATCATGTTACTCATCCTCCGATATGACTTAACGCTTGAGGTTTTCTGTTATCCTGAAAGATGAATGTCTGCTAGTTCTAGGCTCTGTGCACCCTGGACTCATTTGAAAATCAGCTTATTCATCGTCCGATCTGACCTAACGTTGGACTCTTTCCTTATCCTGAAAGATGAATGTCTGGTAACGCTGAGCTCTGTGTATCCTGTACTCATTTGTACATAATTTCATTTATCATCCGATATGAATTAACGTTGGAGGTTTTCCATTATCCTGAAAGATGAATGTCTGGTAACTCTAAGCTCTATACACTCTGTGCTCATTTGAACTATTTCATTCTTCGTGCGATATGAATTAACGTCGTAGGTTTTCCCTTATCCTAAAAGATGAATGTCTGGTAATTCTGTGTACCCTGTATTCATTTGAACATCATTTCATTCATCGTCTGATATGACTTAACGTCGTAGGTTTTCTCTTATCCTAAAAGATGAATGTCTGGTAATTCTGTGTACCCTGTACTCATTTGAACATCATTTCATTCATCGTCTGATATGACTTAACGTTGTAGGTTTTCCCTTATCCTAAAAGATGAATGTCTGGTAACTCTAGGCTCTATGTACCCTGTACTCATTTGAACATCATTTGATTCATCGTCTGATATGACTTAACGTCGGACGTTTTCTCTTATTCTGAAAGATGAATGTCTGGTAACTCTAAGCTCTATGTACCCTGTACTCACTTGAACATCATTTGATTTATCGTCCGATATGAATGAATTATTGAGGTTTTCTCTTATCCTGAAAGATGAATGTCTGGTAACCCTGAGCTCTGTGTACCCTGTACTAATTGGAACATCATTTCATCCATCGTGCGATATGAATTAAAGTTGGATGTTTTCCTTATCGTGAAAGATGAACGTCTGATAACTAACTGTATGTATCCTGTACTCATTTAAACATTTCGTTGATCGTCAGATATGACTTAACCTTGGAGGTTCTCCCTGATTCAGACAGACGAATGTCTAATAACCCTAAGCTCTATGTACCCTGTACTCATTTGATCATCATTTCATTGATCGTCTGATATCATTTAACATTGGAGGTGTTCCCTTATCCTGAAAGATGAATGTCTAATAACCCTAAGCTCTATGTACCCTGTACTCATTTGAACATCATTACATTCATCGTCCGATATGACTTAACGTTGGAGGTTTTCTCTTATCCGGAAAGATGAATGTCTTGTAACTCCAAGCTCTATTTACCCTGTACTCATTTGAACATCATTACATTCTTCGTCCGATATGACTTAACGTTGTAGTCTTTTTGTTATTCTTAAAGCTGAATGTCGGGTATGTCGAAGCTCTAAGTGCCCTGGACTCATTTGGATATAACATTATTCATCTTCTGGTATTATTTACCATAGCTGAACGTTATTTATTAAAAGAAGAATATGTCGCTTATCAGCTCTGCAGTAGTTGGCAGTAGTTTCTTATTGTTATTATTATCCCCTGGTACAGGGTATAAAGGGATAATCGTGTGAGCGGGAAGATAGCCCAGAGAGGATTTGAAGCTGCGTCCTTTAGGTAACAAACACTGTTTTGTTATGAACACAACAATGACAACGGATTTTCCTCTCTCTCTCGTGATACCTCAAGCACTGTATGTATGTGACAAAAATTCATGTTTGAGCACTGGAACGAAAAATTATTTACAGAAGGCAATGCGCACGCTCAAATAAACTCGAATGGGGCCGGTCATAATCGATCTTGTATCGTAATCTGGCGTAAATGCAACCATATTGTCCAATTACTGAATTGTAACCGCTGCTGGCGGTGTAATTTAACATGTGGATCACAGATTTGATGGTCCAGTGCTCCGCCGGCTTTGTGTCACTTCCTTTTGCAGTTTGACTGCATCGTTGAGCTTTCCTAACTCTGCAGTTATTAATATTTTATTTTAAGGTTATATACAGGGTGTCGCATTAACGGCAGTGATACCAAAAGTTGTCAGGAGCAGCCAACGGCCAATCAACACGTACACGGAAACAAAGCAAGGGTTACCACTTTAATGGGACAGTTTGAAACAAATAGTGTTTAGCTCAGGGTAATGCAATGAGATTTCTCTCAGGTTATGCGTGAGTATGTATGAGAAGGATGGTTTTAATGACACTGGAATACCCATTTCAAACTGATCTAATGTAAAATGTGTAGTGTTTAACGCCCGCTTTTACTACATACGGCACCGCAGGCGGTGACACCGATGATACATGAGATGAAGATGGATCACCGGTGGAATGAGATGGCGGGAGAAACCGGAGGTCCCGGAGAAAATCCGCCCCAGCGCCGTGTTGTCCACCACAAATCTCACTTTGCGGTCACCTAGGATCGAACCCGGGCCGCCTTGGTGAGAGCCAAGCGGTCTAACCACTGATCCACGGCGCGGCCTAAACTGATCTAATAGCTACTTCTCTTCATCATTATATTAAACTCGAAGTTGCCGACCACGTGTTATAGTAGCCTCGTCCATTGAATCCCAGGCGGTGTCAAAAGCTTTCCCTTCTTACCACGCCTCCTCACATGTAAGCAATTATAAGGGTTTTCCACCTTTAAACATATGGGTGGTCCTTCTTAATACGTTCACCAAGTTAGAGCGCTGTTGCAATATTTTTCTTGTGTCCTTAGAAATTAGCTTAGACTGTGCAAACGTGCTTCATATGTGTGTTAATTAAGCTTATATTTATAGAAGTTACATAGTGTTTTACTTAGTATAGTATTATAAATTTATTTATGTTTAATAGTTATTTGCGTTTAGCACTTGCGTAATTTAATTAAGATGTGGAGACCGTGGGTATCGAATCTAACATGGACAACCTAACATGGATTTCCATTCATACTTGTAATATATATCTAAAAGTATTTCTAAACTTTTTCGAACTTATGGCATATTTAATTATTATGCGGAATGTACGTGATTATTTATTTAAATTGTGTTTAACAGAAGACCTACAAATACAATGCTTAACTTTATTCAAACTTGTAAAACTAGCAGACATCCTTGTAAAAAGCTTCGAAAATTTGAAAAGCGTAATTGAGTTTCCTTACTAGTTTTTCTTTAATTTCTTGGTTATTTTTTTAAGTGTTTATTGCTTTGTTAAATCAACAGAAATTCACCACCTGTAGCCGCCATAGAATAAAGGAAACTGTTGTGGGATAAATCGGCTCACGATTGCAATAAACAAAGCTCTAACGGGCAATCTTTACTTATAAATTATTATTAACTACCAGAATAGACAAAGTGCTTCTTTGATTTACAAGTAAATATCTCTCGCAAATTCATGCACACTGATGCAATTTAACCCCTTTAAAATGTTAATGATGTTTTACTAAACTTTCCTTGGATATTATGCTAATAATATGCATTTAGTTCTTGTACGTAATAGAAGTACTAATACCATAACAGCATAGGTAATATATCTCTTTTCAGTTATGTTATAAAGAGCTGTAACATTATGTAATATGATAGGAAACATTAATCATTTAAAATTTATTTGAAAAGATCAATGACGATTTCTTACAGTGAATTCTGCTTTATTTATTTATATTTTGCCTCTAAAAGTTATTTTAAACAACGGCAACACTGGATATTCTCAGCTGTAAACACGAGCCTAACATTCTTCACCTCTGACCCCGGTTGGTGTTTCCTAAGATGTTTATGACATTGTGGTTAGGGGAAAGAACAGTTTTTCTCTACAAAGAGAGCCGGTTGGGGATGGTTTAAGTGCGGCCACTATACCAATATCACTGTTTAGAGTTACTATTGTTCGGCCGCTCTATCTCCGGCTCTGACATTTCTCGAGAGGGGGAAGCAAGCTGTTGCCAGTTCTTTAGCGGAAATTTCAAGCAGAGCAACATGCGTATTTGAAATATTTCACGTATTGCGTATTTCACGAACCAGTAGCCATATTATTATAATAGCGATAATAATAGGACTTACGAACACTAAAAATCGGAATTCACGCACGAAAATTATACCAAAGAAAGTTTACCAGCGCAAGTAGCTAAAAGGCCACGTGGCTCAAACAAATTTAAGCTGGCAACATGGTGTTGGGTTCGGAAGCCACGCCTAGCACCGACACAGCTGATTGGCGCTAGCAGACAGTTTTAACCTCCTGACCAGAGCACCGGATGTAGAGACTCCAGATACTACCAACAGATGCAGTTAGTGTGCGTGAAAGATGTGAACGAAATATTCTAATAGAGTTTTGTTGTAATGAATATCTTGCATGATAATGAAATTGAAAGTTGGATTTTATTGTTTTAAAGCTAATATGGTCCTATATTTTCATTTGAAACATAATTTTGACGATATGTTTTCAATTGCTCATTACTGTATGTTGGTACCTTCCCCCTCCACCTCTTGCAGTCGCAAAACGTCAGAGCCGGAGATACAACGGCCGGACAGTATATGTGAAATGCTTATTACTCGATAAAACTTAATTCGTTTTTCACGTACATATTGCAACTTTGTGGGTTCGTGAAACTAAAAGTCCAATTGCACAACTCAAAAATGTTCTTTATTTCCACCGAATTACAGTCGGAACACTTGCCGATTACACAGAATTAGGTAATGCACACAATTACAATTTACCAGTTCATCTGTCACAGGTCCACTGCATGTTCACAGTTTGTGTGTGTGTGTGTGTGTGTGTGTGTGTGTGTGTGTGTGTGTGTGTGTGTGTGTGTGTGTATTACGTCCTGTCCTGCGCCGTGGCGTAGCGGGCTAAGGCAACATGCCTTGGACCCTGGCCACGGAAAGCGGCCCGGGTTCGATCCCACCCATGTGGTGTGGATTTTAAGTCCCGGGTATAGGATGGTGCCCACTCAGCATCGTGAGGAAAGTGAAGAGCTTACGCTAGGTAACGGGCCCTGGTCATGAAAACCAACACTCCGGCTGGGGGATGCCGAGATGCTGACCACATCTCCCCGTATCGGTTAGATGATCGCCAACCTCTGCCGTGCGTAAGTGAGCGTGAGGCCGGCAGTCGGGTTGGTAGGCCATGGCCCTCTAAGGGCTGTCGCGCCATGGGTTATTATTATTATTATTATTATTATTATTATTATTATTATTATTATTATTATTATTATTATTATTATTATTATTATTATTATTATTATTATTATTATTATTATTATTATTATTATTATTATTATTATTATTATTATTATTATTATTATTATTATTATTATTATTATTATTATTATTATTATTATTATTATTATTATTATTATTATTATTATTATTATTATTATTATTATTATTATTATTATTATTATTATTATTATTATTATTATTATTATTATTATTATTATTATTATTATTATTATTATTATTATTATTATTATTATTATTATTATTATTATTAT